>CM065707.1:40405474-40410474 GCA_017654935.2 Phymorhynchus buccinoides | reverse complement strand
TTCCAGAGGGTGGGGGAACTATTTGTACTGAAGGGGTCCACGACATTGGCTCCTTGATATAAATTGCTCCTCGACAAAATGAATGCCTGGCGACAATTACTCCTTGATAATTGCTCCTTGGGATACTTGCTCCTGGGCTAATTACTCCTTGAACAATTGCTCCTCGCACATTAGCTCCTTGGGTTTTTTGCTCCTTGGACAATTGCTCCTATTTTTCTTTTTTTCTCGTCCAGAGAGAGAGAGAGAGAGAGAGAGAGAGAGAGAGAGAGAGAGAGAGAGAGAGAGAGAGAGAGAGAGAGAGAGAGAGAGAGGGGGACGTATGCGTTTTAACGATAATTTTGAATGATGTAATACATAGAATAAATGTAAGCATTTCACACTGCTACAGTCTTTAACTTTCAGGAAGGACGGAGAGAGAGAGATTTCAGACTTCAGACTTCAAAACTATATTTTTCAAAGATTAATAATTTAGGCAGATCCTGCTCTTCCATTCTGTCCTTGCTACGACTACTTCCTATACTTTTACCACCATCACTACTACTACTACTACTACTACTATAAACAGAAGTATGATTGCAAGTGTGTTGTTGGGAGGGGTGGGGGGGGTTTGAGCAAGGAGCAGTTATCATATAGATTAGGAACAATTGTCTGAGGAGCAAAAATCCAAGGAGCAACTCTTCGAGGAGCAATTATCCAAGGAGCAAATGCTTCGAGAGAAATTACACCTATGAGCAAATGTCGAGGAGCAATTATTAAGGAGCAACTGTCGGTACCCCATACCAAAGACCCCCCCCCCCCCCCCCTCCCCCGGTATACCCAGGGGGATTTAGCAGGTTCAAAGCATTGTACGTAGCAAAGTACTGACACATGTTGCACTGTATTGATTGCTGGATGTCCTGACAGGGATCTGACGCCAAACATGATTTATATCTTCTCTTCTTTATCTTGCTGACTATGTCTCTGTTTCTGTCTCTCTGTTTCTCTCTGTGTGTCTCTGTCTCTGTCTGTCTGTCTGTCTCTTCTGTCTGTCTGTCTGTCTGTCTCTCTCTCTCTCTCTCTCTCTCTCTCTCTCTCTCTCTCTCTCTCTCTCTCTCTCTCAGCTCTCTCTCTCTCTCTCTCTCTCTCTCTGTCTCTCTGCAATTGTTATCACTGTAAATGTTATTGGTCTTTTAAAAAAATAGAATATCTTGTATTATACGTTGTTATATTGTGGTTCAACGTTGACTCAATTTGCCTTTATTCATAATACATTTAATCATTTTCGTTTTTGCATGAATTCCTGACGCTGCAAATATGATAATCCTCCTTGACATGAGGACTGTACTTGTCAATGTCAATAAATATTATTCTGAAACGTCTCTCTCTCTCTCTCTCTCTCCTCTCTCTCTCTCTCTATCTCTCTCTCACTCTCTCTCTCTCGCTCTCTCTCTCTCTCTCTCTCTCTCTCTCTCTCTCTCTCTCTCTCTCTCTCTCTCTCTCTCTCTCTCTCTCTCTCTCTCTCTCTCTCTCTCTCTCTCTCCTCTCTCTCCTCTCTCTCTCTCTCTCCTCTATCTCTCTCTCTCTCTCTCTCTCTCTCTCTCTTCTCTCTCTCTCTCCTCTCTCTCTCTCTCTCTCTCTCTCTCTCTCTCTCTCTCTCTCTCTCTCTCTCTCTCTCTCTCTCTCTCTCTCTCTCTGCTCTGCCTACCATGTCGTTGCTATATTACTGTTAATCGTTGTTATTGTTTCTGTTGGCGATGTTCCTGTGTCTCAATGTTCAGTTATAGTATTAGTTATGCATTGCATGCTTAGAACCAAGGACAGAATGGAAGACTAGGCCCAGCCTAAATTCTTATCCTTGTAAAATAAAGTGTCTGAGTCTGAGTCTGAGTCTCTCTCTCTCTCTCTCTCTCTCTCTCTCTCTCTCTCTCTCTCTCTCTCTCTCTCTCTCTCTCTCTCTCTCTCTCTCTCTCTCTCTCTCTCTCTCTCTCTCTCCTCTCTCTCTCTCTCTCTCTCTCTCTCTCTCTCCAGTTCTGTGGGTCCCTGTCTCAACTTCTGTTTCCTCAACCACACTCACCTAAGGCCCAGCCACATACGATTCGATTCACTGCGATCCGATTATGACATTTGTGAGGCATGACTGACGTGAAATTCTCCTGTCTACATAAACCTGATGAAACCCTACTAGTTATGCTCACTATTTTTGTAGTCTCCCGTGCCCGAATCTGATAAAATATCTTATTTTTGTATCGGACATTTGATTTGTTTCGTGTATTGCGGTCTGTTATTTTCAGACGGAAGTATTTCACGTGAATCATGACTCACAGACATCGTCACAATCGCATCGTATTGGGGTCAAATCGTCTGCAGTGTGGCTAGGCCTTTAGGCTAATGCAGAACTATAGGCTACACTTTTCCTCTTTCACCTATGATGATGGTGATGATGATGATGATGGTGATGATGATGATGATGGTGATGATGATGATGATGATGATGGTGATGATGATGATGATGATGATGATGATGATGTGATGATGATGATGATGATGATGATGATGGTGATGATGATGATGATGATGATGATGATGGTGATGATGATGATGATGATGATGATGGTGATGGTGATGATGATGATGATGATGATGATGATGATGGTGATGATGATGATGATGATGATGATGATGATGATGATGATGATGATGATGATGATGATGATGATGATGATGATGATGATGATGGTGATGATGATGATGATGATGGTGATGATGATGATGATGATGGTGGTGATGATGATGATGATGATGATGGTGATGATGATGATGATGATGATGGTGATGATGATGATGATGATGATGATGGTGATGATGATGATGATGATGATGATGATGGTGATGATGATGATGATGATGATGATGGTGATGATGATGATGATGATGATGATGATGGTGATGATGATGATGATGATGGTGATGATGATGATGATGATGGTGATGATGATGATGATGATGATGATGGTGATGATGATGATGATGATGATGATGGTGATGATGATGATGATGATGGTGATGATGATGATGATGATGATGATGATGATGATGGTGATGATGATGATGATGATGATGATGGTGATGATGATGATGATGATGATGATGATGATGATGATGATGATGATGATGATGATGGTGATGATGATGATGATGATGGTGATGATGATGATGATGATGATGATGATGATGATGATGATGGTGGTGATGATGATGATGATGATGGTGATGATGATGATGATGATGGTGATGATGATGATGATGATGGTGATGATGATGATGATGATGATGATGATGATGATGATGATGATGGTGATGATGATGATGATGATGGTGATGATGATGATGATGATGATGATGATGATGATGATGATGATGATGGTGATGATGATGATGATGATGATGATGATGATGATGGTGATGATGATGATGATGATGATGATGGTGATGATGATGATGATGATGATGATGATGATGATGATGATGGTGATGATGATGATGATGATGATGATGATGATGATGATGGTGATGATGATGATGATGATGATGATGATGATGATGATGATGATGATGATGATGATGATGATGATGATGATGATGATGATGATGATGATGATGATGATGATGATGATGATGATGATGATGATGATGATGGTGATGATGATGATGATGGTGATGATGATGATGATGGTGATGATGATGATGATGATGATGGTGATGATGATGATGGTGATGATGATGATGATGATGATGGTGATGATGATGGTGATGATGATGATGATGATGATGATGATGATGATGATGATGATGATGGTGATGATGATGATGATGATGATGATGATGATGATGATGATGATGATGATGATGATGATGATGATGGTGATGATGATGATGATGATGATGAGTGGTGATGATGATGATGATGATGATGATGGTGATGATGATGATGATGATGATGATGATGATGGTGATGATGATGATGATGATGATGATGATGATGATGATGATGATGATGATGATGATGATGATGGTGATGATGGTGATGATGATGATGATGGTGATGATGGTGATGATGATGGTGATGATGATGACTGATGATGATGATGATGATGATGGTGATGATGATGATGATGATGATGATGGTGATGATGATGATGATGATGATGATGATGATGATGATGATGATGATGATGATGATGATGATGATGATGATGATGATGATGATGATGATGATGATGATGATGATGATGATGATGATGATGATGATGATGATGATGATGATGATGATGATGATGATGATGATGATGATGGTGATGATGATGATGATGATGATGATGATGATGATGGTGATGATGATGATGGTGATGATGATGATGATGGTGATGATGATGATGATGGTGATGATGATGATGATGGTGATGATGATGATGATGATGATGGATGATGATGATGATGATGATGATGATGATGATGATGGTGATGATGATGATGATGATGATGATGGTGATGATGATGATGATGATGATGATGATGATGATGATGGTGATGATGATGATGGTGATGATGATGATGATGGTGATGATGATGATGATGGTGATGATGATGATGATGGTGATGATGATGATGATGATGATGATGATGATGATGATGATGATGATGGTGATGATGATGATGATGGTGATGATGATGATGATGGTGATGATGATGATGATGATGCTGCCTTGATGATGATGATGATGCTGATGATGATGATGATGGTGATGATGATGATGATGATGATGGTGATGATGATGATGATGATGATGATGATGATGATGATGATGATGATGTGATGATGATGATGATGATGATGATGGTGATGATGATGATGATGATGATGATGATGATGATGGTGATGATGATGATGGTGATGATGATGATGATGGTGATGATGATGATGATGGTGATGATGATGATGATGGTGATGATGATGATGATGA
>CM065707.1:40382974-40390474 GCA_017654935.2 Phymorhynchus buccinoides | reverse complement strand
AGAATGTGCTCCTGAACCCTATTCCTTTCCGGAGACCGCCTCATGTTTACGACCCTCAATCTCAATGTCTGGTTCGTTTTCACTTTTATAAAAGCAATATTAGACTGTGTTCCTGAACCCTATTCCTTTAGGGAGACCGCCTCAGGTTTACGACCCTCAATCTCAATGTCTGGTTCGTTTTCACTTTTATAAAAGCAATATTAGACTGTGTTCCTGAACCCTATTCCTTTAGGGAGACCGCCTCATGTTTACGACCCTCAATCTCAATGTCTGGTTCGTTTTCACTTTTATAAAAATAAAACTAGACTGTGCTCCTGAACCCTATTCCTTTCCGGAGACCGCCTCATGTTTACGACCCTCAATCTCAATGTCTGGTTTGTTTTCACTTTTATAAAAGCAATATTAGACTGTGTTCCTGAACCCTATTCCTTTCCGGAGACCGCCTCAGGTTTACGACCCTCAATCTCAATGTCTGGTTCGTTTTCACTTTTATAAAAATAAAACTAGACTGTGTTCCTGAACCCTATTCCTTTCCGGAGACCGCCTCATGTTTACGACCCTCAATCTCAATGTCTGGTTCGTTTTCACTTTTATAAAAATAAAACTAGACTGTGTTCCTGAACCCTATTCCTTTCCGGAGACCGCCTCAGGTTTACGACCCTCAATCTCAATGTCTGGTTCGTTTTCACTTTTATAAAAATAAAACTAGACTGTGTTCCTGAACCCTATTCCTTTCCGGAGACCGCCTCATGTTTACGACCCTCAATCTCAATGTCTGGTTCGTTTTCACTTTTATAAAAATAAAACTAGACTGTGCTCCTGAACCCTATTCCTTTCCGGAGACCGCCTCATGTTTACGACCCTCAATCTCAATGTCTGGTTCGTTTTCACTTTTATAAAAATAAAACTAGACTGTGCTCCTGAACCCTATTCCTTTCCGGAGACCGCCTCATGTTTACGACCCTCAATCTCAATGTCTGGTTCGTTTTCACTTTTATAAAAATAAAACTAGACTGTGCTCCTGAACCCTATTCCTTTCCGGAGACCACCTCATGTTTACGACCCTCAATCTCAATGTCTGGTTCGTTTTCACTTTTATAAAAAATAAAACTAGACTGTGCTCCTGAACCCTATTCCTTTCCGGAGACCGCCTCATGTTTACGACCCTCAATCTCAATGTCTGGTTTGTTTTCACTTTTATAAAAATAAAACTAGACTGTGTTCCTGAACCCTATTCCTTTCCGGAGACCGCCTCATGTTTACGACCCTCAATCTCAATGTCTGGTTCGTTTTCACTTTTATAAAAATAAAACTAGACTGTGCTCCTGAACCCTATTCCTTTCCGGAGACCACCTCATGTTCACGACCCTCAATCTCAATGTCTGGTTCGTTTTCACTTTTATAAAAATAAAACTAGACTGTGCTCCTGAACCCTATTCCTTTCCGGAGACCGCCTCAGGTTTACGACCCTCAATCTCAATGTCTGGTTCGTTTTCACTTTTATAAAAATAAAACTAGACTGTGCTCCTGAACCCTATTCCTTTAGGGAGACCGCCTCATGTTTACGACCCTCAATCTCAATGTCTGGTTCGTTTTCACTTTTATAAAAATAAAACTAGACTGTGCTCCTGAACCCTATTCCTTTCCGGAGACCGCCTCAGGTTTACGACCCTCAATCTCAATGTCTGGTTCGTTTTCACTTTTATAAAAATAAAACTAGACTGTGCTCCTGAACCCTATTCCTTTCCGGAGACCACCTCATGTTTACGACCCTCAATCTCAATGTCTGGTTCGTTTTCACTTTTATAAAAATAAAACTAGACTGTGCTCCTGAACCCTATTCCTTTCCGGAGACCGCCTCATGTTTACGACCCTCAATCTCAATGTCTGGTTCGTTTTCACTTTTATAAAAATAAAACTAGACTGTGTTCCTGAACCCTATTCCTTTCCGGAGACCGCCTCATGTTTACGACCCTCAATCTCAATGTCTGGTTCGTTTTCACTTTTATAAAAATAAAACTAGACTGTGTTCCTGAACCCTATTCCTTTCCGGAGACCAACTCATGTTCACGACCCTCAATCTCAATGTCTGGTTCGTTTTCACTTTTATAAAAGCAATACTAGACTGCTCCTGAACCCTATCCCTTTCCGGAGACCGCCTCAGGTTCACGACCCTCAATCTCAATGTCTGGTTCGTTTTCACTTTTATAAAAGCAATACTAGACTGCTCCTGAACCCTATCCCTTTCCGGAGACCGCCTCAGGTTCACGACCCTCAATCTCAATGTCTGGTTCGTTTTCACTTTTATAAAAGCAATACTAGACTGTGCTCCTGAACCCTATTCCTTTCCGGAGACCACCTCATGTTCACGACCCTCAATCTCAATGTCTGGTTCGTTTTCACTTTTATAAAAGCAATATTAGACTGTGCTCCTGAACCCTATTCCTTTCCGGAGACCGCCTCATGTTTACGACCCTCAATCTCAATGTCTGGTTCGTTTTCACTTTTATAAAAATAAAACTAGACTGTGTTCCTGAACCCTATTCCTTTCCGGAGACCGCCTCATGTTTACGACCCTCAATCTCAATGTCTGGTTCGTTTTCACTTTTATAAAAATAAAACTAGACTGTGTTCCTGAACCCTATTCCTTTCCGGAGACCACCTCATGTTCACGACCCTCAATCTCAATGTCTGGTTCGTTTTCACTTTTATAAAAGCAATACTAGACTGTGCTCCTGAACCCTATTCCTTTCCGGAGACCGCCTCGTGTTTACGACCCTCAATCTCAATGTCTGGTTCGTTTTCACTTTTATAAAAGCAATACTAGACTGTGCTCCTGAACCCTATTCCTTTCCGGAGACCACCTCATGTTCACGACCCTCAATCTCAATGTCTGGTTCGTTTTCACTTTTATAAAAGCAATATTAGACTGTGCTCCTGAACCCTATTCCTTTCCGGAGACCGCCTCATGTTTACGACCCTCAATCTCAATGTCTGGTTCGTTTTCACTTTTATAAAAATAAAACTAGACTGTGTTCCTGAACCCTATTCCTTTCCGGAGACCACCTCATGTTCACGACCCTCAATCTCAATGTCTGGTTCGTTTTCACTTTTATAAAAGCAATACTAGACTGTGCTCCTGAACCCTATTCCTTTAGGGAGACCACCTCATGTTCACGACCCTCAATCTCAATGTCTGGTTTGTTTTCACTTTTATAAAAGCAATACTAGACTGTGCTCCTGAACCCTATTCCTTTCCGGAGACCGCCTCATGTTCACGACCCTCAATCTCAATGTCTGGTTCGTTTTCACTTTTATAAAAGACTGTGCTCCTGAACCCTATTCCTTTCCGGAGACCGCCTCATGTTCACGACCCTCAATCTCAATGTCTGGTTCGTTTTCACTTTTATAAAAGACTGTGCTCCTGAACCCTATTCCTTTAGGGAGTAACAGCAGAATGTCAAAATGGAGGTAAATTACAAGATCGCCGAAGAATTAAGAAAGAAGCAAAC
Source organism: Phymorhynchus buccinoides (assembly GCA_017654935.2). Lineage (NCBI taxonomy): Eukaryota > Metazoa > Mollusca > Gastropoda > Neogastropoda > Raphitomidae > Phymorhynchus > Phymorhynchus buccinoides. The sequence goes on along the minus strand of CM065707.1, from coordinate 40,386,962 downwards.
AGAAGTAAAAAAACCAAGTGCAACTCCGAGCGGCTGCAAAGTCCTCTCGCAGCATCGCCGAGCTACTCCGAAATCGGAATGTGTCGGCTGTACACATACATAAAAACAGCACGTAACTACATAAAAAGGCATCAAAACAGCACGTAACTGAATAGTTTTTTTTATATATAGCCTTGGGGTTCGGACCCGTGATTTGAGCGCGCGCGATCATGCGCACACGCGCGCACAGAAAAATTCATGACAACTGTGTTATATAGACCATTCATCAAGAAATGTTGTGGAAAAAACCGCATTGAAATACATGCAAAACTTCGCGAGATATTAGCGATTATGTGTTTCAGGGTTGGAACCCCGTAACTGGCGCGGCCTTGACCTTAATGTAAAACTAAATACATCAGTGGATAGCTTGCATTTTGGCAAACTAGTATACCAAATTTGATGATGATAGACTGAATAGTTTTTGAGAAAAACGGACGAATAGCCGGACGGACGCCGCCGGACGGACGCCGCCGGACGGACCAGACAAAAACAATAGTTCCCCGAACCTTCGGCTCGGGAACTAAAAAAAAAAAAAAGGCAAAATACTAGAGGTCTAGAATGCGCCAGTGGATGCTGCGGAGATTCGATCCCGAACCCCGCGACGACTGAGTTATTTCTAACGAGTTGTTCACTGATAAGAAACGAAGTATCCACTCGGCTAAGCTAGCCTCACTCTGTCAATTTGTTTTGTAGTTATATAACCCTTACACTGCTTTCTGTTTTCGTTTTCGTCCCTTTACGCATCTGAAATTTATAAAAAGTGCACTACAACTGCACTTGTACCGTTTTGGGTTGAGGGGAAGAAATGTTAATATTGCCGGGACTTCCTGGGGTTGCACTGCCTCCGGGATCGTTCCCACCATCTTTGTATCTGCTGATGTCCCATGTGTGTCTGTTTCGGACCGGAAGACGTACGTTGTTGATGTGTGTCAATAATAGACATTTTGTCACTAAGACCAAAGATTTACGGCGAGCCGGGCTGATAGAGTTATCGTTAGTGGGGTAGTTATCCAAAGTATAACTGACTCATGAAAAGATAACTCTCTCAGGTTTGAAAAAAAGAGAGTTAATGTAACCTAAATGCGTCACGTTTAAAAGGGACATAACCAGTGTTTCTGTCCTCACGACTCATATGGCTTGTACCCACGTGTCGTCATATCCGGCCACAAGGAGCGTGCCATACATATTATGGGAGACCGCCATCTTAGTCAGTAACTTTGTTTAAAAAATGCCAGATCGATGCTGTTTACACACAAATAAGGACTAAGATGGCGACACTTCCGTTGGAAGGGTCGAGATGCGCACGCAGGTGGGGGGGGGGGGGGGGGGGGGGGGGGGGGGGGGGGGGGGGGGGGGGGGGGGGGGGGGAGCCATAGGGAAAAGGGACATAGGGGAAGACGGGGTAAAAAGCGCATGGGCGGGTAAGAAGCCCATCCCAATTATCTCATGAAATAAAGAAAATTTCAGTCAAATTTGCCCATGAGACGAATGCTAGACATTAACGCTTGTCTCATGGGCAAAATGAGACTGAAATTGGCTTCATTTCATGAGATAATTGGGGTGGGCTTCTTACCCGCCCATGCGCTTTTTACCCCGTCTTCCCCTAGTCTTTCTTTTCAGTGTCTTTGCTAAGACTAAAGGGCCAGCCACACGTCCACTAAAACCGCACGACTGTACGATGCGATTCGACCACGCGATCTCGCAAGAACAAAATAATGTGATGGGCGCTTGGAGATCGCGTGATCGAGTCGTATCGCACAGTCGTGCGATTTCAGTGGACGTGTGGTTGGCCCTTAAGTAAACAGCATAACATGTAAATAGAAGGAAAAAAACCACCTGCGTTTATGATTGGCTGTTTATGCTAATTTACATGATAATACCCGTGTTTGCTTAAAGGGGCACCCGGACGGATGAGTTTTTACAAGAAAAACGTCGAGATCACCATTAAGACAGCCTTTTCAAGGATTGGAACACTGACTCACTTTGCTCTGGTTTCCTAGAAATTAAGCCGTCAAAACGTCGATTCCTCCTTGGCGGACGTGCCGGAGAGAGTAGCCATTTTGGAAGGGGTGGGTGGAGGTCACTCATTGTGGTTGAAGTGTTTTGTTTTGTTTTGTTTTGTAGTACAGTAAAAAAGAAATGGAGCTATTTCCTTTGTTGTGAGCGAAACTCCTTTAGATAAACTGTGCTACATTTTTTTTAAAAATAAATAAAAAGGATTGTATTGCGAAAAGTTCGTGCAAACGATTTGGTCTAAACGCAGGCGGACATTAAAAAAGAGACGGCAAACGCCTTCTCTTTGGGTGAAATAATTTGACTTCCAGCACCTCCGCCAAGGAGGAATCGCCGATTTGACGGTTTGATTTCTAGGAAACCAGAGCAAATTGAGTGTTGCAATATCTGTAAAGGGTGTTTTCCTGGTGATCTTAACCTGTGTCTTACAAAAACTCATCCGTCAGGGTGCTTCTTTAAGACATGCTCATGAACACCGTACCAGGGTGGGTTTTTTAAATTATATTTCCAGGCCTTTTTTTTCTTTTCTTGGGCAGCGTGAAACTTCCTCTCTATTTCTCTTGTGTCTCTCTCTCTCGCTCACGCGCATGGACAAAGAGTGTCTCTTATTTGACAACCCGGGAGAGTAACATCCAATCGGGTTCGAATCCCGGTCTCGCCATTTTGTTCTAGTTCGACAGGAAAATCGAACTGAACTTCGAGTGCTTCGGATGGGGACTTTAAGCTAGTCTGACCCGTGCGCTTTCAGACACGTAAAAATCCCACGGCAGTTGAAAGTCGATAAGAGTAAAAGAAATCCATCTGAACGAAAATCTGCTTAACGTCCTCCGGTCTGGAACAGACACATTATGGGACATTAGTAGATATAAAGATGGTGGGAACGATCCTGGAGGCAATGCTCGGAGGCAGTGCAACACCAGTAAACTCCCGATTTCTTAACAATACAGATATATGTATTTGATATCACACTTATTAAAAACGAAATCCAGCTGCTCGGTACGACCAAATTGATAGCTAGGTTTCCCAAAGTATGCCCCCACCCCTCATAACCTCTCCCTCCCTAGCTCCCCCCAAAAATAGGTAGGCGCTGCGCTTGCGGCAGCGCGCTCTCCGGGAGAGAGCAGCTCGAATTTCACAGACTGAGATAAGTCTCCGTGATTAGAATAATGTTATACCAAAAACAAAATAGAAATAAACAAAGGGGGAAAACTCTCCGTTAGTTAGCTCCCCTCTACCAAAATTGCTCACGACACCCGGCCATCGCCTACCACTGTATGAATAAAGTCAAGGGGAAGCAAACTTGACATACTACTACTACTACTACTACTACTACTACTACTACTACTACTACTACTACTACTACTACTACTACTATTAATAATAATAATAATAATAATAATAATGAGCATTTTTATCGTTTATTCTTAAACAAGCCCTAAGCGCTCACAATAATAAACAAATAAATGAATTACCCCCCAACCACCCAACCACGCAAATCAATTAAACAGTACTTGTGGCGGTACCATAGCCGATGAGGTTTAACCGAGGCGTGGTCACCGCTACAGCTATCTGTATTAATAAAAAAATCGGGACTTTACTGGTTTCGTACTGCCTCCGGGCATTGCCTCCAGTATTGTTCCCACCATATTTGTATTTACAAATGTCCCATATGTGTCTGATTCAGACCAAGAGGACGTAAAACTCCATTTTCTTCTCTCCCAACCACGCCAATTTTGTTTAAGACACTCGCTGTAGATATATGTGGCGGTACCATAGCCGATGAGGTTTAACCGAGGCGTGGTTACCGCTACACCTATCTATATTGTTAAAAACTCGGGACTTTACTGGTGTTGTACTGCCTCCGGGCATTGCAGCCAGTATTGTTCCCACCATCTTTGTATTTACAAATGTCCCATATGTGTCTATGACCGAGAGG
>CM065707.1:40370474-40377974 GCA_017654935.2 Phymorhynchus buccinoides | reverse complement strand
TACTGCCTGAGAAAGCTCATATCTTTCGATGTTAGCACAGATCTTCTCCAAAGCTTTTATCGTTGTTTTCTTGAATCTATTATAACATTTTCGTTCATTTGTTGGTACGGTGGCTTGAATGTAAAACCCAAGGGTGTTCTGAATAAGATTGTGAATGTTGGTAGCAAGATCGTGGGTAGTAAACAAGATAATTTGTGTGTGTTGTATGAAAAACGTGTAGTTCGAAAAGCCAGGGAGATCGCTAAGGATCCAAGTCACGTTCTGTCGCATTGCTATGAACTATTGCCATCTGATAGACGGTTCCGCACTATTCGTTGTAGAACAATTAGAAATTCAGCTAGTTTTGTCCCTAAGTCAGTCGAACTTCTGAACAAGATCTCTGCTAAGACCAAATAATTAGGAATGATATATTAGCTTAGGCCTAGAGGTATATTTGGTCAATATGTACAGTAGTGTGTGTATCTGTATGTGTGTGTATGTGAGTTTGTGAGCGTGCGTGCGTGCGTACGTGCGTGCGTGCGTGTGTGTATGTCTGTCCGTATGTATCAATGCCTGTGTGTGTAAGTGTGTGTGTGAGAGAGAGAGAGAGAGAGAGAGAGAGAGAGAGAGAGAGAGAGAGAGAGAGAGAGAGACAGAGAGAGAGACAGATAAGAGACACAGAGAGAGAAGAGGGAGGTGCATGAAATGTTGGGAACGGGAAGGGACCCAAAATATGTGAAAGCTTGGGGTGACTTGGAGAGGGTGGGGGTTTGGGGTAGGGTGGGGGTGAACAAATGAATGTGATAATAGAAATGGTGGGAAAGAGGGCAGTTCTTAATGTTTTGATAGTCGCTTGTATCGACCCTACTTATGTTCAATGTTTTTGCGAAGCATGATTTGTCATTCATTTTTCCTTAGTTTTGTTTCCATTTTTCATGCATGCAAATGTGTTTCTTTGATTGTATTGTGCTTGTACGAGACCACACTGTAATTTCACATAACGTGACTTTTTGACTTTGACTTTGACTTTGACTTGACACACACACACACACACACACCACACACACACACACTGTATTAAATGTGCACATTTCTAAGTTCATGTAATGAACTTTGTTTCACACGTTTGATTAATGTTCTTTCAGCTATGTTGTTGCACTTAACCTGAATTTCTCTTTTGGAGATATGAACCCTTTCACCGCCAAAGTCGCATTTTGCACCACAGTGATTTAACACCTATGTCACTAAAAGGCATCAAATTGGAGTCTATTATCCAAAGAGCCTTGTCTTAGTTTTGGGAAGTAAGGATAGACCTTATTTTATATATGTCACAGAAGAACCCCCAATATTACAGATGGATTTTGTTCTCTACCCAGGTAAATTTAATGGACATTTTTGGCTGAAATATGGCTGGCGGTGAAAGGGTTAAAGGATTCTTGAACTTGAGCACACACCACTGGCCTCGTTTCTGTCGCGGCTGCAGCCCACCGTTCTATTGAGCAGACGACACAGAGCAGACGACATTGAGCAGACGACACAGAGCGTGACCGTCGTTGGTTTTGCAACGCACAGAGACACATTGCTTCCTAGTCCTCGCCAGTAAACGACTAAAACGGTTGAAAACAGGTTTGTCATGATTTTCTTGCTTAATAATAGCATTTTGTTGAAGTCAAGTTTGCTGTTATGTTCTCCTTAACATGTTGTTGAAATCAGATTTGTGAGTATGTTTCTTTACATTGTGCGAGCCATTACTATGTTTGAAAGTCATTTGGAATGAGGTTTGGGCAAAGTGGTTAAACATAGGGGAAGACGGGGTAAAAAGCGCATGGGCGGGTAAGAAGCCCACCCCAATTATCTCATGAAATGAAGCAAATTTCAGTCTCATTTTGCCCATGAGACGAGCGTTAATGTCTAGCATTCGTCTCATGGGCAAATTTGACTGAAATTTTCTTTATTTCATGAGATAATTGGGGTGGGCTTCTTACCCGCCCATGCGCTTTTTACCCCGTCTTCCCCTACGTCTGCTTGGTTAGTGTGTGTGCGTAAGAAAGGAAGCTTTGAGAGCAGTTTAGCTGCTCCTTCGTGTTATCGGCTTCCAATCGTTCTGGCCGTGTTACGAAAACAGCCATACCCCCATCCCACTACTTTCTTCTTCTTCTTCTTCCTCTCTTCTTTCTCCTCCTCCTCCTCCTCCTTTTTCATCCCGAGAAACAATCACTTTGTCAATGAATCTCTCCTTTCACACCACAGTAATGCCTCTTTCGCCGCCAGCCATTTTTTAGCCCCAAAATATCATTACACTTACCTGAGTCACAGAAGAAAAAAAATCTGCAATATTGCAAATTCCGCTGTGACGTGTATAGGGGAAGACGGGGTAAAAAGCGCATGGGCGGGTAAGAAGCCCACCCCAATTATCTCATGAAATGAAGCAAATTTCAGTCTCATTTTGCCCATGAGACGAGCGTTAATGTCTAGCATTCGTCTCATGGGCAAATTTGACTGAAATGTTCTTTATTTCATGAGATAATTGGGGTGGGCTTCTTACCCGCCCATGCGCTTTTTACCCCGTCTTCCTCTACGTCTGCTTGGTTAGTGTGTGTGCGTAAGAAAGGAAGCTTTGAGAGCAGTTTAGCTGCTCCTTCGTGTTATCGGCTTCCAATCGTTCTGGCCGTGTTACGAAAACAGCCATACCCCCATCCCACTACTTTCTCCTTCTTCTTCTTCCTCTTCTTCTCCTCCTCCTCCTCCTCCTTTTTCATCCCGAGAAACAATCACTTTGTCAATGAATCTCTCCTTTCACACCACAGTAATGCCTCTTTCGCCGCCAGCCATTTTTTAGCCCAAAAATATCATTACACTTACCTGAGTCACAGAGAAAAAAAAATCTGCAATATTGCAAATTCCGCTGTGACGTGTATAGGGGAAGACGGGGTAAAAAGCACATGGGCGGGTAAGAAGCCCACCCCAATTATCTCATGAAATGAAGCAAATTTCAGTCTCATTTTGCCCATGAGACGAGCGTTAATGTCTAGCATTCGTCTCATGGGCAAATTTGACTGAAATTTTCTTTATTTCATGAGATAATTGGGGTGGGCTTCTTACCCGCCCATGCGCTTTTTACCCCGTCTTCCTCTACGTCTGCTTGGTTAGTGTGTGTGCGTAAGAAAGGAAGCTTTGAGAGCAGTTTAGCTGCTCCTTCGTGTTATCGGCTTCCAATCGTTCTGGCCGTGTTACGAAAACAGCCATACCCCCATCCCACTACTTTCTCCTTCTTCTTCTTCCTCTTCTTCTCCTCCTCCTCCTCCTCCTTTTTCATCCCGAGAAATCACTTTGTCAATGAATCTCTCCTTTCACACCACAGTAATGCCTCTTTCGCCGCCAGCCATTTTTTAGCCCCAAAATATCATTACACTTACCTGAGTCACAGAAGAAAAAAAATCTGCAATATTGCAAATTCCGCTGTGACGTGTATAGGGGAAGACGGGGTAAAAAAAAAAGCGCATGGGCGGGTAAGAAGCCCACCCCAATTATCTCATGAAATGAAGCAAATTTCAGTCTCATTTTGCCCATGAGACGAGCGTTAATGTCTAGCATTCGTCTCATGGGCAAATTTGACTGAAATTTTCTTTATTTCATGAGATAATTGGGGTGGGCTTCTTACCCGCCCATGCGCTTTTTACCCCGTCTTCCCCTACGTCTGCTTGGTTAGTGTGTGTGCGTAAGAAACGAAGCTTTGAGAGCAGTTTAGCTGCTCCTTCGTGTTATCGGCTTCCAATCGTTCTGGCCGTGTTACGAAAACAGCCATACCCCCATCCCACTACTTTCTCCTTCTTCTTCTTCTTTCTCTTCTTCTTCTTCTGCTTCTTCTTCTTCTTCTTCTTCTTTCTTCTTCTTCTTCTTCTTCTTCTTCTTCTTCTTCTTCTTCTTCTTCTTCTTCTTCTTCTTCTCCTCCTCCTCCTCCTTCTTCTTCATCCCGAGTAACAATCGCTTTGTCAGTGAATCTCTCCTTTCACATCACAGTAATGCCCCTTTCGCCGCCAGACATTTTTTAGCCCCAAAATATTAAACCAACCTGAGTCGCAGAGAGAGAAAAAAATCTGCAATATTTCAAATTCCGCTGTGGCGTGTATAACATTAGGCCTATCCTTACCTCCATAGGGTCTTCTTCTTCTTCTGTGGTGGTGGTGGTCAGCTTCTTTTTATAGAAGTAAATGCACACACTTTAGGGGGTGACCAAAGAAAAAGAAGCAGGAGAGAGAGAAAAAGAAAGAAAAGCAAAGACAAAAATCAGCTATCACACAATAGTCTACTTGAATTTACTGGGGTCCAGTAGAAAAATATAAGATGCAGTCTTCAGATAACAGGCCCCGATTTGATGCCTTTTAGTGACATGGGTGTTAAAACCATTGTGGTGCAAAAAATGCGGCATTGGCGGTGAAAGGGTTCACCTCTGCCAACGACGATACGTCTCACCGCTGTTCGCCTGTGTGTATGTCTGCTTGTTGTTGAACAATGCATATCACTTTTCAAGAAGCGAGGAGCCGATTTAAATCCAGTTTTACAGAGCGTGTGGGGTTATTAAGCTTATTGTCACTGTTGAAGTCAACGGGTCAGTGCCAGCCCGATTAAGGATGTTTTACTTCCTGTTTTCCTGTCCTACTACACGTTCTTAGATGTTGCGTTTTCCCCATTGAATTGCGTATCTCTAGCAATGATATGACTTGCCCATCACTGTGTTGATATAAAAACAATGATTAGGTAGGGGAAGACGGGGTAAAAAGCGCATGGGCGGGTAAGAAGCCCACCCCAATTATCTCATGAAATGAAGCAAATTTCAGTCTCATTTTGCCCATGAGACGAGCGTTAATGTCTAGCATTCGTCTCATGGGCAAATTTGACTGAAATTTTCTTTATTTCATGAGATAATTGGGGTGGGCTTCTTACCCGCCCATGCGCTTTTTACCCCGTCTTCCTCTACGTCTGCTTGGTTAGTGTGTGTGCGTAAGAAAGGAAGCTTTGAGAGCAGTTTAGCTGCTCCTTCGTGTTATCGGCTTCCAATCGTTCTGGCCGTGTTACGAAAACAGCCATACCCCCATCCCACTACTTTCTCCTTCTTCTTCTTTCTCTTCTTCTCCTCCTCCTCCTCCTCCTTTTTCATCCCGAGAAACAATCACTTTGTCAATGAATCTCTCCTTTCACACCACAGTAATGCCTCTTTCGCCGCCAGCCATTTTTTAGCCCCAAAATATCATTACACTTACTTGAGTCACAGAAGAAAAAAAATCTGCAATATTGCAAATTCCGCTGTGACGTTGTATAGGGGAAGACGGGGTAAAAAGCGCATGGGCGGGTAAGAAGCCCACCCCAATTATCTCATGAAATGAAGCAAATTTCAGTCTCATTTTGCCCATGAGACGAGCGTTAATGTCTAGCATTCGTCTCATGGGCAAATTTGACTGAAATGTTCTTTATTTCATGAGATAATTGGGGTGGGCTTCTTACCCGCCCATGCGCTTTTTACCCCGTCTTCCTCTACGTCTGCTTGGTTAGTGTGTGTGCGTAAGAAACGAAGCTTTGAGAGCAGTTTAGCTGCTCCTTCGTGTTATCGGCTTCCAATCGTTCTGGCCGTGTTACGAAAACAGCCATACCCCCATCCCACTACTTTCTCCTTCTTCTTCTTCTTTCTTCCTTCTTCTTCTTCTGCTTCTTCTTCTTCTTCTTCTTCTTCTTCTTCTTCTTCTTCTTCTTCTTCTTCTTCTTCTTCTTCTTCTTCTTCTTCTCCTCCTCCTCCTCCTTCTTCTTCATCCCGAGTAACAATTGCTTTGTCAGTGAATCTCTCCTTTCACATCACAGTAATGCCCCTTTCGCCGCCAGACATTTTTTAGCCCCAAAATATTAAACCAACCTGAGTCGCAGAGAGAGAAAAAAATCTGCAATATTTCAAATTCCGCTGTGGCGTGTATAACATTAGGCCTATCCTTACCTCCATAGGGTCTTCTTCTTCTTCTGTGGTGGTGGTGGTCAGCTTCTTTTTATAGAAGTAAATGCACACACTTTAGGGGGTGACCAAAGAAAAAGATGCAGAAGAGAGAGAGAAAAAAAAGAAAAGCAAAGACAAAAATCAGCTATCACACAATAGTCTGCTTGGATTTACTGGGGTCCAGTAGAAAAATATAAGATGCAGTCTTCAGATAACAGGCCCCGATTTGATGCTTTTTAGTGACATGGGTGTTAAAACCATTGTGGTGCAAAAAATGCGACATTGGCGGTGAAAGGTTTCACCTCTGCCAACGACGATACGTCTCACCGCTGTTCGCCTGTGTGTATGTCTGCTTGTTGTTGAACAATGCATATCACTTTTCAAGAAGCGAGGAGCCGATTTAAATCCAGTTTTACAGAGCGTGTGGGGTTATTAAGCTTATTGTCACTGTTGAAGTCAACGGGTCAGTGCCAGCCCGATTAAGGATGTTTTACTTCCTGTTTTCCTGTCCTACTACACGTTCTTAGATGTTGCGTTTTCCCCATTGAATTGCGTATCTCTAGCAATGATATGACTTGCCCATCACTGTGTTGATATAAAAACAATGATTAGGTAGGGGAAGACGGGGTAAAAAGCGCATGGGCGGGTAAGAAGCCCACCCCAATTATCTCATGAAATGAAGCAAATTTCAGTCTCATTTTGCCCATGAGACGAGCCTTAATGTCTAGCATTCGTCTCATGGGCAAATTTGACTGAAATTTTCTTTATTTCATGAGATAATTGGGGTGGGCTTCTTACCCGCCCATGCGCTTTTTACCCCGTCTTCCTCTACGTCTGCTTGGTTAGTGTGTGTGCGTAAGAAAGGAAGCTTTGAGAGCAGTTTAGCTGCTCCTTCGTGTTATCGGCTTCCAATCGTTCTGGCCGTGTTACGAAAACATCCCACTACTTTCTCCTTCTTCTTCTTCTGCTTCTTCTTCTTCTTCTTCTTTCTCTTCTTCTCTTCCTCCTCGTCCTTCTTCTTCATCCCGAGAAACAATCACTTTGTCAATGAATCTCTCCTTTCACACCACAGTAATGCCTCTTTCGCCGCCAGCCATTTTTTAGCCCCAAAATATCATTACACTTACCTGAGTCACAGAAGAAGAAAAAATCTGCAATATTGCAAATTCCGCTGTGACGTGTATAGGGGAAGACGGGGTAAAAAGTGCATGGGCGGGTAAGAAGCCCACCCCAATTATCTCATGAAATGAAGCAAATTTCAGTCTCATTTTGCCCATGAGACGAGCGTTAATGTCTAGCATTCGTCTCATGGGCAACTTTGACTGAAATATTCTTTATTTCATGTGATAATTGGGGTGGGCTTCTTACCCGCCCATGCGCTTTTTTTATCCCGTCTTCCCCTAACATTAGGCCTGTCCTTACCTCCTTAGGGTCTTCTTCTTCTGTGGTGGTGGTGGTCAGCTTCTTTTTATAGAAGTAAATGCACACACTTTAGGGGGTGACCAAAGAAAAAGAAGCAGGAGAGAGAGAAAAAGAAAGAA
>CM065707.1:40362857-40369974 GCA_017654935.2 Phymorhynchus buccinoides | reverse complement strand
TAGCTGCGCGGAAGCAAGATTCCGAGGCACCTAAGATCAGGCTGCAGCCATCCCAACGTGTAACGTAGCGTTGCCCCGGCGCCGTGATTCAACCGTGCCGTCTGAGCTGTCTGAAGCCTAGGAAATACTCAACTAAAATGCATCCTCTTAATTTCTCTACCCAGGTACCCGACTCGTCATCTAGCCACCGGAGTTCCTGGTGTGGGTGTGTGCGTGTGTGAGTGTGTGTGTGTGGGTGTGTGTGTGTGTATGGTTATCGTTCATGTGTTGGTGGTGTGGTGTGTGTGTTGGTGTGTGTGTGTGTGTGTATGTGTGCGTGTGTGGTGGTGTGTGAGAGAGAGAGAGAGAGAGGAAGAGAGAGACAGAGGAGAGAGAGAGAGGAGAGAGAGAGAGAGAGAGAGAGAAGAGAGGAGAGAGACCTGAGAGAGAGAGAGAGGGAGAGCGGAAAGTAGGTATTTGTGCATTCAAAAAGACTAAATATACAAGCGTTCACAGCTGAGTGAAGCCGGTTTTTTACTCCCACACTTTCACCTACACTACAAATGGGGATCATCGTGAACTCACTCACTGCATCTGTTACCATACTTAACACTTCCCACCTTTCCACCTTTTCACCTTCCAGGGGGGAAGTGAGAAAGTTGTCTTCATTCTTTGCAAGGTTGGCAGGCTGCGAAGGTGATAACTCTTTATGACATTTAGGCTTCTTGGGCGCATCGATATTTCTCTTTTCTTTTCATTGATTCAAGAACAAGACGTACACGCATTCACAGTGTATGTATGTACGTAATTGCTTGCTTACACGCAATACCACATGCTTACAAGTTTGTGTGTGTGTGTGTGTGTGTGTTATTTGTTGGTGTGTATGTGTGTGTGTGGTGATGGGTTGTGTATGGTGTGTGTGTGTGTGGTGTGGTGTGTGTAGGTGTGTGTGGTGTGTGTGTATGTGTGCTCGGTTGCACTATATTCATTCCGTTTGGCTGTGTGTTGTGTGTTTGTCGTGTGTGTGTGTGTGTGTGTGTGTGTGTGTGTTCTAGACTGGCTTTTGTGTTATACCGTGTGTGAACGTCCGAATGTACATACAATGCGTGCGAACGAAACATTTAATACGATTACACTTACGTGTATGTATATAGATGCTGATATGCATGAATACATTTATCTATTCATTCATACATAAAGAAATTCAAGGCGCACTTTGTTTCAGCAATTAGGTCTTTCTTTTCAGTAAAAATTATGAAAAAAATTATTTTCGGAAGAATATAAAAGCATTATAGAACCTTTCAAGCGCAAACTTTGCCATTGATCATTTTGTTTGAACTTGACAGAACAACAAAGTACAAACAGCATCGTTTTTATGATACAAAAAAAGTTCACACGGATTTCAGACTAAAAGCTCAAAATGTATGCTAGTCAGTCGTTTCCGACAATGACTGCCAGATAGCAGAGGGGGGGGCAGATACTGTTCTGGTGGGCTGGGCGAGAATTTGTTTATAGTTTTGGAGATGCCTTGCCCAGGGTACACCACCACTCTCTCGGCTAAATGGATTTGATGACACAGCTGGCGTTGAGGAAGGTCCCCAAAGGCCAGCCAACCCATCCCTTTGGCTGCAGCAACCAGAGCCCAAAAGCCCACCAAAAGGTCATACTAGCAGTGTCTTAACGTGATGGAAATAGACTGGCACATATATATATTCGTATCAAAAGAACATATTAGCAAATATTCTTAGTTGTTTATCAGCAATTCATCAAGATAAAGAGCTTTAGAAAAACATGTTTTGAACGGTACACTGATGAAATACTATTTAACGCTTTTTTCACAATCAAAGTCGCATTTTTAGCACCACAGTGATTTAACACCTATGTCACTAAAGGCATCAAATTGGGGTCTAGTTATCCAAAGACCCTATTGTCTCAGTTTTGGGACCTTATTTTAGATATGTCACAGAAGAATCCCCAATACTGCAGATGGATGTTGTTCTCTACCCAGGTAAATTTAATGGACCAATTTTGGCTGAAATATGGCTGGCGGTGAAAGGGTTAATGAACATCTGTCTAAGTACAAAACACTACAAATAGTAACATTTTATTTTGATATCAAACATATGCAAATAGAACAATATTACGAAGAAATAAATAAATAAATATACACACAAAAGCAAATAAATTGGAGACAAAAAACACCCCCAAAATAATGACTAAACAAAACATAGTGCAATAAAGCACATCCGTTCTAATAAAAAAAAAAAAACCAAAATAATGACTAAACAAAACATAGTGCAATAAAGCACATCCGTTCTAATAAAAAAAACACACCCAAAATAATGACTAAACAAAACATAGTGCAATAAAGCACATCCGTTCTAATAAAAAAAAAACACCCAAAATAATGACTAAACAAAACATAGTGCAATGAAGCACATCCGTTCTAATAAAAAAACCACCCCCAAAATAATGACTAAACAAAACATAGTGCAATAAAGCACATCCGTTCTAATAAAAAAAAAAAAACCAAAATAATGACTAAACAAAACATAGTGCAAATGAAGCACATCCGTTCTAACAATAAAAAAAAAACACCCAAAATAATGACTAAACAAAACATAGTGCAATGAAGCACATCCGTTCTAATAAAAAAAAAAAAACCAAAATAATGACTAAACAAAACATAGTGCAATGAAGCACATCCGTTCTAATAAAAAAAACTAGAAAAGAAACAACTTTATTTGATATAAATTATGGGCATATGAACAGTTTATTGTCTGTACAACGAATAAATGGATGTTAGTGTGTGTGTGTAGAGTGGCACAGTGGTAACGCGTTCGCCTCGTGTCAAGTAAACCCGAGTTCGAATCTGGGTACAGGGGATTTTTCCTCTCACTTTGCACTAGGCCTTACGGTCTGAATGTGGAGTCTTTCGGATGAGACGATACATCGAGGTACCGTGTGCCCATGCACTTAGCACACGTTAAACCCAGCGACAACGAAAAAGTTGTCATTTGGTCAAAATTTACCCCCCCTCCCCCCTTCCTTCCTCATCAGTCACACAAATCGCATGAAAAAAAGGGTGACGCGCCTCTGGCTGCGACGCGCTCTCCAGGTGGGAGCAACCCGAATTTCACAGAGATGCCTCTGTGACTATAAAGTGCCTAATACCTAATACATAGTAACAAAACAAGCAGCTGGCGTTCTCATGTTTGAAATAAGGTCTATAAAGTTACACCTCAAGTGCAAGTTGCATTGGACTCACATAAGCTTACTTCTAATGGTAAGCTTCCCATCCAGTATGACATTAAGCAAATAAGCAAAAATTAAGCAAAACAACAAACAAACATTTAAATCATACTGAGGAAAAACACACACACAAACCTTTCAATCCATATACTTACTTACTTACTTAGCCCCAACTGGAGCTGAAGGGGCATCACTGATGATCTGACAATCCTTCTCCATCTCCACCCTTCTCCATCTCCAACCCTTCTCCATCTCCAGCCCTTCTCCATCTCCAACCCTTCTCCATCTGCAACCCTTCTCCATCTCCAGCCCTTCTCCATCTCCAACCCTTCTCCATCTGCAGCCCTTCTCCATCTCCAACCCTTCTCCATCCCTTCTCCATCTCCAGCCCTTCTCCATCTCCAACCCTTCTCCATCTCCAACCCTTCTCCATCTGCAGCCCTTCTCCATCTGCAGCCCTTCTCCATCTCCAACCCTTCTCCATCTGCAGCCCTTCTCCATCTCCAGCCCTTCTCCATCTCCAACCCTTCTCCATCTCCAGCCCTTCTCCATCTCCAACCCTTCTCCATCTCCAACCCTTCTCCATCTCCAACCCTTCTCCATCTCCAACCCTTCTCCATCTCCAACCCTTCTCCATCTCCAGCCCTTCTCCATCTGCAGCCCTTCTCCATCTCCAACCCTTCTCCATCTCCAACCCTTCTCCATCTCCAACCCTTCTCCATCTCCAACCCTTCTCCATCTGCAGCCCTTCTCCATCTCCAACCCTTCTCCATCTCCAGCCCTTCTCCATCTCCAGCCCTTCTCCATCTCCAACCCTTCTCCATCTCCAGCCCTTCTCCATCTCCAACCCTTCTCCATCTCCAACCCTTCTCCATCCCTTCTCCATCTCCAACCCTTCTCCATCTCCAGCCCTTCTCCATCTGCAGCCCTTCTCCATCTCCAGCCCTTCTCCATCTCCAGCCCTTCTCCATCTCCAACCCTTCTCCATCTGCACCCTTCTCCATCTCCAACCCTTCTCCATCTCCAACCCTTCTCCATCTCCAACCCTTCTCCATCTCCAGCCCTTCTCCATCTCCAGCCCTTCTCCATCTGCAACCCTTCTCCATCTCCAGCCCTTCTCCATCTCCAGCCCTTCTCCATCTCCAGCCCTTCTCCATCTCCAGCCCTTCTCCATCTCCAACCCTTCTCCATCTGCAGCCCTTCTCCATCTGCAGCCCTTCTCCATCTCCAACCCTTCTCCATCTGCAGCCCTTCTCCATCTCCAGCCCTTCTCCATCTCCAGCCCTTCTCCATCTGCAGCCCTTCTCCATCTCCAACCCTTCTCCAACCCTTCTCCATCTCCAACCCTTCTCCATCTCCAGCCCTTCTCCATCTGCAGCCCTTCTCCATCTCCAACCCTTCTCCATCTCCAGCCCTTCTCCATCTCCAGCCCTTCTCCATCTGCAGCCCTTCTCCATCTCCAACCCTTCTCCATCTCCAACCCTTCTCCATCTCCAGCCCTTCTCCATCTCCAACCCTTCTCCATCTCCAGCCCTTCTCCATCTCCAACCCTTCTCCATCTCCAACCCTTCTCCATCTGCAGCCCTTCTCCATCTCCAGCCCTTCTCCATCTCCAACCCTTCTCCATCTCTTCTCCATCTCCAACCCTTCTCCATCTCCAACCCTTCTCCATCTCCAACCCTTCTCCATCTCCAGCCCTTCTCCATCTCCAACCCTTCTCCATCTCCAACCCTTCTCCATCTCCAACCCTTCTCCATCTCCAACCCTTCTCCATCTCCAACCCTTCTCCCCTTCTCCATCTGCAACCCTTCTCCATCTCCAACCCTTCTCCATCTCTTCTCCATCTGCAGCCCTTCTCCATCTGCAACCCTTTTCCATCTCCAACCCTTCTCCATCTCCAACCCTTCTCCATCTCCAGCCCTTCTCCATCTCCAACCCTTCTCCATCCCTTCTCCATCTCCAGCCCTTCTCCATCTCCAGCCCTTCTCCATCTCCAACCCTTCTCCATCTCCAACCCTTCTCCAATCCATATAACAGTAAATAAACACACACACGCACACACAAAACCCAGAATACAAACATTTCAAGCCATGAAAACTGTAAAAAGAAAAGCGAGACAAATCGAACCATTTCCAAATGTCACGGGGAAACAAAACGAACAGAAAACCGTTCGCAATCGAACCCCCACCATCCAAAACCCCCTGAAATAATTGTAAAACAGGTATGAGTGGAACAAAGAAGATTCCAAAGAATGCAAATGAACACGATACACCCAAAAGAGCTGACGAGACCAACCTAAGAATGCACTCGATCCCACCTACCGTACCAACACGAGAGCAGCTCTACGCAAAAGCCATGCGTATTAGTAATTTAAAAAAACACCAACACTTATACACAAACGTTTAGCATCCAAGTTCTCAACTCAAAATCGACGAAAAGGAATAAGGGACTATAACAAATAAACAGCCGAACATAATGATATGACGGGGATTCGGAGAGTCAGTAGCACTAGCCCCACCTGCCTTACCAACACGAGAGCAGCCCCTTTTGGTTGTCAGCACCGTCACGTTAGAAGTGAGTAGATGGAAGAGGGGAGGGGTGGGGGGTGGGGGGAGGTTGAGGGCATTACGGAGGAGGAACGAAGCGGCAGGATCTCTTCTTGTTCGTCTTTCTTTCTTCCCCGTTCTCTCCTGCAGAGTTGGACATGTGGACGACGGAGGAGGAAGAGGAGGAGGAAGAGGAGGAGGAGGAGAGAGGGTGATATTTTTGGGACATCATCTTCTTGAAGAATGGGGAATACTGGACCGCGCCTGTGGGGGAGAGAGGGCGAGAGAGAGAATGAATTAATGAATTTTATTTATAGAGGGTAATAGAGTAAGCAATAACATGCTTTTTTTACGTGAGAGAGAGAGAGAGAGAGAGAGAGAGAGAGAGAGAGAGAGAGAGAGAGAGAGAGAGAGAGAGAGAGAGAGAGAGAGAGAGAGAGAGAGAGATGAATTATATGCTACATTTAAATTCAGGTATACGAAATATGAAATTGCTGCTGTGCGTAAAACACACACACACACACACACACACACACACACACACACACACACACACACACACACACAACACACACACACACACAAGTACACACACACACACACACCAACAACCCCCCCCCCCCACCCACACACAAGTACACACACACAAGTACACACACACACACACATACACCAACAACCCCCCCCCCCCCACACACACAGTTACTCTGTCACCTTCACGTGGTGCAGAATTGAACTCTGCATCCACACAGAATTCAATGGTGCCACAGTCCCCAAAACACAGATCTCTCTCTCTCTCTCTCTCTCTCTCTCTCTCTCTCTCTCTCTCTCTCTCTCTCTCTCTCTCTCTCTCTCTTCTCTCTCTCTCTCTCTGTCATCCCACCTCTAGTCCAAGCCGCAGAATTGAACCCTGAATCCTCCCCCGCACTGAACTCAATAGTACCACAGCCCTCGGAATCTATGGTGACGCTGCGATCGACGAGTCGCTGCCCCTGGCGGAAGGTGAAGGTCACGACCTCGCCCGGCTGACCCCTCAAGGTCATCTGAAGGTCGGAGCGGGAAGTGCGCAGGGAGAGGACCCGCTGGGGGGACATGGGTACCCATTTGCTCAGTTCACCCAGAATCAGAACCTCCTCTCCTCTGAAACAGACATACAACAACATACAGTATTTATACGGCGTTGAATGTTGATATAAATCAAATCAAAGCGCACACACACGTCAGCATTCATAACGCATTCAAACAAAAACACAACTTACAAAGCGAACACACGCGGATGACATAAATGGAATACAGCAGAAACAGACCTAAAGGCAAGAGAGAGAAGAGAAAGAGAGCGG
>CM065707.1:40337857-40357857 GCA_017654935.2 Phymorhynchus buccinoides | reverse complement strand
GTGCTTACTTCCTAATTTATGCATGTTAAAAAATGAGTATATTGCTTTGTCTGTGCTCATTTTCCTTTTTTATTTCTACTTTTATATTTGTATTTTTTTCCAGAGGGCTGGATGTAAAAAAGCACGGCATTTCCTCTGTAGGATTTTAAATGTATATACATATATACACATGGCAAAATCTAAAAGATATAGAAATAGTCTAGACATACATCGCACGTACATATCTTATTTTCGCCAAAAAACAAGCAAAAAAGTAACCCATTACTCACACAAAACACCCATCTCTCTCTCTTTATATGTATTCATATCTGCTTTCAGTCAACCCTACCCTGTGCTCAGTTTGGTCTCTTTTTTTCCATTGCTTGACTTGATTGTTATTTATTGTACTTCAATTTGTTTTTCGCTTGATGCATGGTGTGAATGTGAGAGAGAGAGGGCATGGTGCAAAGAAGCTACTGTAGCCTTATCCATTTTACCCTCAATAAAACATTTGTATTCTCTCTCTCTCTCATTCTCTCTCTCTGCTTGCGTGCATGCATGCGCGCGCAAGTGTGTGAGTATGGTTGCATGCATGCATGCACGCGCGAATATTAAAAATTATACATGTGTGCATGCAAGTTTTATATACCCATATTTCAACCTGTCTTTGTATCATAATATCAACTGTTTTTCTACCTTTTTGTTCAGCTCTGTATGTGTAATAGTATGCCTTGCCATGCTTGTGTTCTGTGTTAGTATATATATATATCTATATATATATATATCTATATATATATATATATATATCAAAATATATATATATATATATCAAGGCAGATTAAAAGAATCCGCTTTGCCTAAAATTCTTATCATTGGAACATACAGTTTAAGTTTCAAAAAAAAAAATATATCTCTCTCTCTCTCTCTCTCCTGTCCACACAAATTCAAGGGACAAAACTCCCACCCAGACCTCATCACAATTTCCTTGTTAGTGTAGTTGATTTTGTCCCCTGGTCCCACTGGGCCTGTGCTTAGGGTGGCTACTGCGGACTGCAGGCTCTGGCTGGGGCTCTGTCAAATCTGTAAATGTATCATCATCATCAACATCTTCATTATCATCATCATCATCGTCGCAATCCTCATCCTCATCATCAACATCGTCGTAGTCATCATCCTCACCATCAACATCGTCGTAGTCATCATCCTCACCATCAACATCGTCGTAGCCATCATCCTCATCATCAACATAGTCGTAGTCATCATCCACATCCACCAACATCGTCGTAGTCATCATCCTCATCAACATCGTCGTAGTCATCATCCACATCATCAACATCGTCGTAGTCATCATCCACATCATCCTCACCATCAACATCGTCGTCGTAGTCATCATCATCCTCATCATCATCGTCGTAGTCATCATCATCAACATCACCAAACCTCGTCGTAGTCATCATCATCATCATCGTCGTAGTCATCATCCTCATCATCAACATCGTCGTAGTCATCATGCTTATCATCATCATCGTCGTAGTCATCATCCTCATCATCAACATCGTCATAGTCATCATCCTTATCATCATCATCGTCGTAGTCATCATCATCGTAGTCATCATCATCATCGTCGTTATCATCATCCTTATCATCATCATCATCGTCATCATCCTCCTCATCATCATCATCACCACTGAATTGGGAGTGGTCACTGCCAATTGTAACTCTGGATAGGGCTCATTTCTATCTGTGAGTACATTTTCTAAAATCATCTCTACCGTCGTCATCCTCCTCAACGTCGTCATCGCCGTCATCACTATCGTCATCCTCCTCCTCAACATCGTCATTGTCATCATCGCCATTGTCGTCATCAACATAGTCGTCATCCTCATCAACATCAACATCATTATTATCATCATCGGTGCGTCCAAATAATCGTTCAATCATTATCATCATTCTCATATCATCATCTGTTTACAAAAAATCATCATCGTTGTCAGGTCAAATCATCATCATCATCATCATCGAATTTGTCATCATTATCATCATCATCATCATAATCATCATCCCATAATCAAACCTAAACATAATAAAAAAAAATCATCATCATCATCATCATCATCATCATCATCAAGTTAGCTTAATTCTCCTTTCGGCGTTGCCTGTATGAACTGTTAATGGTGAATGTTGGGTCAGACTCCAGCTTTCTGTTTCTGAAATGTTCAGTAATATTGCCGCCTAGACCCCACAGACAGACAGATAGACAGACAGACAGACATATGATAGACAGACATAAAAACAAACAAACATATTGACAGACAGATAGGCAAACAGACAGACATAAAAACAGAGAGAATAGACAGACATAAAAACAGAGACAAACAAATAGACAAACAAATAGACAGACAGCAGCATAAAAACAGAGAGTCAGACATAAAGACGGACAAACAAATAGACAGACAGACATACAGACGGGACAGACAGACAGACAGACAGACTCACTGTGGGGGAAGCCAGGCTGCACGGAGGTGCTCAAAAAGGTGTCCTTGAAGGGAGCTAGCCCAATGGCGGCGGCGAAGTGTGACGTCACGCCGATCCTCCAGTTGGACGGAGTGTAAAGATAGTCCCCAGACACCCGAGCCTGTGTCCACGACCAACAAGGACGAATTAAAAACAACAAGCACGCCCTCGGAGGAGGATTTTGTTCCCCCCTCACATATCATACTTTGCTATAACGCACCCGCAGCAGGCACGGGCTTCTATCGACCCTAACTATGTTCAAATGTTTTTGCGAAGCATGATTTGTCATTCATTTTTCCTTAGTTTTGTTTCCATGGGGTTTCATGCATGCAAATGTGTTTCTTTGATTGTATTGTTGCTTGTATTGGAGACCACGCTGTAATTTACACCTAACGTGATAATAAAGTAATTTAGACTTTTGACTATTGACTTTGACTTGACACACACTCTAGACCTAATTCTATGATTTCTCGTCATGTTTTTTTATTTTTTTTATTTTCCTTTCCAACCACTCTCTGTGACTCACTCATTCAAGACTAATTAATTGACCTAATAAAACTGATCAAGAGCATGCACTCATTTTCTTCGTTCTTATCTAAGTATGTCTTATACCACATGTCTGGGATTCATAGTGCGTGGTGTACTGGCTTATCCCTACTAAGAACTTAACTTGACACAATAACAAGAAGGAAAATACCATGGAAAAAAAAGGAGAAAAACATGAAACAAACGAATAAACTAAACACACAGTGGAGTTAAACTGAGCCTTTATCTCTATAGTCATCCATATGATCTGACAAAAGTACGACACAATAAGAATGACCAGAGAAGCAGATCAGCAACAACATCAGAAAGTTAATGAAGACAGAAATGGAAACGGAGGAGAACCTCACTGACGCTGGCTCCGCGACTAAAAACATTATTTACCGGGTAAAAACAAAGAGCGTGGAAACTTTAAAAAATAAGAAAAATGCACTCTCTCTCTCTCACTTTCCTTCTCACCTGTGTGACTTGAGGAAACAGCAAACTGTGTAGAACATGGCGGGACAGAGACATACAGTACATAATCTTCATCTCTCTCTCTCTCTCTCACTTTCTTTCCCACCTGTGTGACTTGAGGAAACAGCAAACTGTGTAGAACATGGCGGGACAGAGACATACAGTACATAATCTTCATCTCTCTCTCTCTCTCTCAATTTCTTTCTCACCTGTGTGACTTGAGGAAACAGCAAACTGTGTAGAACATGGCGGGACAGAGACATACAGTACATAATCTTCATCTCTCTCTCTCTCTCTCACTTTCTTTCCCACCTGTGTGACTTGATGGAAACAGCAAACTGTGTAGAACATGGCGGGACAGAGAACATACAGTACATAATCTCATCTCTCTCTCTCGCTCTCTCTCCTCACTTTCTTTCCCACCTGTGTGACTTGAGGAAACAGCAAACTGTGCAGAACATGGCGAGACAGAGACAGTGCAGTTAACATCATCTTCAGCTCTCTCTCTCTCTCTGATCTGACTCTCTCTCTCTCTCTCGTCCAATCGTCCCTTCTCACTCTCTCTCTCTCTCCTCCTCTCTCCTCTCTCTCTCTATCACCTGTTGTGACTTGAGGAAACAGCAAACTGGCTGCAGAACATGGCGGGACAGAGACATGCAGTACATAATCTCTCTCTCTCTCTCTCACTTTCTTTCACCACCTGTGTGACTTGAGGAAACATCAAACTGTGTAGAACATGGCGGGACAGAGACATACAGTACATAATCTTCATCTCTCTTCCTCCGTCCTCTCTCTCTCTGCATCATACTTTCTTTCCCACCTGTGTGACTTGAGGAAACATCAAACTGTGTAGAACATGGCGGGACAGAGACATACAGTACATAATCTTCATCTCTCTCTCTCTCTCTCTCTCTCTAACTTTCTTTCCCACCTGTGTGACTTGAGGAAACATCAAACTGTGTGAGAACATGGCGGGACAGAGACATACATACAGTAATTCATCATCTTCATCTCTCTCTCTCTCTCGTCTTCACTCTCTCTCTTCCGTCTCCTCAATCTATCTCTCTCTCCTCTTCTCTCTCTCCTCTTCTCTCTCTCCTCTCGCTCTCACTTTTTTTCTCACCTGTGTGACATTAAGGAAACAGCAAACTGTGCAGAACATGGCGGGATAGAGACATGCAGTACATAATCTTCAGCCCGTGGTCACGTGCCGCACGCGCCATGTCGCTCAGCCAATCATCGCCCGCCGTCACGCTCGTCCACAGAATCTCCGTGTTGAGAGTCTGAACGTCCAACCAGTCCTGGAAAGAATACCCTAAAGGTAAAGACGTGCCCCCCCCCCTTACATTTCTCAGCTCTCCCCACATTTTTACACCTGCCTTTCTTAACAAACATGAAGCTGTATCTTATCAACTTTTTGCGCTAATTATCTTTGTTGCATATTGAATCGCAGTCATGATAAAGACCATTATCAAATAGGACACCTATCTAATAGGACACCCCCACTCCACCACCCCGCCCCCTATGTAGTACAGTAGACACAACAGCAACGGAGCATTTGTCCACAGTCTTGGTTCATTGCGTTTTTTCTGTCGTGCCTTTATTTTCTACTTTTATTGAATGCATGTGTTTTTCATTATGTAAATGGATGAAAATTAGTGTGAACTTATAGCAAACGATAGAGGGTTAAGTGCTCAATCTGCAGTAAAGAAAGGCAAGACTGAAAACATGCGCAACAACCGAGAAAACGTAGAGGGGGGGGGGGGGGCGCATCTTTTACCTTTACCACTAAACCTAAAACAACACAGCGAGAAAGATTTTTCAAAGAAAGGAAGGGGGGGGGGGGGGCGGGTAACATTGATAAAATGAAATACAAAATGGCCCCACCCACTTCGCATACGTTAAAGAACCCAGTGGCAACACAGGTAGTATCAAGATTTACACACACACCCTCCCCAAAGGGCGGACCAAATGATTTGCAAAGGGGGTTTCCGCGAGGAGTCCAGGGAGCAACATAGGTCCTGGGTTCAGGTGTAGTGACATTGTGGAGGCCCAGGGGACGAACGCCCCGGAACAGTTTGCAATTTTGTGATTATTAAGGCAAAAATCGAACCATTTTCTTACTTCTTTAACTTTATTAATTAGTAATGTCCCTATATGTATCTTTATAGATCGGGAGGACGCAAAAAACATCAATTTCGTTCATTTTCGTACTTTTTTATATATATTAACCTTAGTGCAAGGTAACATGCTTGGGGCAAAGGGGGGTTTTCCGAAACTCTGGAAACCCCCCTCAGATATATCCAGACCAGATAATTCCTCCTCAGATCCCCCCTGCCGCCCTGTGCCCCCCCCCCCCCCCTTCAGCTCAGCCAAGCCACAAAATAAACCAAATGCAAAAAACAACCAATGATTTGATGGCTCTGCGC
The DNA here is from genome assembly GCA_017654935.2 of Phymorhynchus buccinoides. Taxonomy (NCBI): domain Eukaryota; kingdom Metazoa; phylum Mollusca; class Gastropoda; order Neogastropoda; family Raphitomidae; genus Phymorhynchus; species Phymorhynchus buccinoides. The sequence goes on along the minus strand of CM065707.1, from coordinate 40,351,936 downwards.
TACCGGCTACGCGCTCTCTACTGTGGGAGCAACCAGAATTTCAGAGAGACTCCTCTCTGCGAAGAGTAAATTAATGTCAATATCAATACCAATATCAATATTAATACAAAACGAAAAAAACCTTTGGTCGAAATATGAAAAAAAGGAAAACAGAACTGTGCTCCTTAATTTTAATATGTAGGAAAATGTTAGCGCGCTCGCACGCGTGTGCGCGTTTGAGTGAGCATTTGAGTGTGTTTCCAATTCAAAACAACTTTATTCATCCGTGTGGAAATTGTGTGAGTGTTTGAGTGTGCGTTTTGAGTGTGTGCGTGCATGAGTGCATGTGCGCGCGCGTGTGCGTGTGTGTGCTTGTGTGCGTGCATGTGTGCGTGCATGAGTGTGGTGTGCGCGCATATGTGCGTGGTGTTTTTAGTGTTTGGGTGTGTGTGTGTGTGTGTGGTGTGTGTGTGAGTGGTGTGTGTGCGTGTGCGTGCAATGTGTGTGTGTGTGTGTGTGTTTGAGTGTGTGTGTGTGCGTGTGTGTGTGTGATCGTGTATGCGTGTGTTTGAGTGTGTGTGTGTATGTGTGTTTGAGTGTATGTTTGCACGCGTGCTTGCGCATGCATAATCTATGCTAAACTGACCTGCTCATACAGATGCAATCCCCACTGGGAGGCATTCTTCATCAGGGCCTGCCAGAAATCCTGCAAAACAACAACAACAAAAAAAAACAAGATGCAAAGCCTTCAAGGCTCACTCGCTTTGTGTCTTAGGAGTATAGAACTAAATGCCAGATCTAAACAGCGATAGTGTATTATAAAAAGAGGTCAAAAAGGTGAAGGTCATCATGGTTATGAAGATCATCAACACTAAGCATTCCGTAATCATTACCTTAAGCTAAGTCTACATACTTGCCAAATTTGGAGATTACACTAGGATGTAAAATATATGGATAAAACAAGTAATTGATGATGTTCAAGGTCAAAGTGAAGGTTAAGGGCATGATGGTAAACGTCACCCAGCATGCCATATCACCGTAAGGTAATGCATCATCGTGCCAAATTTGGGGACCATGAGCTGCGAAAACTGTGCAAGATATGACTGAGACAAAATTAATGTTGAAAAGGATCAAAGGTCAAGGTCATTGGTTAATTTTAATAGTCAAAATGAATGTTTTCTTGAAAGCTTGCATAAAACATGATATATGTGTGCAAAGTTTGATCGTAAGAACCAAAACACTTTTAGATCTCGAGAAAAAGCCAACGTTAAGTTACCACAGACCACACACACACACAAGTTTTCAATTCAATTTTCAATTCAATAATAATCCTTGAATGACCCCCTTTTGGGGGCATGGAGGATAAACAGAATATAAAACAAGTGGCAACAAGCGAAACATAGAACACTCATCAAACAAACAAGCTCGCTCTCCAGTCTATTGTCAAACAACTTACCCCCCCCCTTCACCCACCCAAACCACCCTACACCAATAACCTACCCCCCCCCCCCCCCCCACCCCCCACACACCCCAAAATCACGAAAACCGAAGACAACAACCATGAGAACATAGATCGTTTGACATCCACGAGTGAGCCAAAGGAAAATAAACAAACAATGTTAGGGACCATTCTGAACACACTTTTCTGTTCTGTTACTCAAATCTGTTGCAATCTTTCATGTGTTGAATCTTCTTTTAAAACCCGAAAAGTTACAATGATAGCTTGATTATTCAAATTTTTTATTACCCATGTTGTGGGTTGCACTGTTAGGAGACATAACAAAACGGACACTTGATGAACTAGAGCGTTAAGACGCTAGATCACCAGCCAGCGTTGCAGTATTTTTCGGCTGCAGTGCTTCGCCTCGCAGGCTCGGTATCGAACCTGACCTTGACCTTTGGCCTATATGACCTTCATTTTCTAACTTGGCCTAGATATTCTTTGTACCTATCTGCATGCAAAATTTGAGTGTCAGTGGATGTCCCAATGAGCCTATCCGTTCAAACATTATCGTGCCAGGTGCTCGGCTACAGCGTTTTCCGCTTCAGTGACCTTGACCTTTGGACGGTCATGATTATTATTTTTCGACTTTGGGCCTAGATATCTTTAGTGGTCAGTTATCCTGCATGCAAAATTGGAGCTTGGTCTGTAGGTCCCCAGGGGTTCGTTCAAAACGTTATATCGGAGGTAACATAGTCAGACAGATAGTCAGATAGCCAGGTAGATAGATTGTCAGGAACCAACATAGTTTACTGAAAACATTACTGGCTTCGCCCGCTCTTTGCACGCGGCTGGTAAATATAACCGCTCTTTGCACGTGGCTGGTCAATATAATCGCTCTTTGCACGCGGATGGTAAATATAACCGCTCTTTGCACGCGGCTGGTAATTTATATAATAGCTCTTTTCACGCGGCTGGTAAATATAATCGCTCTTTTCACGCGGCTGGTAAATATAATTGCTCTTTGCACGCGGCTGGTAAATAAAAGTCCGATCAAACATACGGTAGCTTTGAGAAGAAAAACAAACCCCACACAGATTCCTGCTTTACCTACGATGAAGAAAATGGTAATAAACGGCACACATCGGCTTGCCCAAGGCACTGATTTCTCCCAACAATGTACGTACCCAACGCCCACAGGGTCCTGGGGCAATGGCCATAGCGGATGACCGGTGAAGAAGTTTTTACAGGCCCTCGCGTTTGTGCTTGGAGTATGTTGTGATTTCACTGGCATGGACAGAATGATGAAATGGTGATGATGATGATGATGATGAATGATGATTATGATGATGATGATGTTGTACCGGCCCATCCTGGTGGCCTTGTGCTGTGGAGTAGTTGGTGGTTCACTGACATGGACAAGATTTCTGACATGGTGAGGATGATGATGAATGATGATGATGATGATGAAGAAATGGTACAGCAACAAAGCCCTCCCGTATGGTGCTTGGAGTAGGTTGTTTTTCACTGACCTGGGAATTAATATGACATGGTTATTAGGAGAATGATGATGATGATGATGGATGATGACGAAGATGGTACCGAGAGACTACCCCCGTCTGTGGCTTGGAGTAGGTTTTGTTCACGTGACCTGGACATAATTAAGACATTATGATGATGATGAGGAGGAGGAAAACGATGATGATGATGATGATGAAGAAATGGTACAGCCCTCCGTTGTGCTTGGAGTAGGTTGTGTTCACTGACCTGGACAGAAATTATAACAATGGGGTCATGATGATGATGATGATGAGGAGGACGATGATGATGCTGATGATGATAACAATGACAAATGACAATAATGATGATGATGATGATGATGGTGACGATGGTGATGTTGGTGAGTAATGAATGACCATGATCGTAATGATGGTGATGAAGGTTATGATGATGATGAAGATGATGATAATGATGATGATGATGAAGAAGAAGATGATGATGATGAACGAAAACAGAAGAAGATTGATGATGATGAATGAATGGAGGATGTGTGGTTGATGATGATGAGGCCGATGGTGATGCTGATGATGGTGATGATGATGAGGATGATGGGCAAAAACACTCATCACCTCACGAGTCACCCACGTTCTACTCACACACACCACAACCACACACACAACACACACACACAGACATACTCACACAGAGAGATACAGAGGGGGGGGGGGGGGGTGGGGGGGGGGAGGGGGGGGGGGGGGGGGGGGGGGGGAACGGGAGGGGGGGGGGGGGGGGAGGGGGGGGGGGGGGGGGGGGGGGGGGGTGGGGGGGGGAGGGGGGGGGGGGGGGGAGGGGGGGGGGGGGGTAGGGGAGAGAAACACAACACATCTCCCAAGATAGAGAGAGAGAGACAAGAGGAGAGAGAAGGAGAAGAGAGAGAGAGACGAGACGAGAGATGAGAGAGAGAGTAGACAGAGAGAGACCAGAGAGAGCGAGAGAACAGAGAAACCGAGACAAGAGGAGGAGAGAGAGAGAGAGAGAACGAGGGAGAGGAGAGACGAGAGAGAGAGAAAGATAGAGACCAGTAACATACAAACAGACATTGAGATATATTAAGTGTCTGCTTAACTCTTCATATGTGTCCGATCGTCTTGTGCGAGTGGTATGCGATTGTGACAATGATTCCACCTATGAAATACCTTCAGCCATCAAAATAATTCTGCTAACTTTCGTTCACTATTCCACTGTACTCAACAACAACAACAATAACAACAAATCAACAATAATAATAATAATAATTGTATTTGCTATAGCGCTAACATTCCCATACTTATAAGCCATGCTCTGTGCGCTTGTACAAATTGAAATATAAATAGAAACTCATACATGAAATAAAAGTAGAAAATAACAAATAACAAATACCATACACTTGATACGGGGACGCTCCACAAGAGAAACTACAATATAAAACATGGTCCACATACCACAAAAGCGTTCAACAGCATTCCGTAAGATAACAACATATTAAAAACTTACTTATTTACTAAAACATAATAAACACACACTAATCGTACTTAAACTACACATATATTAAAAGTAGACCCAATACATGTAGTGATTGTTGTTGCTGTTGTCCGTAATTAACCTGGCTTTAAAAGTCTCCAGGGATCATCCCCAACAGCCGAAGCGCCTGAACACTATGGCACCAAAGCAACCAGCCATAGATAGGAGAACATTACACAACTATCTGTATTGTTCAAAATTTGGGACTTTCTTGGTGTTGTATTGCCTCCGGGCATTGCTTCAAGGATCGTTCCCACCATCTTTATTACATCTACTAATGTCCCCTATGTGTCTGTTCCAGACCAGAGCACGTTAAACAGATTTAACTACTGAGAACATTAGTTTCGGTGTGGTGACCGTTTTTTATTTTTACCCCCCCTCCGACGTGGGCAAGCCCACCTCCGACTTCGGATGTTACCCAATACATGAATTACCGTGACTGAGATCGTCAAAATCGCATCGCATTGAAATCGTATGTAGTGCAGCAGGTCATACAGACGAACAAACATTACAACTCTTACCAGTAACGATTATGGGCCGAAAACGGAAGCTTCAGTTTCGCTTGCAAATTCCTGAAACATTGGACAGACAGACAGACACATACACACGCACCATACCACACACAGACATACACAACGCAACGCACGGCAACAACGCACACACACACACACACAGAGGTTGTTTCTACTCATATATATGCCAGGACAGAAGAATGTATGGGCGTATGCGTTGCAACATAGAGCTTGTGGGTGTGTCTACATCGTGTGTGTTGTGTGTGTGTGGTGTTGTTGCGTGCGTGTGTGCGTGCGTTGTGTGTGTGTTTGTGATTGTGGCGATGTGTGTGTGTGTGCGTGTGCGTGCGTGTGCGTGTGTGTGGCGTAGTGTTTTTGTGTGTTGTTGTGTGTGTGCGTGCGTGCGTGTGGGTGTGTGATGTGCGCACGTGTGTGCACGTGTGTGCGTGCGTGCGTGTATATGTGCGGCCGTTGCGTGCATGCGCGCGTGTGTGTTTGAATGTTTCAATAATTATGTATGTGTGCACTTTGATGTACGTGTATATGGTTTCACCACATATCACATCACCCCCATATATCACAAAGTGCAAAGACCACACACCACACCCACCCCATACACACTGAACCCGGAAAGATATCGTGAGAGGTGGTGGTGGTGGTGGGTTGTCCTTTCGTTGCAAATAGTTTCCCTCAACCCTTACCCCCACCTTCTGGAAGTTATGTGCTACTGTACTCTAGTAACGTCCTCAAATCTGCTGTCACTCTATTTTGACCTCTGGCTTTTCTCCTTTGCTTGATGTCCCTGTCATCTACTATCTTTCTCTGCCGCTACCTGGGTCCATTCTTTTTTTTCTCCTGCCTTTGTTCTAGAAATTCTTTTAAAGATTTTCTCCAGCCGAAGACGGAGATGCTGAGCGCTGACTATATCTTAGTTTGGTGCATAACGGCAACATGACGCATCAGCGCTCATAAGACAGGAAACCGTCTGAGCTATCGACAAAGGAAAAACAGAGTGCACATGAGCGAAGTATCATAACAATTATTAACGACAACGATAGTATTTTAATTGCATGTTGTTGTTAGTAATTCTACCATCCAAAGCATTCATACAAAACCTTTCCCATAACATGCCCCGCCCTACTTAGCTTGCCCGCCAAAAGCTCACCGTAGTCCGTGCGGGAATATGTTGGGCATGGCATCCCAAGTGGTGACTGCTCCGATGCTGTCTTTAAAGTAAAACCAAGCCACGAGTCCTAGCTGTAGGGAAAACCTCGCCAATCAATCATCGTCATCATCATCATCATCATCATCAACATCATCATCATTCATCATCATCATCATCATCAGCATCATCATTGCTCCAATGTTCAGCATCATCGTCCATCCACTATCATCATCATTGTTTTCCAATAGTCATCACGAGGTTATCATCATCATATCATAAATCATCATCGTCGTCGTCTGTCCCAGGTCGTCATCATCATCATTGGCATATCATCATCATCATCATCAAAAATCGTCGTTTGTTGTCGTCAAGGAGGTTGCAATAAACACAATTGTCGATTAAAAAAAATTTAAACACAGGATGGACAGTACACTGTGCATGCAAAATATTACTAAACAGAAAGATGGCTAGGGTAAGACGAGGTTAAAAAGCCCACGGGCGGGTAATAAAATCTCACATGGCCATAAATCTCTTGCATAAAAGAACACTTCAGAGTCAAATTTGCCCATGAGACTGAATGCTTAATGTTTAGCTTTCGTCTCATGGACAAAATGTGACTGACATTTGCTTCATTCCATGAGATAATGTGGCACGGGCTTCTTACGCGCCCATGAGCTTTTTACCCCGTCCTAAAAAAAAACCCCCTACTAATCAGTAGGTGTTAAAAATGATGAAAGTAGGGACTCTTAGAGGAACTAAATGTTCTTCAGTTTATAATGTTTTGTTTAAACCGCATTGAAGAACAGGCTTTATTAAAACAACCACAAGCACAACCACAACAAATCATGTTCCCCCCCCCGCCCCCACCAATCCCCCAAATCCCTACAGCAATATCTGTCAAAGAGAACGGAGGGCCTCAAGCCGCCTCCCAACCCACCCCTTCTTTTCTTCAACAAAACAGACAGAACGTTTATTTATTTAAAAAATCAACGTCAAGGTCACTACATCTGGTGAATAATTATATGCCCGGATCTCTTCCTCTCTTGAGGGTTGATACAACCACCCACAACAAAATTTGAAAGGCGAATTCCTGTGCCAAGTTGTTCGGGAGATAGGACTGTCCCATTAGGACATAAAAAAACGTGCCCCACCAAAAAAACCCCACCCCCAAATTAAATTCATATCCGATCTAGTATCGGGAAGAAGCAATAAAACCACAGTAAAGGGAGAGAGGATTTAGTTTTTCCAAGTCTCACTTGTAAGGAATGTTCTGTTGTGCGGCATAACTCAGACCGTCCGGGTAAAGTCTCTCGTAGTTTTCCCCTTTTCCGGTGGTAATAGAGAAGTCCCCTGTGTAATCAAAATAAAATTCCAAAAAATTCAGAAGTCGTAGTTTACTGTTTATAAGGACTACTTAATTAGAGTAAAACTCAACCATTGAGAGGTGGTCGTTTTACGATGGAAAATCTTGCTGATTGATGCATGGTGATATATTGTCCCCCACCCCCTCCCCACACACACCCTAACACACACACCGCGGCGGCGCGCGCTCGCACACCCCACACACACACACACACACACAAGAAAAAAGCCCCCACCCCCACCCCCCCCATTTTATTTTGATTTTTTTAAAGCGGGATTGAAAAAATTTGAAAGATCTAAAAGAAAAAAAGCTGTACATAACTTAGTAGGCTACTCGCGCGCCGCAGAATCAACCTCTGCCTCCCACCTCTCTCTTCTATGGCGAGCGTGTGTGTATTTGCGCTTGTGTGTGTGTGGTTCGTACTGTGCTTATGTGCATGTGGGCGCGCGCAGCGTGCGTGTGGGTGTGTATGTCAGTAACATGCACGTTTTGGAGTTTTGATATACACGTGTGTTTCTGGCTGTCTTTACGTGCGCACGTGCATAAATACCTCCGCTGGTCTGAACTCCCAGATCATTAAGGGTATTAGTGTAATGTCCAGTTGCTGGTTTTCGTTTGACCCAGACTGCTCTCTCTCTCTCTTCTCCTCTGTCTCTCTCTCTATCTGTTGTGTTGCGTGCGTGCGCATGTATGTATGATGTATGTGTGTATGTATGAAGGTATGTATGTATGTATGATGTATGTAGGTATGTAGTATTTATGTATGTAGGTATGTATGTTATGTCTGAATGTATGTATGTATGTATGTATGTATGCGCGTTCTTGGTATTGCTTGCATGCATGCCGTGCGTGTGGTATGTAGCGCATGGTTTTAGGCGCGTGCATGCTGTGTGTGTGGTGTGGGTTAGTGAGTAGTGCGTGTGCGTAGCGTGTGCGTGCGTGGTGTGTATGTGCGCGCGCGCGCGCGCGGTGTGTATGTGTGTGCGTGTGTGAGTTGTACATCGAGCATGCGCAGTGTGTGCTTGTATGTGTGAGGAGTCTGTGATTATGTGTGCGTGTTTGAGCTTGCGGTGCCATGCACGTGTGTGAGCTTGCGGTTGCATGAATGTGTTGTGAGATTGGTGCGTGCGGCGTGTTTGTTTTTGTCTGTCTGTACCGGGTGTGCACGGCATGCACGGGCCTACCTCTGTCGGTCTGGTTATCCCAGACTGGGCAAGGTGATGTCCTGGCTGCGTTGTCGTCTGACCACGGCCTCCGTTTGCCGAACCATTGTTCATGTAGCTGACCCCATGTCCTGAACGTCTGTGTAACAAGAGAGAGAGATAGAGAGAGAGAGAGAGAGAGAGAGAGATTGAGAGAACGAGGAGGAGAGAGTAGAGAGATGAGAGAGAGAGAGAGAGAGGAGAGGGAGAGAGAGAGTGAGAGAGAGAGAGAGAGAGGAGAGAGGGAGAGAGAGAGAGTGAGAGAGAGAGAGAGAGAGAGAGGAGAGAGAGAGCGAGTGGGGAGGAGAAAGAAAGAAAGAGAAAGAAAGAAAAAGAGAGGGAAGAGAGAGAGCGAGAGGAGAGAGACGAGGAGAGAGTCTAGAGAGAGAGAGAGAGAGACAAGCATACAGATAGAGAGAGAGAAGGAATGAGAGAGAGAGGGGGGAGGGAGAGAGAGAGAGAGGGAGAGAGAGAGTGAGAGGGGAGAGAGAGTGAGAGCGGGAGAGAGTGAGGAGCTTGAGAAAGAGAGAGAGAGTGAGAGGTGAATCGAGACGAGGAGAGAGAGAGAGAGGGAGAGAGAGCGATGAGAGTATGAAGGAGGAGAGAGGAGAATACGATGAGGAGGTTCGATAGAAGGAAGGGGAGAGAAGGAGAAGACTGGAGAGAGGGAGAGAGAGAGAACAGACAGAGAGAGAGAAATAGAGAAAAGGAGAGGACAGGTGACAGAGCGAGAGAGTGAGGATATGTAATGGAAGGGATTGATTTGGTCGAGAGAGATAGGGGAGATATAGAGGGAAGAGTATAGAGAGAGAGAGCTGACGAAGGAACGAGAGACGGAGAGAGTGAGAAGAGAGGGAGCGAGGAGAGTGAGTGAGAGAGAGGGGGAGAGAGAGAGAGAGGGACAGAGAGAGAGAGGATGAGAGAGGAGAGAGAGAGCTGAGAGGGGAGAGAGAGAGAAGAGAGAGAGAGAGAGAGAAGAGGGGGCGGTGTCAGAGAGAGGTGGGGGGAGTGTCAGAGAGAGAGAGAGAGAAGAGAGGAGGAGAGAGCCGAGGAAGGGATCAGAGAGAAGAGAGATGAGAGAGATGAGAGAGGAGAGAGAGGAGAGATGGAGACAGAGAGAGAGGAGAAGAATAGAAGGAGCGAGAGAGAGAGAGAGCGAGAGGCGAGAGGAGAGAGAGAGAGACAGAGACAAACAGAGATAGAGAGAGCGGGGGTGTCAGAGAGAGAGGGGGGTGTCAGAGAGAGAGAGAGAGTGAGAGAGAGGAGAGAGAGACGAGAGAGAGTTTTGGAGAGAGAGGAAGAGGAGAGAGAGAGAGAGGTAGAGAGAGAGAGAGATGAGAGAGAGAGAGAAAAAATAAATGTTTAAAAACAGAGAGAGAAAGAGAAGCGAGAGAGAGAGAGAGAGCCGGAGAGAGAGAGCGAGAGAGAGAGAGAGAGATGGAGACAGAGAGAGAGAGAGAGAGAGAGAGAGGAGAGACAGAGAGGAGATAGAGAGCGAGAGGGGAGAGAGAGAGAGAGCGAGAGAAGATGCGATGAAGAGAGAGAGAGAGATAGAGAGAGAGAGGGGGTTGTCAGAGAGAGGGGGGTCGTCAGAGAAGAGAGAGAGAGAGAAGCGGATCAGAGAGACGAGAGAGAGAGAGAGATAGGAGACAGAGAGAGAGAAAGAATGAGAGAGATGAGCAGGGAGAGCGAGAGGGTTGAGAGAGAGAGTGAGAGAGAGAGAGAGAGAGAGGAGAAAAAACAGAGATAGAGAGAGAGGGGTGTCAGAGAGAGAGGGGTGTCAGAGAGAGATGAGAGAGAGAGAGAGAGATGAGAGAGAGAGAGAGAGCGAGACAGAAAAATAAAAGTTGAACCCAGGAGAGAGAAGACGAGAAGAGAGCGAGAGAGATGAGAGAGAGAGGAGAGAGAGGAGAGAGACAGAGAGAGAAGAGAGAGGACGAGAGACTGAGAGAGAGAGAGAGAGAGAGAGGAGGGGGCTAGTTCATAGAAAAAACAATATGCATTCATGCAAAATCAAAAAAAATCATATGGTAAAGTCCACACACCACGCACGCACGCACACACGCACACACACGCACTCACACACACACACACTACACACACACACCAAGCACGAACACACACACACAAGCCCACACACCACCCACACACACACTGCGGCGCGCCACACAAACACACACCACACCACAACACCATCATGTAAGCGCAAAACAGAAGCAACAACTCTTCTCTTCTACAACACATACACACACACACACACAACCACACACACACACACACACACACACACACACACCACTTTCCCCACCACCCCCCACTACACCCCCCACCCACAAAAATCTTCCACTCACCGCACAAACACCACCCTTCCAGACACACCAACATGGTCTGCAAAGGCAAGGAAACCGGGAGGGAGGGAGTCCACTCCCCCCATCACCCCCCACCCCAACACTCCCCCTGCTCCTTCTCCCCCTCCCCTGCTCTACCTCCACCTCCTCCTCACGGGGCTCTCCCCCCTTGAGTCCAGGGAGGAGAGGGAGGCCTTTCTGCCATGGGAGTGGTCCAGCGGGGAGAGGAGCATCACCCCTCCGGCGTTGGTCAAACAAGCACGATAGGGACCCGAGCCGTCCAGCCCGAACTCGGGATGGTGGGGGAGGAGGGGTTCCATTCTGAGTAAAAAGGTGGAGAACAAATCCAATGTCAAAATTCAGGTTACTACAGAGGAAGGGTTGGGTGGGTGGGGGGGGGGGTGGGGGGAGAGAGAAAGAGAGAAGGAGGGAGAAGGAAAGATGAGCGACGGAGTAAGATGGAGAGGAGAGAGGAGAGGGGGGTGAGGGCACGATGCACGGGGGGCGTGGGTTTTCGGGGGAGGAGGAGGATGGTGGTGGGGAGAGGAGGGGGGGGTGAGGGGGCGTGGTTAGGAGGGTTTAGGCGCCCCAGGGGAGAGGGATGTGTGAGGTAGGGAGGGCGGAGGGCGGTTTCAGGGGAGGGGGGGGGAGGTAGGGGTTCTGGAGGGGGGTCACTGCCCACTCCCCCCTGATTTGTCTGTAAGGCTGTGGTCCGGTTGGAGAGAGAGGCGGAAATAAATACAATTAAGGGTCAAAATTCAAGATTACACAGCAGAGATAGAGGGGGGGGCGGGGGGGGGGGAGGTCGGGGTGGGGGGGTGAGCGCGACGGGACAGACCGAGAGAGAGAGGGGGCGGGGGGGGAGGGGCGGCGTGTTAGGTGTAGGGATTATTTGGGTTGTAGGTTGTGATATAGGTGAGGTGGGGGGAGGGGGGGGGGTCTAGGGGGAGGAGCGGGTGTAGGGGCTTGTGATACTTTTTTATAGTCCGACCCGAATGTTGGGGTGTAGGAGGAAGGGAGCCGAGGGAGTCCATACTGAGAGAGAGGGGGAGGAGGATGTAGCAAAGAGAGAGAATTAGAGGGAGAGAGAGAGAGTTTCGGGTGGAGAAGTGAGAGCGAGGGAGAAGAGATGCGAGGAGGAGAGAGTACTGAGTGAGAAAGAGAAAGAGAAGAACCAGTTGGAGAGGAGATGGACCGGGAGGGAAGAAGAGATAAAAATGTGAAAAGAAGAAAAGTTAGGTTGGATGAGGATGAGAGCAGAAAGAGACGAAGTATAAACTTAAAGAAGGGAAAAGAGAGAAAGGAAAATGGAGAGAAGATTGAGATGAGGAGAGAAGAGAGGGGGGGAGACGAACGAGAGATGAAGAGACGATGAGAAGAGACGAATCGAGTGAAGCGCGAGAGAGAAATCGTTAGAGAGAGTGTTAGAGAGGAGAGTAAGAAGTAGATGCCATTCTAAAAAACAGATAAGAAAGGGTGTCTGAGATGTACAGAGAGAGGAGGGAGGGATGAGAGAGAGAGAGAAGACGAGAGAGAGAGAAAGGATACGAGATTGAGACGGAGACAATGTGAGACGAGGACGAAGAGAGAGAGTAAGGAGTATGATGAGAGACGAGAGAATACTGCGAGGGAGGGAGAGAGAGAAGAGAGAGAAAAGGATATGATCGACGAATGTGATAGACAGCCGGAGAGAGAGAGGAGATGAGGAGAGGAGTAGAGAGAGAGACGGTGACCAAGGGAGAGAGGAGAGATAGGGAGTGAGACGAGCATAGCACAGAGAGAGAGATGAGAAGAGAGAGTGCAACGATGAGAGACCTAGCCCCTGATGAGAGAGATGGGGGAGGAAATAGATGACGAGAGAGAAGGAGAGGCAGAAAGGAAGAGACAGACGAGAGAGATAAGAGAGAGGAGAGAGAAAAGCGCAGAGGAGCAGAGAATTTGAGCGAGAGAGACGAGATCGGAGGATAGAGAGAGACGAGACGAGGACTGAGACCGAGAGATGAGAATGAGAGATGAGAAGCAAGAGGCGGAGAGGGAGGGTACGATGTAAGAAGATAAGTGAGGGGAGAGTGAGGGTACGACGACTCGAGGAGGTGAGGACGGAAGAGGTTGAAGGGAGTAAGGATGACACCTATGGATGAGCGAAGAGAGAGCATCTGACGAGGCGAGCGAGGATGAGAGAGCTGACGACAGGAGGGAGTGGAGAGAGAGTGTAAGAGAGGGGAGAGAGAAGATGGAGTGGAGAGAGAGAGTGAGGATCGAGAGAGATGGGGGGGGCAGGGGAAGAAGAAGAAGGAGAGAGAGAGAATAAGAGAGAGAGAGTAGAGGAGAAGAGAGAAGAACTAGCAAACACTATAGAGACAAAGGAACGAGAAGAGCAGCTGGAGGAAGGAGAGAGAGGGAGAGAGGGAGAGACGAGGAGGGACGAGAGGACGTGAAAAGAACGAAAGAGAGGAGAGAAAGAGAGAGCAGAGAGGAGATGAATGAGATGAGGGGGGATGAGAGTGAGAGAGAGAGAGAGGATCTTCGTAGAGAGTTCGAAGTCGAGTACAGTATGAGATGAGAGGTTATGATGAGTAGAGAGAGTGAGGTAATGAGACGAGAGAAGAGAGAGAGAGAGATTGTGAGATTGAGAGAGAGAGAGATAGAGGAGAGGAGCTGATTGAGTGATGAGGAGAGAGATGACGAGAGATGCTTGGGGGGGAGAGAGAGATGAAGAGATGGAGGAGTGAGAGAGAGGAGAGAGGCTTGGTGTGTGAAGAGAGTGAGAGAGAGATGTACTGGAAGAGCGAGAGGAGCGCGAGAGATTGAGGATGTGAGGAGATGTGTAGATACAACTTCCATTCACAAGTTATAGGTGAGACAAATATCTTGGTGTTGATGCATGATGAGACATGTATAGATTCGATAGAGAGGAAGACAGAGATAGAGAGAGAGAGACAGAGACTGAGAGAGAGATGCAGAGAGACGAGGAGATAGATTCGATAGATGTTTTTGAGAGAGGATTAT
>CM065707.1:40325357-40330357 GCA_017654935.2 Phymorhynchus buccinoides | reverse complement strand
TTGACAATACCCATGAAATCTATAAAAATAAAAAACACCAACCGAAATATCCAGTAGTTTTGTTTTCTCTTGTGAATAAAATAACGTCACTTTACTCTTATGTCGTGTAGTTGTTTGTTTGTTGTATGTTCCAGTGACGTTGCAGTCTGTTTCAGTTTTATGAAAAAACAGGCTATTTAAAAATGATACAAACACGAATCTTTATACCTGGCTTGTGCCAATGTAGGCTAAACGCCTCCGTTGGAAATGAAGATGTCAAGACTATTAACAATGGAAGTGTCTTATATCACGAACCACCATTATATCATAGGCTAGGTGGAAAGATTGTTGGTACATGAGAAACAATGCGTCCCAACCGAGGGAACGAATAGTTGTGTAATTATTGGCGTTAGTAAACAGATTGTCTATCTCTGAAGGGATTGTAATTTAATGATGTAGCCTAGATTAGATATTGGAATTTTGTTCTTACATGTTTCTGAACACACAGACACACGCGCGCGCTTACGCTTACACACAGAATTAGACATAGACACAAAGAAAACTCGATCACACACACACACGGACACACATGGACACACACACACACACACACACACACACACACACACACACACACACACACATGGACACACACACACACACACACACACACCACACACACACACACACACACAGAGATCCACGCGCACACACACACACACACACACACACCAATCACTCTATCACACACAAGCACACACAAAACCCCCACACACACGTATACACGCACGCACGCACACGCACGCACGCACGCACGCACGCACACGCACGCACACATACATACACACACACACACACACACACACACACACACACACACACACACACTTTCATTTCATGCTTCAGAATAAAGTATCTGGAAGATGTGTTGCTGTCTATCTATAGGCCTACTCGGCGACACCCCTTTGTCATAGTTACGGCACGGGGGAAAAATCAGCTTTAAATAACATAAATTGAACAAAGGGTGAATACTCTCTTTCTAATTAACTCCCCTTTGATGATTTGTTTGTCTCTCTTTGGTTCTAACCCACGCACTGCTAGGTGATTGGCATCGTAATCAACTTTGGTGGAGGGGAGTTAATTAGAAAGAGAGTATTCACCCTTTGTTCAATTTCGTTTTCTCCTCTCTTGGCCTCACTATTTCATTCTTTAAATAACATACCACTGTACAAATTTTGAAGTGATTCTGTGCAGCGGTACATGAATTATCACGCCAACAAGACACCCCCACCAGAAAAGAAAAAAACACCCAAAAAACATTTTTATCGAAACTTTGCAGACGCGAACGAAAACATAGTCCTCTTCCCTTAGGGGCGAGCATTTCAAACATCCTGCCAACATTTTGCTACCTTAATATACAAAGTGAAAAGGTAACATAATGGCTGGTACCCACGTGTCGTCATATCCGGCCACAAGGAGCGCCATATTATGGGAGACCGCCATCTTAGTCACTAACTTTTTTTGAAAAATGCCAGATCGATGCTGCGTATTTGGCTGTTCCAATTCGAAACTTATCTAAACTGTATTTATAACATCTGGATGTTTTCTTTACACATTTAGATAACATTTTCACTTTGTTTACACACAAATAAGGACTAAGATGGCGACACTTCCGTTGGAAGGGTCGAGATGCGCACGCAGGTGGGGGGGGGGGGGGAGCCATAGGCCGACATAACGAAAACGATACCTTACCAAAGACTGTACAGGGGAAGATAAACATCCGGTCTCTTTTCCCTATATGAGTAGTGAGGACAGAAACACTGGTTATGTCCCTTTGAAACGTGACACATTTTACACATCGATAGGCCAGTTGAATTCTCCGTTCAAGTTCCAGTCCGAGTTTTTGGATAGCCTGCACTGTGAATGGTGTACACGTCCCCACTAACGATAACTCTATCAGCCCGGTTCGCCGAGCTTTTAAGTAATCCATCTTACCCTTTTAGAATATCTTTGACCTTACTACAACATGAAAAGGCTAGTCTACATGATAACGAAAAGCTGGTACAAAAGCTAAAAATTAGTCATTATGACACTCACTTCGTATTCTGAATGGAAAATAAATCTCTCCTCTCCAAAGTCATAGACACCATGAAACGACTGAACACAGATTTCAAGAAAATAGACCAGGAATTGATTGAACAATCATTGAATCAATACCGCTTCCAACGCCTCCCAATTTCACGTCTGCTTCGACCGCAAAGCATCACGGGATTTTTTCTTCTTCACGTGATTGGAATTGGTTGACTGACTTTCAAAGCTTATGACATGTGAATTTAGGTACTAGCGAAAGCTTATTTTATTATTATTTTTGCGACTCCGCCCCCCCCCCCCCCTTCCCCTCCCCCGTCCTCCCTCACCCTTCCTCGCTTTCTTACATGTATTTTCAGCTTTGAAAATGTTAGCAAAATGGTTATTGTTTATTATAAGCCTTTTATCTATCTTTCAGAAGCTTTTATAGAGCAGGGCCTACGTATCTTAAATGAAACAGAAAGTAATCAACATTACGGGGATTCAACAAAAGCAAAAGACAACAGGTGTGGCATTATCAAAATGGATTTGTTCTCAATATGTCTGCGCATGTGCAAAATCAATCATGACGTACCATCAAATTTTATCTTTTGTGTATTCGACACTAAATTGACCCTGGCTAAACCTATCCCTAACCCCGACCATATTCCTAGCCCTAACCCTAAGCCTATCCTTAGCCGTAACAATAAACCTATCCCTAACTCTTCGCACATGCGCAAACATCATGATGTTGAGAACAAATCCATTTTGAGAATGCCACACCGGCTAAGGCTTTGCAAAAATTGGCTGATGCTCTTGTGTTGTTTTCACTGATTTAGAAACAGATAATATTATATGGGAATGTTCTTGCTTAATTGAGGGGGTGGGGGTGGGGGTGGAGGGGGAGGCTATAATTATGCTCTTCTCTTTATTGACACCCCCACTTCTGCGCCCTCGATTGGGTGAGACAGATGACGCACTCGCACCCAGATTACTCTCAGTCCCTCTCTCCCTCCCCCCTTCCTCTCTCCATCACACACACACACACACTCTTCCCGCGTGCACGCACGCGCACACACACACACACACACACACACACACACACACACGCGCACACACACACACACACACACACACGCGCACGCACACACACACACACACACACACACACACACACACACACACACACGCACGCACACACACACACACACACTGACACACACACACACATACGCGCACGCACTAGTTACTTTCCCTCTCTCTCACACACCACCCCCACCCCCCACCCCTCACCCCACACACATGTGACAAGAGGATGTCTAGTCTTGCCTCTCTCTCTTGCACAACTGAGCACACACACACACACACACACACACACAACAACAACACACACACTGTGTTTGGAATATTTTCTTGTTTCTTTAATTGATTGTTTATTTTCCTTTTCTTGTTCGCTACTTTGGTAAAGGTAAAGATGTGCCACCCCCCCTGCATTTCTCGGTTAATTCTATTTTTCCGTTTTTGCCTTTTTTACCATACATAAAGCTGTATTTTAAGGAACATTTTCAGCTAATAACCTTTTTGGAATACTAACCCTAGCCCAAGGGGAACAACTCAAAAAAGGGAACCAGCCACTTGTAAATAGACCTTGACCTTGACCTTGAACTACACAAAACAGACTTCCTTTTCAGTTAGGACCTACAATCCATAGTCATGTTGTAAAAGAATAAGTTACCGGCAAACGCGCTGATGACATGATTATTGTGAAAAAATAAAGAATGTTTTGTCATTGTAATTGTCACAGCTTTTGTATTCGGCTTGAAGGCGTTTAGCGTCAAATACACCATCGAAGCATTGTAATTTATGTCACGAGGTTATTCAGGTAGCAGACGACACATTTTGCTGTTGACACGTTTGACAGGACGAGTGAAAGTGACTAACAATAGAAATCGTGTGTGTGTGTGTGTGTGCGTGTGTGTGTGTGTGTGTGCGTGCACGTGCGCGTGCGTTTGTGTGTGCGCTGTATGGATAGAGTGATGTGTGTAGTGGGTGCGTGCATATCGCCCGTGTGTGTGTGTGTGTGTGTGTGTGTGTGTGTGTGATGTACATTGCTCAGATTTGCCTCTGTCTTTTAAGCACACACACACACACACACACACACACACACACACACACACACACACACACACATACCCCCCCCCCCCCCTCCACCCACTTGCTTTTAAATCGACAACACAACAATTATACACGAAAAACATACATCCACATGTAGCTAAAACCTGAAAGGGTAAGAAAAACCTTACCCGAACACATCTAAACAAAGGAAGAAGGAACACGCTTCCCGATCAAGTAGCCCCACACTGCACAACACTACACTACACAAACTGAAGCTTTCAGCATGTGACTGGGTCTAGCTGAAAGGCAGAGTGACTGTTTCTATGCTTGAGTGGGGATGTATTGAAATTGTATTGTATTGTATTGTATTGCTCGCGAGTCATGAGGACCCTATCGCTTAGGCTCGGTGTACATCTTGTGTCCTGGCTAATACAAAGCATCTGTTTTGTTTCATTCTGTGTTTTTTTTCACACCCGACTGGCTGTGCGTTGTGTACGCATTTGGTCCGCTGTCGCCCATGTTGTTTGGGTCTTGGGAGAGAGATCGGGAGACCAAAAGAAGCAGATCTGCTTGTTGTGTGTATATAGGGGAAGACGGGGTAAAAAGCGCATGGGCGGGTAAGAAGCCCACCCCAATTATCTCATGAAATAAAGAAAATTTCAGTCAAATTTGCCCATGAGACGAATGCTAAACATTAACGCTCGTCTCATGGGCAAAATGAGACTGAAATTTGCTTCATTTCATGAGATAATTGGGGTGGGCTTCTTACCCGCCCATGCGCTTTTTACCCCGTCTTCCCCAAACCTTGTCCGCAGCGAGTCAAAAGCAACCAAGGACTG
>CM065707.1:40300357-40320357 GCA_017654935.2 Phymorhynchus buccinoides | reverse complement strand
TTTCCTTTCACTTTATATCATCCAATATTGTGTTTCCTTTCACTTTATATCATCCAATATTGTGTTTCCTTTCACTTTATATCATCCAATATTGTGTTTCCTTTCACTTTATATCATCCAATATTGTGTTTCCTTTCACTTTATATCATCCAATATTGTGTTTCCTTTCACTTTATATCATCCAATATTGTGTTTCCTTTCACTTTATATCATCCAATATTGTGTTTCCTTTCACTTTATATCATCCAATATTGTGTTTCCTTTCACTTTATATCATCCAATATTGTGTTTCCTTTCACTTTATATCATCCAATATTGTGTTTCCTTTCACTTTATATCATCCAATATTGTGTTTCCTTTCACTTTATATCATCCAATATTGTGTTTCCTTTCACTTTATATCATCCAATATTGTGTTTCCTTTCACTTTATATCATCCAATATTGTGTTTCCTTTCACTTTATATCATCCAATATTGTGTTTCCTTTCACTTTATATCATCCAATATTGTGTTTCCTTTCACTTTATATCATCCAATATTGTGTTTCCTTTCACTTTATATCATCCAATATTGTGTTTCCTTTCACTTTATATCATCCAATGTTGTGTTTCCTTTCACTTTATATCATCCAATGTTGTGTTTCCTTTCACTTTATATCATCCAATATTGTGTTTCCTTTCACTTTATATCATCCAATATTGTGTTTCCTTTCACTTTATATCATCCAATATTGTGTTTCCTTTCACTTTATATCATCCAATTTTGTGTTTCCTTTCACTTTATATCATCCAATATTGTGTTTCCTTTCACTTTATATCATCCAATATTGTGTTTCCTTTCACTTTATATCATCCAATTTTGTGTTTCCTTTCACTTTATATCATCCAATATTGTGTTTCCTTTCACTTTATATCATCCAATATTGTGTTTCCTTTCACTTTATATCATCCAATATTGTGTTTCCTTTCACTTTATATCATCCAATATTGTGTTTCCTTTCACTTTATGTCATCCAATATTGTGTTTCCTTTCACTTTATATCATCCAATATTGTGTTTCCTTTCACTTTATATCATCCAATTTTGTGTTTCCTTTCACTTTATATCATCCAATTTTGTGTTTCCTTTCACTTTATATCATCCAATATTGTGTTTCCTTTCACTTTATATCATCCAATGTTGTGTTTCCTTTCACTTTATATCATCCAATGTTGTGTTTCCTTTCACTTTATATCATCCAATATTGTGTTTCCTTTCACTTTATATCATCCAATTTTGTGTTTCCTTTCACTTTATATCATCCAATATTGTGTTTCCTTTCACTTTATATCATCCAATATTGTGTTTCCTTTCACTTTATATCATCCAATATTGTGTTTCCTTTCACTTTATATCATCCAATATTGTGTTTCCTTTCACTTTATATCATCCAATATTGTGTTTCCTTTCACTTTATATCATCCAATATTGTGTTTCCTTTCACTTTATATCATCCAATGTTGTGTTTCCTTTCACTTTATATCATCCAATATTTGTGTTTCCTTTCACTTTATATCATCCAATATTGTGTTTCCTTTCACTTTATATCATCCAATATTGTGTTTCCTTTCACTTTATATCATCCAATATTGTGTTTCCTTTCACTTTATATCATCCAATATTGTGTTTCCTTTCACTTTATATCATCCAATATTGTGTTTCCTTTCACTTTATATCATCCAATGTTGTGTTTCCTTTCACTTTATATCATCCAATATTGTGTTTCCTTTCACTTTATATCATCCAATATTGTGTTTCCTTTCACTTTATATCATCCAATATTGTGTTTCCTTTCACTTTATATCATCCAATATTGTGTTTCCTTTCACTTTATATCATCCAATTTTGTGTTTCCTTTCACTTTATATCATCCAATATTGTGTTTCCTTTCACTTTATATCATCCAATATTGTGTTTCCTTTCACTTTATGT
This sequence comes from Phymorhynchus buccinoides, assembly GCA_017654935.2. Taxonomy (NCBI): domain Eukaryota; kingdom Metazoa; phylum Mollusca; class Gastropoda; order Neogastropoda; family Raphitomidae; genus Phymorhynchus; species Phymorhynchus buccinoides. The sequence continues at coordinate 40,318,386 of CM065707.1, read as the reverse complement.
CATCCAATATTGTGTTTCCTTTCACTTTATATCATCCAATATTGTGTTTCCTTTCACTTTATATCATCCAATATTGTGTTTCCTTTCACTTTATATCATCCAATATTGTGTTTCCTTTCACTTTATATCATCCAATATTGTGTTTCCTTTCACTTTATATCATCCAATTGTTGTGTTTCCTTTCACTTTATATCATCCAATGTTGTGTTTCCTTTCACTTTATATCATCCAATATTGTGTTTCCTTTCACTTTATATCATCCAATATTGTGTTTCCTTTCACTTTATATCATCCAATATTGTGTTTCCTTTCACTTTATATCATCCAATATTGTGTTTCCTTTCACTTTATATCATCCAATATTGTGTTTCCTTTCACTTTATATCATCCAATATTGTGTTTCCTTTCACTTTATATCATCCAATGTTGTGTTTCCTTTCACTTTATATCATCCAATATTGTGTTTCCTTTCACTTTATATCATCCAATGTTGTGTTTCCTTTCACTTTATATCATCCAATATTGTGTTTCCTTTCACTTTATATCATCCAATATTGTGTTTCCTTTCACTTTATATCATCCAATTTTGTGTTTCCTTTCACTTTATATCATCCAATTTTGTGTTTCCTTTCACTTTATATCATCCAATTTTGTGTTTCCTTTCACTTTATATCATCCAATTTTGTGTTTCCTTTCACTTTATATCATCCAATTTTGTGTTTCCTTTCACTTTATATCATCCAATATTGTGTTTCCTTTCACTTTATATCATCCAATATTGTGTTTCCTTTCACTTTATATCATCCAATATTGTGTTTCCTTTCACTTTATATCATCCAATATTGTGTTTCCTTTCACTTTATATCATCCAATATTGTGTTTCCTTTCACTTTATATCATCCAATATTGTGTTTCCTTTCACTTTATATCATCCAATATTGTGTTTCCTTTCACTTTATATCATCCAATATTGTGTTTCCTTTCACTTTATATCATCCAATATTGTGTTTCCTTTCACTTTATATCATCCAATGTTGTGTTTCCTGAGCAAAGATAAATCCTTTTAATTCCTTCACCTGTTCAGTTCCTTTTATTCATTTATCTCATTATTTCATTTCATCTTTATATTCATTCATTTCGTCATTTTAACTTTTACTCATTATTTCGTCTTCCAAAGGTTATTAATTATGACGACAATATTATTTCCTTTTTTTCTTCACAACAAATTAATATTTTTCTTTCACATTTCCTCGACCCAAATTTCACAATAATCTTTTTTTTCTCTGTATTCCATTCATTACAATTCACTCATTACTGGCCTCAAAACATGTAGACCCAATGCCCCGTTCCCGTAGAAAACTCCCGGCACCGTAGCTAAAGACACCGTGTCTTTGCCGTAATTCACTCATTACTGGCCTCAAAATATGTAGACCCAATGCCCCGTTCCCGTAGAAAACTCCCGGCACCGTAACCAAAGACACCGTGTCTTTGCCGTAATTCACTCATTACTGGCCTCAAAATATGTAGACCCAATGCCCCGTACCCGTAGAAAACTCTCGGCACCGTAACCAAAGACACCGTGTCTTTGCCGTAATTCACTCATTACTGGTCTGAAAATATGTACACCCAATGCCCTGTTCCCGTAGAAAACTCCCGGCACCGTAACCAAAGACACCGTGTCTTTGCCGTAATTCACTCATTACTGGCCTCAAAATATGTAGACCCAATGCCCCGTTCCCGTAGAGAACTCTCGGCTCCGTAACCAAAGACACCGTGTCTTTGCCGTAGCCTCGGGAGGAACGTGTGGGGAGTGAAGGAAGGACAACCAGACCGGACTGGACCTCACACCCCTCAGGCCCGTCAAAGACGAAAAACAACAGGTTCAAAGTCGGATGCTGAAATAAATATATTTCACTAAGTTTCCAAAACAAAACATCTTTTCTTTATCGAGAACCGAACCGACAATTTCATAAACAAATGATCACCCACCAACACAACTTTACTCACTTCCATGAATCAATCAAGCAGGCGACAAATATCTACACCCAAAACTTCGCGAAGCTGAAATCATTGCTTAAATCATTGGTGAGACCAATAGTAGAATATGGTAATGTGATTTGGTCTCCATCATTAAAGAAACATATTAATGCTATCGAGAATGTTCAAAGGCGATTCACTAAACAAATTATCAACATGAGTAATATGAGCTATGAGGAAAGACTGAAACTTCTTAATCTACCTAGCCTAGAGTATAGAAGAGCACGGGGAGATATGATTGAAACTTTTAAGAACTTAAACGGATATTATCATACTAGAAATACAAATACACTTTTTTCTCTTAGTAACTCTACCACTAGATAGAGGTCACTCCTTAAAACTAACACAATCATTAGTTCATACTAATATTTATGCACATTTTTTCACCAACAGGGCTATTAACAATTGGAATTCATTACCAAACGATACTGCAACCGCAGGAACACTCAATAGTTTTAAAAAGAAAGTATATAATTTTTGGGAAGATTATTGCTTCCACACTAACATGAATATTCAGTAATAATTAGTATGCAGATCAGCTTGCTTGTTTCATTGTATGTTGTACTCTTACAATTTAAAAAAAATTGCGTTTCCTTATAAAGTAAAAGGAAATAGCAGGCTAAAAGCCAATTAAAAAAGCCTATATGCCATATATGATATGATATGATATATGAAATAGAAATATGAACGGCTAAAATAAATAACCTTGCTTGAACTAACCTGCAACGCAGCAATCAATATTGTACAGTGAAACACCGGACACCCTTTTAAAGAAACACACATTTTCGACTTTAATGTCTTTTTCAAAAACACAACTTAAAACATGGCAGAAAATATTGCACGGATAATGGTGGCGCTGTGCTTTCTCTGCCAGATTATAAGTTGATGTCATTTCCATCTGTGATGTTTTCCCAGATCCAAAATGTGGATTCAGTGAGGTCTTGTCGTGTTGGGCGTAAGCCGGGAATGGCAAAGTAGATGGAGATAAAGGTGCTCAGGGTGGATCCTTAGTGGATACTTGGTGATCTCGCGTGGCGGTTTTGATGACTTGTACAGTGAAACACCGGACACCCTTTTAAAGAAGCACACATTTCCGACTGTAATGTCTTTTTCAAAAACGCAACTTAACAAATGGCAGAACATATTGCACCGTAAATGGTTTTAACTATGAATGTATCCATCGTAGTTTGTTCCGAATCAAAGCGGATTACTATCACCATACCGTGTCAAACCTGGTATCGCTGAAAAAGACATTAAAGTCGAAAATGTGTGCTTCTTTAAAAGGGTGTCCGGTGTTTCACTGTACAAGTTAAAGCCATTTGTTGCATCACATTATAAAAGGATTAAAAATAATAATAAAGCTGTAGTTTTCTTGACCTTCAGATTAACATCAAAGAAAGATGGAAAGGCCTGAAGAAGAAGAAACACCCCATGTACATAAGGAAGAAACAGGAGAAATACGTTTGTGCAGATACATGAGCAGACCAGTACGCATCACAGTGGAAGGAGTGGAAACTGAGTGGGTTATCCTTGGTTTTTAGTGTCCAACGTTTGTCAATTTGTATGTTTTTGCTCGTTTTGCAACCATAACTTTTACATATTACGGACACATTTTGATAATATTTGGCACACAATCAAAAGATCTACCTGTTGTCGTATTCAAATTTACAAAGATGAATTGTTTTTGAAGTTACTGCATTAACAATAACATTTTTTAATGAAAATAATGAGGCAAAATAGTGAACAATACTGATAACGCATTAAAAAGATACCAGAACAGTTATAAAATAACTGATATGACAAAAAGCTTAATAGTATTTATTTGTACATTATGTTGACTTATCAGATCTGACACGCGAAAACCGAAGGCCGATAAACATGCCAAAAAACTGAATGACCTTTAAAGCATTATAAAATGTAAATTTAAAAGTAATGTAGAATTGCATATCAAAACTAAATTCCACTGACGCAAATCAGAATTGTGTCTAGAATGCTGCACACTTATAATAACACATTCATGCCAAATTTAAAGTAGGTGACCCAATAATGACATGACATATAAATAAGAAAAGAAAACCCCACCTTACCTGGCCTTACCTGGCCCTGGCTTCCAGTTTGTCAACCACCTATCAACAAGGCTGAAGAAGAACATACGTTCGCAAGCTTCCTCCAATGTCTCCTACAACAGGTCAGAACTTCTTTCTCATCTTGTGTTTCATCAAAAAACAAACACATGTTCTGGTTGTAACTATGCCTGCCATTTAAGTTACCCGTACAGTTGAACTTCTGCTGACTATTGTGTGAAGGGTTAGAGTATGGCCAACGCCCTTAAATCTATTATCACAATGTTTCGGATGCGTACTGGGTTTTTGAGTCTGGTGTCGTTGGCCAGGGTGCTCTGCAGTCATGACAAACGGGCTGGTACACCCATGGCGCAATTTCATGAGGACTCCTTTGCGTCGCATCTAAATGGTCACCGAGTTGAGAGCAGATATGTACCCGTGCTTGCTAACTGCAATGTCCTGTGTGTGTCTACATCCTTTGTAACACAACAAGGGATTGCAGGGATGATGTAGGGCTGCTCTTGTGTTGGTAGGGCAGGTGGTACTGGTACCTCTCCGGATCCCATCAGCACCTTCCGGTGTTTCTTGCTCATTTATCTTTTTTATTTTAAGAAACGTTTCCGTATTTAAACTTGTTCATATATTTTATATAAACATAACACAAAGAATATATAAACCAAGAAGTAAGAAGTAAAATTTATTGGCTTACATAGCAACTGATTGTCACAAATGTTCATTTCAGTAAATATGCAAATTTCCTGGACCTCTAAAATCAGGAAATTTGCAAATTTCTTGAACATTTTAGGAAATTTGCAAAATCTCTGAGTGAAACAGGAAATTTGCAAAATCCCTGAAAATGTTAGGAAATTTGCAAATGTCCAGGTTTTGTAAACATTTACAATACCGAATAACGTGTATCACTAGCATTTTTGTCCCCCCCAAAAAAAAAAAGAAGAAGCAGAAGAAGCAGAAGCAGAAATGTTTTATAGTTCTCATCATTATGCACACAGCGGCGGACCGCTATAGCTTTCCTGTGTCTGACATCATTATGCACACAGCGGCGGACCGCTATAGCTTTCCTGTGTCTGACATCATTATGCACACAGCAGCGGACCGCTATAGCTTTCCTGTGTCTGACATCATTATGCACACAGCGGCGGACCGCTATAGCTTTCCTGTGTCTGACATCATTATGCACACAGCGGCGGACCGCTATAGCTTTCCTGTGTCTGACATCATTATGCACACAGCGGCGGACCGCTATAGCTTTCCTGTGTCTGACATCATTATGCACACAGCGGCGGACCGCTATAGCTTTCCTGTGTCTGACAGATCAAGTCAAGTCAAGTCAAGTCAAGTCAAGTCAAGTCAAGTCAAGTCAAGTCAAGTCAAGTCAAGTCAAGTCAAGTCAAGTCAAGTCAAGTCAAGTCAAGTCAAGTCAAGTCAAGTCAAGTCAAGTCAAGTCAAGTCAAGTCAAGTCAAGTCAAGTCAAGTCAAGTCAAGTCAAGTCAAGTCAAGTCAAGTCAAGTCAAGTCAAGTCAAGTCAAGTCAAGTCAAGTCAAGTCAAGTCAAGTCAAGTCAAGTCAAGTCAAGTCAAGTCAAGTCAAGTCAAGTCAAGTCAAGTCAAGTCAAGTCAAGTCAAGTCAAGTCAAGTCAAGTCAAGTCAAGTCAAGTCAAGTCAAGTCAAGTCAAGTCAAGTCAAGTCAAGTCAAGTCAAGTCAAGTCAAGTCAAGTCAAGTCAAGTCAAGTCAAGTCAAGTCAAGTCAAGTCAAGTCAAGTCAAGTCAAGTCAAGTCAAGTCAAGTCAAGTCAAGTCAAGTCAAGTCAAGTCAAGTCAAGTCAAGTCAAGTCAAGTCAAGTCAAGTCAAGTCAAGTCAAGTCAAGTCAAGTCAAGTCAAGTCAAGTCAAGTCAAGTCAAGTCAAGTCAAGTCAAGTCAAGTCAAGTCAAGTCAAGTCAAGTCAAGTCAAGTCAAGTCAAGTCAAGTCAAGTCAAGTCAAGTCAAGTACACTTTATGATCTCAAAAAAGGGACATTCGTAGGTGCAACAGCTTAACGAACATACGACAGTATTGGAAACATTTAGAACGTTCAGAAACACACTTATAGAAAAACGTAATAACATCAATTATGGAACAATATTGAAAACATTAAAACGCTCAGAAACACACTTATTGAAAAACGTAATAACATCAATTATGAAACAATATTGAAAACATTTAGAACGTTCAGAAACACACTTATAGAAAACGCAATAACATCAATTATGAAACAATATTGAAAACATTAAAACGCTCAGAAACACACTTATTGAAAAACGTAATAACATCAATTATGAAACAATATTGAAAACATTTAGAACGTTCAGAAACACACTTATAGAAAACGCAATAACATCAATTATGAAACAATATTGAAAACATTTAGAACGTTCAGAAACACACTTATAGAAAACGCAATAACATCAATTATGAAACAATATTGAAAACATTAAAACGCTCAGAAACATACTTATAGAAAAACGTAATAACATCAATTATGAAACAATATTGAAAACATTGAAACGTTCAGAAACACACCTATAGAAAACGCAATAACATCAATTATGAAACAATATTGAAAACATTAAAACGCTCAGAAACATACTTATAGAAAAACGTAATAACATCAATTATGAAACAATATTGAAAACATTGAAACGTTCAGAAACACACCTATAGAAAAACGCAATGACATCAATTATGAAACAATATTGAAAACATTGAAACGTTCAGAAACATACTTATAGAAAAACGTAACACAGCAAAACCCGGTTATAAGAAAATCGAAGGGAGAACAATTTTTTGGTTTTCTTATATCCGGTTTTCTTATATCCGACACTCGGATATAAGAAAACATTTTGAATTTTTTTCTTATAACCGAGTTGAATGGGGAAAAAGGGAAAAAATTAAAAGAGAAAATGCGAAAAAATAAAATAAAAGACAAACAGAAACATAAAACGAAGAGAAAATGCTTTTACCTAATTTGGTGCATGAAAAAAAGGGAAAAATGCAAAACAAAGGGGAAAAAAGAAAGAATAGAACAGAAAATTAAAAACAAAAATGAAGGCAGACGTGGTGTGAGTTGCATGATGAGCGAGCAAGATAGCGGAGAGCAGATGAATGATTGGGTGTGGTGTGAGAGTAACATATTTGTTTAAATGTAAATTTCTGTTTCTTGTTTTTAATCAATATTCTAATTTGGATGTATATCTCATTTTACACAGTGGAAGACAATTTTGTATTTGCGTTTGTACAATGCCAATGGACAATAAAGAAACTTGTTGCGACCTTTGACTCATGTTTTACATCATAAAATCAAAATACAGCAAAACTCGGTTATAAGAAAATCGAAGGGAGATGATTTTTTGCTTATTACCATATCCGAGATTTCTTATATCCGAAACTCGGACATAAGAAAACATTTTGAAGTGTTTTCCCTTATAACCAAATTGAATGGGGAAAAGGGAAAAGGGAAAAGAAAAAGAAAAGAAAAGAAAGACAGAAAAACAAAACGAAGAGAAAATCCTTTTTCCTAATTTGATGCATGTCTTGCATCATAAAATCAAAATCGTCTACTAAGAAGAAGATTTAAAGGTGCCTACAACCACTCAACTAACAAGCTTTTTTTCTTTCTTTTTACTGTTATCAAATGCGTACCCCTTCACCTTTCTTGTACTGAACTATTGCCATTTACTGTCCACCCATGCAGCTTTTCATCAATTGTTTGCTTTTGTTTATGTGGATTTTCGTCCACATATTCAGTTATTTCTTAAAGAAATAGATTGCCTTTTCCTCTCTGCCATTGCTGCTGAAAATAAAAGGATGGACAGTCTCTCTACCACCAACACAAAAGTACAGGCACTCATATTTTTTTCTTCTGCTCAACATTTATTTTGCACAGAATACTGAAGGAAAGTATGGAATAAAGGAATAAAAACAACTCAATTAGTCTTAATCTTGCAATCAAGTGCATGTACTGTTTAGACTGTCTGTGACGCAACTGGTATGAGGTAAACTTTCCCTTTTTGGAACGACTTCAATTTTCTCGGAACATCCTTTCAGTTCAGGTCCAACTCACTTTTAAAGACACACTGACCCAACACGACTAAGTCCCTTGTTTTTTTCTGGGTAGTTGTGACCCAGATACAAATTTCCCCAACTTCAAATTGAGGCTGCTCTTTAAAATGTTTCGTTTTCAATTTGGGGGCATTTGTATGGGAGTCAAACCTGGTCAAAACAAGATTTCGTACCAGCTATAAGAGGGATAACACATGGAACCGGTGATTTTGACACATGATCTGGTGGGTCTTTAAGAAAATGTTGTCAATGGTAATTCGCTTATAAGAAAATAGAACTCGCTTATAAGAAAATGAACTGCAAACCAACTCTCTTGTATAACATAATTTTCTTATATCCAAGTTTCCATTGAGGATTGGAGAAGGAATGTGCTTGCTTATTATAAGCGAGTTTCTTATATCCGAGTTTTGATCATAGATAAGAAAGAAGAAGTTTGGCAGGGAAAGTTGTTTTGCTTCAAGAGTATTCTTTTAAGCGAGTTTCTTATAAGCGGATTCAGCTGTATCTTTCTATATTAAGGTAGGCTACTTTAGTCTCACTATGACTAACACAAAAGTACAGGCATTCATATTTTTTCTTCTGCTCAGCATTTATTTTGTACAGAATACTGAAGGAAAGTATGAAATTTAAGGAACAAAAATAACTCAATCTTGCAATCAAGTGCCTGTACCAGCTAGAGTGTCTGTGACGTAGCTGCTCTGACGTAAATGTTCCTCTTTTTTTGTTCGTTTTGTTGGAAAAACTGCATTTTTGGGAACATTCTTTCAGTTCATGCCCTAATTAAAAAAAATCGCTTATAAGAAAATCAAACTCACTTATAAGAAAATGAACTGCAAGCCAACTCCCTTGTATGAAATCATTTTCTTATATCCTGAGTTTACATCGCGGATGGGAGAACGAATTTGCTTGATTATAACTGAGTTTTCTTATAAGCCGTTTTCTTATATTCGAGTTTTGATAATACATAAGAAAGAAGGAGTTCGGACGGGGAAAATAAATTGCTTGATTATAAGTGAGTTTTCACATAAGAGAGCAATTATGAAACAATATTGAAAACATTAAAACGTTCAGAAACATACTTATACAAAAACGTAATAACATCAATTATGAAACAATATTGAAAACATTGAAACGTTCAGAAACACACTTATAGAAAAAACGTAATAACACACACACACACACACACACACACACACACACACACACACACACACACACACACACACACACACACACACACACACACACACACACACACACACACACACACACACACAGAGAGGGTAAGAACACATAATTTTGATTAACAAATATTAATTATTGTGTTTCTGTATACCAGTAAAGTTACCCCCCTTGCAAGCTCCAGTACAGTACAAGTATGGTTCACAGTATATTAACATTGCTATGCATTTAGACATTTAGTTACACGTGTATGTATTTAACTGAACATTAATTAATTAATTTATTTGTTCATGCACTTAATTATATTTCTTAACGCAGCATTCTCCTATAATGTTCCAGGCCTTAAAGATACACAGACGCGCCACGATTAAGTCCCTTGGGATTTCCTGGGTAGCTGTGACACATATAGAAATGTCCCCAACTTCAAATTGAGCCTGCTCTTTAAAATGATGTATTGCTTTGACTTTGGGGACATTTGTATATGGGAGTGAGACCTGGTCAACACAAGATTTCTTTCCATCTATAAGAGGGAAAACACGTGAAACCCGTGATCTTGACACGTGATCTGGTGGGTCTTTGAAGACAAACACCCCCAGAACATTCTCCTCCACAATAATGGCAACAGATACCACAACCACTCTCTTCACCAATTTCACAAACACCAACATCACCACCAACATCACCACCGTCCCTGCCGACTGTCTCGTGCTGCAGTTCAACTACGAGTTCGTTCCTTGGGACAACCCGGACAACCTCGTCAGCTTTGAAACGGAGGGTCTGATTCGTCGCCTGAAAGACATGGCGTTTTTACCCATCTTGTTTCTGATTGGCTGCCCGGCCAACGTCATCAACATGGCGGTGTTTTACCGGCAAGGGTTGAAGGAGAGGATCAACGTGTGTCTGTTCGCTCTGTCGATGGCCGACGCTCTGTTTCTGCTCTGTAACATGATCTGGTTCGGAGAGCAGCTCTATCTCCAGTTCACCACCAAAGCTGTGTAGGTTTTTATTTGTTTTGTTTTGTTTCTGAGCGAAGCTTCTGTTCACTAATAACGTACTCCACTGTCTCTGTCTCTGTCTCTGTCTCTGTCTCTCTCTCTCTCTCTCTCTCTCTCTCTCTCTCTCTCTCTCTCTCTCTCTCTCTCTCTCTCTCTCTCACTCTGTCTGTCTGTCTCTCTCTCTCTCTCTCTCTATCTCTGCCTCTCTCTCTCTCTCTCTCTCTCTCTCTCTCTCTCTCTCTCTCTCTCTCTCTCTCTCTCTCTCTCTCTCTCTCTCTCTCTCTCTCTCTCTCTCTCTCTCTCTCGTCTGCTTGTCTGTTTCTCTCTCTGTCTGTCTGTCTGTCCGTCTCTTTCTCTCTCTCTGTCTCTCTCTCTCTCTCTCTCATTCTCTGTGCGCACGCGAGTGTACATTGTGTGTATGTGTGCGCGCGCACGCGCTTGCATGCGTAGTCAATGTGCGCATGTCCCCAATACCTGTCTGTTTCAGGTACGGTCCAGTGATCACGTGGATCACCAACAACTATCTCCTGGGCTTCTACGGGTTCACCTGGGTGTCCCAGGTCATCTCCGCCATCATCTCCAGCGAGAGATGTTTCTGCATCCTCCAGGTCAGTGAGCTAAATCAGCGGTTTAGGTGGAGTTACTGGGTGTCCCAGGTCATCTCCGCCATCATCTCCAGCGAGAGATGTTTCTGCATCCTCCAGGTCAGTGAGCTAAATCAGCGGTTTAGGTGGAGTTACTGGGTGTCCCAGGTCATCTCCGCCATCATCTCCAGCGAGAGATGTTTCTGCATCCTCCAGGTCAGTGAGCTAAATCAGCGGTTTAGGTGGAGTTACTGGGTGTCCCAGGTGATCTGTGCCATCATCCCCAGCGAGAGATGTTTCTGCATCCTCCAGGTCAGTGAGCTAAATCAGCGGTTTAGGTGGAGTTACTGGGTGTCCCAGGTGATCTGTGCCATCATCCCCAGCGAGAGATGTTTCTGCATCCTCCAGGTCAGTGAGCTAAATCAGCGGTTTAGGTGGAGTTACTGGGTGTCCCAGGTGATCTGTGCCATCATCTCCAGCGAGAGATGTTTCTGCATCCTCCAGGTCAGTGAGCTAAATCAGCTGTTTAGGTGGAGTTACTGCGTGTCCCAGGTGATCTGTGTCATCATCTCCAGCGAGAGATGTTTCTTCATCCTCCAGGTCAGTGAGCTAAATCAGCGGTTTAGGTGGAGTTACTGGGTGTCCCAGGTGATCTGTGCCATCATCTCCAGCGAGAGATGTTTCTGCATCCTCCAGGTCAGTGAGCTAAATCAGCTGTTTAGGTGGAGTTACTGCGTGTCCCAGGTGATCTGTGCCATCATCTCCAGCGAGAGATGTTTCTTCATCCTCCAGGTCAGTGAGTTTAAACAGCGGTTTGGGTGGAGTTACTGGGTGTCTCGGGTCATCTCCAGCGAGAGATGCTTCTGCATCCTTCAGGTCAGTGATCTAAATCAGCTGTTTAGGTGGAGTTACTGGGTGTCTCAGGTCATCATCTCCAGCGAGATATGTTTCTGCATCCTTCAGGTCAGTGAGCTAAATCAGCTGTTTAGGTGGAGTTACTGGGTGTCTCAGGTCATCATCTCCAGCGAGATATGTTTCTGCATCCTTCAGGTCAGTGAGCTAAATCAGCTGTTTAGGTGGAGTTACTGGGTGTCCCATTTCATCTCCAGCGAGAGATGTTTCTGCATCCTCCAGGTCAGTGACTTAGATCAGCTGTTGGCTAAATCCCACGAGCATAATATCGGAAATTCCATGAGCCTTTTTTCGGCCAACGTTTGTACTTCCTCGGGTAAGGGATAGGGTTAGAATCAGTTTAGGGCTGTTTTCGTTAGAATCAAATATTTATAACTATAATTTCAAGAAAATAAACAGCTGCTCGAAGCGTTACCGTATATTTTGCAAACCTGGCATTTAACGGTTATCATTTTTTTGCGGGAATTTCCCATGCTGTACGGCAACACTGAATGGCGACGCTGAATTTAGAGGGTTTAGGTTCGTTTTTTCCTCGCCGATTATTTTAATGTTTCACACACACACGCACGCACGCACACGCGCGCACACGCACGCACACGCACACACACACACACACACACACACACACACACACACACACACACACACACACACACATGCGCGCGCACGCACGCACGCACGTACGCACGCACACGCACGCACACACACACGCACGCACACGCCACGCACACGCACACGCACGCACGCACGCACACGCACACACGCACGCACACGCACACACACACACACACACACACACACACACACACACACACACACACTTGTAAAATTCGCTCGATAATTTTTACTGCCTCTGTGTGTTTTACCTGTAATTGACTTATTTTATGTAAAGAAAAACAACAACAAAAACTGTCACTGTTATGTCGTGTGTCAGATTTATTTATATGGGAGAACAAAATGCTATATTTATATTCATTGTTTCTTTAATTGGCGCTTCTGACCTTTCCTGTGGGGCTGTCAGAAGCGCCAATTAAAGAAACAATGAATGTGTGTGTGTGTGTGTGTGTGTGTGTGTGTGTGTGTGTGTGTGTGTGTGTGTGTGTGTGTGTGTGTGTGTGTGTGTGTGTGTGTGTGTGTGTGTGTGTGTGTGTGTGTGTGTGTGTCTGTGTGTGTGTGTCTGTGTGTGTGGGTGTGGGTGCGTGCGTGCGTGCATGCGCACTTACGTAATGCGTGCGTGCGTTGATATTTCCAGCCCCTCCGCTCCCACACCATCCTCTCCACCTCCACCACCACCCTCATCATCGTCGTCGTCTACGTCGTCGTCATTGGCGTCTACTTCTTCGTCGTCTGTCGCTACTACATCATCTGCGCATTCGACCCGACCAGCGGGCTGGCGACCATGACGGGCGGAGTCAGGCCGTTCTACTCCCGCCACAAGAAGCTGGTCGACTTCCTCGACGTCTTCGTCTACGGGGTGGGATTGCCGGGTTTCGTCATCCTCGTGGTGACGTCGACCACCATCGTGACAATCGTCAAGCTACGTCAGGCCGCCAGTTGGAGGGCCAAGACTTCTTCTCGCGGTGGTGGGGGTGGGGGAGGGGGAGAATTGAGGGACGGTGCTGCTGTGTCTGCTCAGGAGATTGCCCTGACCAGAATGTTGGTCTACAACAGTTTGTTCTTCATTATCTGCGTTTTGCCCAACGCTTTGTTGAGGTGAGTGCTTGACTAGTATTTAGGGTTAAAAGGCCCAAGCCCCCCCCCCTCCCCCCCCCTCCCATTTTGTATAGGAAAACAGAACTGAATGTCATTTACCATTGCAAATTTTGTGTTAATGTTAATGTTTAGTATTCGTCTCATGGGCAAATTTGACTGACATTTTCTTTATTTCATGAGATAATTGGCATGGGCTTCTTACCCGCCCATGGGCTTTTTACCCCGTCTTCCCCTATCTCTTCTTTGTCTAGCAACTTTCTTGAAAGTGTCTGGATCGAAATGAAAGAAAAGGTGCACCCTGCATCAAGTGTTATGCTTTTGTCCGGTATGTCCATCTCTTTTGTTGTTGGTTTTTACTATGATAAGCTCTTCTAATAATATTAGTAATAGCTAACTTCTCGCCTGCCATAGCCCTGAGCAAAATGGGGTCATTGAGGATTTCAATGTTAGTGACACTTGAATGTAGATTTTTTGGGGTTTAGAACATTTAGGAGGGATATTAATTCAGATCCATTTTGCCACACGACTCGAACAGGTATTTTTCCTATTTCACTCTTCATTTTTTTCAGCCAGTTAAAGGTCTATGAGAGGGGGCACTTTACCCCAGTTATTCTCTTCAATGTTCTCAGCCAGTTAAAGGTCTATGAGAGGGAGCAATTTACCCCAGTTATTCTCTTCAATGTTCTCAGCCAGTGAAAGGTCTATGAGATGGGGCACTTTACCCCAGTTATTCTCTTCAATGTTCTCAGCCAGTGAAAGGTCTATGAGATGGGGCACTTTACCCCAGTTATTCTCTTCAATTTTCTCAACCAGTGAAAGGTCTATGAGATGGGGCAATTTACCCCAGTTATTCTCTTCAATTTTCTCAACCAGTGAAAGGTCTATGAGATGGGGCACTTTACCCCAGTTATTCTCTTCAATGTTCTCAGCCAGTTAAATGAGAGGGGTCTATTTACCCCAGATATGTTCTGCAATGTTCTCAGCCAGTGAAAGGTCTATGAGATGGGGCAATTTACCCCAGATACTCTCTTCAATTGTCTCAGCCAGTTAAAATTCTACGAGAGGGGCTTTTTACCCCAGCGTGGGGCTCTTTACCCAGGCTCCCCACTACAGATTGGTTGTCAGTCCTACACCATCTTCTGGAAAGGAGAAATTTGGAATAAGGTGTAGCCTCAATACCCCTCCCCCCTCCCACCCCCACATAGCCCTTAACCCCCCCCCCCCCTCCTCCACATACGCCAAATCTTCTCTATAGCATTTGATATTTGGTATTTGGTAGTTTATAGTCACAGAGGCGTTTCTGTGAAATTGGGGTTGCTCCCACCTGAGAGAGCGCGTCGCAGCGTGCCACCCTTTTTTTCAAAATTTGCATGCGATTTTTTGTGTGTGACTGATGAGGAAGGAAAGGGGGTGGGTGGGTAAATTTTGATCAAATGACAACTTTTTTCGTTGCCACTGGGTTTAAAGTGTGCTGAGTGCATGGGCACACGGGACCTCGGTCTCATCCGAAAGACTCCACGTTCAGACCATAAGGCCTAGTACAGAGTGAGAGGAAACATCCACATGTACCCAGGTTCGAACTCGGGTTTATTGTATACGAGGCGAACGCGTGACCTCTGTGTCACTGTACACCCATTGAGGGCTTGTTGCTCTACTTGGCGATGGCCTTATTCGTCTATGATTTACTTTGTTTGTATTTAAAACGTTGTTTGGTTTGCAATGAATGTTTTCGCTTTGTCTCTTTATGAGTACTAGCGCAACGCCTAGTACTGGCAATGCACCGTACTGGTAACGCCTAGTAACGGTAACGCCAAGTACTGGTAACGCTGAGTACAGCAAATTTGAAGCGATTCGGTTAAGAAACGGCGGAGTTATAAGGCCCCGTTTCCCGTTGGCGCTGCTCTGAGAGTGACGCGCTCTCCCGATTGTCTTCCCATTTACTGCTAGGCTTTGGCCGGGCCATAGCAAGGCTAACAGCAAAGTTGAGGCGATTCGGTTAAGAAACAGCGGAGTTATTCGTGAAAGATAAAGTGGCATATAGCGCGCGTGTTTCTGAACCGATTCGCTTTCGGCACACCGATAGTCACCATCCCCGGTCATGTACTTGCCAAATTTGAAGGCAATCGGTCCAAAAACGCCGGAGATACGGGCACCGAGATGCCGGCAGATGCACGTTTTGCGCATTTGCGAAACCGCGCAAATGACACGGCCCGCCTCGGGCTCACAGCAAATTTGAAGCGATTCGGTCGAAAAACGGCGGAGTTATAAGGCCCGTTTTGTGTTTCAGACAGACAGACAGACACACACACACGGACGGACACTTGGCTTTTTTACTAAATGATGATGATGTGTGTGTGTGTGTGTGTGTGTGTGTGTGTGTGTGTGTGTGTGTGTGTGTGTGTGTGTGTGTGTGTGCTTAATAAGTGTACTTGTGCATGGTGTGCGTGCGTGCGTGCGTGCGTGCGTGCGTCTGTGTGTGTGTGTTGTGTGTGTGTGTGTGTGTGTGTGTGTGTGTGTTTTAATAAGTCTGTACTTGTGCATGGCGTGTGTGTAATTGAGTGCATGCGTGCGCATGCGCGCGCGTGCACGAACGGGTTTGTGTGTGTGTGTGTGTGTGTGTGTGTGTGTGTGTGTGTGTGTGTGTGTGCTTCATATGCATGCGCTTGTGCGTTAGTGTATGCGCGCGCATGTAGGCTTATGCGCGTGCGTGCACCCACGCGTGCATTCATTCTCTGGTTTCAGAATTCCCTTGCTGTTCCTGCCTGAAATGTCCATGGGTCGAAGGCACCACAACTTCTTCATGTCGGGCCTGTGGATTCTGAACATCTTCTGCTACATCAACGCCTCGTTCAACTTCACCATCTACTACACCATGAGCTCCAGGTACCGAGCCACGCTCCGCTCACTGCTGGGGAGAAAAAGAGCAGAAGTTCAAAAGATACGCAACGTGACGACCGGAGGCGACTCGACTGAGAAGACGCTGCCAGGTCAATTTTGATGATTTTTGGACTCGTTTGATTGTTAAGACGTTGAGTTCTAAATACGGTCACACTGCATTCACTGCTGGGGAGAAAAAGAGCAGAAGTTCAAAAGATACGCAACGTGACGACCGGAGGCAACTCGACTGAGAAGACGCTGCCGGGACAATCTTGATGATTTTTGGACTGGACCGAAAATACATATTTCATATTCGCCTATTCTACCAACGAGTTTTACTCACAGAAACCGCGCTTTACTCACTGTTGGGAAGGACCAGAGAAGATACACAGTGTGACGGCCGGAGGCAACTCGATTGAGAAGACGCTGCCTGGATAATTTTGATGATTTCGGACTCGTTTGATTTTTAAGACTTTGAGTTCTAAATACAGTCACACTGCATTCACTGTGGGGGAGAAGTAGATTTAAAAAGATACACAGTGCGGCCTCCGGAGGCACCTCGACTGAGGAGACGCTGTCAGGTCAATTTTGATAATTTTTGGACTAGGATGCAAATACAGATTTCATATTCGCCTATTATACGAACGATTTTTTACTCACAGAAACCACACTTTTTTCACTGTTGGAAAGGACCAGAGGAGATATAAAGACATACAATGTGACGACCGGTGACAACTCGATTACGAAGACGCTGCCAGGTCAATTTTGATGATTTTTGGACTAGGCTGAAAATACATATTTCATATTCGCCTATTCTACCAACGAGTTTTACTCACAAAAACCGCGCTTTACTCACTGTTGGGAAGGACCAGAGAAGATACACAGTGTGACGACCGGAGGCAACTCGATTGAGTAGACGCTGCCAGGTCAATTTTGATGATTTCGGACTCGTTTGAAAAAGGTAATGATTTACAAACAAAGATTTTGAGCTCGTTACACAGAATGTCACTGCATTTCACTGCGGAAGAGAAAAAGAGAAGCTAAAAAGATACACAACGCAACCCCGGAGGCAACTCGATGGAGAAGACACTGTCTGGACAATGTTGATGATTTCTGGACTAGACTGAAACTCAAGTTGCCATATTCATGTACAAGACTTTGAGCTGTAAGAAAAAGAGAAAAAGAGACGATAAAAAGACAGACGTTGTGTCCACCGGAGGCAACTCGGCTGAGAAGACACTGTCAGGTCAATTTGGATGATTTAAGACTTGATTAAAAATAAAGGTGCTATGCTATAAACTCCCCTTACAGAAACCACGCTACATTCTTAAACAAAGATATTACATTCATCTGACACACCGCGAGTTTTACGCACATAAGCCACGCTTTAAAGGGTCTGCCACACTGCATACGATTTGATCAACTGCGATCCGAGTGTGACATTTGTGAGGCATGATTCACGTGACATTCTACTGTCTAAATGAATCTGATGAAATCCTACTAGTTACGTTCACTACATTTTTGTAGCCCCCCCCCGTACACGAATCTGATG
>CM065707.1:40292857-40295357 GCA_017654935.2 Phymorhynchus buccinoides | reverse complement strand
GTGGGAGAAGAATGCCCCCCCCCCCCCTCTCACGGGCAAAGGGATTTGAGGACAGCTGGCTTTGAGGAAGGTCCCCGAGGATTAACTAATCCCTTTAGCAGCAGCAGCATTAAGAGCCAGGGCAAAGGCTTCGCAGTTTGAGAGCTCATAAGAGACTAAGCTGTACAAGGATTTTCAACGTATAGGGTAAGATGGGGTAAAAAGCCCATGGGCGGGTAAGAAGCCCATGCCAATTATCTCATGAAATAAATAAAATTTCAGTCAAATTTGCCCATGAGACGAGTGTTAAGGTGTTTAAGCATTCGTCTCATGGGCAAATTTGACTGCAGCACTTTCCGACCATAGCTGTCCAGAATGATAGCAGAGGAGGCAACTGCTATTCCAGCTGGCTGGGCTAGAAGGGTTGTTTATGGTGAAGATGCCTTGCCCAGGGTACATTCCCACCACGGTCTCGACCAAAGGGATTCGGGGACAGCTTTGCAATGGGGAAGGTCTCAAAATTTTGGCAAAGATACACATTAACACCCACCCACCCCTGTCAAAATCTTGGTTCTTTGCGGTTTTTCCCGTCTTGCCTTTATATTCTACTATTATGCCAAACTGTTGAAAGTTCCTACCAGTGAATTTAAAGTCTTTTGGACAACGCAGTTTTAGTTTTTACGCCCCCACTGCTCTGGAACTCCTTGCCTGTATCCACACCTCCGTCACAATTCAGCACTTCCCGCTTTCAAAACCCAAATGAAAACTCACTTGTTTCAAAGAGCTTTCTCTCTGTAGATTTTCACATTAATTAGATGATGATCGAATGAATGTGTATCGTTAGCCCAATTCGACGTGTGAATCAGTGAATGTGAGCGCCTTGAGTTTAATTCTAAAGAAAGGCGCTGCATAAATACTATGTATTATTATTATTATTATTACTATTATTATTATTACCTAGTAGTAGTAGTAGTAGTAGTAGTAGTAGTAGTTAAGTAGTAGTAGTAGTAGTAGTGCATAGATAGCAGCGAATGCATGTCTTTAGTGGTTTAAATGGTTGAAAATTAACGTTGAATATAGACAATGATAGAGGTTTGAGCGCTCAATGTGCAGAAGGGGGGGAGGAGGGGGGGGGGGGGCGGGGGTTCTTTCTTGTTTTTTCTTCTACGTATAGAGTTCATCCACAATCATCAGTTTGATGCGACTGATACTCCACAGGTCAATCACTCAGCAACTAACTACACTTAAACGCCCGCTAATTTCGAGAGAGTCATAGTCTTCCAACACACACAGACACACACACACACCACACAACATACACAAACACACACACACACGCAACACAGCTAAGATGGTACCATGACCTTCTTCCATCTACTGTGTAAAATCATTCACCACCTACTAAAGCTCTCACTCTCGATTTCAGACATAATGCGCCCGAAACATTGCCAGCTAAGTCAACAACCGTCTGCCCAGATTGATAACACAGAAAAGAAAAAACAGCTCCAGAACGTACATCTAACAGCACACATCTACCAAGGCACACAAGCGACACGAGGCACAAGCTAAATCAGTGACATAATCTGCCCCCTAAGCCAATCCAACCCGAATACACCAAAAACCCACCCGACTTTGTGATTGTCACATGCCTGAAATTTGGTATATCTACATATGTCAATGACAAAATGATAAATTCAGTCTGTGCATCTTAATACTCACGGGTTTCACGTGTTTCCCTCTTATTTATAGCTCGTACGAAAATCTTATTTTGACTCGGTTTGACTCCCATACAAATGCCCCGAAATCGAATACAAACATATATTTTTAAAGAGCAGCCTCCATTTGAAGTTGGGGGAGGAATTTGTATGTGGGTCAAGCTACCAGAAAACACACACACCCAAGGGACTTAATCGTGGTAGGGGTCAGTTGTGTCTTTGACCCTTTTCAATTGGAGGGGGTTAGAGAGTAAGGAATATATGTGTGGTTGTGAGTGTGTGTGTATGTGTGCGTGCGGCGTGCGTGTGTGTGTGTGCGTGCGTGCGTGCGCTGGCGCGCGCGCGCGAGTGTCGTGTGTGGTGTGCGTGTTGTGTGTGCGTGTGTGCAGTCTGTGTGTGCGTGTGGTGTGTGTGTGTGTGCGTGTGTAGTGGCGTGTGGCGTGAGCGTGTGCGTGTGTGCGTTGCGCGCGCGCGCGCGTGTGTGTGTGTGTGTGGTGTGTGTGCGTGCGTGTGTGCCGTGTGCCGTGTGCAGTGAGGTGCGCGCGCGCGCGTTGTGCGATGCGTGCTGCGTGCGGTGTGTGTGTGCGTGTGTGCATGGTGCGCGGCGGGGGCGCGTGTGCGGTGGGGGGGGGGGGCGTTTTGGGCGGTGCGTGTGACGTGCGTGCGTGAGCGTGCGCGTAGTGAGTGCGCGTGCGTGCGTGCGGGTGTGGTGCGCGCGGTGTGAAGTGGTGTGAGTGTGAGGTAGTGTGTGTATGGTGTGTGTGGGGTGTGTGTGTGTGTGTGTGTGTGGGGTTATGTGTGTGTGG
>CM065707.1:40285219-40292357 GCA_017654935.2 Phymorhynchus buccinoides | reverse complement strand
ACTCTGTAGTTCTCTCTCTCTCTCTCTCTCTCTCTCTCTCTCTCTCTCTCTCTCTCTCTCTCTCGCTCTCTATGTAGTTGTCTCTCTCTCTCTCCTCGCTCTCTCCTCTCTCTCTCTCTCTCTCTCTTCGTCTCTCTCTCTCTCTGTGTGTGTGTTTGGTCGTCAACCACAGCACACAGTTTGTGTGGGTGTGTGTGGGTGTATGTGTATTGTCCTTCTTCTTCTCTATCCTCTCTCTCTCTCTCTCTCTCCTCTCTATATCTACTTCTCTCTCTCTCTTCTATCTCTGTTGTAGTTCTCTCCTGCTGGGTTAGGGCTCTCTCTATTCTATCTCTCTTCTCTCTATCTACTCCTCTCTAGTCTACTCTCTCTATACTTATCTGTTTGTCTACTGTTTTCGTTGTGTGTGTGTGTATTTCTCTCTCTCTCTATCTCTCCTCTCTCTCTCTCTCTCTCTCTCTCTGTAGTGTCTCTCTCTCTGTTATAGTTCCTCTCTCTCGACAGTGACAGAGAGAGAAGGAAACAGAGAGATAGAGGAAGAGAGACAGGCAGACAGGCGAACAGAGAGAAGCACCATTTCAAATGACTCTTTTTCGGGGTGAGGGTGGGGTGGGGTGTGTGCGTTACTAATGAAATATAGCAACTCTTTACTGTTTTAACACCCCATTTACTAAGTGCTAATTAACATGGAAAAATATAGAGGCTGGGTGTGCGGGGGGTGGGTGATGGAGGAGGCTGGGGGGTGCCTAGGTTACTTCGCAAAGAACCACCCCAACGGTTTCCTTGTTTTTTTGGAAGTGCTCACTTAAGGGCCTGTGCTACACTACATACGAATCGGGTCTGAATGCGATGCGACTGTGACGATGTGAGTCATGATTCACGTAAAATTCGCGTATTGGGACTACTGGAGTAGAGTGAGCGAAAATATCAGAATTCTTTTTATATTAAACGGAAGTATTTCGCGTTAATCATGACCCGCGTGGCCCAGTCGGATCGCATCCCCCATACGATTTTACGCGTGTGTGGCGCCGGATTTACTCCCTTTGTACGAAAAGTGAAAGGTATCAATAGTAGTAATAATGTTAAGTCAATACAACTTGATTATTAAGCAAACCTTCGGGACTTTCCTGGTATTGCAGTACCTCCAGGATCGTCCCACTAACTTGATAGTTATTAATTAATGTCCCATATGTGCCTAGGCGGTCCATGCCGGAGGACGTTAAGCAGAATTTCATTCGTAGTAGTAAAATACTTTCTTCATACAAAGAGAAAGTTGAAGATCAAAGAAGAAAAAAACATAAACACAATAGACGCGGAAAACACTAGGGGAGAGCACTTGGGTGAAAATTAGAGTTGTTTACCTCCATTACTCGGTCAAATACCATAGCAACAATGCAACAATGGCGTCGAAGCTTGAAACCGCAGGATGCGAGTCAGCTACATGCAAACATTATTTTTTTAAGAAAGATTAGTGGTGACCAGAGGCCACAAACTGATAAAACTTACAAACTGTGACGTAAAACTATAAATGACATTTTTTTAGAATGACGCACGGTGTTCTAAGTGCTGTATGTCTGCTCAAACACACGAGTCGATAGACTACGAGAGCTGATGGTAGAGTGACTTCCCCTGTTTGACCGATTGAATTAGGCCGTGTACACACATAAGCGGATATTCCATGCGGAAACCCGTGCGCAATCCATAAATAAGTGAGAAAAAAAGAAGGGAAAAGATTTACGCACGTGTCCGAATTTCCCCTATATGCGTAAACTTTTATCCTTCTTTCTTCCACTTATTTAGGGTTTTCCGTACGGAACTTACGCGTCTAATGTGAACCCGGCCTAAGGCAAGATCACTCCCACACACCATGAAATTACTCCCCTTAATTATTCCCGAACAATCCCTATTCCCTCTAGGCCTAAACCAAAATGTTTGGCAAGGTAGATTACATTCGTTTTGTGGTCTGCGAGTACACCGTTTACATTGGTCAGTTAGGACATTTCCGCCCGGCCACTCACGGTTCGAGTTTGTTTCAATAACAACCTCCCCCCCCCCCCCCCCCCCCTCTCTCTCTCTCTCTCTCTCTCTCTCTCTCTCTCTCTCTCTCTCTCTGCTTCAAATTTTTTTTTTGGGGGGTAGGGGGGGCTTAGTTGGTGGTGTCCTGCGTATGTTAGCTCAGAACAGGCTCCACTGAACTCCACCCAAAAGACTCCGCAGCAGTGCAGTACAGTGTCTCCTCGGTTGGTTGCCTCTGAACATACATTCGTTCCCTTTGGACTGCTGTTTTCCGGATCCCGCTAACCTGACAAACACCAGGGTGTGGCTGCGAGTTGGAACTCAAAATGAGCGGCGTTTGGGGGAAAACGCCACAGAACTGCCCAGAACATTGGATCCATGTACGGCAAAGAAAATGTCATGAATAAAATAAAAATAAAAATTAAAATTAAAATAAACTAATCCGTAGGACTGCAGCACATAATATTGACTTTTCTGTTGTTATTGCTGTTGGCTTACCCTGGCTAAAAGACCCCAGGGATTATCCTAACAGCCGATGCACTTGAACACTGTGGTACAAGTGCATCGGCCAGGGATGAGAACACATTACGTGTGCGACCGTTTTTGATTGCCCCGCCACGTGGGCAGCCCACACTCCGCCTTCGGGGGGAGCGTTGGCTTTCAATGGCAGACCTTTGCCCGGTTTTATGTTGTCTGTTTTATGTGTGCCGTTATACGTGCCTAGACTCCCCAGTTAGGTTAGGTACATTATACTCACAGAGGCGTCTGTGAAATTCGGGTTGCTCCCACCTGGAGAGCGCGTCGCAGCCAGAGGCGCGCCACCCAATTGTTTTTTGTTTGTTTTGCATGCGATTTTTGTGTGACTGATGAGGAAGGAAGGGAGGGGGGTAAATTTTGACCAAATGACAACTTTTTCGTTGCCACTGGGTTTAACGTGTGCTAAGTGCATGGGCACACGGGACCTCGGTTTATCGTCTCATCCGAAAGACTCCACGTTCAGACCGCAAGGCCTAGTGCAAAGTGAGAGGGGAAAATCCCCTGTACCCAGGTTCGAACTCGGGTTTACTTGGCACGAGGCGAACGCGCTACCACTGTGCCACCCTACACCTCTCTCACTATCAGCATCAGTGAAGGGCCAGCCACACTGCATACGATTTGACCTCAATACGATACGATTGTGACGATGTCTGTGAGTCATGATTCACGTGAAATGCTTCCGTCTGAAAATAACTACTGTTTCCGTTCACTATACTCATGTAGACCGCAATACACGAATCAAATACAAATGTTCCGATACAAAAATAAGATATTTTATCAGATTCGTGTACGGAAGACTACAAATATAGTGAGCGTAACTAGTAGGGTTTCATCAGGTTTATGTAGACAGTAGAATTGCACGTTAATCATGCCTCACAAATGTCATAATCGGATCGCAGTGAATCGAATTGTATGCAGTGTAGCCGGCCCTTAACACAGGATTGTCCGGGCAGTGAATGGGGCAGACGGCACACTGCTATACGAAGCGATCCGACTGTGACATTTGTGATTCATGATTCTCATGAAAGTCTTACTGTCTAAATCAGTAAATGAATCTGATGAAATCCTTCTAATTTTGTTCACTATATTTATCGATGGCTCAGAGTCAAAACGGACTATATCAAAATAGTCCACTGACGTATTATTGAACTTATTGCGAACACTTAACGAGGGGTGAATGCCAGAACTGCCCATCTGTGCTCTTTATTCCTTTTGAGAGAGACCGTTCTGGCAGGCACCCCTTTATTAATACCTTTTTTAAAAAGAAATATTAAAAGGATAATCCCCATTTTATATTATTTGTAGTCTTTTTTAATACAACTTCTTAGTTTTTGCAATAACATAAATACTAAGTGAATGGACTATCTAGAGATCTCTCTCTCTCTCTCTCTCTCTCTCTCTCTCTCTCTCTCTCTCCTTCTCTCTCTCTCTCTCTCTCTCTCTCTCTCTTTCTCTCTTTCATGAAGTGCTTTCGTTCAATCAGCATGCACACACGCACACATGCACGCATACACACACGTCACGCACGCACGCGCGTGCGCACGCACTCACACACTCTCCCTGTCTCTCTCTCTCTTTCATTAAATCCTTTCGTTCAATCAGCATACACACACACGCACACATGAACGCATACACACACGAACGCACGCACACACACAAACAAACGCACACATAATTCTCCATAGCA
Source organism: Phymorhynchus buccinoides (assembly GCA_017654935.2). Classification (NCBI taxonomy): domain Eukaryota; kingdom Metazoa; phylum Mollusca; class Gastropoda; order Neogastropoda; family Raphitomidae; genus Phymorhynchus; species Phymorhynchus buccinoides. Next base: position 40,288,117 of record CM065707.1, on the reverse strand, counting down.
ATATAATAATCTTATCTAAATAAACACTCAACCACCTTGCCTGCCGTTTGCTTGCCAGCGAATTATAGCGACGCTATCTAGGAAATAAACTGTCATATAGCTAAACATTCACATGCATGTGCATAATCTCCATGTAACTCTCTCACACACACACACACACACACACACACACACACACACACACACACACACACACACACACACACACACACACACACACTCACACACGTACACACATACACACACATACCTACACATACACACACACACACACACACACACACACACACACACACACACACACACACACACACACACACACACACGTACACATACATACACACACACATACACACACATACATCTCACATACACACACACACACGTCACACACACACACAACCACACACCACACACACACACACACACATATATATATATATATATATTTATATATATATTGTTTAATATATATATACAGCACAAACCACACACATACACAAAACCACATACACACATATACACATACTCACACGTACACACCACACAAACACACACTCACACACACACACTCTCCCCCTCTCTCTCTCTCTCTCTCTCTCTCTCTCTCTCTCTCTCTCTCTCTCTCTCTCTCTCTCTCTCTCTCTCTCTCTTTCATGAAGTGCTTTCGTTCAATCAGTATGCACACACGCACACATGCAACTCTCCCTCTCTCTCTCTCTCTTTCATTAAATCCTTTCGTTCAATCAGCATACACACACACGCACACATGAACGCATACACACACGAACGCACGCACACACACACAAACAAACGCACACATAATTCTCCATAGCAATATAATAATCTTATCTAAATAAACACTCAACCACCTTGCCTGCCGTTTGCTTGCCAGCGAATTATAGCGACGCTATCTAGGAAATAAACTGTCATATAGCTAAACATTCACATGCATGTGCATAATCTCCATGTAACTCTCTCTCTCACACACACACACACACACACACACACACACACACACACACACACACACACACACACACACACACACACACGACACATACCCTACACACACACACACACACACACACACACACACACACACACACACACACACACACACAACACACACACACACACACACACACACACACGTACACATACATACGCACACACATACACACACATACATACACATACACACACACACACACACACACACACACACACACACACACACACACACACACACACACACACACACACACACACACACATATATATATATATATATTGTGTATATATATACACAAACACACACACACATACACATAACCACATACACACATATACACATACTCACACACACACACACACACACACACACAACACACACACACACACACACACACACACAACACACACACACACACACACCTATTTTTTTCTCTTTCTCTCTCTCTTTGTCTTTGGTACGGTGTAGAAAAAAAGCATACTGACAGTATGCTTATATTTTACCCTCGATAAATAAGTTTCGAGTTTCTCTCTCTCTCTCTCTCTCTCTCTCTCTCTCTCTCTCTCTCTGAAGCGCTGTATACATTTTCTTAAAAATTAACTAATAATAACAAAGCACACAAATGCTCAGCGATCACCTAGACGTTGATAATGACCTCACCATCACCAGTACCCCCCCCCCCCCCCCCCCCCCAACACACGCCCCCCCCCCCCCCCTATCATTAAGCAGCGTTGGGCTTCGCGACTGTTTAATGTTGTTAGTCCCCGAGCCGAAGGTTTGGGGAGCTATTGTTTTTTGTGTCTGGTCCGTCCGTCCGTCCGGTGTCCGTCCGTCCGTCCGGCGTGCCGTCCGTCGTCCGTCCGGCTATTCGTCCGTTTTTTCTCAAAAACTATTCAGGTATCATCATCAAATTTGGTATACTAGTTTGCCTAAGATGCAAGCTATCCACTGGATGTATTTAGTTTTACATTAAGGTCAAGGTCGCGCAAGTTACGGGGTTCAAACCCCAAACCACAATAATCGCTAATATCTCGCGAAGTTTTTTTGCATGTATTTTTTCAATGCAGTTTTTTTCACATTTCTTGATGAATGGTCTATAACACAGTTGTCATGATTTTTTCTGTGCGCTCGTGTGCGCATGATCGCGCGCGCTCAAATCACGGGTCCGAACACACATGCGCCATGAAACAGCTTTGTAGCTTGACACGGTGGTCTGACGCGCTCTCTCTCTCTCTCTCCTCTCTCTCTCTCTCTCCCTCTCTCTCTCCTCTGTGTCTCTCTCTCCTCTCTCTCTCTCTCTCTCTCTCTCGAGATTTCGGAGTAGCTCGCGATGCTGCGAGGGGACTTTGCAGCCGCTCGGCGTTGCATTTGTTGTCATTGTTGCTGTTCGCTTATAAATAATGGAGTTCATTCTTTGTGCTGATGATTTGTTGACATTGTTGCTGTTTGTGTGCATGTTCGCTTATAATGGAGTTCTTTGCTGATGATTTGTTGTCATTGTTGTTTTTCCTTTAGTAAACCCACTCCACTCTGACATGGGCAGAAGGCCTGGATCAGTAAACTTTGTGAATTGTGTGAATTGTGAATTGAATTGTTCTGGCTGACCATCTGACCATCTCTAGCTAACACAATAACGTTTCAACGGAGGGGCCTAGAACCCTAGACATTGTGCATGCGGGTCGCTACAATATCTAGGCCACGTTCGAAAACGAAGGACATTGGTCAAAGGTCAAGGTCACTGGGGCCGAAAATGCTGCATCGCCGCTGGTTGATCTAGCGATTGTTTTTTTCCACGCTAGCCTTTGTGTTGGTGGTAAGGCCACGTTCTCTGGTGATGCTCGGTGTCCATCTGTGTTCTACCGAGGACCCAGCATGTTTGACAA
>CM065707.1:40277719-40280219 GCA_017654935.2 Phymorhynchus buccinoides | reverse complement strand
ATTTCGCTTCTGGTCAGTCAACTAAATCCATACAGAAACCACACATACAAAACTGTATTCAGCTTCCTTTGTTTGCTTTGTTTTTGGTTGTTGTTGTGTGTGTTTTTGCACGTAGTAGGGAGGGAGAGGGAAAATGAGGTCAAAGCATAGTAGTACAGCCAAACCTCTATTTTACTACTTCCAAAATGTCAGGAAAACAAATCGGTCTTAACTTGGAGGGGTCTCATAACAGGAGGTCCCCCCCGAGGGGATACCGGGGGGTCTTTTGTATAAATAGTTCCCCCACCTTCTGGAAATTCTGTGCTTGTAACTTCCTCTAATCTGTCCCTCTCTTTGACTCTGCCTCTTCCCTTTGCTTTCTGTCATCAACTAATTTCTTCTTGTGGAGACAATAAATTGATTTGATTGATTTGATTGATTGATTGATTTGAACTATCTTTCTGCCTTGCCGGTCCATTCTCCTGCCCTTTTTTCAAGAAATGCTTTCAGCAAGGTTTCCTCCAGACGACGTCGGACATGCTGGGCCTAGCTATGTCTTACTTAGGCGCATAACGGCAGCATGATACACCTGCACTCATAATTGACAGGAAACTGTCTGAGCGATCGAAGAAGAAGAAGATAACAGGCGGTCGGTTTTGTACAGACATTATTATAGTAAAGGCTCGCCTGCACGTCAGCTAAAATCTTTCGACTGTACAATACGACTCGATCACGTGGTCTCAAAGAACGAATGTGATTCGCGCTTCGAGACCACGAGATCGAATCGTATCGTACAGTCATACGATTTTAGCTGACGCGTAGCCGAGCCTTAAAATACAATATTACATCCGTGCCCCCCCCCCCCCAAATCACTTTAATGAGAGGAGGTCTTTTAACGGAGGGTCTTATAATAGAGGTTTGACTGTAGTAGTATTGGTATTGGTACATTCTAGTCACAGACTTACTTCTGTGAAATTCGGGTTGCTCTCCCCCGGAGAGCGAGTCGTTGCAAGCGCAGCGCCTACCCATTTATTTTTATTTTTTGTTGGGGGCACAGGGTGAGGAGAGGGTGGAGAAAACCTAGCTATCACTTTGGTCATACCAGGCAGCGGGATTTATCCCTGCTATTACAACAGTAGGAGGAGGAGCGGAGACGGTTGTTAAGTCCTCTCGCGGACTTTTTGTCCTTATGTGCACATTAGTCTAAAATGACCCTGTTTCTGCTTTCTTTGTATTTAGTGCAAGTATTTATTTCATTACTCGCCATGTTACACTATTACCACACAAAAGTTGAAGCCATTCCACCCACTGATTTATGAGATACAGCTCGGACATGAAGGAAGGAAATTTAGGTTTTGTTAGTCTTCCTTGGCGGAGGTTTGCACTGGTGGTTCAAAATTCAGGATCTGAATAGGTTGTGACATGCTGATCAAAAATATATACATATGGTTATTGGAGACCTCAGGCTTATTGTAGAGCATTGTTTCCGCGAGAGGACAAATGGTCGCTAAAGGACACAGACGGGGCTTCAAACTTGTTAAGGATGGCAGTTTCACCGCCAATGTCGCATTGTTGCACCACAATGATTTAACACCCATGTCATTAACCCTTTCACCGCCAGCCATCTTTGAGCAACAAAATTCCATTAAACTTACTTGGGTACAGAAAAGATTTCATCTGCAATATTGTGTGATTTCTCTGTGACACATTTAGAATAGGGTCAATCCTTACTGCCCAAATTTAGGAACACAATATCATTGAATAATAGACCCTGATTTCAAGAGTTTTAATGACATGGGTGTTAAATCATTTGGTGCAAAAATGCGACATTGGCGGTGAAAGGGTTAAAACTCTTGAAATCAGGGTCTGTTATTCAATAATATTGTGTTCCTAAATTTGGGTAGTAAGGATTGACCCTATTCTAAATGTGCCACATCACAGAGAAATCCCACAATATTGCAGACGAAATCTTTTCTGTAGCCAAGTAAGTTTAATGGTAATGTTTGGCTCAAAGATGGCTGGCGGTGAAAGGGTAAATTTAAGCGTGGCGTTGTTCTCAATAGTCTTTCTCCTCTTTTTCCCCCCCCCCCCCCCCACCTCCCAAATCCTTCCTGCCGTGTAATAGGGTGTAACTGACTAATAACAAGCCAGAGTATGCCTCTGCTACTCAAATCACCTGGGCCTGTATTCACGTTGAGATAGCATGAGACTTAGCATCATGCTAACTTAGAAGCTCTTCCAAAAGTCCTATTAAATCCTATAGGACATTGGAAGAGCTTCTAAGTTAGCATCATGCTAAGTCTCATGCTATCTCAACGTGAATACAGGCCCTGGAGGGTAAGAAGGAGGGGGAGGCAAAGAAAGTAAAAAAGAAAAGAAAAACAAAACTATACTGTCTCAAAAAAGAAACGCATTTTTTTTTTTTAACAAAACTGATTTCTAAAAAACACTCCACTCATTTCCAAAAGAAATTCAGGTCGGGTAAAGGTAAAGATGTGCCATCCCCCCCACCCCACCCCCC
>CM065707.1:40257719-40262719 GCA_017654935.2 Phymorhynchus buccinoides | reverse complement strand
CCAACTTGACGAAATTTGAAGCATACATGTCATAGCAAAATGGGAAAGATAATGGTTAAGACAACGATCAAGTATGTCCAAGGTCAGCGTTCTTGACCTTGACCTTGATCTTGTTCAAAGTTCAAGGTCAAAGTCAGCGCGGTTATAATTTCTACGTGGGACTGTGTACATTTGGGCACAGCTGTTCAGTCGCACACAACGTCGAGCTATTTAGTTTTTTAAAAAAGTATGAATCTAGAAATCTTAGATTTAAAAACACACACCAAGTACGTCCTTTAAATATTGTGGCTGTATGTTCTACATAGTATTTTAAATATATTTCTTTCATCAGATCAATTGTAAAAACTATTTTTGTTGAGCAGTATCATGAAACATATTTAGTGGAAAATGTTCTTAAACAATTCACTTAGTATCGCAAGCATAAATAAAATTGTCCATAAGTGAAAATCTAGCTATTTAACTGAGAAAAAAACTAATTTACGCACATACTATAACATATTCCTGACTGTTATTATTTATGAAACGTTGATTATCGTAAACTAACGTTGGCTTAAAAACAAATTCTGAAAATATACATGAACTAAATGTTCCTCCCGAAACAGCTGTGTGGGGAGTAAACCACCACACAAAATTTGAAGGGATTTTGTTAAATAATTCACGATATAGTTCAGACAGACAACCAGACAGAGAGGGACAAGCTTATACTCTTTTGCCCAGTATCTACAAGTGTCCTGAAAAATTCCTCCCGCGTGTAATTCTTCCCGTTTCCTCATTGCGCATGCTCACTAAACCATTACGTCAACCTGTAAAACTTTAACCCTTTCACCGCCAAAGTCGCATCTTAGCACCACAGTGATGTAACACCAATGCCACTAAAAGGCATCAAATTGGGGTCTGTTATCCAAAGACCCTATTGTCTTAGTTTTGGGAAGTAAGGATAGACCTTATTTTATATATGTCACAGAAGAATCCCCAATACTGCAGATGTTTTTTGTTCTCTACCCAGGTAAATTTAATGGACATGTTTTGCTGAAATATGGATGGCGGTGAAAGGGTTAAAGCTTTAGCAGCTACATCGATTTCTCCACAAAGATGTAGATTCACTTCTCGGTCTTTCCGTGTAGATCGAGCACTTAAACCTCTATGGGGTTTTCTTTTACAAGAATTACCGTTACGGTTGTGGCGCGCATGCGTATTGCGGTGACCGGGACTTATTTCATAACAGGAAATATTTTTCGAAGAAGAAATAAGAACAGCTACACCGTTGAAAAAAAGAGAGCAATATTTCGGTTTATTTTAAAACCTTTCTTTTTCAGCTAAAACGTTGGCCAAACCTTTCAAGCCTTAAAACATCCCATGTCATCAAAAATCTGGGAATATGTTTTCGTGACACCGTGTCAAAACACAAATACACACACGCACACATACACGCACGCACGCACGCACGCACATACACACACACACGCACACACACACACACACAGAGACACCCCCCCACACACACACACACACACACACACACATAATAATAATAATAATAATAATAATAATAATAATAGTGAATCATTTATATAGCGCATTCCTCCACCAAATGTGGAGCTCTATGCGCTTAACAACAACAAAAATTAAAAGCAAGACATACACACACGCACGCACGCACACACGCACGCACGCGCACACGCGCGCCGCACACACACACACACACACACACACACACACACACACACACACACACACACGCACACAACATTGTTATCAGAAGGTAGAGTCAAATGAGTGACATAGAAAACCTTTGGATGGTACATTTGTGCTGATAATGGTCCTCATCCTTTCAGAGCACATTAGTGCAACACGCTAGAACATGTGTGATGGAGAGAGGAAAAGATGGTAGAGAGACAGAGACACAAGACTTCAGATACTTCATTTTACAAGGATAATGCCGGGTTCACATTAGGCGCGTAAGTTCCGTACGGAAAACCCTAAATAAGTGGAAGAAAGAAGGATAAAAGTTTACGCATATATATATAGGGAGGGGAAATTCGGACACGTGCGCAAATATTTCTTTCTTTGTTTCACTTATTTATGGATTGCGCACGGGTTTCCGCATGGAATATCCGCTTATGTGTGTACACGGCCTAAGAATTTAGGCTCGGCCTATTCTTCCATTCTGTCCTTGGGATATATGCACGGACGCACTCGCGCACACACACGCACGCACGTACACACATAGACATATACACACGCACGCACGCACACATACACAGACACACAGATACACACAGACACACACAACACACACACATACTCACGCACACGCACACTCACACACGACACACAAATACACACACACAAATACACACACACACACACACACACACACACACACACACACACACACACACACACAACACACAACACACAACACACACACACACACACACACACACACACACACACACACACACCCCACTCAGAAATAGACAGATGAAAGCTACAGAGTAGGTATAGGGGAAGTATTCAAACTCTACATTCAATCCATGAAGAAAACGAACTCTATTCTCAACTTAAAACTTTTAATTAAAGGGGCACCCTGACGGATGAATTTTAGCAAGTAACACGTCCAGGTCACCAGAAAGACAGCCTTTTCAAGGATAGGAACACTCACTTTGCTCTGGTTTCCTAGAAATCTCAAACCGTCAAAACGGCGATTCCTCCTTGGCGGAGTTGCCGGAGAGAGAAGCCATTTTGGATGGGGTAGGTGGAGGCCACTGAGAGTGGTTGAAGGTTTTTCTTCTTTGTAGTGCAGTAAAAGTATGTCCATTGTTGTGAGCGAAACTCCTTTTGGTAAACTGTATAAAAACTGTATAAAACGGCTTGCATTGTGGACATTTCGTGCAAATGATTTGGCGGCCATTAGAAAGGAGACGGCACACGCCTTCTCCTTCACTGAAATAATCTGACTTCCAGCACCCCCGCCAAGGAGGAATCGCCGATTTGACGGTTTGATTTCTAGGAAACCAGAGCAAAGTGAGTGTTGCGATCTCTGTAAAGGGTATTTTCCTGGTGATCTCGACGTGTTTCTTGCAAAAACTCATCCGCCAGGGTGCTCCTTTAAACGGATCCAGTCGCTGCATACAACCAGATAACGGCCCTTTCAAGTTCTTCTTCGGCGATCGCTCAGACAATTTCCTGTCATACGAGCACAGATGCGTCATGCAGCCTTTATGCGCCTAAGAAATAGTTCAGCCCAGCATGTCCGTCTTCGGCACAAGACGTTCAATGCTGCACTTGGTCATCTCCAAATATGGAAAGTGACGCCAGTCGCGTGGCAATGTTGGTTTTCAGCGAAAACTTTAGAATGTGTATCTTTGAACCATTCAATCTTAAATTAAGCTGACTCTAGACCTAACCCTAACCCTATCCCTAACCCCAACCAAAACATTAAACCGTCAAATACACACACAAATAAAACGTTACTAAAAATTGAGTGTTCCGTGTTCGGAGATGACCAAGTGCAGTCTTGAACGCCTAGTGTCTTCGGCTGCGCGCCTTCAAAGATCAACTCCACCACAGGCACAATGGATGCGAAAATGGACACCCACCCAAATCCCCTGGAGATGTCCCATTAGAAAGAGGCGTTAAAAATTGACACAGACGCATCTTTAGCGGGTTGCCCCTAGAATAGCGTTCTGAAACACTCTGCTCGAGCAGCTTTTCGTATAATCGTAGAACTGTCCTCGGAGAGATCACTCGCTGGGAGTGAACAAAATGGCGGGCGTCTGCGAGATAATTTCACATCCGGGCGGTCAATGTACCTCGTTCGCGGTGATTACGGAACTGATTACCGATTTTCAAATCGTTTTCGATTGTTAATTTCAATTTTCTTTGCGAGTGCAGAAAGAATGAGGGTGATGGAACGAGATCCGTATTAGAAAGAAACCAGCCCATCGCAATAGTCCGTCTTGGTGACGGACTAACAACAAGAAAGAAACTGCTGATCTCCCAGTGGAGGAGTGTATTATAGTTTTAACCTCAAGTTTTAGGGATGGATCCCAAATTATTATTCAAGTTTTTAAAATTAGGCATTGAGAGCACACGCCGCCTGTCAGTCGCGTACCAAGTTGGCGCCATGAGGCCCAGTCCAGTAATAGGAAGAAGAAGAAGAACAGTTTCTTCAGCCAAGTTTAGCGCTCGACACGTTTTCTAAAGGCGCTAACTATTTTTTCTATCTTGCTAGGAAACCCAGAAAAGTCAGAGAAACCGTCGTTGGTTGTTGCAAAGAGACAGGCCAGGCCCATCCTGTAAAGGCCGCATCAATGTCAGGGGTCCTAAGTTTAGGAGGACAGAAAGAAAAGCCGTTAAACTGACCAGCCTATCTTGACCACTGGTGCTTTGAAGCCTGGGACAATTATAGTCCAAGCAAGTGACCAGCCGGTGATTTTCCTCCGTTGAAAACCATAAAGGCAACTAGCCCCATTGTCCAGAATAGGAAGAAAGGGGGATCTGAATCGTTAATCAGTTTGAAATTGTCCTTTCTCGATTTGGCAAAATAAAAGTAGACAACCGGTTTACACCTTTTTGGCGAGAGAGAGAGAGAGAGAGAGAGAGAGAGAGAGAGAGAGAGAGAGAGAGAGAGAGAGAGAGAGAGAGAGAGAGAGAGAGAGAGAGAGAGAGAGAGAGAGAGAGACAGAGAGACAGAGACAGAGACAAAGAGAGATAGACAGAAACAGTGAGAGAGACTGGAAGACAGAGGGAGAAACGGATGCTTTTTCTTCTTCTTCGATCGCTCTGACAGTTTCCTGTCAATTATGAGCGCAGATGCGTCATGCTGCTGTTATGCGCCTAACTAAGAAATAATTAGGCCCAGCATGTCCGACTTCAGCTGGAGGAAATCTTTTTGAAAGTGTTTCTTCTGGGGGGGGGGGGGGGGGGGGGGGGGTGAGAGGAGGCAGAACTTTCAGAAGGTGGGGGAACCATTTATACAAAAGACCCCCCGGTAT
>CM065707.1:40242719-40247719 GCA_017654935.2 Phymorhynchus buccinoides | reverse complement strand
AGGGTTAAACAAATATAGCAATAGTAGAGTGAGGCCAGGAGAGAGGATACTAGTAACTTGAAGTAAATTAAATTCCACCTAATTACTAGACTATCGTCAGTATAATTAGGGCTACTGTCTTGAGTTGCGGGCGCGCACATGCACACACACACACATATGCACAGCGCGCGCGCGCACAGACAGAGACAGAGAGAGAGGAGAGAGAGAGAGAGAGAGAGAGAGAGAGAGAGAGAGAGAGAGAGAGAGAGAGAGAGAGAGAGAGAGAGAGAGAGAGAGAGAGTGAGAGACAAAGAACAATGAAATATGAAATATGAATAGTAGTAGCAGTAGTAGTAGTAATAATAAGTAGTAGTAGTAGTAGTAGTAGTAGTAGTAGTAGTAGTAGTAGTAGTAGTAGTAGTAGTAGTAGTAGTAGTAGTAGTAGTAAGTAGGGACAAAACAAGCCGTGAATGAATGAATCGATGAATGAATGAATGAAAGAATGAGTGAATGGATGAATGAATGAATGAATGGATGAATGAATAGATGAATAAATGGATGAATGAATGAATGAATGAATGAGACAGGTAGATACATACACAAATACACATTGACATATATGTCTCTGTCTCTGTCTGTCTGTCTCCTCTCTCTCTGTCTCCTCTCTCTCTCTCTCTCACGGCTGAGTGTAAAACAACAATGCTTATCTCATTACCTTGCATAAATAACAATTCGTTTCGTTTCGTTTCGTTTCGTTTCTCTCTCTCAGATTACATGAAAGCGTGTGTTCAATTGTTCTCTCTCTCTCTCTCTCTCTCTCTCTCTCTCTCTCTCTCTCTCTCTCTCTCTCTCTCTCTCTCTCTCTCTCTCTCTCTCTCACACACACACACACACACACACACACACACACACACACACACACACACACGTGCATACACACACATACACATACACACACTGAGTCACTCATTCTCTCTCTCTCTCTCTCTCTCTCTCTCTCTCACTCACACACACACACATACTCTCTCTCTCTCTCTCTCTCTCTCTCTCTCTCTCTCTCTCTCTCTCTCTCTCTCTCTCTCTCTCTTACCTTCTAGGCGACGGGGGAGAGGGATACATGACGACTCAGTACACGATGTGAGTGTGTCTCTCTCTCCGTGATTCCAGTCACTCCACAACAAAGTACTCCAAACAGAAGCGAAAAGAACTATAAATTTAAAAAAACTAAAAAGTGACGGGGATTTTTCTCCTCTATTCTCTCTCCATAGATAGGTATTTCTCCTCCTATTAGGCCTACAAACCTCAACTCTTCAAAAGACATTGACTAATTTTTTTTTTTAAAGTCACTGTAAAAATTGACAATAATTAATTTGGCCTATCTATGTCTCAAGCAGCTCAAATTGTCCACACACAAACATTTTCACTATCTAAATCACCACACAAACTTGCGGATGAAATTTAGCAGTGTCTCAACTTTTCTCTCGCACACTAACACCACAAATAATCCACAAACCGAAAAAAACTAAACAAACAAAAAAGTTGCGCAAAAATAAAGCAACAAGCACACACACACCGAACCGAATTCAAATCACAAACACATTTCAACTCTTATCAAATCTCCATTAAGCTTAAACAGATGTCACTCCTTTTTTTAGGAATCTCGCATATTCACAAAATCGCGGCAAAATATGTCAGATATGTCCTACCCCACCCCCACCCCCCAAATTCTCGACGCCTTTTCTGTGCTAGTGTCACAGATATGCCTATACACACCTGTGTTGGTTACGATCATTGAAAGAATGTCGCGTGTGAGACGAAAAGAGGGGAGAAAAAAGAAAAGAAGAAGAAGAAATCTCGTGTTTTGCGCAGTTGGCGAACTAGTAGGGCTGAATTATAAGACCAACTATTTACACTGTCGTACACTGGAGTGTCTGTTTTGACAGTTATCAGGTTTACTTTGAAGACAATGTGTTTATTTTGCATGTTTAGGAAGGCTGTGGATACTGTCGAAATCGCACGCTTGAGAGCACACACGCGCACGCACGCGCGCGCGCACACACACACAAAGCGTGCATATACACACGCATGCAGAAGCGCACACACATAAATACACACACGCACAAGCAAGCGCGCGCACACACATACAAGTAGGCCTACAAGCACACACACACATGCGCGCGCGCACACACACACACACACACACTCAAACACGCGCGCACACACAGACACAGACACACACACACACACACACACACACACACACACACACACACACACACACACACACACACACACACACACACACACACACACACACACACACACACACACACACACACACAGAGAGAGAGAGAGTCTATAAAAGCCTGTTTTGTTTGCTTTACAGCACACGGCAAAACAAAACATTGATTGTAAAACGCAATAAAAAAAAAACAGCACACCATAATACATCAATACGTATAATAAATAGGTACCCAGCTGTGTTGGCTAAATCCGTCAATAACGCATCAACAAAACAGGTGTGCAATTTATCAATGAAAATAATCACACCGTGATTCTTTGCCACAAAACCTTCTACCAACATCCCTAGCAAGAACTAAAGTTCTGTTCCAAGGACAATCGAGGGAGAAGGGAAAAAACCACTCTTACAAACCGTCACAACTATGCAGAAGAAATATTTGTGTATGTATCGTATCCACCAAGAGATCAAGTTCTTCCTTTGTCACAACAATGGTTGTCTAAACACACATCCGAGGCAGATTTCTAACTTCTCGTTTACCTATCGAAAGAATGTCGCGTGGATTAAAAAAAAACAAAGAGTAAAAAAAAACCCACCCGTCTCTCTCATTTCTATTCAGCGCACGAGACGGAAGTCTAAAGATTATATAATACACATTCAGTGGCCTGCTTAGCCATACACGTAGTCTGACACACAATCTCGAAATGTGTATATAGGTGTGTGTCGGTTGATTTAAACAAGTTTGTTGGTGTGTGTGTTTTATTATTTTTAAGAGATTCATGTGCATAAACAAACAAAATGCAGCTAAATGCCTTTTAAGAGGGTTTGGGTGTAATCAAGAAACATGTTTATTTTTTACGCTTATTAGGCCTACCCTGTATACATAACATTCGTTCGTTCGTTCGCTCTACTTTATTTTAATACACACACCCAGACTGCAATGTTATTTCTCGAACATGACTGTTTTGAAATATGACATAGCAGTTACATAGCACATGTTAAACCCAGTGGCAACGAAAACGATGTCATTTAGTCAGCTCTTATCCCCACCCCCCACCCCACCCCCACCCCACATTTCCTTCCTCTTCAAAATAAAAAATGGGTAGCACGCCTCTAGCTGCGACGCGCTCTCCAGGTGGGAGCAACCCGAATTTCCACAGTATCTTATAACGTTGAATATTCGATTGCAAAGCGCTTTGGGCTCATTTGAGGTAAAAGCGCTATATAAATGTACTATTATTATTCTAAAGTACCAAATACCAATAGCCCTCCCCCCCCCCCCCCCCCCCCCCCCGTCTCCCCCCCCCCCCACCCCCCCCCCCGTCTCTATTATTTCGTCTCTACATGTGTCCCCAATTTCGTCTCAATGTGTTCCCTTCTCTTTGTCCCCCCAATTCCGTCTCTGTGTGTCCCCAATTCCGTCTCTATGTGACCCCAATTGTGTCTCTATGTGACCCAATTCCGTCTCTATGTGTCCCCAATTGTGTCTCTATGTGTCCCAATTCCGTCTCTATGTGTCCCCAATTTCGTCTCTATGTGTCCCCAATTCCGTCTCTATGTGTCCCCAATTCCGTCTCTATGTGTCCCCAATTCCGTCTCTATGTGTCCCCAATTCCATCTCTATGTGTCCCCAATTCCGTCTCTATGTGTCCCCAATTTCGTCTCTATGTGTCCCCAATTTCGTCTCTATGTGGCCCCGTCTCTATGTGTCCCCAATTTCGTCTCTATGCGTCCCCCCAATTCCGTCTCTATGTGTCCCCAATTCCGTCTCTATGTGTCCCCAATTTCGTCTCTATGCGTCCCCCCCCAATTCCGTCTCTATGTGTCCCCAATTTCGTCTCTATGTGACCCCAATTCCTTCTCTATGTGACCCCAATTCTGTCTCTATGTGTCCCCAATTTCGTCTCTATGTGTCCCCGTCTCTATGTGTCCCCAATTTCGTCTCTATGTGTCCCCAATTCCGTCTCTATGTGTCCCCAATTCCGTCTCTATGTGTCCCCAATTCCGTCTCTATGTGTCCCCAATTCCATCTCTATGTGTCCCCAATTCCGTCTCTATGTGTCCCCAATTTCGTCTCTGTGTTGCCCCAATTTCGTCTCTATGTGTCCCCGTCTCTATGTGTCCCCAATTTCGTCTCTATGCGTCCCCCCAATTCCGTCTCTATGTGTCCCCAATTCCGTCTCTATGTGTCCCCAATTTCGTCTCTATGTGTCCCCAATTTCGTCTCTATGTGTCCCCAATTTCGTCTCTATGTGACCCCAATTCCTTCTCTATGTGACCCCAATTCTGTCTCTATGTGTCCCCAATTTCGTCTCTATGTGTCCCCGTCTCTATGTGTCCCCAATTTCGTCTCTATGTGTCCCCAATTTCGTCTCTATGTGTCCCCAATTTCGTCTCTATGTGTCCCCAATTCCTTCTCTATGTGACCCCAATTCTGTCTCTATGTGTCCCCAATTTCGTCTCTATGTGTCCCCAATTCCGTCTCTATGTGTCCCCAATTTCGTCTCTATGCGTCCCCCCAATTTCGTCTCTATGTGTCCCCAATTTCGTCTCTATGCGTCCCCAATTTCGTCTCTATGTGTCCCCAATTTCGTCTCTATGTGTCCCCAATTTCGTCTCTATGTGTCCCCCAATTTCGTCTCTATGTGTCCCCGTCTCTATGTGTCCCACAATTTCGTCTCTATGTGTCCCCAAGTTCGTCTCCATGTGGCCCCCTAAATTCATCTCTATGTGGCCCAAATTTCGTCTCTATGTGTCCCCCTTATTTCGTCTCTATGATTCT
>CM065707.1:40227719-40230219 GCA_017654935.2 Phymorhynchus buccinoides | reverse complement strand
GTACAGCTTAGCTGTGTGTGTGTGTGTGTGTGTGTGTATGTGTGTGTGTGTGTGTGTGTGTGTGTGTGTGTGTGGAAGACTATGACTCTCGAAATTAGCGGGCGTTTAATTAAAGGTGCAGATTGACCCATGTAGTATCATAACATCAAACTGATGATTGTGGATACTCAACGGTAGAAGAAAAACAAGAAGAACCCCCGCCCCCCCCCCCCCCCCCCCCCTTCTGCACATTGAGCGCTCAAACCTCTATCATTGTCTATATTCAACGTTAATTTTCAACCATTTAAACCACTAAAGACATGCATTCGCTACTACTACTACTACTACTACTACTACTACTACTACTACTACTACTACTACTACTACTACTAATAATAATAATAATAATAATAATAATAATACATAGTATTTATGCAGCGCCTTTCTTTAGAATTAAACTCAAGGCGCTCACATTCACTGATTCACACGCAATTTTGGCTAACATACACATTCATTCGATCATCATCTAATTAATGTGAAAATTTAGAGAGAGAGAAAGATCTTTGAAACAAGTGAGTTTTCATTTGGGTTTTGAAAGCGGGAAGTGCTGAATTGTGACGGAGGTGAACAGGCAAGGAGTTCCAGGCAGTGGGGGCGTAAAAACTAAAACTGCGTTGTCCAAAAGACTTTAAATTCACTGTAGGAACTTTCAACAGTTTGGCATAATAGTAGAATATAAAGGCAAGACGGGAAAAACCGCAAAGAACCAAGATTTTGACAGGGGTGGGTGGGTGTTAATGTGTATCTTTGCCAAAATTTTGAGACCTTCCCCATTGCAAAGCTGTCCCCGAATCCCTTTGGTCGAGACCGTGGTGGGAATGTACCCTGGGCAAGGCATCTTCACCATAAACAACCTTTTAGCTCAGCTCAGGGGAATAGCAGTTGCCTCCTCTGCTATCATTCTGACAGCTATGGTCGGAAAGTGCAGTCAAATTTGCCCATGAGACGAATGCTAAACATTAACACTCGTCTCATGGGCAAAATGTGACTGAAATTTTATTTATTTCATGAGATAATTGGCATGGGCTTCTTACCCGCCCATGGGCTTTTTACCCCATCTTACCCTATACGTTGAAAATCCTTGTACAGCTTAGTCTCTTATGAGCTCTCAAACTGCGAAGCCTTTGCCCTGGCTCTTAATGCTGCTGCTGCTAAAGGGATTAGTTAATCCTCGGGGACCTTCCTCAAAGCCAGCTGTCCTCAAATCCCTTTGCCCGTGAGAGGGGGGGGGGGGGCCATTCTTCTCCACAATGAACAAACTCCGGCAAGGTGGGAGCTTACCCCCCCCCCCCCCCCCCCTCGTGTTAACGACTCTCAATCTCAAAGTCTGGTTCCTTCAGTTTCATGACATAATGCTGCTTCTCAGTGACATTTTTCATTTTGATAATTCTAGGCTTATCCTAACCCTATCCATTTCCGACAGAATACTGCTTATCAGTGACATTTTTCATTTTGATAATTCTAGGCTGATCCTAACCCTATCCATATCCAGAGAATGACAGAATACTGCTTCTTAGTGATTTTTTTCATTTCGATAACTAGGCTGATCCTAACCCACACGTGAGTGTGAATGTGTGCGTTTGTGTGTCACAATGTGTCAGTGTCTGTCTGTGTGTCACAGTGTGTCTGTCTCTGTGTGTGCGTATGTGTGTGTGTGTGTCACAGTGTGTGTGTCACAGTGTGTGTGTCACAGTGTGTGTGTGTCACAGTGTGTATGTGTGTGTGTGTGTGTGTGTCACAGTGTCTGTCTGTGTGTCACAGTGTGTCTGTCTCTGTGTGCGTATGTGTGTGTGTGTGTCACAGTGTGTGTGTGTCACAGTGTGTGTGTGTGTGTGTGTGTCACAGTGTGTCTGGGTCTGTGTGTGTGTGACAGTGTGTCTGTCTGTGTCTGTGTGTCACAGTGTGTGTATGTGTCACAGTGTGTGTGTCACAGTGTGTGTGTCACAGTGTGTGTGTGTCACAGTGTGTATGTGTGTGTGTGTGTGTGTGTCACAGTGTCTGTCTGTGTGTCACAGTGTGTCTGTCTCTGTGTGTGCGTATGTGTGTGTGTGTGTCACAGTGTGTGTGTGTCACAGTGTGTGTGTGTGTGTGTGTGTGTGTGTCACAGTGTGTCTGGGTCTGTGTGTGTGTGACAGTGTGTCTGTCTGTGTCTGTGTGTCACAGTGTGTGTATGTGTCACAGTGTGTGTGTCACAGTGTGTGCGTTGGGGGGGGGGGGTGTCACAGTGTGTGTGCTTGTGTGCGTGCATGTGTGTGTCTGTGTGTGCATCACAGTCTGTATGTGTGTGTGTCACAGTGTGTCTGTCTGTGTGTGAGTGTATGTGTGTGTGTGTCTGTCTGTCTGTTTGGCTGTCTGTGTGTGTGTGCGTGTGTGTGTGTATGTATGTGTGTGTGTGTGTGTGTGTGCGCGCGTGTGTCTGTGTGTGTGTGTGTGTGTGTGTGTGTGTGTGTGTGTGTGTGTG
>CM065707.1:40207719-40225219 GCA_017654935.2 Phymorhynchus buccinoides | reverse complement strand
ACACACACACACTCACACACACATACACACACACACAAACGCACACACGCAGGCGCTCGCGCACACACACGCACATGCATTGAGGCATACACACACACACATGCGCGTGCGCAAACACACATGCTCACATACACACATGCAGAAACATACACATAACGCATAGAGGCATGCAGAGAGAGCGAGAGACAGAGAGGAGGAGAAGAGGAGGGGTGGGGAGGGGGGCAGATAGACACACACACAAAAACCATATATAATAAAAAATGAATAAATCATAAATAAAGATAGAGAATGAGACAGTGAGGCAGACGGAAACCAACGAGAGAGAGAGAGAGAGAGAGGAGAGAGAGAGAGAGAGAGAGAGAGAGAGAGAGAGAGAGAGAGAGAGAGAGAGAGAGAGAGAGAGAGAGAGAGAGAGAGAGAGAGAGAGAGAGAGAGAGAGAGAGAGAGAGAGAGAGAGAGGAGAGAGAGAGAGAGAGAGAGAGAGAGAGAGAGAGAGAGAGAGAGAGAGAGAGAGAGAGAGAGAGAGAGAGAGAGAAAATATAAAACGTTTCACACAAGGGAGCAAACCGAAGCAAAACTACATACTTGTCAGTTCTATAATACGCGGTAGCCTCCCCTGTTAACACTCGCGTATCGTTTTAATGTTGTCCTCTTTCTCTTCCCACAAAGCGTGCAGTGGAGCTCTGTATTCAAGGCACAAAGATGAACATAATGACTTTATTTATTTTTTAAATCTTGTACAATAATAATCAATATTGACTTGGCAGTGTCTTCTTAATCGAGGTGCCTCCGGTAGTCACACCACAGACTCTTTAGAAACTCTCTGGTCACACTATGCATCTTTTCCGCTCCTAGTACTCTTCGTCTTCCCAACAGAGAGTGATGGAGCCGTTACACTGAATTTACACTGAATACGATTCAACCTATATGCGATGCGATTGTGACGATGCATGTGAGTCATGATTCACGCGAAATACTTCCGTCTAAAAGTCATTCTACTATTTTTCTTCACTATACTCATGTACACCTCAGACCCAATGCATCGGAATCAAATCAAATGTCTGATACAAAAATACAGATTCGATCCCAATGGGATAGTGAGTCATGATGCACGTGAAATATTTCCGTCTAAAAGTAATTCTACTATTTTTCTTCACTATGCTCATGTAGACCCCAGAATACGAATGACATGAAATGTCTGATACAAAAACACAGATATTTCATCAGATTCGTGTAGGGGGGGGGGCTACAAATGTAGTGAACGTAACTAGTAGGATTTCATCAGATTCATTTAGACAGTAGAATGTCACGTGAATCATGCCTCACAAATGTCACACTCGGATCGCAGTTGATCAAATCGTATGCAGTGTGGCAGACCCTTTAAAGCGTGGCTTATGTGCGTAAAACTCGCGGTGTGTCAGATGAATGTAATATCTTTGTTTAAGAATGTAGCGTGGTTTCTGTAAGGGGAGTTTATAGCATAGCACCTTTATTTTTAATCAAGTCTTAAATCATCCAAATTGACCTGACAGTGTCTTCTCAGCCGAGTTGCCTCCGGTGGACACAACGTCTGTCTTTTTATCGTCTCTTTTTCTCTTTTTCTTACAGCTCAAAGTCTTGTACATGAATATGGCAACTTGAGTTTCAGTCTAGTCCAGAAATCATCAACATTGTCCAGACAGTGTCTTCTCCATCGAGTTGCCTCCGGGGTTGCGTTGTGTATCTTTTTAGCTTCTCTTTTTCTCTTCCGCAGTGAAATGCAGTGACATTCTGTGTAACGAGCTCAAAATCTTTGTTTGTAAATCATTACCTTTTTCAAACGAGTCCGAAATCATCAAAATTGACCTGGCAGCGTCTACTCAATCGAGTTGCCTCCGGTCGTCACACTGTGTATCTTCTCTGGTCCTTCCCAACAGTGAGTAAAGCGCGGTTTTTGTGAGTAAAACTCGTTGGTAGAATAGGCGAATATGAAATATGTATTTTCAGCCTAGTCCAAAAATCATCAAAATTGACCTGGCAGCGTCTTCGTAATCGAGTTGTCACCGGTCGTCACATTGTATGTCTTTATATCTCCTCTGGTCCTTTCCAACAGTGAAAAAAGTGTGGTTTCTGTGAGTAAAAAATCGTTCGTATAATAGGCGAATATGAAATCTGTATTTGCATCCTAGTCCAAAAATTATCAAAATTGACCTGACAGCGTCTCCTCAGTCGAGGTGCCTCCGGAGGCCGCACTGTGTATCTTTTTAAATCTACTTCTCCCCCACAGTGAATGCAGTGTGACTGTATTTAGAACTCAAAGTCTTAAAAATCAAACGAGTCCGAAATCATCAAAATTATCCAGGCAGCGTCTTCTCAATCGAGTTGCCTCCGGCCGTCACACTGTGTATCTTCTCTGGTCCTTCCCAACAGTGAGTAAAGCGCGGTTTCTGTGAGTAAAACTCGTTGGTAGAATAGGCGAATATGAAATATGTATTTTCGGTCCAGTCCAAAAATCATCAAGATTGTCCCGGCAGCGTCTTCTCAGTCGAGTTGCCTCCGGTCGTCACGTTGCGTATCTTTTGAACTTCTGCTCTTTTTCTCCCCAGCAGTGAGCGGAGCGTGGCTCGGTACCTGGAGCTCATGGTGTAGTAGATGGTGAAGTTGAACGAGGCGTTGATGTAGCAGAAGATGTTCAGAATCCACAGGCCCGACATGAAGAAGTTGTGGTGCCTTCGACCCATGGACATTTCAGGCAGGAACAGCAAGGGAATTCTGAAACCAGAGAATGAATGCACGCGTGGGTGCACGCACGCGCATAAGCCTACATGCGCGCGCATACACTAACGCACAAGCGCATGCATATGAAGCACACACACACACACACACACACACACACACACACACACACACACAAACCCGTTCGTGCACGCGCGCGCATGCGCACGCATGCACTCAATTACACACACGCCATGCACAAGTACAGACTTATTAAACACACACACACACACACACACACACACACAAACACACACACAGACGCACGCACGCACGCACGCACGCACGCACACCATGCACAAGTACACTTATTAAGCACACACACACACACACACACACACACACACACACACACACACACACACACACACACACACACACATCATCATCATTTAGTAAAAAGCCAAGTGTCCGTCCGTGTGTGTGTGTCTGTCTGTCTGTCTGAAACACAAAACGGGCCTTATAACTCCGCCGTTTTTCGACCGAATCGCTTCAAATTTGCTGTGAGCCCGAGGCGGCCGTGTCATTTGCGCGGTTTCGCAAATGCGCAAAACGTGCATCTGCCGGCATCTCGGTGCCCGTATCTCCGGCGTTTTTGGACCGATTGCCTTCAAATTTGGCAAGTACATGACCGGGGATGGTGACTATCGGTGTGCCGAAAGCGAATCGGTTCAGAAACACGCGCGCTATATGCCACTTTATCTTTCACGAATAACTCCGCTGTTTCTTAACCGAATCGCCTCAACTTTGCTGTTAGCCTTGCTATGGCCCGGCCAAAGCCTAGCAGTAAATGGGAAGACAATCGGGAGAGCGCGTCACTCTCAGAGCAGCGCCAACGGGAAACGGGGCCTTATAACTCCGCCGTTTCTTAACCGAATCGCTTCAAATTTGCTGTACTCAGCGTTACCAGTACTTGGCGTTACCGTTACTAGGCGTTACCAGTACGGTGCATTGCCAGTACTAGGCGTTGCGCTAGTACTCATAAAGAGACAAAGCGAAAACATTCATTGCAAACCAAACAACGTTTTAAATACAAACAAAGTAAATCATAGACGAATAAGGCCATCGCCAAGTAGAGCAACAAGCCCTCAATGGGTGTACAGTGACACAGAGGTCACGCGTTCGCCTCGTGTCACAATAAACCCGAGTTCGAACCTGGGTACATGTGGATTTTTCCTCTCACTCTGTACTAGGCCTTATGGTCTGAACGTGGAGTCTTTCGGATGAGACCGAGGTCCCGTGTGCCCATGCACTCAGCACACTTTAAACCCAGTGGCAACGAAAAAGTTGTCATTTGATCAATATTTACCTACCAACCCCCTTTCCTTCGTCATCAGTCACACACAAAAATCGCATGCAAATTTTGAAAAAAGGGTGGCACGCTGCGACGCGCTCTCCAGGTGGGAGCAACCCCAATTTCACAGAAACGCCTCTGTGACTATAAAATACCAAATACCAAATATCAAATGCTATAGAGAAGATTTGGCGTATGTGGAGGAGGGGGGGGGGGGGTTAAGGGCTATGTAGGGGGTGGAGGGGGAGGGGTATTGAGGCTACACCTTATTCCAAATTTCTCCTTTCCAGAAGATGGTGTAGGACTGACAACCAATCTGTAGTGGGGAGCCTGGGTAAAGAGCCCCACGCTGGGGTAAAAAGCCCCTCTCGTAGAATTTTAACTGGCTGAGACAATTGAAGAGAGTATCTGGGGTAAATTGCCCCATCTCATAGACCTTTCACTGGCTGAGAACATTGCAGAACATATCTGGGGTAAATAGACCCCTCTCATTTAACTGGCTGAGAACATTGAAGAGAATAACTGGGGTAAAGTGCCCCATCTCATAGACCTTTCACTGGCTGAGAACATTGAAGAGAATAACTGGGGTAAATTGCCCCATCTCATAGACCTTTCACTGGTTGAGAAAATTGAAGAGAATAACTGGGGTAAAGTGCCCCATCTCATAGACCTTTCACTGGCTGAGAACATTGAAGAGAATAACTGGGGTAAAGTGCCCCATCTCATAGACCTTTCACTGGCTGAGAACATTGAAGAGAATAACTGGGGTAAATTGCTCCCTCTCATAGACCTTTAACTGGCTGAGAACATTGAAGAGAATAACTGGGGTAAAGTGCCCCCTCTCATAGACCTTTAACTGGCTGAAAAAAATGAAGAGTGAAATAGGAAAAATACCTGTTCGAGTCGTGTGGCAAAATGGATCTGAATTAATATCCCTCCTAAATGTTCTAAACCCCAAAAAATCTACATTCAAGTGTCACTAACATTGAAATCCTCAATGACCCCATTTTGCTCAGGGCTATGGCAGGCGAGAAGTTAGCTATTACTAATATTATTAGAAGAGCTTATCATAGTAAAAACCAACAACAAAAGAGATGGACATACCGGACAAAAGCATAACACTTGATGCAGGGTGCACCTTTTCTTTCATTTCGATCCAGACACTTTCAAGAAAGTTGCTAGACAAAGAAGAGATAGGGGAAGACGGGGTAAAAAGCCCATGGGCGGGTAAGAAGCCCATGCCAATTATCTCATGAAATAAAGAAAATGTCAGTCAAATTTGCCCATGAGACGAATGCTAAACATTAACATTAACACAAAATTTGCAATGGTAAATGACATTCAGTTCTGTTTTCCTATACAAAATGAGGAGGGGGGGGGAGGGGGGGGGGCTTGGGCCTTTTAACCCTAAATACTAGTCAAGCACTCACCTCAACAAAGCGTTGGGCAAAACGCAGATAATGAAGAACAAACTGTTGTAGACCAACATTCTGGTCAGGGCAATCTCCTGAGCAGACACAGCAGCACCGTCCCTCAATTCTCCCCCTCCCCCACCCCCACCACCGCGAGAAGAAGTCTTGGCCCTCCAACTGGCGGCCTGACGTAGCTTGACGATTGTCACGATGGTGGTCGACGTCACCACGAGGATGACGAAACCCGGCAATCCCACCCCGTAGACGAAGACGTCGAGGAAGTCGACCAGCTTCTTGTGGCGGGAGTAGAACGGCCTGACTCCGCCCGTCATGGTCGCCAGCCCGCTGGTCGGGTCGAATGCGCAGATGATGTAGTAGCGACAGACGACGAAGAAGTAGACGCCAATGACGACGACGTAGACGACGACGATGATGAGGGTGGTGGTGGAGGTGGAGAGGATGGTGTGGGAGCGGAGGGGCTGGAAATATCAACGCACGCACGCATTACGTAAGTGCGCATGCACGCACGCACGCACCCACACCCACACACACACAGACACACACACAGACACACACACACACACACACATACACACACACATTCACACACACACACACACACACACACACACACACACACACACACACACACACACACACACACACACACACACACACACACACACACATTCATTGTTTCTTTAATTGGCGCTTCTGACAGCCCCACAGGAAAGGTCAGAAGCGCCAATTAAAGAAACAATGAATATAAATATAGCATTTTGTTCTCCCATATAAATAAATCTGACACACGACATAACAGTGACAGTTTTTGTTGTTGTTTTTCTTTACATAAAATAAGTCAATTACAGGTAAAACACACAGAGGCAGTAAAAATTATCGAGCGAATTTTACAAGTGTGTGTGTGTGTGTGTGTGTGTGTGTGTGTGTGTGTGTGTGTGTGCGTGCGTGCGTGTGCGTGTGCGTGCGTGCGTGCGTGTGCGTGCGTGTGCGTGCGTGTGTGTGTGTGTGTGTGTGTGCGTGTGTGTGCGTGCGTACGTGCGTGCGTGCGTGCGCGCGCATGTGTGTGTGTGTGTGTGTGTGTGTGTGTGTGTGTGTGTGTGTGTGTGTGTGTGTGTGCGTGTGCGTGCGTGTTGTGCGCGCGTGTGCGTGCGTGCGTGTGTGTGTGAAACATTAAAATAATCGGCGAGGAAAAAACGAACCTAAACCCTCTAAATTCAGCGTCGCCATTCAGTGTTGCCGTACAGCATGGGAAATTCCCGCAAAAAAATGATAACCGTTAAATGCCAGGTTTGCAAAATATACGGTAACGCTTCGAGCAGCTGTTTATTTTCTTGAAATTATAATTATAAATCTTTGATTCTAACGAAAACAGCCCTAAACTGATTCTAACCCTATCCCTTACCCGAGGAAGTACAAACGTTGGCCGAAAAAAGGCTCATGGAATTTCCGATATTATGCTCGTGGGATTTAGCCAACAGCTGATCTAAGTCACTGACCTGGAGGATGCAGAAACATCTCTCGCTGGAGATGAAATGGGACACCCAGTAACTCCACCTAAACAGCTGATTTAGCTCACTGACCTGAAGGATGCAGAAACATATCTCGCTGGAGATGATGACCTGAGACACCCAGTAACTCCACCTAAACAGCTGATTTAGCTCACTGACCTGAAGGATGCAGAAACATATCTCGCTGGAGATGATGACCTGAGACACCCAGTAACTCCACCTAAACAGCTGATTTAGATCACTGACCTGAAGGATGCAGAAGCATCTCTCGCTGGAGATGACCCGAGACACCCAGTAACTCCACCCAAACCGCTGTTTAAACTCACTGACCTGGAGGATGAAGAAACATCTCTCGCTGGAGATGATGGCACAGATCACCTGGGACACGCAGTAACTCCACCTAAACAGCTGATTTAGCTCACTGACCTGGAGGATGCAGAAACATCTCTCGCTGGAGATGATGGCACAGATCACCTGGGACACCCAGTAACTCCACCTAAACCGCTGATTTAGCTCACTGACCTGGAGGATGAAGAAACATCTCTCGCTGGAGATGATGACACAGATCACCTGGGACACGCAGTAACTCCACCTAAACAGCTGATTTAGCTCACTGACCTGGAGGATGCAGAAACATCTCTCGCTGGAGATGATGGCACAGATCACCTGGGACACCCAGTAACTCCACCTAAACCGCTGATTTAGCTCACTGACCTGGAGGATGCAGAAACATCTCTCGCTGGGGATGATGGCACAGATCACCTGGGACACCCAGTAACTCCACCTAAACCGCTGATTTAGCTCACTGACCTGGAGGATGCAGAAACATCTCTCGCTGGGGATGATGGCACAGATCACCTGGGACACCCAGTAACTCCACCTAAACCGCTGATTTAGCTCACTGACCTGGAGGATGCAGAAACATCTCTCGCTGGAGATGATGGCGGAGATGACCTGGGACACCCAGTAACTCCACCTAAACAGCTGATTTAGCTCACTGACCTGGAGGATGCAGAAACATCTCTCGCTGGAGATGATGGCGGAGATGACCTGGGACACCCAGTAACTCCACCTAAACCGCTGATTTAGCTCACTGACCTGGAGGATGCAGAAACATCTCTCGCTGGAGATGATGGCGGAGATGACCTGGGACACCCAGGTGAACCCGTAGAAGCCCAGGAGATAGTTGTTGGTGATCCACGTGATCACTGGACCGTACCTGAAACAGACAGGTATTGGGGACATGCGCACATTGACTACGCATGCAAGCGCGTGCGCGCGCACACATACACACAATGTACACTCGCGTGCGCACAGAGAATGAGAGAGAGAGAGAGAGAGACAGAGAGAGAGAGAAAGAGACGGACAGACAGACAGACAGACAGAGAGAAACAGACAAGACAGACAGACGAGAGAGAGAGAGAGAGAGAGAGAGAGAGAGAGAGAGAGAGAGAGAGAGAGAGAGAGAGAGAGAG
The DNA here is from genome assembly GCA_017654935.2 of Phymorhynchus buccinoides. Lineage (NCBI taxonomy): Eukaryota > Metazoa > Mollusca > Gastropoda > Neogastropoda > Raphitomidae > Phymorhynchus > Phymorhynchus buccinoides. The sequence continues at coordinate 40,216,755 of CM065707.1, read as the reverse complement.
AGAGAGAGAGAGAGAGAGAGAGAGAGAGAGAGGCAGAGATAGAGAGAGAGAGACAGACAGACAGAGTGAGAGAGAGAGAGAGAGAGAGAGAGAGAGAGAGAGAGAGAGAGAGAGAGAGAGAGAGAGAGAGAGAGACAGAGACAGAGACAGAGACAGAGACAGAGACAGTGGAGTACGTTATTAGTGAACAGAAGCTTCGCTCAGAAACAAAACAAAACAAATAAAAACCTACACAGCTTTGGTGGTGAACTGGAGATAGAGCTGCTCTCCGAACCAGATCATGTTACAGAGCAGAAACAGAGCGTCGGCCATCGACAGAGCGAACAGACACACGTTGATCCTCTCCTTCAACCCTTGCCGGTAAAACACCGCCATGTTGATGACGTTGGCCGGGCAGCCAATCAGAAACAAGATGGGTAAAAACGCCATGTCTTTCAGGCGACGAATCAGACCCTCCGTTTCAAAGCTGACGAGGTTGTCCGGGTTGTCCCAAGGAACGAACTCGTAGTTGAACTGCAGCACGAGACAGTCGGCAGGGACGGTGGTGATGTTGGTGGTGATGTTGGTGTTTGTGAAATTGGTGAAGAGAGTGGTTGTGGTATCTGTTGCCATTATTGTGGAGGAGAATGTTCTGGGGGTGTTTGTCTTCAAAGACCCACCAGATCACGTGTCAAGATCACGGGTTTCACGTGTTTTCCCTCTTATAGCTGGAAAGAAATCTTGTGTTGACCAGGTCTCACTCCCATATACAAATGCCCCCAAATTCAAAGCAATACATCATTTTAAAGAGCAGCCTCAATTTGAAGTTGGGGACATTTCTATATGTGTCACAGCTACCCAGGAAATCCCAAGGGACTTAATCGTGGCGCGTCTGTGTATCTTTAAGGCCTGGAACATTATAGGAGAATGCTGCGTTAAGAAATATAATTAAGTGCATGAACAAATAAATTAATTAATTAATGTTCAGTTAAATACATACACGTGTAACTAAATGTCTAAATGCATAGCAATGTTAATATACTGTGAACCATACTTGTACTGTACTGGAGCTTGCAAGGGGGGTAACTTTACTGGTATACAGAAACACAATAATTAATATTTGTTAATCAAAATTATGTGTTCTTACCCTCTCTGTGTGTGTGTGTGTGTGTGTGTGTGTGTGTGTGTGTGTGTGTGTGTGTGTGTGTGTGTGTGTGTGTGTGTGTGTGTGTGTGTGTGTGTGTGTGTGTGTGATGTTATTACGTTTTTTCTATAAGTGTGTTTCTGAACGTTTCAATGTTTTCAATATTGTTTCATAATTGATGTTATTACGTTTTTGTATAAGTATGTTTCTGAACGTTTTAATGTTTTCAATATTGTTTCATAATTGCTCTCTTATGTGAAAACTCACTTATAATCAAGCAATTTATTTTCCCCGTCCGAACTCCTTCTTTCTTATGTATTATCAAAACTCGAATATAAGAAAACGGCTTATAAGAAAACTCAGTTATAATCAAGCAAATTCGTTCTCCCATCCGCGATGTAAACTCAGATATAAGAAAATGATTTCATACAAGTGAGTTGGCTTGCAGTTCATTTTCTTATAAGTGAGTTTGATTTTCTTATAAGCGATTTTTTTTTTAATTAGGGCATGAACTGAAAGAATGTTCCAAAAAATGCAGTTTTTCCAACAAAACGAACAAAAAAAGAGGAACATTTACGTCAGAGCAGCTACGTCACAGACACTCTAACTGGTACAGGCACTTGATTGCAAGATTGAGTTATTTTTGTTCCTTAAATTTCATACTTTCCTTCAGTATTCTGTACAAAATAAATGCTGAGCAGAAGAAAAAATATGAATGCCTGTACTTTTGTGTTAGTCATAGTGAGACTAGAGTAGCCTACCTTAATATAGAAAGATACAGCTTGAAATCCGCTTATAAGAAAACTCGCTTAAAAGAATAACTCTTGAAGCAAAACAACTTTCCCTGCCAAACTTCTTCTTTCTTATCTATGATCAAAACTCGGATATAAGAAACTCGCTTATAATAAGCAAGCACATTCCTTCTCCAATCCTCAATGGAAACTTGGATATAAGAAAATTATGTTATACAAGAGAGTTGGTTTGCAGTTCATTTTCTTATAAGCGAGTTCTATTTTCTTATAAGCGAATTACCATTGACAACATTTTCTTAAAGACCCACCAGATCATGTGTCAAAATCACGGGTTCCACGTGTTATCCCTCTTATAGCTGGTACGAAATCTTGTTTTGACCAGGTTTGACTCCCATACAAATGCCCCCAAATTGAAAACGAAACATTTTAAAGAGCAGCCTCAATTTGAAGTTGGGGGAAATTTGTATCTGGGTCACAACTACCCAGAAAAAAACAAGGGACTCAGTCGTGTTGGGTCAGTGTGTCTTTAAAAGTGAGTTGGACCTGAACTGAAAGGATGTTCCGAGAAAATTGAAGTCGTTCCAAAAAGGGAAAGTTTACCTCATACCAGTTGCGTCACAGACAGTCTAAACAGTACATGCACTTGATTGCAAGATTAAGACTAATTGAGTTGTTTTTATTCCTTTATTCCATACTTTCCTTCAGTATTCTGTGCAAAATAAATGTTGAGCAGAAGAAAAAGAATATGAGTGCCTGTACTTTTGTGTTGGTGGTAGAGAGACTGTCCATCCTTTTATTTTCAGCAGCAATGGCAGAGAGGAAAAGGCAATCTATTTCTTTAAGAAATAACTGAATATGTGGACGAAAATCCACATAAACAAAAGCAAACAATTGATGAAAAGCTGCATGGGTGGACAGTAAATGGCAATAGTTCAGTACAAGAAAGGTGAAGGGGTACGCATTTGATAACAGTAAAAAGAAAGAAAAAAAGCTTGTTAGTTGAGTGGCTGTAGGCACCTTTAAATCTTCTTCTTAGTAGACGATTTTGATTTTATGATGCAAGACATGCATCAAATTAGGAAAAAGGATTTTCTCTTCGTTTTGTTTTTCTGTCTTTCTTTTCTTTTATTTTTCTTTTCTCTTTTCTCTTTTCCCCATTCAATTTGGTTATAAGGGAAAACACTTCAAAATGTTTTCTTATGTCCGAGTTTCGGATATAAGAAATCTCGGATATGGTAATAAGCAAAAAATCATCTCCCTTCGATTTTCTTATAACCGAGTTTTGCTGTATTTTGATTTTATGATGTAAAACATGAGTCAAAGGTCGCAACAAGTTTCTTTATTGTCCATTGGCATTGTACAAACGCAAATACAAAATTGTCTTCCACTGTGTAAAATGAGATATACATCCAAATTAGAATATTGATTAAAAACAAGAAACAGAAATTTACATTTAAACAAATATGTTACTCTCACACCACACCCAATCATTCATCTGCTCTCCGCTATCTTGCTCACTCATCATGCAACTCACACCACGTCTGCCTTCATTTTTGTTTTTAATTTTCTGTTCTATTCTTTCTTTTTTTTCCCCTTTGTTTTGCATTTTTCCCTTTTTTTCATGCACCAAATTAGGTAAAAGCATTTTCTCTTCGTTTTATGTTTCTGTTTGTCTTTTATTTTATTTTTTCGCATTTTCTCTTTTAATTTTTTCCCTTTTTCCCCATTCAACTCGGTTATAAGAAAAAAATTCAAAATGTTTTCTTATATCCGAGTGTCGGATATAAGAAAACCGGATATAAGAAAACCAAAAATGTTCTCCCTTCGATTTTCTTATAACCGGGTTTTGCTGTGTTACGTTTTTCTATAAGTATGTTTCTGAACGTTTCAATGTTTTCAATATTGTTTCATAATTGATGTCATTGCGTTTTTCTATAGGTGTGTTTCTGAACGTTTCAATGTTTTCAATATTGTTTCATAATTGATGTTATAACGTTTTTCTATAAGTGTGTTTCTGAGCGTTTTAATGTTTTCAATATTGTTCCATAATTGATGTTATTACGTTTTTCTATAAGTGTGTTTCTGAACGTTCTAAATGTTTCCAATACTGTCGTATGTTCGTTAAGCTGTTGCACCTACGAATGTCCCTTTTTTGAGATCATAAAGTGTACTTGACTTGACTTGACTTGACTTGACGTGACTTGACTTGACTTGATCTGTCAGACACAGGAAAGCTATAGCGGTCCGCCGCTGTGTGCATAATGATGTCAGACACAGGAAAGCTATAGCAGTCCGCCGCTGTGTGCATAATGATGTCAGACACAGGAAAGCTATAGCAGTCCGCCGCTGTGTGCATAATGATGTTAGACACAGGAAAGCTATAGCGGTCCGCCGCTGTGTGCATAATGATGTCAGACACAGGAAAGCTATAGCAGTCCGCCGCTGTGTGCATAATGATGTCAGACACAGGAAAGCTATAGCGGTCCGCCGCTGTGTGCATAATGATGTCAGACACAGGAAAGCTATAGCGGTCCGCCGCTGTGTGCATAATGATGTCAGACACAGGACAGCTATAGCGGTCCGCCGCTGTGTGCATAATGATGTCAGACACAGGAAAGCTATAGCGGTCCGCCGCTGTGTGCATAATGATGTCAGACACAGGACAGCTATAGCGGTCCGCCGCTGTGTGCATAATGATGTCAGACACAGGAAAGCTATAGCGGTCCGCCGCTGTGTGCATAATGATGTCAGACACAGGAAAGCTATAGCGGTCCGCTGCTGTGTGCATAATGATGTCAGACACAGGAAAGCTATAGCGGTCCGCCGCTGTGTGCATAATGATGTCAGACACAGGACAGCTATAGCGGTCCGCCGCTGTGTGCATAATGATGTCAGACACAGGAAAGCTATAGCGGTCCGCCGCTGTGTGCATAATGATGTTAGACACAGGAAAGCTATAGCGGTCCGCCGCTGTGTGCATAATGATGTCAGACACAGGAAAGCTATAGCGGTCCGCCGCTGTGTGCATAATGATGTCAGACACAGGAAAGCTATAGCGGTCCGCCGCTGTGTGCATAATGATGTCAGACACAGGACAGCTATAGCGGTCCGCCGCTGTGTGCATAATGATGTCAGACACAGGAAAGCTATAGCGGTCCGCCGCTGTGTGCATAATGATGTCAGACACAGGAAAGCTATAGCGGTCCGCCGCTGTGTGCATAATGATGTCAGACATTGGAAAACTATAGCATTTCTGCTTCTGCTTCTTCTGCTTCTTCTTTTTTCTTTTTATATTTTCTTGGGGGGGGGGGGGGGACAAAAATGCTAGTGATACACGTTATTCGGTATTGTAAATGTTTACAAAACCTGGACATTTGCAAATTTCCTAACATTTTCAGGGATTTTGCAAATTTCCTGTTTCACTCAGAGATTTTGCAAATTTCCTAAAATGTTCAAGAAATTTGCAAATTTCCTGATTTTAGAGGTCCAGGAAATTTGCATATTTACTGAAATGAACATTTGTGACAATCAGTTGCTATGTAAGCCAATAAATTTTGCTTCTTACTTCTTGGTTTATATATTCTTTGTGTTATGTTTATATAAAATATATGAACAAGTTTAAATACGGAAACGTTTCTTAAAATAAAAAAGATAAATGAGCAAGAAACACCGGAAGGTGCTGATGGGATCCGGAGAGGTACCAGCCCTACCAACACAAGAGCAGCCCTACATCATCCCTGCAATCCCTTGTTGTGTTACAAAGGATGTAGACACACACAGGACATTGCAGTTAGCAAGCACGGGTACATATCTGCTCTCAACTCGGTGACCATTTAGATGCGACGCAAAGGAGTCCTCATGAAATTGCTCCATGGGTGTACCAGCCCGTTTGTCATGACTGCAGAGCACCCTGGCCAACGACACCAGACTCAAAAACCCAGTACGCATCCGAAACATTGTGATAATAGATTAACCCTTTCACCGCCAATGTCGCATTTATGCACCACAATGGTTTAACATCCATGTCACTAAAAGGCATCAAATCAGATCCTGTCATCCGAAGACCCTATTTTCTTAATTTTGGGAGGCAAGGAGAGGCCTAATGTTATACATTTCATACAGGATTTCACAATATTGCAAATAATGTTTTTTTCTCTACCCAGTTAAGTTTAATGGTATATTTTGGCTGAAAATGGCTGGCGGCGAAAAGGTTAAAGGGCGTTGACCATACTCTAACCCTTCACACAATAGTCAGCAGAAGTTCAACTGTACAGGTAACTTAAATGGCAGGCATAGTTAAAACCAGAACATGTGTTTGTTTTTTGATGAAACACAAGATGAGAAAGAAGTTCTGACCTGTTGTGGGAGGCACTTGAGGAAGCTTGCGAACGTATGCTCTTCTTCAGCCTTGTTGATAGGTGGTTGACAAACTGAAAGCCAGGGACAGGTAAGGCCAGGTAAGGTGGGGTTTTCTTTTCTTATTTATATGTCATGTCATTATTGGGTCACCTACTTTAAATTTGGCATGAATGTGTTATGATAAGTGTGCAGCATTCTAGACACAATTCTGATTTGCGTCAGTGGAATTTAGTTTTGATATGCAATTCTACATTACTTTTTAATTTACATTTTATAATGCTTTAAAGGTCATTCAGTTTTTGTGCATGTTTATCGGCCTTCGGTTTTCGCGTGTCAGATCTGATAAGTCAACATAATGTACAAATAAATACTATTAAGCTTTTGTCATATCAGTTATTTTATAACTGTTCTGGTATCTTTTTAATGCGTTATCAGTATTGTTCACTATTTTGCCTCATTATTTTCATTAAAAAATGTTATTGTTAATGCAGTAACTTCAAAAACAATTAATCTTTGTAAATTTGAATACGACAACAGGTAGATCTTTTGATTGTGTGCCAAATATTATCAAAATGTGTCCACATTTTGTAAAAGTTATGGTTGCAAAAGGAGCAAAAAACATACAAATTGACAAACGTTGGACACTAAAAACCAAGGATAACCCACTCAGTTTCAACTCATTCCACTGCTATGCGTACTGGGCTGCTCATGTATCTGCACAAACGTATTTCTCCTGTTTCTTCCTTATGTACATGGGGTGCTTTTTCTTCTTCAGGCCTTTCCATCTTTCTTTGATGTTAATTTGCTTGGCTAATAGCAGAAAAAAGCACCATTTATAATTGTAAGTGCAAACTTCTGAACGTCATGTTGCACTTTTTTTGCTCGATTATGCCTCTTTGACACTGAAGTTCAAAAAAACTACTGCTTTAGTATTTTTTTTAATCCTTTTATAATGTGATGCAACAAATGGTTTGAACCTGTACAGTGAAACACCGGACACCCTTTTATAATGTGATGCAACACATGGTTTGAACCTGTACAGTGAAACACCGGACACCCTTTTATAATGTGATGCAACACATGGTTTGAACCTGTACAGTGAAACACCGGACACCCTTTTATAATGTCATGCAACACATGGTTTGAACCTGTACAGTGAAACACCGGATACCCTTTTATAATGTGATGCAACACATGGTTTGAACCTGTACAGTGAAACACCGGACACCCTTTTATAATGTGATGCAACACATGGTTTGAACCTGTACAGTGAAACACCGGACACCCTTTTATAATGTGATGCAACACATGGTTTGAACCTGTACAGTGAAACACCGGACATCCTTTTATAATGTGATGCAACACATGGTTTGAACTTGTACAGTGAAACACCGGACACCCTTTTATAATGTGATGCAACACATGGTTTGAACTTGTACAGTGAAACACCGGACACCCTTTTATAATGTGATGCAACACATGGTTTGAACTTGTACAGTGAAACACCGGACACCCTTTTATAATGTGATGCAACACATGGTTTGAACCTGTACAGTGAAACACCGGACACCCTTTTATAATGTGATGCAACACATGGTTTGAACCTGTACAGTGAAACACCGGACACCCTTTTATAATGTGATGCAACACATGGTTTGAACCTGTACAGTGAAACACCGGACACCCTTTTATAATGTGATGCAACACATGGTTTGAACTTGTACAGTGAAACACCGGACACCCTTTTATAATGTGATGCAACACATGGTTTGAACCTGTACAGTGAAACACCGGACACCCTTTTATAATGTGATGCAACACATGGTTTGAACTTGTACAGTGAAACACCGGACATCCTTTTATAATGTGATGCAACACATGGTTTGAACCTGTACAGTGAAACACCGGACACCCTTTTATAATGTCATGCAACACATGGTTTGAACTTGTACAGTGAAACACCGGACACCCTTTTAAAGAAGCACACATTTTCGACTGTAATGTCTTTTTCAGCGATACCAGGTTTGACACGGTATGGTGATAGTAATCCGCTTTGATTCGGAACAAACTACGATGGATGCATTCATAGGGGAAGACGGGGTAAAAAGCGCATGGGCGGGTAAGAAGCCCACCCCAATTATCTCATGAAATGAAGCAAATTTCAGTCTCATTTTGCCCATGAGACGAGCGTTAATGTCTAGCATTCGTCTCATGGGCAAATTTGACTGAAATTTTCTTTATTTCATGAGATAATTGGGGTGGGCTTCTTACCCGCCCATGCGCTTTTTACCCCGTCTTCCCCTAGTTAAAACCATTTACGGTGCAATATGTTCTGCCATTTGTTAAGTTGCGTTTTTGAAAAAGACATTACAGTCGGAAATGTGTGCTTCTTTAAAAGGGTGTCCGGTGTTTCACTGTACAAGTCATCAAAACCGCCACGCGAGATCACCAAGTATCCACTAAGGATCCACCCTGAGCACCTTTATCTCCTTCTACTTTGCCATTCCCGGCTTACGCCCAACACGACAAGACCTCACTGAATCCACATTTTGGATCTGGGAAAACATCAGAGATGGAGATGACATCAGCTTATAATCTGGCAGAGGAAGCACAGCGCCACCATTATCCGTGCAATATTTTCTGCCATGTTTTAAGTTGTGTTTTTGAAAAAGACATTAAAGTCGAAAATGTGTGCTTCTTTAAAAGGGTGTCCGGTGTTTCACTGTACAATATTGATTGCTGCGTTGCAGGTTAGTTCAAGCAAGGTTATTTATTTTAGCCGTTCATATTTCTATTTCATAT
>CM065707.1:40187719-40195219 GCA_017654935.2 Phymorhynchus buccinoides | reverse complement strand
CTTTCTTCCTCCACAACGACAGACAGAGACTGGACACTGATCTGGGAAATCTGAATGTAGGTGGACAGAGAGAGAGATGGACGAAAAAGGGGGGGGGGGGAGCGAGACGAGAGAGAGAGAGAGAGATGAGAGGGAGAGAGAGAGGATGAGGAGGATGAGGAGAGAGAGAGAGAGACAAGATGGAGATGAGAGGAAGATCGAGAGAGAGAGAGAGAGAGAGAGAGCGAGAGGAGAGGGAGAGAGAGAGAGAGTATGGAGAGAGATAAAACGAAAAACGAAAACAACGAAATTTTAATTAAACCAGGGAACATGAGATAAGCAAGTTTCATGCTTTTTTCCGACCCAGCCCTAGGGTGAGAGAGAGAGAGAAGAGAGAGGAGAGGGAGGGAGAGTGAATGGAGGGAGGGAGGGGGGGGGAGAGAGAGGGAGGGAGAGGAGGAGGAAGAGACGGAGAGAGACCGAGAGAGAGAAAGAGAAGAGAGAAAATGGACGAGAAGAGGGAGAGAGAGAGATGAAGAGAGAGGAGAAGAAGAGATTAAGACGGAGTGAGAGAGAGAGAGTGAGAGAGATGAGAGGTGATTCCTCGAGGGAAGGAGGGAGAGAGAGAAGCTGGAGAGAGAGGAGGAGAGAGAGGGAGGGTGAGAGGAGAGAGAGAGGAGAGAGAGAGCGGAAGCCCGGAGAGAGAGAGAAAGATAGAGAGAGAAAGAGAGAGAGAGCAGAGAGAGGAGAGAAGAGAGAGATGACTACTGGCTGACCAGCGGACCTTTCTTCCTCCACAACGACAGACAGAGACTGGACACTGACCTGGGAATCTGAATGTAGGTGGACAGATGAGAGAGACGGAGAGAGGGAAGGAGAGAGAGAGAGAGAGATTGAGAGGGAGAGGTGAGAGACGAGAGAGGAGGAGAGAGAGAGGAGAGAGAGAGAAAAGAGAGAGAGAACGGGGACTGGAGAGAGGGAGGAGAAGGAAGAGGGGATGAGAGAGAAGAGAGCCCGACGATGATGAGGAGATGACCGAGAGACTGCCCAGCGGAGAGAGAGAGGGAGAGACTAGAGAGAGAGAGAGAGAGAGATGGGAGAGAAGAGAGAGTGAGGAATCGACTTTGGACGAGAGAGAGAGAGAGGGGAGATGAGAGAAGAGAGAGAGCGCTGTCGTCGAGATAGAGAGAGAGAGAGGAGATGGAGAGAGAGAAATGACTTGGCTGAACCCGAGAGAGAGGATGAGAGAGACCGGAGATGGAGGATGAGACAGAGACTGGACACAGATCTGGGATCTGAGATGAGAGTGGAGAGAGATGAGAGACAGAGAGACGGGGACGAGAGAGAGAGGAAGGGAGAGAGAGGAGAGAGATCCAGAGAGCAGGGAGAGAGAGGAGGAGGATGAGAGCACTACTCTGGGAGACTGGCGTTGTTTCTGGGTCAGAGAGAGAGAGAGACTGGAGAAGACCATGAGACTCTGAATGAGTGGAGATTGAGGAGAGATGAGAGAGGGCGAGAGAGAGAGAGGAGAGAGAGAGGAGAGAGAGAGGAGATAGAGAGAAGAGTTGGAGGAGGGAGAGAGGGATGAGAGAGCGAGAGAGAGAGAGGATAGAGAGGAGAGGACGAACGAGAGAGGCACCGGGAGAACTTCGAGAGAGAGGATTGGAGAGGACATGGGGAGAGGGGTGAGAAGGGTTTGGCGAGGTTGAGACCAGAAGAGAACAGCGGATGCTTGAATCGCAATAAATATGAGAAATTCGCAGAGAGGAGCCACATCTTCCAAGGAGATGACGGGGGGGGGGGGGGAGGGGGGGGAGGAGGGGGGGGTTTGGTGGGGTGGGGGGGGGGTTGAGAGGGTGGGGAAGATGGATGGGGGGGGGGAGAGGGGATGGAGGGGGGGGGGAGGACCAGCAAACAAACACGGGGGGGGGGGGGAATGGGAGCAATAAATGCGACAAGTGGGGGGAGGATGGGGGGGGGGGAGAGGGGGTGGGGGGGGGCGGGGGGGGGGGGGAGGGGGGGGGGGGGGGGAGATCGCAGAGGGGGGGGGGTGAGGGGGGAAAAGAGGGGGGGGGGGGGGGGGGGAGGGGGGAGAGATGAGGGGGGGGTCGTTGAACGAGTTCGGGGGGGGGGGGGGGGGGGAGAAGAGAGGGGGATTGACGGGGCAGGGAGGACACTGGAGGAGGGGGAGGAGAGGGAGGGAGAGAGGGGAGAGAGAGAGAGAGGGACGAGAGATGAAGTAAGTAGACTTTCCTTCGACAAGGAGGACGAAGGAGAGAGAGGGACGAAACTAAGTTGGCGTGGCTTGAGGTAGATCGATTCTCTCCGGGAGAAGATGTTGAGAGAGAGAGGGGTTCATGCTCGAGGATTCTTGGTTCTTTCCTAGGAGAGGGTCTAGGGGGGTTAGGGTTACTGGTTAGGGATGAGGATGAAGAATGGTACTTGTTTCATGGGAGGTACTTATTTCGGAGATGGCAGGGGGTGGGAGGAGTTGTTAGGAGATGGCATCTTTGTGGACATCTTTTGTGGAGACTGATGAGATTTGCACGCAGTCGGAGAGAGGGCGAGGCAGAGTAGAGAGAGGCTAGCGGGAGTGGACCGAGTTGGGCCAATGGCAGAGCACCCCACGAGCAGAGGAGGAGAGAAGACAGCGAGAGGAGGAGGAGAGACGAGAGACCCTGATGGAGGAGCTTTCTAGAACGAACCTACCCCACTGAGATGTGGAGTTTCCTGGGGGTGAGTCACTTTATGGGGCGAGACGAGGAGGGGCGAGGGAGAGAGGGGAGGGGAGAGAGAGAGGAGGAGAGTGAGAGAGAGAGATGAGAGAGGAGCGAGAGAGGAGGAGATGAGTTTTTGGAGAGGGAGAGAGAGAGAGGCGAGAGGAGGATGAGAGGAGAGATGGGAGTCGAGGGAGAGCTTCTATTCTAACCTACCCCACTGATCGACCTGGGGTGGTCATCTTTACTCAGGAGAAGAGGAGAGAGAGAAGAGGGAGAGTGGGAGACGAGGGCGAGGGAGGAGAGACGGATGGAGGCGAGAGAGATGAGGAGAGGAGAGAGATGGAGAGAGAGAGTGAGAGAGGAGTGGGAGAGAGGGAGAGAGAGAGAGAGGAGATGTGAGGAGAGAGAGAGGAGAGAGAGACTTCTATTCGAACCTATAGACTGATAGACCGGGGGTTGTGGTGGACCTTTACTCAAGGTCAAAGACCCCGAGGGAGTCACGTGTCACCCCCCTCACATTCCCTCTTATGAGAGTGAGAAGATTTCTTACCAGCTATAAGGAGTGGGAAACACGTGAAAACCGTGATTTTGACAGCGCCTTGACGAGTGGTGGGTCTTTAAGGGGGGAGAGACAGAGAGAGAGAGAGAGACGCGGAGAGAGATGAGAGAGAGAGAGGAGAGAGAGAGAGAGAGAGAGAGATGGAGGCTTCTATCCAACCTATCCCACGGTGATAGACCTGGGCGGAGAGGTCCTCTTTACTCAGATTAGAGAGAGATAGAGAGAGACGAGAGATGGAGAGAGAGATAGAGAGGGTGAGAAAGAGGAGAGAGAGAGAGGGGAGAGAGAGATCGAGAGAGAGAGAGAAGGAGAGAGAGAGAGAGGGAGAGAGAAGAGACACGAATTGAGAGAGAGAATGAAAGAGAGATAAGCAAGTTTAAAGAGGACGAGGGAGAGAGAGAGAGTAAGCGTGGGAGAAAGAGAGAGTTTAACCAATATTTCTATAGTCATATTATTATTTTTAATTTTGCGAGAGAGAAAGACGGGATTTGAGAGGTAAGAGAGAGAGAGATAATGACCAAGATTTCTATAGGAGATAGGAGAGAGGAGGATTTTGAGAGGAGAGAGAGATGGAGATGAGAGAGAGAGAGAGAGACGAGGGATGAGAGAGAGAGAAGGAGGAGAGAGAGAGAGGAGGAGATGAGAGACTACTTTTATGTGTTGGTCTTCGCTCATGAACTGGCAGGACGTTCTATTCTCGCCTTACCATCTTGTTCTGCTTGTGCTTTGTTTTTTTCTTTCCTGTCCAGACTTTTCCCCGGGGCCTAAACAAGGGGCAAACGGAGCAGAGTGGACAATAATCGGACCATCAACGGGTTTCCCCACCTTTCGCCTGAAAAGAGGGCGTGACCAACACCAGTCTGGCTTACTTCATGCATGCCGGACAAATGTGCGGTAACTCAGACAAAATCCACGGCAGGTTTGTAATCGTTATCATCGTCATTGTCGTCATTGGCATCGTCGTCATCATCATCATCATCAAATCATCACTCATCAATTCATCATCGTTAGTATCATCCGCCATTGTCATGTTCCTTTCTTTCTAACAAGTATTACTGATGATATGTGGGGTAGGGGGGCGCGGGGACAGGGTTGGGGTATTGATGGGCGCGGGGTGGAGAAGGAGGAATGGAAGGGGGGGGGCGGGAAAGGGGGGGGCAGTGTTGGGGACTAACGTTGGTGCAATGTGTGGTGTTCATGTGTTTTGCTATTATAATTTTTTTCCCAACACATGTATGAATGTATGTATGTACATGTTGTGTGCATGTATGTATGTACGTATCTGTCTATCTATCTATCTGTCTGTCTATCCCTATGTAGGCCTATCTATGTATGTATGTTTGGTGTATGTATGCATATAGACTAAGAATATTTGTATAATATATAAATTGTGTGAATGGAAAAGTTGTATGTTTGTATGTATGTGTAGCATAAGCATATGTAGTATATATGTATAAGTTAGATGGGATGGGTAGATATGGGTAATAAACTGGTACATGCCTCGTACGCGCATGATGTGCATGTTTTTGTGTGTAGGTATGTGATGTGTGTGTATTGGGGTGTATGTCTAGTGTATATGTGTGTGGTTGTGGGCGTGTGTTTGTGAATATCGAGTGGGAGTTCCTTAAAGAATTTTGATGTGCTGTCGTGTGTGACCAAGAATTGTATGTGCGCACGGTGTTTTAAAATAGTCGCATATTTTATTTTTTTGATTTTCTACATACTATGCCCTCACTAGCCATCTGTTCCTTCGTTGGTGTTGTTTTGTTGATTGTTTTATCGATGCGCTGCAGAAATAATTTCCTGTAAAATGGACAATAAGAAATATTGATTGATTTATTTATAGCCTATTTATTGTTTATTGTCATCTTCATCATCATCGTCTCTGTCGTCTTATCATGACGTGTGTGTGTCCCTCTCTCTCTCCCTCTCTCTCTCTCATCTCTCTCTCTCTCTCAAAATCTCTCTCAACATCTCTCTATCTCTCTCTATCTCTCTCTCTTCCCCTCTCTCTCCCTCTCTCTCCCCACTCTTCTCCAATTCTCTCCTCTCTCTCTCTCTCTCTCTCCTCTCTCTCTCTCTCCAACCCCTTCTCACTCTCTCTCCTCTCTCTCTCTCCTATCAACTCTCTCTCCCCCCTTCCCGGCTCTCGCTCTCTCGCTCTATCTCTCTCACTCTCTCTACTCTCTCTCTCACCTCTCTCACTCTCTCTTCCCTCTTCTCTCCCTCTCTCTTCACTCTCTCTCTCTCACTCTCTCTATCTCTCTCTCTCTCTCTATCTCTCTCTCTCTCACTCTCTCTCTCCCTCTCTCTCTCTCTCTCTGTCTCTCCTCTCTCCTCCCTCCTCTCTCTCTCTCTCTCTCTCTCTCTCCTCTCTCTCTCCCTCTCCCTCTCTCTCTCTCTCTCTCTCTCTTCTCTCTCTCTCTCTCTCTCTCTTCTCTCTCTCTCTCATCTCAAAGTTTATATTTTGGATGTTATTTCTGCACCCCTACATCAGATGGACTCCTCCCTCCCCCAAACATTCTCGAGTCGGGACTATCACCATACCCCCCCCCCCCCCCCCCCCCCTCTCTCTCTCTCTCCCCCCCCCCCCCACACCCTCCCTCCCCCCCCCCCCCTCCCACACCCCCCCCCCAACCCCCCAACACCCCCCCCCCCCTCCCCCCCCCCCCCCCTCTGTATGTAATCTTGAATTTTGACAATGGGATTTTATTCTCCACCCACCCTTACAATCAGATGAAACCCCTCCTCCCCCCCATCTCTCTCTCTCTCTCTCCTCTATCTCTCTCTCTCTCCCTCCCCCCCCCCCACCCACCCACACCCCTCCTCTGTATGTAACCTTGAATTTTGACAAATTGGATTTTATTCTCCACCTTTTACCATCAGATGGAGCCCCTCCTCCCCCACCATCCGAGGCGGGCTGGACGGCTCGGGGTCCCTTCGTGCTGTTTGGACCAACGAGGAGGGGTGATGATCCTCTCCCCGCTGGACCACTCCATGGCAGCCTCCCTCTCCCTGGACCAAGGGGGGAGAGCCCCGGGCGGGAAGGAGGAGGTGTGGAGGGGAGAGCAGGGGGAGGGGGAAGGAAGGAGCAGGGGGAGTGTTGGGGTGGGGGGTGATGGGTGGGAGTGGACTCCCTCCCTCCCGGTTTCGCCTTGCAGACCATGTTGGTGTTCGGGAAGGGTGGTGTTGGGGAGGTGAGTGGAAGATTTGGGGGTGGGGGTGTAGTGGTGGTGTGGTGGGGAAGTGTGTGTGTGTGTTGTGTGTGTGTGTGTGTGTGTGTGTGTGTGTGTTGTGTGTGTGTGTATGTGTTGAGAGAGAGAAAGAGTTGTTGCTTCTGTTTTGCCTGCTTACATGATGGTGTGTGTGTGTGTGTGTGTTTGTTGTGCGCGCGCGTTGTGTGTGTGGGTGTGTGTGTGTGCTTGTGTCTAGTGTGTGTTCGTGCTTGTGTGTGTGTGTATGTGTGTGTGTGTGTGAGAGTGCGTGTGTGTGCGTGTGTGCGTGCGTGCGTGTGTGTGTACTTTACAATATGATTTTTTTGGATTTTGCATGACTGCATATTGTTTTTCTGATGAAGTATAGAAACCATAAGACATATCTATCCTCTCATATACTCTAGGGAGAGAGAGAGATCTAGATGATATAGAGATGAATATAGAGTACCTTAGATACTATATACTCTCTAGATCTATATATCTAGATTATATAGCTATGGTTTGAAAACATTTTATTTTTTATGTACATATACTGATAATATCTCATATATATACATAGATATTAATCATATATATATATAGATTATGAAAGGAAAAAAAAGATCATATACTGAAAAAAAATTAGACGAAGCTAGATAATATAAGGTTTATATCTATATTTCTCTCTGGGTAATAGAGAATCAGAGATCTAGAGAACTCGAGATCAGCTAGAAACTCTAGAGCTCTATCTAGAGGATATCTCTAGGTAGAAATCTCTAGTCTCTCTCCTATCTCTCATGATAACTGAATATATCAGATCTGAAACTACTCTGAAAGGAATAAAAAACTCTATTGAGAGAGAAAAACCTCCTAGATCAGAGATATATCTCGATCCTCTCTCTATCTCTCTACTCTCTCTCTCTCTCTCTCGACCCTCTCGCTAGTCTCTCTCCCTCTTCTGTTCTCTAGAGATCTCTCTATCTCTCTCCTCTCTGTCTACCATATCTGTCTCTCTCTCTCTCTCTCTCTCTTCTCTCTCTCTCTCTCT
>CM065707.1:40177719-40180219 GCA_017654935.2 Phymorhynchus buccinoides | reverse complement strand
CCTAACATTTTTTGTTTTATTTTCTTTTTGGCTCACTCGTGTCAACGATCTATGTTCTCATGCCTCTTCTCTTCGGTTTCTGTGTGTGTGTGTGGGGGGGGGGGGGGGGTGTAAGTTGTTTGACAATAGACTGCAGCTTAGTTGGTTTGATGAGTGTTTATTTTTTTGCTTGTTGTCACTTGTTTTATATTCTGTTTATCCTCCATGCCCCCAAGAGGGGTCAAAGGATTATTATTGAATTGAAATTGAATTGAAAACTTGTGTGTGTGTGTGTGTCTGTGGTAACTTAACGTTGGCTTTTTCTCGAGATCTAAAAGGTGTTCATCGATCAAAATGTGCTCACGTATATATGTTTATGCAAGCTTTCAAGAAACATCATTTGCCTATTAAAATTAATCAATGACCTTGACCATTGACCTTTAACATTAATTCTTGTGGTCATATCTTGCACAGTTTTCGCAGTCATGGCCCCCAAATTTGGCACGATAATGCATTACCTTACGGTGATACGGCATGCTGGATGACCTTTACCCTCCTGCCCTTAACCTTCGCATTGACCTTGAACATCGTCAATTACTTTGTTTTATCCATATCTTTTACATCCTAGTATAATCTCCAAATTTGGCAAGTAGGTAGACTTAGCTTAAGATAATAATTACGGAATGCTTAGTGTTGATGATCTTCATAACCTTGATGACCTTGACCTTTGACCTTTTTTTAAAAATCTATCGCGTTTAGATCTGGCATTTAGATCTATCTCCTAAAACACAAAGCGAGTGATCCTTGAAGGCTTTGCATCTTGTTTTTGTTTTGTTGAACAGGATTTCTGGCAGGCCCTGATGAAGAATGCCTCCCAGTGGGGTCTGCATCTGTATGAACAGGTCAGTTTAGCATAGATTATGCATGCGCAAGCACGCGTGCAAACATACACTCAAACACACTCACACACATACTCAAACACACGCATATACGCGCGTACACACATTCATGCACACACACACTCAAACACACGCACGCGCGCGCACACTCATGCACACACTCAAACACACGCACACACTCATGCACGCACGCACACAAATTCAAACACACGCACACACGCGCGCACACACTCACTCACACACATACCCACACACACTGAAACACACGCACACGCGCGCGCGCACACACTCGTGCACACACGAACGCACACACTCAAGCACACGCACACACGCATGCACACTCACACACACACACACTCAAACACACGCATACGCGCGCGCACACACTCATGCACACACATGCACACACACTCAAACACACGCACACGCGCGCGCACATACACTCATGCACGCACACTTGCATGCACGCACACACTCAAAACGCACACTCAAGCACTCACACAATTTCCACAAGGATGAATAAAGTTGTTTTGAATTGGAAACACACTCAAGTGCTCACTCAAACGCGCACACGCGTGCGAGCGCGCTAACATTTTCCTACACAATAAAATTAAGGAGCACAGTTCTGTTTTCCTTTTTTTTCATATTTCGACGAAAGTTTTTTTCCATTTTGTATTAATATTGATATTGGTATTGATATTGATATTGGTATTGGCATTAATTCACTCTTCGCAGAGAGGAGACTCTCTCAAATTCTGGTTGCTCCCACAGTGGAGAGTGCGTAGCCGGTAGCGCAGCGCCATCATGTGTTTGTTTTGCATTTGGTTATTTTGTGCGTGGCTGAAGGGGAGGAGGGGGATGGCAGGGGCGGATCTGAGGGGGGTTTCCAGGGTTTCGGGACCCCCCCCCCCCCCCTTGCCCCAAGCATGTACCTTACACAAGGGTAAAAAGTAAGAAAATGAACGAAGTTTGTGTTTTACGTCCTCCCGATCTTTAAAGATACATATGGGAAATTGCTAATTAATAAAGTTAAAGAAGTAAGAAAATGGTTCGATTTTTGCTTTAATAATCACTAAACTGCCATTTTCCCCGGGGGCTTGGCCCCCTGGGCTCCCACAAGCCCACTACAGGACCCATGACCTATGCAGCTCCCTGGACTCCCCGCGGAAACCACCCTTACGAATCATTTGGTCCGCCCCTTGGGAGAGGGGTGTGTGCAAATCTTTGCACCACCTTTGTTGCCACTGGGTTCATTAACGTGTACGAAGTGGGTGGCCATCTTGTATTTCATTTTATCATTTTACCCCCCCCCCCCCCCCCCTCCTCCCTTCCTTTCTTTTAAAGTTATTGGTAAAGGGAAAGATGCGCCCCCTCCTACATTTCTCGGTTGTTTCCACTTTTTCAGTCTTGCCTTTCTTACTTCAGATTGAGTACTTCATCCACTATCGTTTGCTATATTTAACACTAATTTTCATCCATTTACATAATTAAACACATGCATTCAATAATAGTAGAAGATAAAGGCAAGACGGAAAAACGCAATGAACCAGGACTGTGACAAATGCTCCGCGGCTGTTGTGTGTACTGCACTACATAGGGGGGGGGGGGGGTGGAGTGGGGGT
>CM065707.1:40162719-40167719 GCA_017654935.2 Phymorhynchus buccinoides | reverse complement strand
ACGTGCGCGCGCGAACGCGTGCATATGTGCATGCATGTGTGTATGTATGTATGTGTGTACGCACGCTACGTTCAGTTTCTGACCCTCTTTCTCTCCAGATCCCTAGGTATAAGCTTTCAACTGTTGGTCAGCGCTCTTTTGCTGTCTCAGGACCAACCTCCTGGAACAAGCTTCCTCTTTCCCTCCGTCAGCGACCGACACTCTCTGCTTTCAAAGCTAACCTCAAAACCCACCTGTTCCCCGTCATTAAAGCTCCGCTCTCTTTCTCTTCTGTCTCTTGCCTTTAGGTCTGTTTCTGCTGTATTCCATTTATGTCATCCGCGTGTGTTCGCTTTGTAAGTTGTGTTTTTGTTTGAATGCGTTATGAATGCTGACGTGTGTGTGCGCTTTGATTTGATTTATATCAACATTCAACGCCGTATAAATACTGTATGTTGTTGTATGTCTGTTTCAGAGGAGAGGAGGTTCTGATTCTGGGTGAACTGAGCAAATGGGTACCCATGTCCCCCCAGCGGGTCCTCTCCCTGCGCACTTCCCGCTCCGACCTTCAGATGACCTTGAGGGGTCAGCCGGGCGAGGTCGTGACCTTCACCTTCCGCCAGGGGCAGCGACTCGTCGATCGCAGCGTCACCATAGATTCCGAGGGCTGTGGTACTATTGAGTTCAGTGCGGGGGAGGATTCAGGGTTCAATTCTGCGGCTTGGACTAGAGGTGGGATGACAGAGAGAGAGGGAGAGAGAGAGAGAGAGAGAGAGATATCTGTGAGAGAGAGAGGACTGTGGCACCATTGAATTCTGTGTGGATGCAGAGTTCCATTGAATTCTGTGTGGATGCAGAGTTCAATTCTGCACCACGTGAAGGTGACTGAGAGTAACTGTGTGTGTGTGTGTGTGTGTGTGTGTGTGTGTGTGTTTGTTTGTGTTGTGTGTGTGTGTGTGTGTGTGTGTGTGTGTGTGTGGTATGTGTGTGGGGTTGTGTGTGTGTGTGTGTGTGTGTGTACTTGTGTGTGTGTGTACTTGTGTGTGTGTGTGTGTGTGTGTGTGTGTGTGTGTGTGTGTGTGTGTGTGTGTGTGTTTTACGCACAGCAGCAATTTCATATTTCGTATACCTGAATTTAAATGTAGCATATAATTCATCTCTCTCTCTCTCTCTCTCTCTCTCTCTCTCTCTCTCTCTCTCTCTCTCTCTCTCTCTCTCTCTCTCTCTCTCTCTCTCTCTCTCTCTCACGTAAAAAAGCATGTTATTGCTTACTCTATTACCCTCTATAAATAAAATTCATTCATTCATTCTCTCTCTCGCCCTCTCTCCCCCACAGGCGCGGTCCAGTATTCCCCATTCTTCAAGAAGATGATGTCCCAAAAATATCACCCTCTCTCCTCCTCCTCCTCTTCCTCCTCCTCCTCCTCCTCCCGTCGTCCACATGTCCAACTCTGCAGGAGAGAACGGGGAAGAAAGAAAGACGAACAAGAAGAGATCCTGCCGCTTCGTTCCTCCTCCGTAATGCCCTCAACCTCCCACCCCCCACCCCTCCCCTCTTCCATCTACTCACTTCTAACGTGACGGTGCTGACAACCAAAAGGGGCTGCTCTCGTGTTGGTAAGGCAGGTGGGGCTAGTGCTACTGACTCTCCGAATCCCCGTCATATCATTATGTTCGGCTGTTTATTTTTTATAGTCCCTTATTCCTTTTCGTCGATTTTGAGTTGAGAACTTGGATGCTAAACGTTTGTGTGTAAGTGTTGGTTTTTTTAAAAATTACTAATACGCTTGGCTTTTGCGTAGAGCTGCTCTCGTGTTGGTACGGTAGGAGGGATCGAGTGCATTCTTAGGTTGGTCTCGTCAGCTCTTTTGGGTGTATCGTGTTCATTTGCATTCTTTGGAATCTTCTTTTTCCCCCTCATATCTGTTTTACAATTATTTCAGGGTTTTTTGGAGGGTGGGGGTTCGATTGCGAACGGTTTTCTGTTCGTTTTGTTTCCCCGTGACATTTGGAAATGGTTCGATTTGTCTCGCTTGAAATGTTTGTATTCCGGGTTTTGTGTGTGCGTGTGTGTGTTTATTTACTGTTATATGGATTGGAGAAGGGTTGCAGATGGAGAAGGGTTGGAGATGGAGAAGGGCTGGAGATGGAGAAGGGTTGGAGATGGAGAAGGGTTGGAGATGGAGAAGGGTTGGAGAAGGGTTGGAGATGGAGAAGGGTTGGAGATGGAGAAGGGTTGGAGATGGAGAAGGGTTGGAGAATGAGATGGAGAAGGGTTGGAGATGGAGAAGGGTTGGAGATGGAGAAGGGTTGGAGATGGAGAAGGGTTGGAGAAGAGATGGAGAAGGGTTGCAGATGGAGAAGGGCTGGAGATGGAGAAGGGTTGGAGATGGAGAAGGGTTGGAGATGGAGAAGGGTTGGAGATGGAGAATGGAGAAGGGTTGGAGATGGAGAAGATGGGAAGGGTTGGAGATGGAGAAGGGATTGGAGATGGAGAAGGGTTGGAGATGGAGAAGGGTTGGAGATGGAGAAGGGTTGGAGATGGAGAAGGGTTGGAGATGGAGAAGGGTTGGAGATGGAGAAGGGTTGGAGATGGAGAAGGGTTGGAGATGGAGAAGGGTTAGAGATGGAGAAGGGTTGGAGATGGAGATGGAGAAGGGTTGGAGATGGAGAAGGGTTGGAGATGGAGAAGGGTTGGAGATGGAGAAGGGTTGGAGATGGAGAAGGGATTGGAGATGGAGAAGGGTTGGAGATGGAGAAGGGTTGGAGATGGAGAAGGGTTGGAGATGGAGAAGGGTTGGAGATGGAGAAGGGTTGGAGATGGAGAAGGGTTGGAGATGGAGAAGGGTTGGAGATGGAGAAGGGTTGGAGATGGAGAAGGGCTGGAGATGGAGATGGAGAAGGGATTGGAGATGGAGAAGGGTTGGAGATGGAGAAGGGCTGGAGATGGAGAAGGGCTGCAGATGGAGAAGGGTTGGAGATGGAGAAGGGATGGAGAAGTGTTGGAGATGGAGAAGGGTTGGAGATGGAGAAGGGTTGGAGATGGAGAAGGGTTGGAGATGGAGAAGGGTTGGAGATGGAGAAGGGTTGGAGATGGAGAAGGGTTGTCAGATCATCAGTGATGCCCCTTCAGCTCCAGTTGGGGCTAAGTAAGTAAGTAAGTATATGGATTCAAACGTTTGTGTGTGCGTTTTTCCCCAGTATAATTTAAATGTTTGTTTGTTGTTTTGCTTAATTTTTGCTTATTTGCTTAATGTCAAACTGGATGGGAAGCTTACCATTAGAAGTAAGCTTATGTGAGTCCAATGCAACTTGCACTTGAGGTGTAACTTTATAGACCTTATTTCAAACATGAGAACGCCAGCTGCTTGTTTTGTTGCTAGGTATTAGGCACAGAGGCATCTCTGTGAATTTCGGGTTGCTCCCACCTGGAGAGCGCATCTCAGCCAGAGGCGCGCCACCCTTTTTTTTTTCATACGATTTTTTGTGTGACTGATGAGGAAGGAAAGGGGGGGGGGTAAATTTTGATCAAATGACAACTTTTTCGTTGCCACTGGGTTTAACGTGTGCTAAGTGCATGGGCACACGGTACCTCGATGTATCGTCTCATCCGAAAGACTCCACATTCAGACCGTAAGGCCTAGTGCAAAGTGAGAGGAAAAATCCCCTGTACCCAGATTCGAACTCGGGTTTACTTGACACGAGGCGAACGCGTTACCACTGTGCCACTCTACATACACACACTAACATCCATTTATTCGTTGTACAGACAATAAACTGTTCATATGCCCATAATTTATATCAAATAAAGTTGTTTCTTTTCTAGTTTTTTTTATTAGAACGGATGTGCTTCATTGCACTATGTTTTGTTTAGTCATTATTTTGGGGGTGTTTTTTTTATTAGAACGGATGTGCTTTATTGCACTATGTTTTGTTTAGTCATTATTTTGGGGGTGTTTTTTGTCTCCAATTTATTTGCTTTTGTGTGTATATTTATTTATTTATTTCTTCGTAATATTGTTCTATTTGCATATGTTTGATATCAAAATAAAATGTTACTATTTGTAGTGTTTTGTACTTAGACAGATGTTCATTAACCCTTTCACCGCCAGCCATATTTCAGCCAAAATTGTCCTTTAAATTTACCTGGGTAGAGAGCAACATCCATCTGCAGTATTGGGGATTCTTCTGTGACATATCTAAAATAAGGTCCCAAAACTGAGACAATAGGGTCTTTGGATACTAGACCCCAATTTGATGCCTTTTAGTGACATAGGTGTTAAATCACTGTGGTGCTAAAATGCGACTTTGATGGTGAAAGCGTTAAATAGTATTTCATCAGTGTACCGTTCAAAACATGTTTTTCTAAAGCTCTTTATCTTGATGAATTGCTGATAAACAGAACTAAGAATATTTGCTAATATGTTCTTTTGATACGAATATATATATGTGCCAGTCTATTTCCATCACGTTAAGACACTGCTAGTATGACCTTTTGGTGGGCTTTTGGGCTCTGGTGCTGCAGCCAAAGGGATGGGCTGGCCTTTGGGGACCTTCCTCAACGCCAGCTGTGTCCTCAAATCCCTTTGGCCGAGAGTGTGGGGATGTACCCTGGGCAAGGCATCTCCGATATAAACAAATGCTCGCCCAGCCCGCCAGAATAGTATCTGCCCCCCTCTGCTATCTGGCAGTCATTGTCGGAAACGACTGACTAGCATACATTTTGAGCTTTTAGTCTGAAATCCGTGTGAACTTTTTTTGTATCATAAAAACGATGCTGTTTGTACTTTGTTGTTCTGTCAAGTTCAAACAAAATGATCAATGGCAAAGTTTGCGCTTGAAAGGTTCTATAATGCTTTTATATTCTTCCGAAAATAATTTTTTTCATAATTTTTACTGAAAAGAAAGACCTAATTGCTGAAACAAAGTGCGCCTTGAATTTCTTTATGTATGAATGAATAGATAAATGTATTCATGCATATCAGCATCTATATACATACACGTAAGTGTAATCGTATTAA
>CM065707.1:40152719-40160219 GCA_017654935.2 Phymorhynchus buccinoides | reverse complement strand
ATAATTCACAAAGTAGACAAGCATTTCGTATCCCAAAAAAATTAATATATAACATTAGGTAGAAAAAACAAACCCATCTCGTGTATTTAAGATAAGGAAGCAACTATGATCTAACAACACGTTGAATCCATGAGTCAAACACATGTCACTCACCTCTTCTCAAATTAATGACTCACACATGTCACCATAGCCACTCTCCAACACACAGAATCCATGAGTCACAAACACATGTCACTCACCACTTCTCAAATTAATGACTCACAAATGTCACCATAGCCACTCTCCAATACACAGCTGGTAGTAACAGGAAAACACAAACACAGTTTCAACAACATACTTTTCCAATGATTAATCATACAACGTTTCCGTTCACTTTATATCATCCAATATTGTGTTTCCTTTCACTTTATATCATCCAATATTGTGTTTCC
Source organism: Phymorhynchus buccinoides (assembly GCA_017654935.2). Classification (NCBI taxonomy): domain Eukaryota; kingdom Metazoa; phylum Mollusca; class Gastropoda; order Neogastropoda; family Raphitomidae; genus Phymorhynchus; species Phymorhynchus buccinoides. The sequence goes on along the minus strand of CM065707.1, from coordinate 40,159,788 downwards.
TTTCACTTTATATCATCCAATATTGTGTTTCCTTTCACTTTATATCATCCAATATTGTGTTTCCTTTCACTTTATATCATCCAATATTGTGTTTCCTTTCACTTTATATCATCCAATATTGTGTTTCCTTTCACTTTATATCATCCAATATTGTGTTTCCTTTCACTTTATATCATCCAATATTGTGTTTCCTTTCACTTTATATCATCCAATATTGTGTTTCCTTTCACTTTATATCATCCAATATTGTGTTTCCTTTCACTTTATATCATCCAATATTGTGTTTCCTTTCACTTTATATCATCCAATATTGTGTTTCCTTTCACTTTATATCATCCAATATTGTGTTTCCTTTCACTTTATATCATCCAATATTGTGTTTCCTTTCACTTTATATCATCCAATATTGTGTCTTTCACTTTATATCATCCAATGTTGTGTTTCCTTTCACTTTATATCATCCAATATTGTGTTTCCTTTCACTTTATATCATCCAATATTGTGTTTCCTTTCACTTTATATCATCCAATATTGTGTTTCCTTTCACTTTATATCATCCAATATTGTGTTTCCTTTCACTTTATATCATCCAATATTGTGTTTCCTTTCACTTTATATCATCCAATATTGTGTTTCCTTTCACTTTATATCATCCAATATTGTGTTTCCTTTCACTTTATATCATCCAATATTGTGTTTCCTTTCACTTTATATCATCCAATATTGTGTTTCCTTTCACTTTATATCATCCAATGTTGTGTTTCCTTTCACTTTATATCATCCAATATTGTGTTTCCTTTCACTTTATATCATCCAATGTTGTGTTTCCTTTCACTTTATATCATCCAATGTTGTGTTTCCTTTCACTTTATATCATCCAATATTGTGTTTCCTTTCACTTTATATCATCCAATGTTGTGTTTCCTTTCACTTTATATCATCCAATATTGTGTTTCCTTTCACTTTATATCATCCAATATTGTGTTTCCTTTCACTTTATATCATCCAATATTGTGTTTCCTTTCACTTTATATCATCCAATATTGTGTTTCCTTTCACTTTATATCATCCAATATTGTGTTTCCTTTCACTTTATATCATCCAATATTGTGTTTCCTTTCACTTTATATCATCCAATATTGTGTTTCCTTTCACTTTATATCATCCAATATTGTGTTTCCTTTCACTTTATATCATCCAATATTGTGTTTCCTTTCACTTTATATCATCCAATATTGTGTTTCCTTTCACTTTATATCATCCAATATTGTGTTTCCTTTCACTTTATATCATCCAATATTGTGTTTCCTTTCACTTTATATCATCCAATATTGTGTTTCCTTTCACTTTATATCATCCAATATTGTGTTTCCTTTCACTTTATATCATCCAATATTGTGTTTCCTTTCACTTTATATCATCCAATGTTGTGTTTCCTTTCACTTTATATCATCCAATATTGTGTTTCCTTTCACTTTATATCATCCAATATTGTGTTTCCTTTCACTTTATATCATCCAATATTGTGTTTCCTTTCACTTTATATCATCCAATATTGTGTTTCCTTTCACTTTATATCATCCAATATTGTGTTTCCTTTCACTTTATATCATCCAATGTTGTGTTTCCTTTCACTTTATATCATCCAATATTGTGTTTCCTTTCACTTTATATCATCCAATGTTGTGTTTCCTTTCACTTTATGTCATCCAATATTGTGTTTCCTTTCACTTTATATCATCCAATATTGTGTTTCCTTTCACTTTATATCATCCAATATTGTGTTTCCTTTCACTTTATATCATCCAATATTGTGTTTCCTTTCACTTTATATCATCCAATATTGTGTTTCCTTTCACTTTATATCATCCAATATTGTGTTTCCTTTCACTTTATATCATCCAATATTGTGTTTCCTTTCACTTTATATCATCCAATATTGTGTTTCCTTTCACTTTATATCATCCAATATTGTGTTTCCTTTCACTTTATATCATCCAATATTGTGTTTCCTTTCACTTTATATCATCCAATATTGTGTTTCCTTTCACTTTATATCATCCAATATTGTGTTTCCTTTCACTTTATATCATCCAATATTGTGTTTCCTTTCACTTTATATCATCCAATGTTGTGTTTCCTTTCACTTTATATCATCCAATATTGTGTTTCCTTTCACTTTATATCATCCAATATTGTGTTTCCTTTCACTTTATATCATCCAATATTGTGTTTCCTTTCACTTTATATCATCCAATATTGTGTTTCCTTTCACTTTATATCATCCAATATTGTGTTTCCTTTCACTTTATATCATCCAATATTGTGTTTCCTTTCACTTTATATCATCCAATATTGTGTTTCCTTTCACTTTATATCATCCAATCATTGTGTTTCCTTTCACTTTATATCATCCAATATTGTGTTTCCTTTCACTTTATATCATCCAATATTGTGTTTCCTTTCACTTTATATCATCCAATATTGTGTTTCCTTTCACTTTATATCATCCAATATTGTGTTTCCTTTCACTTTATATCATCCAATATTGTGTTTCCTTTCACTTTATATCATCCAATATTGTGTTTCCTTTCACTTTATATCATCCAATATTGTGTTTCCTTTCACTTTATATCATCCAATGTTGTGTTTCCTTTCACTTTATATCATCCAATATTGTGTTTCCTTTCACTTTATATCATCCAATGTTGTGTTTCCTTTCACTTTATGTCATCCAATATTGTGTTTCCTTTCACTTTATATCATCCAATATTGTGTTTCCTTTCACTTTATATCATCCAATATTGTGTTTCCTTTCACTTTATATCATCCAATATTGTGTTTCCTTTCACTTTATATCATCCAATATTGTGTTTCCTTTCACTTTATATCATCCAATATTGTGTTTCCTTTCACTTTATATCATCCAATATTGTGTTTCCTTTCACTTTATATCATCCAATATTGTGTTTCCTTTCACTTTATATCATCCAAATTGTGTTTCCTTTCACTTTATATCATCCAATATTGTGTTTCCTTTCACTTTATATCATCCAATATTGTGTTTCCTTTCACTTTATATCATCCAATATTGTGTTTCCTTTCACTTTATATCATCCAATATTGTGTTTCCTTTCACTTTATATCATCCAATATTGTGTTTCCTTTCACTTTATATCATCCAATATTGTGTTTCCTTTCACTTTATATCATCCAATGTTGTGTTTCCTTTCACTTTATATCATCCAATATTGTGTTTCCTTTCACTTTATATCATCCAATATTGTGTTTCCTTTCACTTTATATCATCCAATATTGTGTTTCCTTTCACTTTATATCATCCAATATTGTGTTTCCTTTCACTTTATATCATCCAATATTGTGTTTCCTTTCACTTTATATCATCCAATATTGTGTTTCCTTTCACTTTATATCATCCAATGTTGTGTTTCCTTTCACTTTATATCATCCAATATTGTGTTTCCTTTCACTTTATGTCATCCAATATTGTGTTTCCTTTCACTTTATATCATCCAATATTGTGTTTCCTTTCACTTTATATCATCCAATATTGTGTTTCCTTTCACTTTATATCATCCAATATTGTGTTTCCTTTCACTTTATATCATCCAATATTGTGTTTCACTTTCACTTTATATCATCCAATATTGTGTTTCCTTTCACTTTATATCATCCAATATTGTGTTTCCTTTCACTTTATATCATCCAATATTGTGTTTCCTTTCACTTTATATCATCCAATATTGTGTTTCCTTTCACTTTATATCATCCAATATTGTGTTTCCTTTCACTTTATATCATCCAATATTGTGTTTCCTGAGCAAAGAGAAATCCTTTTAATTCCTTCACCTGTTCAGTTCCTTGCATTCATTTATCTCATTATTTCATTTCATCTTTATATTCATTCATTTCGTCATTTTACTCATTCTTTCTTCTTCCAAGGGTTATAAATTATGACGATAATATTTCCTTTTTTTTCTTCACAACAAATTAATACGGTGTGTTTTTTCACAATATTTCCTCGAATCAAAATTTCACAATCATCTTTTTTTCTGTATTCCATTAATTGCAATTCACTCATTACTGGCCTCAAAATATGTAGACCCAATGCCCCGTTCCCGTAGAAAACTCCCGGCACCGTAACCAAAGACACCGTGTCTTTGCCGTAATTCACTCATTACTGGCCTCAAAATATGTAGACCCAATGCCCCGTTCCCGTAGAACACTCTCGGCACCGTAACCAAAGACACCGTGTCTTTGCCGTAGCCTCGGGAGGAACGTGTGGGCAGTGAAGGAAGGACAACCAGACCGGACTGGACCTCACACCCCTCTGGCACGTTAAAGACGAAATACAACAGGTCCAAAGTCGAATGCTGAAATAGATATATTTCACTATATTTCCAAAGCAAAACATCTTTTCTTTTTCGAGAACGGAACCGACAATTTCATAAACAAATTATCACCCACCAACACAACTTTACTCACTTCCAGGAATCAATCAAGCAGACGACCAATATCTACACCCAATAACTTCGTGAAGCTGAAATAGAAATAGGGTAAGACGGGGTAAAACGCCCATGGGCGGGTAAGAAGCCCATGCCAATTATCTCACGAAATAAAGAACATTTCAGTCAAATTTGCCTGAAATTTGGAGGAGATAACCTGGTCAAAACAAGATTTCCTATCAGCTATAATATGGAAAACACGTGAAACCCGTAATTTTGACACGTGATCTGGTGGATCTTTATCGATGACTGGGGGGATCTCGCCGAGCGGAACCTGGTAAGGACTCCAATAGCAATCCACACCCCAAATCCCGGGCCAAGTCACTGCCTCGAGCAGTTTGAGAGAAGATATAGAATGAGGGACCAAATAACTGTCAATGCAGGTCAATAACCCCGGGCCCACTGACAATCTGAACCTCTGAACATGCAAATGAATCATCAACGAACCATCATTCCAAGCTCCGAGCAGATCCTGGTGGTACTGCGATACCAGGTCTGACACGGTATGGTGATAGTAATCCGCTTTGATTCGGAACAAACTACGATGGATAAATTCATAGTTAAAACCATTTGTTGCATCACATTATAAAAGGATTTAAAAAAATAATAAAGCAGTAGTTTTCTTGAACTTCAGTGTCAAAGAGGCATAATCGACCAAAAAAGTGCACTTACAGAAGTTTGCACTTACAATTATAAATGGTGATTTTTGTCTGCTATTAGCCAAGCAAATTAACATCAAAGAAAGATGGAAAGGCCTGAAGAAGAAGAAACACCCCATGTACATAAGGAAGAAACAGGAGAAATACGTTTGTGCATATAAATTACCAGACCAGTACGTTATCCTTGGTTATCCTTGGTTTTTAGTGTCCAACGTTTGTCAATTTGTATGTTTTTTTGCTCGTTTTGCAACCATAACTTTTACAAATCATATTTGGCACACAATCAAAAGATCTGCCTTTTCTCGTATTCAAATTTACAAAAGATGAATTGTTTTTTGAAGTTACTGCATTAACAATAACATTTTGTAAATGAAAATAATGAGGGAAAATAGTGAACAATACTGATAACGAATTAAAAAGATACCAGAACAGTTATAAAATAACTGATATGACAAAAGCTAAATATTATTTATTTGTACATTATGTTGACATCAGATCTGACACGCGAAAACCGAAGGAGATAAAGATGGGGGGAAATGCTGAATGACTTTTAAGGCATTTGTAAATATAAATTGATTTAAAACAAGTGTATAATTGCATATCAAAACTAAATTCCACTGATACAAATCAGAATTGTGTCTAGAATACTGCACACTTATAATATCACATTCATGCCAATGTACTTAAACTATGCGACTGAAGAATTGCATTAGACATAAAAATAAGAAAAGAAACACATGTTCTGGTATTAACTATGCCTGCCATTTAAGTCACCTATACAGTTGAACTTCTGCTGACTATTTTGTGAGTATGGCCAACACCTTTTAGTCTATCAAAACATGTTGGAGTGGGGCTGTCTTTTGCTTGTGGGGGCATCACCTTCTTCTAACACGTATTTCACTTCTGTCGACTTCCTGTCGTCTGCTACAACTTTCCAAGTTGCTTCCAAGTTTTATGACTCTAATCGCTGAAAATTATCTTCTCACGTTGGAATTGTTTACAGTCAGGTCAGTTTGAGTTTTATTTGAGTTAATTTGTCACTCAGTTATGTATAACTGTTTTTATGTTATGCTTGGTAACAATTATAAAGCTTAATCTTTTGGGACTCGATGTGTAGGCGCCTGTAGGCCTAAATGGGTATGTCGTGTGTCTAGTTCTACTCAAATGATCAACGACAGCTTCAACGAACACTGTTTGGTGATCAATTATTCATTACTGAAAAAAATGAATTGTTTTCATCACTTCAACACCTTGTAATAAAGGCTGGGTTCCACAGACAACTTCAGGGCCCAGTTTAATCAATTGTTTTGACCCGAATCGAAAGCTCAAAACCAAATCTCGTTCTGAATTCTGAATTTAGATAGGTAACCTACCATCAAGTGTGACAGCCAAATAGGGTGCCTCACAAAAGATGCAAGTTTCAGTGAAATGATGAAGGTTTTCGAAACTATATGCAATCTGAACGAAAGAAGAAGGCTTGAATTAAATTGTTAAATGGGTGTTGGCATGTTAAGTTGCTTTATTTTAAATGCGTTGAGATGCGGAATCGATCACGCATGCAGTACATCCCCACCGTCATGACGTACGTATCTTCCACCGTTTGCGTGCTTTTTTATTACGCGAGAAATGACGATACGTGATATATAGGTAACGTATCTCACGCGTGACCGTGGAGTTAAAAAAGCCTAATAGTACCAGAACAAGCCATGTAGTTGATGTATCATTTCTGTCAGTGGTACAAAATCAAGTTATATGTTTTTGTGTACTACGAAGTATATATGTGTATACAGTAAATTTACAAAACCAGTAAATTTATGGTTATTTCAGTAAATTTGCAAATTTCCTGAACCTCCAAATCAAGTAATTTGCCAATTCTTTTTAGGA
>CM065707.1:40140219-40147719 GCA_017654935.2 Phymorhynchus buccinoides | reverse complement strand
CGGTTTAGGTGGAGTTACTGGGTGTCCCAGGTCATCTCCGCCATCATCTCCAGCGAGAGATGTTTCTGCATCCTCCAGGTCAGTGAGCTAAATCAGCTGTTTAGGTAGAGTTACTGGGTGTCCCAGGTGATCTCTGCCATCATCTCCAGCGAGATATGTTTCTGCATCCTTCAGGTCAGTGACTTAGATCAGCTGTTGGTTAAATCCCACGAGCATAATATCGGAAATTCCGTGAGCCTTTTTTCGGCCAACGTTTGTACTTCATTGGGTAAGGGATAGGGTTAGAATCAGTTTAGGGCTGTTTTCGTTAGTATCAAAGATTTATAACTACTAGCGCAATTCCGAGTACCAGTAACGCCTAGTAACGGTAGCGCCTAGTAACCGTAATGTCAAGTACTGGTAACGCTGAGTACAGCACATTTGAAGCGATTCGGTTAAGAAACGGCGGAGTTATAAGGCCCCGTTTCCCGTTGGCGCTGCTCTGAGAGTGACGCGCTCTCCCTAGTAACGGTAACGCCTGGTAACGGTAACGCCAAGTACTGGTAGCACTGAGTACAGCAAATTTGAAGCGATTCGGTTAAGAAACGGCGGAGTTATAAGGCCCTGTTTCCCATTGGCGCTGCTCTGAGAGTGACGCGCTCTCACGATTCTCTTTATATTTGCTGTCAGGCTTTGTCCCGGCCACAGCAAGCCTGACAGCATATTTGGAGCGATTCGGTTAAGAAACGGCGGAGTTATTTGTGAAAAGGTAAAGCGGCGGATATCGCACGCGTTTCAGAATCGATTCGCTTCCGATTTAACACATCGATAGTCACCGTCCCCGGTCATGTATCTACCAAATTGGAAGGCAATCGGTCCAGACATATTGGAGATACGGGCGCCAATAGGCCGGTGGATACGCGTTTCGCGCATTTGCCAAACCGCGCAAATGACACGGCCGCCTCGGTTACCGTTAGGGCTCATAGCAAATTTGAAGCGATTCGGTCGAAAAACGGCGGAGTTATAAGGCCCGTTTTGTGTTTCACACACACACACACACACACACACACACACACACACGCTTGGCTTTTTATTATATGATAATTTCCAGAAAATAAACAGCTGCTCGAAGCGTTATCGCATATTATGCGAACTTTGCATTTAACGGTTGCCATTTTTTTGCGGGAATTCCCCATGCTGTACGGCAACACTGAATGGCGACGCTGAATTTTGAGGGTTTAGGTTCGTTTTTTCCTTGCCGAATTATTTTCATGTTTCCATCTTTCTGTGGCATGAATTTAACATCAAACTGATCTTAACCCTATCCCTTACCCGATGAAATACAACGGTTGGGAGGAGAAACAAGGGGTCAGGGGATTTCAGATATGCTCGGACATGCTGGGCCTAATTATTTCCTACTTAGGCGCATAACGGCAGCATGACGCATCTGCGCTCATAATTGACAGGAAACTTAGAGCTTAGGGCTTAGAGCTTAAAGGTGAAGCGCTATATAAATTTTCTTAAATGATAAACTGTCTGAGCGATCGAAGAAGAAGAAGAAGTATGCTCCAGTAGACCCAGTACAGTCATGCATTTCACGGGAATCATGACTCACATCGTCACAATCGCATCGCATTGACAGCGAATCGTATGTAGTGTAGCAGGCCATTAAGCCAGTAGAGTACTTTCCTGTGCGGCGGTCAGAAGCGCCCGTTAAAGAAATAATAAATATAAATATAGCATTTTTTGCTCGCATATAAATAAATCTGACAATAAGTAACAATGAGGGTTTGGGTGGGTTTTTTTTCGTTTTACATAAAATAAGTTAGTTACAGGTAAAATACACAGAGGCAGTAAACATTATCGGGCGAATTTGACAAATGTGTGTGTGTGTGTGTGTGTGTGTGTGTGTGTGTGTGTGTGTGTGTGTGTGTGTGTGTGTGTGCGTGTGTGCGTGTGCGTGCGTGCGTGTGCGTGTGCGTGTGCGTGCGTGCGTGTGCGTGCGTGTGTGTGTGTGTGCGCGTGCGTGCGTGCGTGTGCGTGCGTGTGTGTGTGTGTGCGCGCGCGTGTGCGCGCGCGCGCGTGCGTGCGTGCACGCGCACGTACGTACGCGTGCGTGCTTTTATGTATCCAGCCCCTCCGCTCCCACACCATCCTCTCCACCTCCACCACCACCCTCATCATCGTCGTCGTCTACGTCGTCGTCATTGGCGTCTACTTCTTCGTCGTCTGTCGCTACTACATCATCTGCGCGTTCGACCCGACCAGCGGGCTGGCGACCATGACGGGCGGAGTCCGGCCGTTCTACTCCCGCCACAAGAAGCTGGTCGACTTCCTCGACGTCTTCGTCTACGGGGTGGGACTACCGGGTTTCGTCATCCTCGTGGTGACGTCGACCACCATCGTGACAATCGTCAAGCTACGTCAGGCCGCCAGTTGGAGGGCCAAGACTTCTTCTCGCGGTGGTGGGGGTGGGGGTGGGGGTAGGGGTGAGGGGAGGGGAGGGGGTGGGGGAGGGGGAGAATTGAGGGACGGTGCTGCTGTGTCTGCTCAGGAGATTGCCCTGACCAGAATGTTGGTCTACAACAGTGCCTTCTTCATTATCTGCGTTTTGCCCATCGCTTTGTTCAGGTGAGCTCTACTGACTCTTTTTTTTAATATTTATTTATTCAAGGGCGTGTGGGGTAAAGGACCCACCCTAGGGTTAAAAAGCCCCCACCCCCCACCTCCTACCTCCTACCTCCTACCCCCACCCCATTTAGTATAAGAAAGGAGAACTTATGTCATTTATCATTGCACATCTGTATTGTTAAGAATTCGGGACTTTCCTGGTGTTGCATTGCCTCCAGGCATTGCCTCCAGGATCGTTCCCACCATCTTTATATCTACTAATGTCAAGTCAAGTCCAAAACTTTTTTCCAGATGGGAACATTGTATAAGCAAAAACATGCTTAGATTGTCCCATAATGTGTCTGTTCCAGACCGGAGGACGTTAAACATAATTTCATTTCTCACTCTGTTTTTCTCTCTGTCCCTCTCCCTCCGTCCTCACTCTCTCTCCCTGTGTGTGTGTGTGTGTGTGGACGGAGGACGTTAAGCAGAATTTCATCATCATTCGCCATTGCAAATTTAGCGTTATCATTATTTGTCTTGCAACTTTCTTGAAAGTGTCTGGATCGAAATGAAAGAAAAGGTGCACCCTGCATCAAGTGTTATGCTTTTGTCCGGTATGTCCATCTCTTTAGTTGTTGGTTTTTACTATGATCAGCTCTTCTAATAATATTAGTAATAGCTAACTTCTCGCCTGCCATAGCCCTGAGCAAAATGGGGTCATTGAGGATTGCAATGTCACTGACACTTGAATGTAGATTGTTTTTTGTTTTAGAACATTTAAGAGGGATATTATATTGCCAGACTGACTCGGAAATATATTTTTGCTATTTCACTCTTCAATTTTCTCAACCAGTGAAAGGTCTGTGAGAGAGGCAATTTACCCCAGTTATTCTCTTCAATTTTCTCAACCAGTGAAAGGTCTGTGAGAGAGGCAATTTACCCCAGTTATTCTCTTCAATTGTCTCAACCAGTGAAAGGTCTGTGAGAGAGGCAATTTACCCCAGTTATTCTCTTCAATTTTCTCTGCCAGTTAAATGAGATGGGGCAATTTACCCCAGATATTCTCTTCAATTTTCTCAGGCAGTTAAAGGTCTATGAGAGAGGGCTATTTACCCCAGATATTCTCTTCAATTTTCTCAGCCAATTAAAGGTCGTTGAGAGGGGCTTTTTACCCCAGCGTGGGGCTCTTTACCCAGGATTCCCCTACAGATTGGGTGTTAGTCCTACACCACCTTCTGGAAAGGAGCAAAAAAAGGTGTAGTTTTGACAACGCCCCCTACCCCCACCCCCACCCCGACCTAACCCTTAACCCACCCCCTCCTCCAAATACGTGAAATACGTGAAATTCGGGCTGCTCCCACCTGGAGAGCACGTCGCAGTCAGAGGCGCGCCACCCTTTTTTCTCTCTTAAATTTGCATGCGATTCTTTTGTATGTGACTGATGAGGAAGGAAAGGGGGTGGGTGAGTACATTTTGACCGAACGTTTTCATTGCCACTGGGAACACAGGACCTCTGTTTATCGTCTCATCCGAAAGACTCCATGTTCAGACCATAAGGCCTAGTACAGAGTGAGAGGAAAAGTCCACATGTACCCAGGTTCGAACTAGGGTTGTGTGTGTGTGTGTGTGTGTGTGTGTGTGTGTGTGTGTGTGTGTGTGTGTGTGTGTGTGTGCGTGTGCGTGTGTGCGTGCGTGCGTGCGTGCGCGTGCGTGCGTGCGTGCGTGCGTGCGTGTGTGCGTGTGTGTGTGTGTGTGTGTGTTTATTAATTTAATTTAAAACCCTTTGAACGCTAGCCATTCCTCAGCCAAAATTTACCATTAAACTTAACCGGGTAGAGAAAAGATTCCGTCTGCAATATTGGGGATTCATCTGCGGCGTACATAACATAGGGCCTGTCCTTACCTCCCAAAATGAAGAACATAAGGTCACTGGATACCAGACCCTCATTTGATGCCTTTCAGTGATATGGGTGTTAAATCATTGTGGTGCCAAGAGGCGACAGTGGCGATGAAAGGGTTGCACTATCTTGTTTCAGAATTCTCATGCTGTTCCTGCCTGAAATGTCCATGGGTCGAAGGCACCACAACTTCTACATGTCCGGCACATGGATTCTGAACATCTGCTCCTACACCAACGCCTCGTTCAACTTCACCATCTACTACACCATGAGCTCCAGGTACCGGGCCACGCTCCGCTCACTGTGGGGGAGAAAAAGAGCAGAAGTTCAAAAGATACGCAACGTGACGACCGGAGGCAACTCGACTGAGAAGACGCTGCCAGGCCAATTTTGATGATTTTTGGACCCGTTTGATTGTTAAGACGTTGAGTTCTAAATACAGTCACACCGCAGTCACTGTGGGGGAGAAAAAGAGTTAAAAGGATACACAGTGCGGGCTCCGGAGGCAACTCGACTGAGAAGACGCTGCCAGGTCGATTTTGATTAGTTTTAGACTGGACCGAAAATACAGATTTCATATTCACCTATTATTTCATTCGATGAATAAAAAACAACACAAGAACAAAAAGACCATTCCATATGTTTGTTAAGTTTTATAGTTTAGCTGTAGAAAGCTAGCCACCCTGAAACAAATCAAAGTCACAAACGAGAAAGGGCGTAAAAGGGCCTCGAGGCCCAATTCTAGCCCTAACTACTACTACTACTACTACTAATAATAATAATAATAATAGTACATTTATATAGCGCTTTACCTCAGATGAGCCCAACGCGCTTTACAATCAATTATTCATCAACAAATAGACAACAAAAACAGCATTCAAGAATGACACCAACCAGCAGGAACGCATATACAAAGCAACTCTCTCTCTCTCTCTAACACACACACACACACACACACACACACACACACACACACACACACACACACACACACACACACACACACACACACACACACACACACACACACACACACACACACACACACACACACACACACACACACACACACACACACACACACACACACACACACACACACACACACACACACACACACACACACACACACACATTTATTGACACCGACTCGTTCATCCCCCATTCAGTAAGCCACAGCAACCGAGCCGCACGGACTGACCACATACACCAACACACATACACCAACACACATACACAACACACATACACCAACACATATACACCAACACACATACACCAACACACATACACCAACACACACACACACACACAACACACATACACAACACACATACACCAACACACATACACACACACACACACACACACATACACCAACACACATACACCAACACACATACACCAACACACACACACACATACACCAACACACATACACCAACACACATACACCAACACACATACACCAACACACATACACCAACACACATACACCAACACACACACACACACACACACACACACACACACACACACACACACACACATACACCAACACACATACACACAACACACATACACCAACACACATACACCACACACACACACACACACACACACACACACACACACACACACACACACACACACACATACACCAACACACATACACCAACACACATACACCAACACACATACACCAACACACCAACACACACACCCTCACACACAACGTACAGACGCAGACAGACACACACACATGCGTGTGCACACAACCCACAAAACCAAAACACACACAAGCACACATGCATGCTCACACACACACACACACACACACACACACTCACACACACACACACACACACACACACACACACACACACACACACCACAAAGCACACCACAAACCTCTTATTCGATCTTCCCTCACGTGCACACAAGATAGACAACTGATCAAATATTTAGGGTGCAGCAGGAAAAAGATGGGTTTTAAGAGAGGTTTTGAATGAGGAGACTGAGTTGGAGTGTCGGAGAGGAGAAGGCAGAGAATTCCAAAGAGATGGTGCTTGACAGGAAAAAGAACTACTACTACTATTACTACTAATACTACTAATACTACTATTATACCAACGATTTTTTACTCACAGAAAACACACTTTACTCACTGTTGGGAAGGAACAGAGAAGATGCAAAGATACACAATGTGACGACCGGGGGCAACTCGACTGTAGCCCCCCCCCCCCCCCCCCCCCCCCCCATACACGAATCTGATGAAATATCTGTGTTTTTTATATCAGACATTTCATGTAATTCGTGTTTTTGGGTCTACATGAGAATAGTGAAGAAAAATAGTGGAATTAAATTTAGACGGAAGTATTTCACGTGAATCATGACTCACAGACATCGCCACGATCGCATCGCATACGGGTTGAATCGTATTCAGTGTAAATTCAGTGTAACGGCTCCATCACTCTCTGTTGGGAAGACAAAGAGTACTAGTTCTGTTCTTTTTTTTCCTTTTTGTATATAAGTGTTAACTACTGTTGTTGCTTTTATGTTATTATTTTTTCAATGTTAGATTAGTTTTGCGTGTGCAGTCCTTACTGTGCAACTTAAATATTAGAGTACGCTTTATAAGCTCTTAGCTTGTTGTACTCGAAGTTCATAAATGTATTGCTGCTTTGTTATGATTTTCTATTTTTGAATAAATTCTTGTTTAAACCAAGAGTACTAGGAGCGAAAAAGATGCATAGTGTGACTACCGGAGGCACCTCGATTGAGAAGACACTGCCAAGTCAATATTGATTATTGTTGTACAAGATTTTAAAAACATAAAGACATTATGTTCATCTTTGTGCCTTGAATACAGAGCCACTCTGCACGCTTTGCTGGGAGGAGAAAGAGGACAAAACAAAACGATACGCTGAGTATCAACAGGGGAAGCTACCGCGTATTATAGAACTGACAAGTAGTTTTGCTTCGGTTTGCTCCCTTGTGTGAAACGTTT
>CM065707.1:40135219-40137719 GCA_017654935.2 Phymorhynchus buccinoides | reverse complement strand
AAACAAGAGGCAAAGCCTTCAAGGCTCACGTCTGATTTTTATTACTATAATACTGTTACGTAGACACTTGTGCATCTGAAAACAGAATGAATTTTTATTTTACTGTGTAAATTAAATTATTTCTGTGCATTAAATTACCCCTATCCCTTTCCCTCTTTCTTTAAAATTTAATTATATGTATGTTTATATATGCGCATGTAACATAGTGGAGCCCTATTTTTATTTTTGGCAAACAAGTAAAATTGAAAAGCATAGTGACCAAGCTTTCAGAAAAACATAATGACCAATCCCCCCCCCACCCCACCCCCCCCACCCCCCCCCGCCGGGGTAAGGGGGGTTTACGGACACCTGTAGGTCTAAGCCTCTTAGAAAATTAATAATTGAAGTTGCGGAATTCGTAAGGCCATACTCCTGATCTGTTATTGTTTTAAACTGATTGTTCATGCGATATAAACTTGGTCCACATCATCTACATTTCTGTAAGAAACTTTAGTCCTAATATTTTATTTTCGTTTCGTTAATTCCCCCCCCCCCCCCCCCCCTCTGCCACAAAGCAAAGGTCAAGGTCCCAGGCTGCACGCTCATCCATGGTCACATGGTGATCAATCGTCTAGGCCTAACATAGGATTCTGATCTGGATTCGTACGTCGAAGGCAGTGAAATCGACGAACACTGGATTTTCCGGGGTTTTTTTTTTCAAGACTGAAATGAATGTGGGCTAAATGTTAGGTACGTCGTCTTGATTATGAGGTAAGGCGTGATCTCTAGGCCTAGGCCTTGTTGTGTGTGCATTCGCCGGAAGTGCGATAATAGTATTGCATGCGCAGAGATGATGCGCGAATGAACACGAACAAACCGTTGTCAAAGGCGCAAATAAAACGAAACAACCGGGCCTTCAACGCCCACACTCGGTACATCCATTTGTTACAGAAAATATAAGTTAACGACGTTAAAATGTACCTATTTGTACACACCTGAAGTCTTGTGTTTCTTTTTAAACAGCGTTTTTGTATATCTACACAACAGTAATTTCTGCAGCAAATGATTGTATTTCTTATGCTCTTTGTAGATGAATCTGACTGCTTTGATCATCGTGACTTGAAGGCTCACGTCAAAATCAAATATCCTGCTAACTTTAACCCTCCAACACCTTATATGTTTAGAGAAAACGACAACGTTAAAGTTTGGAGAGTGCAAGCTTAAAGGTCGGGCCACGGACGCAACACACACACACACACACACACACACACACACACACACACACACACACACACACACACACACACACACACACACAACCGAACACGTACGATACCATAGACTCACTTTTTTTTTTAAACGACGTGAGCCAAAAAGGAGTATGATTACTTGATCAGCATCTAAAAAGGCAGCAGAGTATCTTCTTTGTTTTTTACTCTAGCCAAGTACAACAGCCCGTTGCGTAGGCCTAAGTCAGAACCCATAAATTGTTGAGGTTGATCAAATAAAGCGCTCTATAGCTTCACATTAATACTGACGGCCTATGAGTAGATTCCATTCTATGCATTACTGCTCGTGGTTACAAATTTGCAAATTCCCTGATTTTTGGGGGAAATTTGCAAATTTCCTGGTTTTGTAAATTTACTGTAACATAATTATGCAAATTATAACATAATTATGCAAAAGACAGGCTGCATAGTTTTAAAAGACCCACCACGTCACGTGTCAAAATCACGGTTTCATCAATTTTTTACGTCATCTCGGCCGAAGGCCATATGGGACAAATCACTGTTTTCACGTGTTTTCCCTCTTATAGCTGGTAAAAACAAATCTTAAGAAATCTTCCTAGCATGAGCGGGAATGTGACACGTGACGTGGGGGGGTCTTTAATCCGCTACTGCCTTGGAGGAGGCCTAGCCAGCTGGGGCCCATCACGACGACAACCAGAGGACCCTTCATCCAACGACAACACCAGACGCAGACCTTCGCCTGCACAAAACCTACAACACCAGAGCAGGCACCTGCCACGACCAGCCTTCCTCCACGACCTATCCTTCTTCTTCTTCCAGTGATGTCCACCTGCCGTTTATCGGCAATTATTGACATATACAGGGGTTCAAAGACGAAGATGTGCAGCACGGGATGAGATAGGATTTGAGAAATATATTAGGTAATAGAAAAGCGTTTGTTGTTTACAATGATATTGACAGGATATGAAGAGAGTAATTTGGTTGGGTATTTATTTTGTAAGTTCAGATAGGTATTCAATATTAGATAATCATTTGTTGTTTTAAGATGATATGAAAAGATGAACTTGGCTGAGTATTTTGTAGGCTTGAAATGGGTGTTGAGTAAATTTTAGTGAGATGCAAAATAGAAGATGGAGTAACTCATGCACGACGCTCGGGCCTCACATGATGCATGCAGAAAAATATGTCTGTTTGAGTCATGCACGACCCTCCCTCATCGCCATCGCATCGTCTCCATCCCCGGGAAGACCCTGCTGTCTTCGGGAATACCG
>CM065707.1:40120219-40125219 GCA_017654935.2 Phymorhynchus buccinoides | reverse complement strand
GGATAATTGCAGTGATACCAATTTAAAGATTATCCATCGTATGTACAAAAAAGCTATTAAAATAATTTTATTAAAATCAAGTTCACTTACCTATGAAGACTACAAACAACTAGATATACATGTACTAAACTTTCAAGACAGACTTTTCCTCAACAAGGCAATCTGCATGCATAATATTGTCAACGGAAATGCTCCAAAAAAAGATAGCAGTCAAATTTAAGACAAACACAAGCAGACACACCCATTTGCTAGCATTCCCTCGACTAAATAATAATCTATTCAAAGCTAGTCTCCTCTATTCGGGTGGAGATTTATGGAACAAATTACCCTCCAATTTAAAAAACATAGCAAACAAGAACTCTTTCAAGAAAAAAATGAAAATATATCTCTTTAACAGAACATAATCTCTCTCTTTATTTTCCTCTTATTTGAAATGAGGGTCAAAATAGAGAAAAGGTGTTGATATGTGAATGTGATGTTAGAATTAAGAATCGATGTATATATTGTATATATTGTACATAATATGCTACTCTCCCACTCCCCACCCTCTTCCCTGTTTCTGTAACTTGTCTGTTTCGTTGTTTATGTCCCCTCTGTTCCCCTTTCTGTATTGTTTACCACTTTGGAATCTTTAGGTCCTTCGGGTTGTTTTTGTGTTTTTTACGGATGGCTTGATGAAACAAAGTGTATTATTTCTTATTCAATGTTCCATCTGGAAATAAAATTTTGACTTGGCTAGACACACACACGCGCGCGCGCGCGCACGCACGCACTCCCTCTTTCTCTCCCTCTCTCATTCAGTTACGTCCAAGGGAAGTAAGCGCTGCCAGCCAGTCCAGCCCGTGAGTTAGTCGACTTGGTTTTTTGGCAAAACTGCCTCTGCGTGCGTGCGTGTGTGCGTGTATGTGCGTGCGTGCGTATGTGTGTGTGCGTGTGCGTGCGTGCGCGTGCGTTGAGTGAGCTCGAGCGTGCGTGCGTGCGTGTGCGCGTGCGTGCGTGCGTGCGTGTGACCAAACAAAAATGTATTCTACAAATTTCACTGCCTAAACTTCTAAGAGTAGCTAAGTATGGCTTGCCATCCCATCTCATTATTTCTGACAGTTGTAAGCAACTCCACCACCACCAACAACAACACCACCACCTCAAATTCCACCTCCTCCTCCTCTTCTTCCTCCTCCGACGCTGAAGAGTCAGGCTCAGACAACATGGCGCCCGTCATAGCCGGAGCGGTGGCAGGAGTTGTGGCCCTTGCTCTGACAGGAGTCATAGGGGGCGTTGTCTACAACAAGATGGCGGCCGGGAAGACAGCGGTGTCCACCTTCCATCACGGTATGAAAAAGAAGATTACTTTTGGAGTTTTGTTGTGTGGTTGGTGTTTTTTCCAAATTTCTTGTTCAATGGTTGTTATTTTTTTCTTCTCAAAAATTGCTTTTTTAACGTTGTTCCTAAAGTTGCTTTTCAAGTTTCTTTTCCCCCAAAATGGCTTTGGAAAAGGGTTTTTTCCAAAATTGCTTTTGGAAAATTTTGTTCAACTTGCTTTTTTAAGGGCTTTTTTTATTATTGCTTTTTCGATGCGGTTGTTTTTTCAAACTTGTTTTCTTCAAGCATTTGTTTTTTAATTGCTTTTTCATGTTGGGTTTGTTGTGTGTGTTGCTTTTTGGGTGGTCAAGTTATTTTTCCCCCACAATAGTTTTTTAAAAATTTGTTCCCTAACTTACTTTTTCAATTTCCCCCCAAAAAAACCTTGTTTTTCAAGGCTTTACCCATGCGCAAAGGAGAGGAGGACTATGCGATCATTCATGTCGGAGTTATTGTTCTTGGGTCGTTTTTTTCTTCAGTTATTTTTTCTTGGTTTGTCTGTCTGTCCGCAAACAAAAATAAAAGATTTATTGAACTGCAGCACAGAATCGTTTGAAATGTTAGTAGGGTGGCACATACATTACCTTAGTGGTGAGTCCTATGGTGTAACTGTAAACGGTGGGGTGGGGGAGGGGCAGTGAGTACGGCAATAAGTTCTCTCTGATTTTTTCCCCCACTCAATACCTCATGAACCCCTGCACAGAATCGTTTCAAATTCGTGTGTCCCTCTGTCTGCCTGCCGGTCTGTGTGTCTGTCTGTCTGCCTCTCTCTCACCCTCTAAATATGTATGTGTCTATATATATGTCTGTCTGCTTGTCTTTTGACGGTCTGCCTGACCGATTCCTATCTGTCTGTCTGTATGTATATCTGACTCTCTCTCTCTCTCTCTCTCTCTCTCTCTCTCTCTCTCTCTCTCTCTCTCTCTCTCTCTCTCTCTCTCTCTCTCTCTCTCTCTCTCTCTCCTCTCTCTCTCTCTCTCTCTCTCTCTCTCTCTCTCTCTCTCTCTCTCTCTCTCTCTCTCTCTCTCTCTCTCTCTCTCTCTCTCTCTCTCTCTCTCTCTCTCTCTCTCTCTCTCTCTCTCTCTCTCTCTCTCTCTCTCTCTCTCTCTCTCTCTCTCTCTCTCTCTCTCTCTATCTCTGTCTCTCTCTGTCTCTCTCTCTCTCTCTCTCTCTCTCTCTCTCTCTCTCTCTCTCTCTCTCTCTCTCTCTCTCTCTCTCTCTCTCTTTCTGTCTGTCTCTCTCTCTCTCTGTCTCTCTCTCTCTCTCTCTCCCTCTCTCTCTCTCTCTCTCTCTCTCTCTCTCTCTCGTCTCTCTCTCTCTCTCTCTCTCTCGCTCTCTCTCTCTCTCTCTCTCTCTCTCTCTCTCTCTCTCTCTCTCTCTCTCTCTCTCTCTCTCTCTCTCTCTCTCTCTCTCTCTCTCTCTCGCTCTCTCTCCCTGTATGTACGTGTCTATCTGTCTGGTCTTTTGACTCTCTGTCTGACTGACTCCTGCCTCGACATCTCTCAGTCTGTCTGTCTGATTCTTTGTCTCTTTGTCTCTCCATCTCCCCATCTCCCCATCTCTCCATCTCCCCATCTCTCCATCTCTCCATCTCCCCATCTCCCCATCTCCCCATCTCTCCATCTCCCCATCTCTCCATCTCCCCATCTCTCCATCTCCCCATCTCCCCATCTCTCCATCTCCCCATCTCCCCATCTCTCCATCTCTCCATCTCTCCATCTCTCCATCTCCCCATCTCTCCATCTCTCCATCTCCCCATCTCCCCATCTCCCCATCTCCCCATCTCCCCATCTCCCCATCTCCCCATCTCCCCATCTCCCCATCTCCCCATCTCCCCATCTCTCCATCTCTCCATCTCCCCATCTCTCCATCTCTCCATCTCCCCATCTCATCGTCCCATCTCCCCATCTCTCCATCTCTCCATCTCTCCATCTCCCCATCTCCCCATCTCCCCATCTCTCCATCTCTCCATCTCTCCATCTCTCCATCTCTCCATCTCTCCATCTCTCCATCTCTCCATCTCCCCATCTCTCCATCTCTCCATCTCCCCATCTCTCCATCTCCCCATCTCTCCATCTCCCCATCTCTCCATCTCTCCATCTCTCCATCTCTCCATCTCCCCATCTCTCCATCTCTCCATCTCTCCATCTCTCCATCTCCCCATCTCTCCATCTCTCCATCTCTCCATCTCTCCATCTCTCCATCTCTCCATCTCTCCATCTCTCCATCTCTCCATCTCCCCATCTCACCATCTCTCCATCTCTCCATCTCTCCATCTCTCCATCTCTCCATCTCTCCATCTCTCCATCTCTCCATCTCTCCATCTCTCCATCTCCCCATCTCTCCATCTCTCCATCTCTCCATCTCCCCATCTCTCCATCTCCCCATCTCCTCATCTCTCCATCTCCCCATCTCTCCATCCGTCAGTCTGTCCGTCTGACCGACTCCCGTGTCTATCTATCTCCATGCGTTCCAGGCAAGCTGAAGCCAGCTCTCCAGCAGCCCAGACCCAACCTGTCCCAGCAGTACGACCCAGACATGTCCATCCCGGGCCTGGTGGACGCTCCGGCCCAGGTGAAGCCCATGGACACACGGTGGCCGGCCAGGTTACCGCCCCTGAGGGTCTAACAACTGTGGCATCGAGCCAAACTGTTGTGGTTTTCTTTGGTTTATCGTGTGGTGAAGTAGTGAACTTGTCAATGCAATTGTTGGCATTTGGTTGGGAATCTAACAACTGTGGCATCGGACCAAACTGTGTTGGATTTTTTTTTGGTTTATCCTGTGGTGAAGTAGTGAACTTGTCAACTTAATTGTTGGCATTTGGCTGGGAATCTAACAACTGTGGCATCGGGCCAAACTGTGTGGGTTCATTTTGGTTTATCCTGTGGTGAGGTAGTCTAGTAAACTTGTCAACGCAAATTGTTGACATTTGGCTGGGAATCTAACAACTGTGGCATCGGGCCAAAGTGTGTGGTTTTGGTTTATCCTGTGGTGAAGTAGTGAACTTGTCAACGCAATTGTTGGCATTTGGCTGGGAATCTAGCAACTGTGGCATCGGGCCAAACTTTGTGGGGGGGGGTTGGCGTATCCTGTGGTGAAGTAGTGAAGTTGTCAACGCAAATTGTTGGCATTTGGCTGGGAATTTAACAACTGTGGCATCGGGCTAAACTGTGTGGGTTTTTTGTTCTTGTTTATCCTGTGGTGAAGTAGTGAAGTTGTCAACGCAAATTGTTGACATTTGGCTGGGAATCTAACAACTGTGGCATCGGGCCAAACTGTGTGGGTTTTTTTTCTTGTTTATCCTGTGGTGAAGTAGTGAAGTTGTCAACGCAAATTGTTGGCATTTGGCTGGGAATCTAACAACTGTGGCATCGGGCTAAACTGTGTGGGGTTTTTTTTGTTTATCCTGTGGTGCAGTAGTGAAGTTGTCAACGCAAATTGTTGGCATTTGGCTGGGAATCTAACAACTGTGGCATCGGGCTAAACTGTGTTGGGTTTTTTTTTGTTTATCCTGTGGTGAAGTAGTGAAGTTGTCAACGCAAATTGTTGACATTTGGCTGGGAATCTAATAACTGTGGCATCGGGCCAAACTGTGTTGGTTTTTGGTTTATCCTGTGGTGCAGTAGTGAAGTTGTCAACGC
>CM065707.1:40112719-40115219 GCA_017654935.2 Phymorhynchus buccinoides | reverse complement strand
ATGAATAAGGGGAAGAAACTTCTCGTAATTAACTCCCTTTCTACC
The DNA here is from genome assembly GCA_017654935.2 of Phymorhynchus buccinoides. Classification (NCBI taxonomy): domain Eukaryota; kingdom Metazoa; phylum Mollusca; class Gastropoda; order Neogastropoda; family Raphitomidae; genus Phymorhynchus; species Phymorhynchus buccinoides. The sequence goes on along the minus strand of CM065707.1, from coordinate 40,115,174 downwards.
AACGTTATTCTTGAATGTATGTTGATTTGTTTGTGAGCAACTCTCTACCACTGTTGTTGTGTACTGTGTGGGTGGTTGTCATAATAAGCAGGTCTGGGTCACCCTTTGTTGAGGATGAACTTGGGTCTGTATTGTTGTGGCAACTACTTTCACTTTGCTAGGCGAATCGGTGCCATAAATAACTTTGGTAAAAAAAGGGAGTTAATTACGAGAAGTTCCTTCCCCTTATTCATTTCACTATATCCTCTCTCTTAGCCTCACTATTTCATATTTGCTTAACCCAACTTCCATTGAGGCATACCAGTTTGTTCTGTGTTGTTTAAGTGTAACATTATTCAAGACTAGAAGGCTAAGCCATTCTTGAATGTATGTTGATTTGTTTGTGAGCAGCTCTCTACCACTGTTGTTGTGTTCTGTGTGGGTGGTTGTCATAATAAGCAGGTCTGGGTCATCCTTTTTTGAGGATGAACTTGGGTCTGTATTGTTGTGTTCTGTGTGGGTGGTTGTCATGATAAGCAGGTCTGGGCCATCCTTTTTTGAGGATGAACTTGGGTCTGTATTGTTGTGTACTGTGTGGGTGGTTGTCATGATAAGCAGGTCTGGGCCATCCTTTTTTGAGGATGAACTTGGGTCTGTATTGTTGTGGCAACTACTTTCACTTTGCTAGGCGAATCGGTGCCATAAATAACTTTGGTAGAAAGGGAGTTAATTACAAGAAGTTCCTTCCCCTTATCCATTTCACTGTTGGGTTTGTTTTCAATTCTTCTTCTTCTTCTTCTTCTTCTTCTTCTTCTTCTTCTTCTTCTGCGTTCCCAGGCCATATGGTCATAAAGGGTAAGGTACGTATGTGTCCGGTTTTCAGTTTTCACTGGTCTTCCCCGCTACCGCGCTACCGACACATTCCGATTTCGGAGGAGCTCAAAGGAGAAAAATTATTTGGAAGATTTGGGGTGTTTTTTAAAGGCAGGAGAATGGGCCAATAAGTCAGAAAGATAGTAAATGATAGAAAGCAAAGGGAAAAGGCAGAGTCAAAGAGAGTGGCAGATTAGAGGAAGTTACTAGCACAGAACTTCAAGAAGGTGGGGGAACTATTTTTTACGAAAGACCCCCCAGTATCCCCACGGGGAGAGACTCGTGGAAGGGGAAGGGGTCGTCCAGCTCCCCGTATGGAGGCACGAGGCATCCACTCACTGCCCCGGTTTGTTTTCAATAATCATAATATAATAGTTCGTGGTTTGACGCTTACTGGCTTACTGTATTATATATACTAGCGCAACGCCTAGTACCGGCAACGCCCAGTACCGGTCACACCTAATACCGGTACCGCCAAGAACCGGTAATGCTGACTGAGTACCGGTTTGGCCGGGTCCGCAAAATATTATATTATTACTTTTGTCTGTGTCCCTCCTTCCATCTTCTTCGCTCATCCCGTTAACACCCCCCCCCCACCCACCCAACCCCAACCATCCCCCCCCCCCCACCCCCACCACACCCATCCCCACCCCCGCCCCCTACTCCCCACCCCCACCCTATGCACACACGATGATAATAGGGTTTTACGCCCTCTTCGGCTTTTCGGCCATTTATAAATACAAAGATGGTGGGAACAATACTGGAGGCAATGCCCAGAGGCAGTGCTAAATCAGTAAAGTCCCGATTTTTTAATAATACAGATACAGCAGTAACCACCCTTCTTTTCTCACCCAGTTGTACTCCCCACTTAAAGGGGGAAATCATTGTACAAATCATGCCATGAAAAAGACAACGATGCCAATCTGGCAAAAAAAATGGTCTGGGGATATTACTCTCTTGACTGTGTTAGAGCAAAAGCCAGCATATCAGGGTTATTCCTCTTCATCTGATCACGTCATCAGTGATGTCATCGTGATACGTTGGTGGCAGTCATGGAGTTATATTAGCTAAACTCATTTTTTTAATTTAAAATGGCGTCACTTTACAAGCGCTACACATTCAAAACGAACCATTGCTTCTCAAATTGGAAATTGTGGGGGTGGGTGGGTGGTGGGGGGGGGGGGGTAGCTTTGCTGTTTGTTTGTTTGTTGTTGCTTTTGTTGTTGGGTTTGTTTGTAGGGGGGGGGGGGGGGGGGGGGGGCCGATTATTGCTATAACTTCAGAAAATGGGCAGAAACCACAAAAGAGTTTACTCCACGCTCTGCTTGCGTATCACCAAAAACACTTCTCTTCCAAGCGTTACCCATTTACAAATATGTTTCAATAACTTGGATAAGGCATAACAAATTTAAAAAAATAAAAAATAAATAAAAACGAGTGTTTCCTTTCAACTCTGATAAATCCCGGTTCACTTCATCTTCTTTTTTCAAACATTGACAATCCACTTTCGGTATGCATCAATAATTTATTATTTTCGTGTCTACACCTGTCTGTCGTTACCGACAATGACTGCCAGATAGCAGAGGGGGCGGCTGCTATTCCG
>CM065707.1:40105219-40110219 GCA_017654935.2 Phymorhynchus buccinoides | reverse complement strand
ACGTGTGTGTATTTACTTTTTAATTTGTGCATGTTAAGTATGAATAAAGTAATATAGGAATATGTTTGATTTTGTCATGTGTACATATATTTGCATTTAAAATTGTGCATGTTAAGATGAGTAGGTAAAGTAGAGCTAGGTTTGATTTTATTACGTGCATGGTTTTCCGTTCAAATAAGTACATTTTTAAGATGAGTATGTAAAGTATGACTAGGATTGGTTTTGTCATATGTTTGTGCACTTCTAAATTTGTGCATGTTAAAGATGAGTATGAAAAGTAGGATTATTTTGTTTTTTTTTCCGTGTGTATGTGCTTAGGCCTACTCTTAATTTATGCACGTTCAAAATGAGTATAGTTAATAATATTAAGTTTGATTTTGTTATTGTCGTGCTACTATATAGGGTTGTATTTTGCATGCTTTATATTGCTTTGTCTGTGCTCATTTTCCTTTTTCATTTCTACTTTTATATTTGTAATATTTTGTTCTCCAGAGGGCTGGATGTAAAAAAGCATGTTCTTGCTTATTCTATTATCCTCTATGAATACAATTAATTCAATTCAATTCAATTCAATTCTCTCTCTCTCTCTCTCTCTCTCTCTCTCTCTCTCTCTCTCTCTCTCTCTCTCTCTCTCTCTCTCTCTCTCTCTCTCTCTCTCTCCTTGGAAAATCAAGTTGTCAAGTCTTTTCCCTTCCTCCACGCCCTTTGGCTGCTGAGAGGCACGACGAGATTAGGGCGGGGCTTAGTATTCAACCACACCCCAGCTCGTGCGATCACGATGGTTCGACTTTTCTAAACGTCCCCACCCCACCCCCACACCCTCCCCCTTACCAAATCTCTCTCTCTCTCTCTCTCTCTCTCTCTCTCTCTCTCTCTCTCTCTCTCTCTCTCTCTCTCTCTCTCTCTCTCAGTTTCTTGATAGTAGGTGACGTGAACGGATGTATAATTTGTGCCAGCAGCTCCAGTATTCTATTGTGGACCTTCCAGCTCAAAGCACAAAGCAGCAGGGAACATTTTTAACGGGATTTAGCTGATTGTGTTTGCGATTTTGACAATTGGATTATTTGATGTGGTGACAGCCCTGATAATTGTGTAGTCGGCAGCAACATAAACAATATGTTTCACACGTTTGATTAATGTTCTTTCAGCTATGTTGTATCTCTGTCATGTTGTTGCACCTAACATGAATTTCTCATTTGGTGATAAGATATTAAAGTATACTTGAACTTGAACTTGAATATGACTTGACTTGAAATTGAGTTATACCGTAATAACGGTCGTGAAATAATAATTTTGGCAAAGTTTTCCATAGAAGACTCTAAGATTTTATTATAATTGAACTTGGCAATGTTGGAGCGGTTCGAGTAAAAACAGGTTAGTGATCACCCTTCAATGTCGTTATCGTCGTCGTCATCATCATTATCGTCAATCATTATCATCAAACCTAGGCTTATCATGATCATTATCATCATTATTATTATCATTATTATCATCATCATCATCACAGCATCATCATCATCACACCTTCATTTATTAAAGCCAAGAGTAGCCATCAACATAAAAAGCATCATCATCATCACAGCATCATCATCATCACACCTTCATTTATTATTAAAGCAAAGAGTAGTCATCAACATAAAAAGCATCATCATCATTATCAACATCGTCATCATCATAATTATCAGCTGTAACTAATTTCGTTTGCGTAACATTCACGAATGAAAGGCATGTGAAACCTTTAGAGTCTAAGTTAGACACATACTAAAAGTTCAAAGGTGGTTATGACCACACACGTAAATCGACCTATACAGTCATTAAATAACAATTATTTATTTATTTATTTATTTAGCGACTTATTTATTTGTTTGTTTGTTTTTATTTATTTGTTTATTTATTTTTTATTTTTTTGTTTATAAATCTAGTCGTTTAGTCGTGAATTTTTTATTTTTTTTAGTCAACAGCATTGTTTTAAAGTGTTAGGTTACATTTCAAAAAGGTCATCCAAAGAATTGGAGGCGATTTATTTATTTATTTATTTATTTAGCGATTTCTTTTGCGATTTATTATTTGTTTCTTTTTATTATTTGTTTATTTATTTTTAATTTATTTGTTTATCTAGTCGCTTAGTTGTTTGTTAATTTAATTTTTTTTAGTCAACAACTTTGTTCGAAAATCTATGCCAAACTTTGATGATTTGTTTTAAATGTCAGGCTACATTTCAAAAAGGTCATCAAGAAAAATTTGAGGCAATTAAAACCACACTATCATTGAATCTGCAGTATTACATACTGTATCTTTTCTATTCGCGTGAAAATTCGACAGACATTTTTAGCTGAAAAATGGCTGGTGTTGAAAGGGTTTTTAATTAATCTGATAATAGTGAAAGCAAGGGTTACACCAAACATTTTTTGCTGAATAAATAAATAAATAAATAAGTGATAAAAAAAAAGACATTTGATGTATCTGAATTAGTCATGAGTCGGAGGTTAATGATAAATGTGGTGGTGATGATGATGATGAGATGTCAGGTGATGATCGTAACGATGATGATGATGATGATGATCACGATGATGATGATGATGATGATGTCAGATGATGATGATGATGATCACGATGATGATGATGATGATGATGATGTCAGATGATGATGATGATGATGATCACGATGATGATGATGATGATAACGATGATGATGATGTCAGATGATGATGATGATGATGATGATGTCAGATGATGATGATGATGATCACGATGATGATGATGATGATAACGATGATGATGATGTCAGATGATGATGATTATGATGATGATAGTCAAAATCTTCCACTACGCCATAATTTTCCATTACTATACAATTACGTTTATCATACAATGAATTTCTTTTTTTTCTCTGGTGTCACCTGACTTATTCATATACCATAGAAGTAAATCTGTTTAACGTCCTCCGGTCTGGAACAGACACATATGGGAAATTAGTAGATGTAACGATGGTGGGAACGATCCTGGAGGCAATGCCCGAAGGCAGTGCAACACCAGTAAAGTCCCGATTTTTTTTTGTTAGCAATACAGATAGTCTTGCTATACAATTGAAGAAAATTAATATGTTCCAACTTATAGACAGCTTAAGCCTAAACTTGCGAGGTGACCAGACAGAGAAACAGAATAGCAAAACAACGTTAGGTACAACTTTACAATCCTCAACATTTCTTCTTCTTCTTCTTCTTCTGCGTTCCCAGGCCATATGGCCATAATGGGTCAGGTACATATGTGTCCGGTTTTCAGTTTCCATTGGTCCCTCCGCTGCGTACAGCCGACACATTCCGATTTCGGAAGAGCTCAAAGAAGAACAATTATTTGGAAGATTGGTTTTTTTTTAAAGACAGGAGAATGGGCCAATAAGTCAGAAAGATAGTAGATGACAGAAAGCAAAGGGAAAAGGCCGAGTCAAAGAGAGTGGTAGATTAGAGGAAGTTACAATCACAGAACCTCCAGAAGGTGGGGGGACTATTTTTGCGAAAGACCCCCCCCCCCCCCCCCCCGGTATCCCCACGGGGAGATCCTCAAAATAATGATGAAGATGATTCTGATCACGGACAGACAGACAGAGAGACGGACGGACAAAAACAGATCCCAGCTAACCACCACCACCACCACCACCACCACCAACAACAACAACAACAACAACAACAACAACACCAACAACACCAACAACAACAGGAAGAGTGAGAGATGAGTGGAACCCTTCCCACCCCTGCTGAACTGGTCTGTCTGTCAGCCCCTGCACCAAGTGAGTGTATGACGTGTGATTTGAATAAGTGGCTGTCTGTTTGTCTGTCTGTTTGTCTGTTTGTCTGTATGTCTGTCTTTGTCTGTGTTTTTGTGTCTGTCTGTTTCTGGTGTCTGTGTCTTTGTCTGTCTGTCTGTCTGGTTGCCTCCGCACCAAGTAAGTGTGTGACTTGAGTCATGTCCGTCTGCCTGACTGTCTGTCTGTCTGTATGTCTGTCTGTTTCTGTCTGGTTGCCTCCGCACCAAGTCAGTGTGCGACTAGAGTAATATTTATCTGCCTGACTGTCTGTCTGTCTGTCTGTCTGTCTGTCTGTCTGACTGTCTGTCTGTCTGTCTGTCTGTCTCTGTCTGTCTGTCTGTTTCTGTCTGGTTGCCTCCGCACCAAGTAAGTGTGCGACTAGAGTAATGTCTGTCTGCCTGTTTGTCTGTCTGTCTGTCTGTTTGTCTATCGCCCTGTCTGTCTGTGTGTGTTTCTGTGTTTGTTTGTTTGTCTATCTGTTTGTCTGTTTGACTTGTCTGTCTGTCTGTCTGTCTGTGTGCCTCAACAACATTTTCATGTTTCTGTCTATTTCTGTGCCTGTCTGTCTGTCTGTGTGCCTGTCTGTCTGTCTGTCTGTGTGCCTGTCTGTCTGTCTGTCTGTCTGTGTGCCTGTCTGTCTGTCTGTCTGTGTGCCTGTCTGTCTGTCTGTCTGTGTGCCTGTCTGTCTGTCTGTCTGTGTGCCTGTCTGTCTGTCCATCATAGCTGTTCTGTCTTTCGGTATCCGCACCAAGTAAGCGTTACGATGTAATTCAACAATGTCTCTCAGTCTGTCTCTCTGTCTGTCTGCCTGTTTGTTTATTTGTTTCTTTGTCTGTTTGTCTGTCTCTCTATCAACCAGATAAGCACATGATTTGCTTGGGTCCTGGTTTTGTTTGTAACCCGACTAAAAGACTCCAGGGATCACCCCAACAGCCGAAGCACTCGAACACTATGGTACAAATACACCAGCTGGGAATGAGAACATTACGTGTGTGACCGTTTTTCGATTACCCCGCCACGTGGGCAGCCGCACTCCGACTTCGGAGGAGAACCTGATTTGGTTTAAATAGCATTTTATTTCTGAAGGTCACAAATGAAAATTAACAATGATCATTAGATAGGGCAACAAGAAAACTTATATAAAGCCCTATCTTCAAGGAAAAAGTGCACAGACAATAACAGTGACGGACGGCCA
>CM065707.1:40092719-40097719 GCA_017654935.2 Phymorhynchus buccinoides | reverse complement strand
CGAGAGGCCGGCGGATGCGCATTTCGCGCATTTGCGAAACCGCGCAAATGATACGGCCGCCTCGGTTGCCATTGCCATCGCCCCGTTAGGGCTCACAGCAAATTTGAAGCGATTCGGTCGAAAAACGGCGGAGTTATAAGGCCCGTTTTGTGTTACACACACACACACACACACACACATGCACACACACACACACACACACACACACACACACACACACACACACACACACACACACACACAGCCACACATTTGCCTTTTACTATATGATTAAAAGTGGACAAACTCTAATGATGTTGTCTTTAGTGGCTCTAGGTTATGCCGTCTTACCAGACTATTAGTGACTTGGAGACTGTGCAATACTTTACTTTTTCTTTTCGCCCTAAAATCATGCTATCATGGTAATCATGCTATAACCGTGACATTGTCATCAAACAGCAGTTGCCTCCCTTGCTATCTGGCAGCTATGCCTGAATATGATTGAGTTAACATGCACTAAGCCATAAACGATGATAGCAAACGGCTATTCATGGATTTCTCAAGACAATCATCACCCAAGAGTTAAGATGTAGCGGTAACCACGCCTCGGTTAAACCTCATCGCCACAAGTACATGCACGCATGATTTCTTAAGTGTGAATGAAAAATGGTGTTTTACGTCCTCTCGGTCTGGAACAGACACATATGGGACATTTGTAGATACAAAGATGGCGGGAACGATACTGGAGGCAATGCCCGGAGGCAGTGCAACACCAGTAAAGTCCCGAGTTTTTAACAATATAGATAGGTGTAGCAGTAACCACGCCTCGGTTAAACCTCATCGGCTATGGCACCGCTACATTTTTCTTAAGTGTGAATGAAAATGGTGTTTTACGTCCTCTCGGTCTGGAACAGACACATATGGGACATTTGTAAATACAAAGATGGTGGGAACAATACTGGAGGCAATATCATAAATTAAATCGCTTCAAACTCAAAAAAAGGACAATCGTGTCATAACTTACCAAAAAAGTACTGTTAACAGTAAGTATTGATTTATGGGTAAAGCAACCCAGGTGACAGCTCAGAGGCCTGTCTTTGTTAGACTATAGAATATAATACTGCGAAAGGTCTGTGGTCCTCCTCTGCATGCAACATGTGTTACTGTCACACATGTCCCCTACTCCTTTGCATGCATCATGTGGGGCCCGAGTAACGGTCGTGCATAACACACTCTGCATGCATCATGCGGGGCCCGGAAGTCTCCACCAGATCACGTGTCAAAATCACGGGTTTCACGGGTTTTCCCTCTTATAACTGGAAAGAAATCTTGTTTTGACCAAGTCTGACTCCCTTATAAATGGCCCCAAATTCAAACCGAAACAGTTTAAGGAGCAGCCTCAATTTGAAGTTGGGGAAATGTGCATGTGGGTCACAGCAACCCAGAAAAAAAACAAGAGACTTAATCGTGGTGCGTCACTGGGTCTTTAAACGGTCGTGTATTACTTTTAACTCGTCTTTCCCTCTACCGCGTGTCTCCCCCTACCCCTGCACACCCACCCCACCCCTTTAATAAGTCAGAAAGATAGTAGATGATAGAAAGCAAAGGGAAAAGGCAGAGTCAAAGAGAGTGGCAGAATATAGGAAGTTACGAGCACAGAACTTCCAGAAGGTGTGGGAACTATTTTTGCGAAATCTATTTTTGCATGCATGCATACATGCACACATACATACACACACACACACACACATACATACATACATACATACATACATACATACATACATACATACATACATACATACATACATACATACATACAAACATACATGCATGCATGCATGCATGCATGCATGCATGCATGCATGCATGCATACATACATACATACATACATACATACATACATACATACATACATACATACATACATACATACATACATACATACATACATACATACATGCAATAGGATTACATTTTTTTTATATTGAACACAAGTGTGGTTTTCCTTTTTTGTACTGTCCCCTTCAGACATCTGTGACATGTTTTTGGACATGGTTTTGTGATGTATTAAAACGTTTTCTTTACATTTTTCACAGCTGAATAGACTTGTTGTGGCTTTTCAACATATAGAAACGACGACCGCCAGATGGCGCAGAATTTGAAACCTATAGGAAAAGGCTCCTCAAATGTCTGACACGCACAGAAATCTGTTAACAGTTTCAAACGAAATAAACCGATAGAAATTTCAAAGACTACGCTGAAGATTATAATTTCCGAAAGCTCTAACATAGAGCTTATGGGATAAAATGATAGGCAAATTGCAAATTATGGTTAAGGCATGCCCTTTGGCACACATGTACCTTAGACCCTCCCCTAACATCTCATGACGGGAAGCACCTTCGCAGCTGGTGGTTTATGTGAGAAACAGGCCCCTTTGTGACGTCACCCTAATACGGCTATTACCACTTGCGAATCCAACTACAGTAGCTTTTATTGGTTATTTAATGTACAATTATGTCTTACTACACGCAACTTTATGTGCCTGTCATAAAAACCAGACCAAGCTCTAAGCTCATTACAATCACGAGTCACACAACGGGCTTAGACCTACAGGTGTCCATACCCCCCCCCCCCCTTACCCCTGCGGGGGGTGGGGGGTGGGGGGATTGCTCACTATAATTTCCTGAAAGCTTGGTCAATAAGCTTTTCAATTTTACTTGTTTGATAAAAATAAGAATAGGGCTCCAGTGTGCTACACGCGCATATATAAACATACATATGATTCAATGTTAAGAAACAGGGAAAGGGGTAGGGGTAATTTAAAGCGCAGAAACAATTTCATTTACACAGTAAACTAAAAAAAAAATCATTTTGTTTTCAGATGCAGAAATGTTTTTAATGTGACAGGCAATCCTAAGAGCTTTACCAACTGTAAGCTTTAACTACTTCCGGTCAGTTTTGTCTTGGCCATAGGGCAAATCAGCAAAAGCTTCATAAGAAAACACACAGCTGCATGTTTAAAGTTAGAAGGAAGCAATTACTTTTGCTGTTTTGGTTTTTTCATATACTGTTTGAAATATTTAGCATATATATATCATTTTTATCAGCCGTGAAGAAAAGCTGGTTAAGTTTTCACTGCTGTCTGTCTGTTTGTTTCTGGCTGACTGGATGGCTGATTATGTATGTATGTATGCATGTTAACACAATACATTTTGAACGGATGGACCACGGATGCTAATATTTTGCATACGCACAGATACTTAGGGTATCTAGGCCCAGTAAGCAAATGAAGGTCATTGGTCAAAGGTCAAGGTCACTGAAGCACAAAATGTGCCATTTTGGAGGCTTTTTTAAATGGTAAAACGATAACGTTTAAACGAAGGGGCCTAGAATGCTCAAATTATACATGTCCCTAGGTAGCTAGAATATATAAGCCATGTTTGTAAATGAAGGTCATTGGTCAAAGGTCAAGGTCACTGGACCATAAAATGTGCCACATTGGAGGCTTTTTTGTATGGTAACACAATAACGTATGAACGGAGGTACCTAAGACGCTTAACTTTTGCATGGTCATAAGTGGTTAGGTCATCCAGGCCAAGTTTGTAAATGAAGGTCATTGGTCAAAGGTCAAGTTTACTGCAACGCAATGTCTTTCCTGCCGTGCAACATGGAAACAATGCCGCATGGTGACAATGTGGCATGGTGACAATGTGGCATGGTGACAATGTGGCATGGTGACAATGTGGCATGGTGACAATGTGGCATGCAGCTAATGTCGTAGACAATGTGTTTTGTGGCTGGCCATCTAGCCTTTTAACGCTCTAGTTGTACTTGAATTGTGTCAAACGGATGCTTTCTTATAGCTGGATGTTTCATTTATAATTAACTAAACTTACATTTTATTACCAGCTGCATCCAAGCATTTATTAAATACTACAGGAATTGTGGGTTTTTTAAAGTAACATGAAAAAACAACAAGTAAACAGTTAGTGCACACGGCTTGCTTTATACATTAAACAGACTTTCATTTTTAATGTAATAGGCCTACGTACCCGAAAGTGTGTCACTTGAATAGCTTGTTCTATGCTCTTTCATAGCATTGTTTAATTTATGTTTAGCAAAACGCTGACACAGTGCATCCACGTGAAAAGATAAAACCCGATATCAATTTTCGTTTTGTTAAGGCTTTCAAACTATCTAAAGTATTGTAGAAGCTGTCATCAAGTTCAACAGAAGTGTAAGAGTGATATCCAAGGAACATACAGTCTATAATTTTGAAATCTGCTATTCTGTATTTTCAGTCCCTTTTTCCCCAAGCAAGCCAGGATGTATAACAGTTTCACTCAGTAAAAATGTAGGCTCACCTCGGAGCTTTCGGGGCGTCACTCTCCCTTCATCAGCGTCGTCTGCTGAGAGGCCACTGGCGGATCAGTGCACACGATCGTGAGTACAGCTCAAGGCTGCACCCACGGGGCATGACTGAACCAGGGACGAATAAGCCGCGGGCAAGGTGCGTCTCCCAGGATGGTCAACATATTGATAATTGGCCCTAAAGGAGAAGGAGAAAAGAAGGGGAACAGAACTAATTTATTGTCCAGTAATAACGGTTAAAAAAAATTAAGAACTTTAAAACATAAACATGTGGCAAACCAACGCAAAGTCTGTCAATTTGGTGTTGTTCACAATTTATTCAGCTACTGGACTCTGGAGCCTGTTATCCCATGTAATACATGTGAATAATAATTATGGCAAAGCATACACACAATGTTAGAGTTACACATTTCTGATAAGGGTCTCACCGGCAGAAAAGACTGCAAAGAAACAAAAACAAAACAGAAATTAAAAAAATTAAGTAAGATCCAGCAAAATCCATTTCAGTTCTATTTGTTAATAACATAACCAGCAATTTTAGACTCATGGAATCTGTCACAGCATACATTATTGCAGTAAGAATAACTATTTAAAAAAGCGTATCATCCACATAAACCTTTATGTTAGAACATAATGTTCCAGAGCA
>CM065707.1:40070219-40085219 GCA_017654935.2 Phymorhynchus buccinoides | reverse complement strand
TTTACCCCGACTTCTCCTAAATGATAAATATTTTGAGAATAACAAAAAAGCTTCTTTTTTTTAAAGGATTATTATGACAATGCTCCTTTTTTTCTCTTTTTTTCTATTTTTATCCTTTGCCGATCTACGAGTATGAATTCGTTCGTGTATGTTTCTTTGTTTCTTTGTTTTTTGTCCGCCACCATAGGTGATCGGACTTTGCGGTCGGCTTGTTTTTTTGTTATATGTGGGGTTTTTTCTATCTGTCCCAAGGATATCTTCCGAACGGGTTGGCACAATCGCTTCATATTTTGTGTGTAGGTGTGTCACCTTAATAGGAAGAGATCCGAACATGAATTATCAAGGTCTATTGATGTACGACCTTGAAAACCGAAGCTCTTTAAGGGGCCATAACTTCCACACCGTTGGTCTTAGAGTCTTCACATTTGGCATGGAGGTACTTTGGCTTATGCCCTTTCTGATGATGGCATACCGATCACGGTCGAGGTCACGATCCGGGAGATCGTTAGGCCTTGAAAGTGGTAGTGGTGTACAAACTGGGTTTTAAGCTTTATTTTCAACATTTGTACTTGACAGAAGCGCTTCAGATTGTGTGTGTGGTACTGTATACCCTAGAGTAGAAAACATCCAAGCATAAATTATCGCCATGCTGACCTTGACCTTGAAGCTTGACCTTAAAAACCGAAATTTCCTTCTTTGCGCTATATGTTTCTTCTTCAAGCTGTATCTCGTGAACTAGAAGACAGAATCCCTTCCAATTTGGTGGCAGGATATGACACTCTACGGGGTGTCGCAAGTGCGTGGCATTGCTGGTGACGGACATGTCTGCCGCTCGGCGACGCCCTTGTTTGTTTTGTTTTTTTGTTTGGTTGGGGTTGGGTTTTTTTTGGGGGGGTTTCTGTCTGTCCCAAGGATATCTCCCGAACCGCTTGACAGAATCGCTTCAAATTTTGTGTGCTGGTGTGTCACCATGAGAGGAAGACATCCGCGCAGATTATCGCTGTCCTGACCTTGATCGTGGCGTATGACCTTCAAAACCGAAAATCTTTAAGGGGCTATAACTTCCACACCATTGGTCTTAGAGTCTTCAAAATTGGCATGTAGGTACTTTGGCTTATGGCCGTTCTGATGATGGCATACCGCTTAAGGTCAAGGTGAAGGTCAGGGAGATCGGTAGGCCTTGAAAGTGGTAGGGGTCTAAAACTTGGAACGAAAAAGAAACATACAGGAACGAATTCATACTCCTTTGCGATCGTAGATTGGAAAAGAACAAAAACAAGGGCATCGCCGAGCGGGTGTTGAGACATATGCTCACAAGACACTTGCTCACAGGACAGTTGCTCACAGGATACTTGCTCACAACCTTAAGACATTATTTTGCTCACAAAAGAAAACAACAACAGAGGTGAATGTGTATGTTCGTGTATAAACTCTATGTATGTGTATGACTGTCTGTCGTTTCCGACAATGACTGCCAGTTTAGGAGATAGCAAAGGGGGCAACTGCTGTTCCGGCTGGCTGAATGAAAGTTCGTTTAACGTCCTCTGGCCCAGAGCAGGCACAGCACAGAGACAGACAGACAGACAGACATAGAGACAGAGAGAGAGACAGACAGAGACACAAAGACACAGAGACAGAGACAGACAGACAGACAAACAGACCAACAGACACAGAGACAGAGAGAGGGAAAAGGCAGAAAAGACAGACAGAAAAAAAGAAACATACACGAACGAAAATAGACTCCTTTGCGATCGTAGATCGGCAAAGGACAACAACAAAGAATGAATGAAAAATGGTGTTTTACGTCCTCTCGGTCTGGAACAGACACATATGGGACATTTGTAGATACAAAGATGGTGGGAACAATACTGGAGGCAATGCCCGGAGGCAGTGCAACTCCAGTAAAGTCCCGAACAATACAGATAGGTGTAGCAGTAACCACGCCTCTGCTTACTGTTTCACGATAACTCATGTTGAGGCTGATTAGGCGAGTCGTGCTAATGCGTTTAGGCGGAATGTTACGTTTGGGTTTTTCGTGACATCGGTAAATGCCATGCACGAAAAGTCGAGATCAAAGAATTCGGCGAAGTGAGGCGCACCCGGAAAAATGTCATGCTTTTTTTTTATAACAATTTTGCCCAAACTCTATGCAGGTAGTGGGCGTTTGCTAGGGATGTTACGGATATATGCATTTTACGTTGTCAAGATGTTTGTATTCAGAACTCAGTTCAAATCTGTAATTATAGACTGAACATTTCTCTTGAAATACGATTTAACGACGATAATTTACAAAAGGATTTTTGCATTGTGCACGCAACTATATATTATTTTAAAGTATGACTTTTTATGCCAGTGCATTGTATACCAGAGCATTGACCGCATGTGGGGGGTAGTCCCAAGGCGTGTTTGAGGGCGGACAGTTCCACCCTTTCTAGCCGTTTCTAGCCTTGTGAGTCTGTGGCCTTGAAGAATGCTTCGTGTCCGTATGTTAGTTTGGAGCTCTCCTGGCTTCGGTTATCAAATTTGTGATGAAAGAGACGCACGAGAATATTATACTATAGAGACAGGTCTCAATGCAAAGACAAAAGGAATCATGACGTGCGTTCATTAAAGAGCCCCTGGGCAGTTAAACCAAAGAGCGGATGACTTCATACCTCAGACATAAGACTGATTCTATCGGGTTAGAAGACAATGACTTGGGCAGAGGCCTGGATGGCGCAGCTTGACTGAATGCGAGTTAATCAGATTAACGGGACAGTAATGTTAAGAGAGAGAGAGAAGGGGGAGGGAGGAGAGAGAGAGAGAGAGAGAGAGAGAGAGAGAGAGAGAGAGAGAGAGAGAGAGAGAGAGTTTAGGGAATAGAGAGAAGTGAGAGAGAGGGGGGGGGAGTAGAGAAGGGGAGAAGAGAGAGAAGGGAGATAGATAGATAAAGAGAAAGATAGGGGAGAGAGAGAGAGAGAGAAGGGGGAGAGAGGGAGAGAGATAAGGGAAGGGAGATAGTGAGAGTGAGAGGGGGAGAGGGAGAGAGAGAGAAGGGGAGAGGAGAGAGAGAGAGAGAAGGAGAGAAAAACAGAGAGTGAGAGAGAGAGAACGGAGAGAGAAGGGAGAGGAGCGGGAGAGAGAGAGAAGGGGAGAGAAGGGAGAGAGAAGGGAGAGAGAGAGAGAGAGAGGGAGAGAGAGAGAGAGAAGGAGAGAGAGAGAGAGAGAAGACGAGAGAGAGAGAGAGAGAGAGAGAGAGGGAGGATATTAGGGACAGTCCACATGGCATATAAATAGACAAAGGATATGATGAGAAACGTTCTATTTTTCTAACGGATTCTGCCAACAATGACTCTTGGACAGAGATGAGACGATTGGGATTTAAGTTTAAGAAGATTATCGGATTAGAGGACACTTAATCCGCCACAGACTTGACTTAACGGATAATCCATTGTCAGCCGCCTAGTAGGTAGGATAATCCGTTCGTGGGTGCGTCACGGCTTATCCTCAAATTGAATGTGGCTTTTGAAGTTTGGTTCTTCGTTCCACTTCTGTGCCTTTTCACAGACAAACAATAAAATGACAATATTGTGGGAACGTCTTTCTGTATTACTTGAATGTCTCCATCTGTCTCTATCTCTGCTTCTCTCTCTCTCTCTCTCTCTCTCTCTCTCTCTCTCATGTCTCGTCTCCATCTCTCTCTCTCTCGTCTCTTTGACTCTCTCTCTCTCTCTCTCTTCTCTCTCTCTCTCTCTCTCTCTCTCTCTCTCTCTCTCTCTCTCTCTCTCTCTCTCTCTCTCTCTCTCTCTCTCTCATGGTTCTTCTTTTACAACAACGTTCAGTGAAGATACTAATGTTCTATGCCCTGTTTGTAAGGTAAAACAGGATGAAAACCACTTTATGTATGTCTGCTCGTTATATAATGATATGAGACTGAAATATTTGAGTGAACTTGGTCAATCGTATACTGATATTTTGTGTAACGGATCTGTGTTTCAAATTCGTAAGTTAGCTTTATATATTTTTTATTCCATTCCTATACGGAAACGTATGGATGAGTATTTGGAAGGTTAACCATGTTTCTTGTCTGGTGTTATTTTGAATGTTTGTACCTTGCCCTGTTTCTATGGGCTAATGGCCTAAAGGTATTACAACTTTGTTCAATTGATTCTCTCTCTCTTTCTCTCTCTCTCTCTCTCTCTCTCAGAACACACAAACTCTCTCTCTTCTGTGTCTGTCTGTCTCTTTTTGTCTCTGTCTCTCTGTCTTTCCGTCTGCCCCGTCTGCCCCTGGCTCTCTTTCCCTCCTCCAAACCAGTGTGTGTGTGTGTGTGTGTGTGTGTGTGTGGTGTGTGTGTGTGTGTGTGTGTGTGTGCGTGTGTGGCGTGTGTGTGTATGTGTGTGTGCGTGTGCGTGTGTGTGTACCGTGTGCGTGTTCGTGTATGTGTGTGTGTGTGTGTGTGTGTGTGTTGTGTGTGTGTGTGTGTGTGTGTGTGTGTGGTGTGTGTGTGTGTGTGTGCGTGCGCTGTGTGGCGTGTGTGTGTTGGGTGTGCTAAAGAACAGCTTTTTATCACTGGTTAACATTAGCCTGTGGAAAGGACCAATAGTAAATGAGAGCTTTGGGCTCTCAATAAGGACACGTTGCCTGAAGACGAAGAAGAAATTCTGCTTAACGTCCTCCAAAGTTTGGAACAGACACATATATGGGACTAGTATAGTAGACATAAAGATGGTGGAAACGATCCTTGAGGCAATGCACGCGAGGCAGTGCCAACACCAGAAAAAGTCCCGAATTGGTTAGACAATACAGTATGTGCATCCTCAATGCCTGAAGGGACGAAAACGGGAGTCTTTCCTTTGCATGAGAGAAAGTACTTCTAATCAATTACATCGCCTGATCCCTTAAAAAAGAATAGACATAGTTAGCGCCCCCCCCCGCCCCCCCCGCCCACCCCCTCCCCCCCCCCCCCCCCCTCCCCCCCCCCCAGTCACCCCCCCTAGATCCCCCCCCCCCCCCCCCCCCCCCGCCCCCCCCCCCCCCCCCCCCCCCCACCCGTCCCGATTGCCCCTTTCCCACCCCCCCCCCCCCCTTTCCCAACCCCCCCCCCCTCCCCCCCCCCCCCCCCACCCCCCCACCCCCCATTTCCCCCCCTTTCCCCCCCCCCCCCACCCCCCGCCCACCACCCCCCCCCCCCCCACCCCCCCCCCCCCCCCCCCCCCCCCCCCCCACCGCCTCCCCTTCCTTCCCCCCCCCCCCCCCCCTCACCCTTCTCTTTCTCTCTCTCCCCCCCCCCCTCCCCCTCCCCCCCCCCCACCACCCCCCCCCCCCCCCCCCCCCCCCCCTCTCTTTCCTCACACCCCCACCCTTTCCTCCCCCCCCCCCCACCCTCCCCCCCACCCCCCCCCCCCCCCCCCCCCCCCCCCTTTTTCCCCCCCCCCCCCCCCCCCTTTCCCCCCCCTCTTCTCTCCCAACACATCAAATGTAGTAGATCCATCTCTCAAGTCAAAGGGGACCAGAGCATAGAAGAGACATAATTTCCTCAGCAAAAGCGCCTTATCTCAGGTAGTCGGGTCGTCCGATTGCCCATTTCCCACTTACGAGGCCATTCCAATTTGGTTATTCTGGAGTAAGCACACACACAAAAAAAATTAGAGTACCATCTAATTCGCCCATCTATTTTCTCTAAAGGGAAAAAAGATCTTTCTCTCTCCTCTAATCGCCGATCTCTGAGAGATAGGCATAATAGAGGGGATAGATCGATATAAGTGAGCATAGCTAGGGTAAGAATGAGGTATAATCATAGGGAGATGATAAGAGTACTCGTAACACTACTATATCGATAAGCAAGAGGGTAAGATCTATTATTAAGTAATAGTGATCTCTGAATTGAGCCTATAGTGTACTCTGCATCTCTACTAGATATTCGAACATCTATCTCTGATCTCTCCTTTACTCTGCCTCTTATCCCTCTCTATGATGAGAGGAGACTCTAGGCCGCATACTCTTAAACCCTCGAATAGGGAGATCGATAATATAATCTCTGGAACTCTTAAATTCGATATACTGCTCGCTCAATATCCTCGACTCTCTTCTCTCCATCTCTAATGTCTCTAATCTACGTAATAGTCTCTCTCTCTGTAATCTAAGTTCTGATCTAGTAGAATACTTCTCTGCGGCGTCCCTCCCCTCTGCTATCATCTCCTACGTCCCCATTCTCTAGCACTCTCATCTCTTGTCCAGTCCTAGGTATATTATCACTTTCTCCTCTAATTGAGTCTCCTCTCATATCAGTGGCGTAAGAGAGTTAGCTCGCCCTAGTCCTCTAGTTTCATAGCGTAATATCTATCTCTATCCTAGCAATAATCTCTTTTCTGATCTATTCTCCCTCAGCTGTTCTCTCTAGATAGAATAAAATACTAGCTCTCTATAATATCACTATCGTTATATCTATTTCCTACATATTGATTCTCTACTAATAGTTACTTTAGTCCTCTCTTTCTCTCTCACTCCTCTGAAGGTCTACTCCTCTCAGTAAGGTTATCTTCGCGATCTCTGTCTTGTCTACTCTCTCTCCCCTCTACCTCTACATTCCTCTACTCCTTTCCTCTCTCCTTCCTCTCTCCTACCCCCTCTTTCTCTCTCTCTCTCTCTCTCTCTCTCTCTCTCCTCTCTCTCTCATACTCTCTCTGTCTCTCGGGCCCCTGTCTCCTATCTCCTTGTACCTGTCTCTGTCTCTCTGTTTTTGTTGTGTTGAAGGACTAATGCACAGGCAAACACACAGACACAGACACACACCACACGCACACACAAGACACACACAACACACACACACACACACACACCACACCACACACACACACACACACACACACACCACGACACACACACACCCACACAACACACACCACACACACACACACACAACACACACACCCACACACACACACACAAAAACATGCGCGAAGTGCACACATACAACCAAAACCAGTCAACACAAACACACTCACACACACACAAGCACACACACACACACACGCGCGAGCGCGCGCGCCGCGCGCGCGCGCGCGCGCACCGCACGCACGCGCCACCGCACGCCACACGCACAACGACCACACTACACACACACAACTACACACACACACACACACACACAACACACACACACACAACACACACACCCACACACACACTTGACAGATAACACATAGGGCCTACATGCTTCTCCCTATCCCCTCCCCAACACCCAAGGACAAGAGGTTCTGAACTTGAGCAAGAAAAGGGCGAAATGGAACTCCTCGCCAAAAGGAAAATCACGTGAGGAGGCATGCGGCATAGATCAAAGAAAGGGCGAGATGGGAAAGGGACAATCGGGACCTAACCGTCAGGCACGGGACCATGAGTCAGCATTTATGGCTAGTCACGTGACTGGCTTCACACAACCACCACCACCCACCACCACACGACCACACACACACACACACCGCCCTGCCTGCCCTCTCCTCCTTCCCCCTCTTCGCTTTTTTTTTTCCTCCAGTAATCCTTTGAATGAAAATCCGTTTAACGTCCTCCGGTCTGAAACAGACACATATGGGACATTAGTAGATATAAAGATGGTGGGAACGATCGTGGAGGCAATGCCCGGAGGCAGTGCAACTCCAGGAAAGTCCCATTTTTTTAACGATACAGATAGTAATCGTTTAGTAAGCTTTTTTCTTAACTGACCCGTTATCGTCTTTACTGACCCAGTCAACATCTCTTCATAAGCTCGTTGTGTGTCCGGGATAATCGGGGATAATGGTCAACTTAGGACGTCATTTCACCGCCAGGGGGGCAATCAAACCAGTAGGGGCTTAGCGCGTGATATTCTTAGTTTGGGGGTACTGAGAGAGTAGAGAGAGAGAGAGAGAGAGAGAGAGAGAGAGAGAGAGAGAGAGAGAGAGAGAGAGAGAGAGAGTAGAGAGAGAGAGAGAGAGAGAGAGAGAGAGAGAGAGAGAGAGAGGAGAGAGAGAGAGAGAGAGAGAGAGAGAGAGAGAGAGAGATTAGTCCCTTCGTCTCTCTTCTCTCTCACTACCCCCAACTAAGAATATCACGCGCTAAGCCCCTACTGGTTTGATTGCCCCCTGGCGGTGAAATGTGCGTCCTAAGCTGCTCATTCTTCCCATTTTCGTTGGAATCGGTTCTCTACTCTCTCTTTTTTTGAGCGGGGGTGTTGGGGTGGGGGGGGGGGGGGGTAGGATTACAGTCTCTACAACATTGTAAAACAGCCTTCATGTGTGTGTTTAATTTCGTTTAGTTAAAGCGTGTAAAGTCAGGCGCGTGGTAGTTGGTGCATTGCCCATTCTTCTTCTTCCATTTAGTCGCCAAAGTCATTCTTGACCACAATTGATCGAAGGAGAGAAAAACAAAACAAACAAAACAAGTGCAACGCCGAGCGGCTGCAAAGTCCCCTCGCAGCATCGCATAAATCGGAATGTGTCGGCTGTACACATACATAAAAACGCATCTAAAAACAGCACGTAATTACATAAAAACGCATCAAAACAGCACGTAACTGAATAGTTTTTTTTATATATAGCCTTGGGGTTCGGACCCGTGATTTGAGCGCGCGCGATCATGCGCACACGAGCGCACAGAAACATTCATGACACCTGTGTTATAGACCATTCATCAAGAAATGTTGTGGGGAAAAATGCATTGAAATACATGCAAAACTTCGCGAGATATTAGCGATTATGTGTTTTGGGGGTTGAACCCGTAACTGGCGCGACCTTGACCTTAATGTAAAACTAAATACATCAGTGGATAGCTTGCATCTTGGCAAACTAGTATACCAAATTTGATGATGATAGACTGAATAGTTTTTTAGAAAAACGGACGAATAGCCCGACGGACACTGGACGGACGGACGGACGGACGGACACCGGACGGACCAGACAGAAACAATAGTTCCCCGAACCTTCGGCTCGGGGACTAAAAATAGAGAGAAAGAGATAGATATATATATAGAGAGAGAAGGGAGAGAGAGGCCAGACAAGGACACCGTTGGTGCCCCGTTGTCCGAACACCAGTGACCACTAAGTTGCACACGGTGAATACAACGACCGTGACCAGTGCGAACAACGAATGACCAACTGACCAAGTGTCCATAAGAGGCAACGGCTAATTGGACGTAAGACCAACCCTCAACCAGTGCCCACACAACAAGCTAACAGAGCGTGCACACAATAAAGCGAAGGCTTGGAGTCAAAACGGACTATCTTTAGAGAGTCCATTGACATATTATTGAACATTATTACGAAGACTAATAACTTGCATAAAAAAAAAGCCTGCTGAAATATAAAATGAAAATCCGTTTAACGTCCTCCGGTCTGAAACAGACACATATGGGACATTAGTAGATATAAAGATGGTGGGGACGATCCTGGAGGCAATGCCCGGAGGCAGTGCAACTCCAAGAAAGTCCCGATTTTTTAACGATACAGATGTATGCTACGTAACTAAGGTTGAAATATAAAAAAGCAAAACACCCTTTTTACATTTCTGCAGTCATTGTTTGTCCCTAAAATGTTAGGGTCCTTGAGAAAAATGGACTGTCGATGAGAGGCAATGGCTAATTGGACGCAATCCCAACCATCAAGCATGGACCCACAATGGCCTTGTCCTTGGCCCTTCCGACACCAGGTGGCGTTCTTAAGTTTCTTGGTGACGGCAAACTCATTCTCCCTTTCTTTCTCTGTCTGTCTGTAAGAGAGAGGGGTTGCGAGAATGAGTGAGAGAGACTGACAGAGACAGGAATACTAGTATGCTATTGTATGCTATAGCATTCCTGGTTAGAATGAGAGAGACTCCTACTTTTGTTTTTTGTTTAAAATGTCATTATTGCTCAATTTCTTTGTGTGTGGGGGGGGGGGGGGTTTTATTGATTATTATATATCTTTGTTCGAAACAATGTTAGCACAACCTTTTATAGTTAATCTGACACTAAATTGGTTCCAGTCTATCTCACTCTCCTCTCTCTCTCTCTCTCTCTCTCTCTCTCCTTATCTCTCTCTCTCTCTCTCTCTCTCTCTCTCTCTCTACTCTCTCTCTCTCTCTCTCTCTCTCTCTCTCTCTCTCTCTCTCTCTCTCTCACTCCAAAATCTTTATCCTTGAAAAATAAAGTTAAAGTTTTCAAGTTCTCTCTCTCTCTCTCTCTCTCTCTCTCTCTCTCTCTCTCTCTCTCTCTCTCTCTCTCTCTCTCTCTCTCTCTCTCTCTCTCTCTCCTCCCTCTCTCTCTCTCTCTCTCTCTCCCTCTCTCCCTCTCTCTCTCACTCTCCTTATCCTTCATGTTCGTACAAAGCTCCGCGCCTTATTGATTCCAGCGATTTGACTAGCGAGTTCTTACAATTATTTGTAAAGGAAGCTAATTAGCTAAAGAGATAATTAGATAAAGCCATTATAGCCTATCCTCTCCCTCTCTCTCCCTATTTTTTCAGGTAGAGTTCTTAGTAGATAGCATAGTAGTCAAAAAGCTCGGAAGAGTTCTCCACTAAAATGGATGACGGCATCCAGACGTATGTCAAACCCATTGTTCTCGAACCTGCGCCATTGATCCGAGTGCCCGGATCAACATGGTAACCAATCGTCGCAAAGCCTTTTGACTTACACCACCCACCCACCCACCCACCCTACCCCTCCTCTTGTACCCTAACCACACCCATCCACACCTACACTACTACACCCCCACCCCACCCCTTCCCCTACTCCTGTCTTTCTTTAACGAAGTTTAGCCTCAAGTAGGGGTTGCTAAATTGCTAACAAAAAGGCGACACCCGTGGCAAATTGGTCATTTGAATTGAGTTGAGTCCCCAAGAAACGGGTTTAGAAGAGAACGCGTGTGTCAGTGTCTGTGTCTGTATATGTGTCTGTATACAGTGCAATCTGAAAGTAAGAGAGTATCGCCTGTCCAAAACTACAAGGGATCATATGACTTTCTGAGTTATTGAAGTAAGTTTGTATCTATAGTATAGTTTGAAACAGTCAGTTTAATTCATGTCCATGTGACTTACATGCCAAGTCGCTTGAGAGTGAATGAAAATGTGTTGCAGAAGGTGAACGAAAGAAGGAAAGATCAGTGAGAGAAAGACAAAGAAAAAGAGAGATTCAAAAACTAAAGGCAAAGAGAGAGAGTTGAAACTGTCCAAGACCACCCAGAGGCACTATTTCGAATTTGACGTTGCGTTGTGTGATTACAAAATGTGATTTATCAACCCAGGAGGGTTTTTGTTTAGCTAAGTTTAGTAACCAGTTGTCCTTGTTATTTTTTTTATATTAAGTTATATAATATATGTTATATGCTCATTATTATTCAGTAAATTTCATTCTGCGACATATTTTGTAGTAGTTTTTATTTGTTTTTGTTTGTTTCTTTTCGATGGCGGGGTTTTTTTTCTCCTGTATTTTTCAACTTTTCCATTTCTCTGTAGGTCTAATAGATATGCTATTTATTTATATTAAGTTATATATGTATATTATTATGCTCATTATTATTCAGTATATTTCATTCTGCGACATATTTTGTAGTAGTTTTTGTTTGTTTCTTTTCGATGGCAGGGTTTTTTTTCTCCTGTATTTTTCAACAGTTCCATTTCTCTGTAGGTCTAACAGATATGCCATTTCATTTTATTTTTTTCTCCTTGCGAATAATAATGACCTGTCCAGAGTTTTCATCGGTCGAGAACGCGCGAATGACGTTTCTCATTTTTGTTTTGTTTTTACTTTTTTTTAAATTTTTGTTTTGTTGTAAGTTTTCAACATCTTGCAAAATGGCTGGCTTTGTTGTGTCTTGCAGAAGTTGCGATGGAATTGTTTGGAGACGAAGGTAGGATTGCTTTTTCTTTTACTTACGTTTTCTTTATTTATTTTTAATTTTTATTTTATTTGTTGTCTGTTTAGTTGTTATTTGTTGGTGTATTTCTGGTCGTGTTGTTTGTTGTCTGTTTAGTTGTTGTTGTTGTGTGTATTTCTGGTCGTGTTGTTTGTTGTCTGTTTAGTTGTTGTTGTGTGGTGTATTTCTGGTCGTGTTGTTTGTTGTCTGTTTAGTTGTTGTTGTTGTGTGTATTTCTGGTCGTGTTGTTTGTTGTCTGTTTAGTTGTTGTTGTTGTTGTGTGTATTTCTGGTCGTGTTGTTTGTTGTCTGTTTAGTTGTTGTTGTTGTGTGTATTTCTGGTCGTGTTGTTTGTTGTCTGTTTAGTTGTTGTTGTTGTGTGTATTTCTGGTCGTGTTGTTTGTTGTCTGTTTAGTTGTTGTTGTTGTGTGTATTTCTGGTCGTGTTGTTTGTTGTCTGTTTAGTTGTTGTTGTTTTGTGTATTTCTGGTCGTGTTGTTTGTTGTCTGTTTAGTTGTTATTTGTTGGTGTATTTCTGGTCGTGTTGTTTGTTGTCTGTTTAGTTGTTGTTGTTGTGTGTATTTCTGGTCGTGTTGTTTGTTGTCTGTTTAGTTGTTGTTGTTGTGTGTATTTCTGGTCGTGTTGTTTGTTGTCTGTTTAGTTGTGTTGTTGTTGTGTGTATTTCTGGTCGTGTTGTTTGTTGTCTGTGCTTTTTTGCTTTTTCTTTGGTTTCAAAGCAATCCCATGCCTTTCCATGCTTATGTGGCGTTCTCAAAATGGATTTGTTCTCAACATGTCTGCGCATGTGCGAAATCGATCATGACGTATCATCACATTTTATCTTTTGTGTATTCGACACTAAATTGACCCTAAGCCTATCCCTAACCCTAATCCTAAACCTATCCCTAAACCTATCCCTAACCCTATCCCTAACCTGAAACCGTCAAATACACACAAAAATAATTTCGCGCATGCGCAGACATGTTTGAGAACAAATCCATTTTGAGAATGCCACATTTACAATTTACCCCTATTTAACCCCTCCCCCCCCCCCCCTCCCCACCCCCACCCCTTTCCATATCTTTCTTTGTCACAAGATAATCACCTGACTATCTAAAAAAAACAACCTTCCATGTCCAGTGTCCCCCCATTTTCAGCTTCAACGCTTTTACTACAGGTGTCATGAGAAATAAGTACATCCCGTGAAATAAGTACCCTTCGCATGTGGACTAGAACCAGTATTATTTCATGTGAGAAATAAGTCAACTATTATTTAAAATATTGAGATTTAAGTGCTCAATCTACGCGCAAAGAACCAATAAATAAAACAAATAGAACAGGAGGGTGTAGTAAATCTACATCTTTGCCAAGAAATCGATGTACAAAGCCAATGCTACTTAGCTTCGTATTTTTCAAAATGGCAGACGATATATCAAGCAATCACCCATGCAAACAAAAACAAAAATAACAAATATTACAAAAAATATCCCTGACTTCTCAATATTTAAGGACGACTTATCTGTTCTTACTGCGTGCCACAAGACTCCTCTGAATAGTTAGAGGCGCAGAATCTGTCCCAAACAGCAAACAATTCGAATGAGGAAAGGGTATTTATTTCATGGGTTGGGTATTTTATATGTAACACAGGTTCAAAACTTTTGAACTATTTTCATGCCCATTGTCCCCCCCCCCCCCCCCCCCCCCTCTCCCCACGTGTTTGGCCACACCGTCAACACCTCCCTCCTTTGTTCCCTAGGCCTTGTCAATATTGACGCGGGGATGAAACCGCGGCGTAAATGACCAGTCAACACCTCCCTCCCCTCCTCCACGCGCGCAGCTCGTGGGGGGGGGGGGGCTAACAGCAGATCATAGCCCACAGGAGAGGGTGGGTGGGGGGGAGGACGGGTAGGGTGGAAGTGTGGGGGAGGGGAGGGGGGTAGTCGGAAAGGAGCACGGAGTTATAACTCCGTGGAAAGGAGAGATAGGATAAACAGAAAAGTTTGGGATGAACTCAGGGAGTCGGTGACCGTATAATGCGTTCTTTGTCTGTTTGACTTTCTGTGTGTCTCTCCCTCTCTTCTCTCTCCTCTCTCTCCTCTCTCTCTCTCTCTCTCTCTCTCTCTCTCTCTCTCCTCTCTCTCTCTCTCTCTCTCTCTCTCTCTCTCTCTCTCCTCTCTCTCTCTCTCTCTCTCTCTCTCTCTCTCTATCTATCTCTATCTATCTATCTCTCTCTCATGTTCCCTGGTTAAATAAAATTCGTTTTCGTTGTAATAAAAATAAATAAAATCGCCTAAAATCTTTGTCCTCAGATCCATCTCTTGACTCTCCGATTAAATGTTTAGCACTAGAATCCTTAGTCTTGTTGATTTATGAAAGAGCCAGGGCATTGTCCTATTGATTTATAATCATTGGCGGTCTCAGGACAGCAATACATTTGTCCTATCAACTTTTCAATCCTTGTAGTGCTGTTGGTATATCACTGATCGTACATCACAGATGTTGTCACAAATCGCACAAATCGCACGTGTGTGACGGTCCCTTCACTGTCATAAACCTGTCAACAATCTGATTGACATGGCACGGGGCACGCGCTCCTTTGACCACGCGATTTTAAAGCAATCGGTTACCGATTGGATTTTAGTTAAGCGGCTAATGGTAATAAGCAAGAGCTTGACTGTAGGGGTTTAATTTTGGCCTTGGAATCTTAGCTCTATAAATGTTTCAATTTTCAGTCTCAGAGCTTCCCCCAGTTGTTCTCTCTACAAATTCTCTCTCTCTCTCTCTCTCTCTCTCTCTCTCTCTCTCTCTCTCTCTCTCTCTCTCTCTCTCCTCTCTCTCCTCTCTCTCTCTCTCTCTCTCTCTCTCTCGTTCTCAGATTGTCTCGCCCAAAATCTCTCCTCAGATCCATCTCTCCGATTACTCGTAACTCTAGAATCCTTTGTCTTATTGATTTCTGAAAGATCCAGGGCATTGTCTCTATTGATTTATCTCTCTCTCTCTGTCCTATCACTTTTCAATCCTGCTGTTGGTTCTGATCTACATCTCAGATCTGTCACAAATCGCACGTGTGTGACGGTCCCGCTCACTGTCATCTGTCAACAATCTGATTGACATCGCTCTCCTCCACGCGTTCTAAAGCTCGGTCTCGATTGGATTT
>CM065707.1:40060219-40065219 GCA_017654935.2 Phymorhynchus buccinoides | reverse complement strand
TCATCATCATAGTCATCCGCCTCATTTCCATCAATCATTCAAAAGAAAAATGTTTCAAATTATGTGGCTTTGCAAGCCCTGCTCTCATGGAGACCTCAGTTTGGGTTTCCGATCCAGTCTATGCCTTGGTGCGTTCGGGTCAAAGTCATGGGGATCAGTGTGTTCTGGGGAGCTGTCGGTGGACGGTCGTGGTGGCGCCCTCAGAGGAGGACCTCACTCACGCTGGCTCCGCGACTAAAAGAATAGTGTCGTCAGTAGGAGGCTTAGTAGGTGGTGTCCTGAACAGGCTCTACTGAACTCCACCGAAGTGACTCAGCAGCAGTGCAGTGTCTCCTCGGTTGGTTGCCTCCTGACGGCCTAGCATAGATTAGCTCCCCTTGGACTACTGGTCTCGGATTCTGCGACCTGAACGTGCGGAGGAGGAGTGGCTGTGAGTTGGGACTTGGAATGAGCGGCGTGGGAGCAACGCCACTGTACGACCCAGAAGATGGGACAGCCAAAAAAAAAAAAATTTTAAAAAAAAAGAAGCGCATCCTATTGTCAGGCATCAGGGCATGTAATCATAAGTGCGTCTGAGACGGCTAACACGGGTAGCAACATGCTAACACGGGTAGCAACATGCTAACACGGGTAGCAACATGCTAACACGGGTAGCAACATGCTAACACGGGTAGCAACATGCTAACACGGATAGCAACATGCTAACACGGGTAGCAACATGCTAACACGGGTAGCAACATGCAAATTATAAGGTACTGCGAATACAATAAACAGCCTACCGTATTGGCAGTTTCTTATAATTTACATGCTACTATCAACTGTTTAAAGACCCACCAGATCACGTGTCAAAATCGCGGGTTTCGCGTGTTTTCCCTCTTATAGCTGGTAAGAAATCTCGTAATGACCAGAGGTCTGACTCCCTTACACATGTCCCCAAATTGAAAACGAAACATCGTTTTAAAGAGCAGCTTCAATTTGAAGTTGGGGGCATTTGTATGTGGGCCACAGCTACCCAGGAAAAAAACAAGGGACTTAATCGTGGTGGGTCAGTGTGTATTTAGAGGGTTGGTTTGGGCTCTGTATTAGTGTTGTACACGTTCTCAGGTAAACTTGGCTTCGGTTTCGTCGTTTAGATGAACATAAATAAGTGCCGTAAATGCAATGAAAGGGCGGATTTTCTGGATTTCTATGTCGTATCTAACTCAAAAATAATTTTTAAAAATCGAGATACGAGGTTTTTGGATTTCACTGACGACATATAATTCACTAGACGGAAGGTGATGCCTGTGTTGTGGACTTAGAAGCAGTAGCAGTAAAAAATCAAACTCAAACTCTTTTATTTGTCGTAAAACCATCAAAGGAATTATTGACACAGAAGTAGTAAGTACATACCACGGAAGAAAGAAAATAAATAAAAAAAACACAAGGTAGTAAAGTTCGTGACAAAGTAAATGCAGCAGATAAAAAGAATACAACATTTGTATATTCTTGCTAATTATTTACTGCGGACAGCAAAGCATTCATAAATGTATCTTGCTATTTAGATTTTGTCCTTGGTCTGACGTGGTAATCTGTAATAGAAGAAAGTAGTAGTACTAGCAGTTGCACTGGTTAGTAGAATTCACATGGTTGTAGCGGGTGAAGTGGTCTAATGCATCATTACTGTTATTCCAAACGATCGTTCTATCGTAAAAATGATTTTCTATTATCAGCACCCCCCCCCCCCCCCCCCCCCATTCTACATTTATTCACACCATCAGTCTGTCTGAAAACATCCCTCCCTCTCTCTCTCTCTCTCTCTCTCTCTCTCTCTCTCTCTCTCTCTCTCTCTGTCTGTCTGTCTGTCTCTCTCTCTCTCTCTCTCTGTCTCTCTCTCTCTCTCTCTCTCTCTCTCTCTCTCTCTCTCTGTCTCTCTCTCTCTCTCTCTCTGTCTCTCTCTCTCTCTCTCTCTCTCTCTCTCTCTCTCTCTCTCTCTCTCTCTCTCTCTCTCTCTCTCTCTCTCTCTCTCTCTCTCTCTCTCTCTCTCTCTCTCTCTCTCTCTCTCTCTCTCTCTCTCTCTCTCTCTCTCTCTCTCTCTCTCTCTCTGTCTGTCTGTCTCTCTCTCTCTCTGTCTGTCTGTCTCTCTCTCTGTCTCTCTCTCTCTCTCTCTCTGTTTGTTTTTATCTCTCTCTCTGTCTCTTTTTCTGTGTGTCTGTCTCTCTCTCTCTTTTTCTCTCTGTCAGTCTGTCTCTCTGTTCGTTTCTTTCTCTCTCCCTCCCTCCCTCTCTCCCTCTCTCTCTCTCTCTCTCTCTCTCTCTCTCTTTGCAGGGGCACTTAAATTACGTGACATATTTAATAATAGATGTTTCCTGTCAAAATTGCAATTTTTTTTATAATGTTTTTTTTTAAATTGTACCTAACAATTATACGTGTGAACGAGCGTGCGTGCGTATGTATGAATGTATATGTGCGTGTGTGTGCGCGCGATTGTGTGCGTATGTGTGTAAGTGTGTGTGTGCGTGCGTGCGTGCGTGTGTGTGTGTGTGTGTGTGTGTGTGTGTGTGTGTGTGTGTGTGTGTGTGTGTGTGTGTGTGTGAATTGCATGCGTTTGAATTTATTCATGCATTGCAATGCCCTTGAAATGTTTGTTTGTTTTTGTAACCGCCCGCCATGACATGGGCCTAAGGCCTATTCATTAAACCGTTCAGTGTTAAGGGTTCAGTGTTCTCTCTCTCTCTCCCTCCCTTCCTCCCCATTTTCAAGATCGTTGTCTCGACCTCTTGTCACACACTCTTTATCCCCCCATCCGCCCCACCCCACCTCATCCCCACCCTATTACCTAGAGAAGCAAACAGACTCTCCACACAACAGACTGTTCAACCACACTTTCATTCCAGTCCGTTCCAATTTCCCTTCGCTCATCATCATGGCGACCGTCTTTTGGCCGGGAGAAGGACCCAAGCGGCGTCTTTTGACCGGAGCGTCAAGAGAGCTCCTTGAAAACCTACGGGGGGAGATAGAGCCAGGTGAAACTCAAGCAGCAGGTGTAGGTGGATGGCTAACCCAAGACCTACCTACTTCAGAAAGCAGTTGGGAATTTGGGAGGTTAGGAGAAGGTGGGAACGATCATAGATGATGGGGGGAAAGTATTCCTATGGGAGGGATGGGGTAGTAATGATCACTTTACTCGTCGGCTGAAAAGTTAAAAAGTTGTTAGGTATAGGTTTTGGAGGGATGATGGGTGTGGGAAGTGTGGGTGGTGGGTGGGTGGGGGTAGTAGTAGGTGTCGATAAGAATAGAAGTATTGGGGGTTTGAAGGATGATGGAGTGTCGGCTAAATCGACCCCAGGTTTGCTTTTAGAAGAAGGTTCGGAACAATTTCAAGGAGTATGAGCAAGACTGGAGACTGAGAGAGAGAGAGAGAGAGAGAGAGAGAGAGAGAGAGAGAGAGAGAGAGAGAGAGAGAGAGAGAGAGAGAGAGAGAGAGAGAGAGAGAGAGAGAGAGAAGCGGAAGCTTAATCAGATAGGCCACAGCCCCTTCTGATGGGGTTACAAAACATCATGAATACAAAAGACAATAAACAATAGATACATAAGTAACGCAATATTCAATAACATTACAGAGAGAGAGAGAGAGAGAGAGAGAGGAGAGAAGAGAAGAGAGAGAGAGAGAGAGAGAGAGAGAGAGAGAGAGAGAGAGAGAGAGAGAGAGAGAGAGAGAGAGAGAGAGAGAGAGAGAGAGAGAGAGAGAGAGAGAGAGAGAGAGAGAGAGAGAGAGAGAGAGAGAGAGAGAGAGAGAGAGAGAGAGAGAGAGAGAGAGAGAGAGAGTTCAAACTTCAAATACGGCGCCTCAAATACTTATTTTACAAGGATAAGAATTTAGGCCGAGCCTAGTCTTCCATTCTGTCCTTGGTTCTAAGCATGCAACATGTAACTAATGCTATAAACGAACATCAGGCGCAGAGGAAAGATTTGCGCACTTGTCCGAATTTCCCCTATATGCGTAAACTTTTATCCTTCTTTCCTCCACTTACTTAGGGTTTTCCGTACGGAACTTGCGCGTCTAATGTGAACCCGGTGTAGCATAAAGTATTTTACCCATGAAATAAATACTCTTTCCCTCATTAAGATTGTTTGCTGTTTGGGAAAGATTCGCCCCTAAATACATTCAGAGGCGTCTTGTGGCATGCAGGAAGAACAGAAGATTCATCATTAAATACTGAGAAGTCAGGGATATTTTTCTAATATTTATTATTATTTATTTTTGTTTGCACGGATGGTTGTTTATATCGTCCGCCATTTTGAAAAATACGAAACAAAGTGACATGGCTTTGTATATCGATTTCTCGGTACAGTTGTAGATTTACACCCTCCCGCTCTATTTCTTGGTTCTTTCCGTGTAGATTGAACAATTAAATATCAATATATAATAGTTGACTTATTTATCACATGAAAGAAGAATGGCTCTAGTGCGCTTTTGAGGGTACTTATTTCACGGTAGGTACTTATTTCTCATGACACCAGCCTTAGTCGATGAAACGTGAGTAGGCGAAACGCGAGTAGGTGAAACGGGCGTAGAGGCACCACCGTCGTTTTTGTGTGTGTGTGGTTGTCTGTGTGTTGATTTTGTTTTCCTGCTCCCCATACAGCAACAGCAGTCAGAAACCAACTAAGCACCATCTGGTCAACGATTGAGCTCCAAATTATCTATTGGGAAAGCAAACAACGCCTTGCCACCACCAACACACACACACCCTCTCCCCCTCTCCCCCCCCCTCTCTCTCTCTCTCTCTCTCTCTCTCTCCCTTAACCACCTCTTATCTTCCTTTCCTCCTCCCCTTTTATCCAGTCATTTTCAGCCTCTCGCACACCCTCTTCTCGAGTATTCATGACGTCATAGATATTTGACGTCATCGTTCTTAGTAGCAAATGGAGCAGTTTAAAGCTCAATGGTCAGAAAGTAACCAAAACGGTCGGTTATATCGACAAACATTGACATTATTCCGAGGTCCTCTTTTAAC
>CM065707.1:40022719-40055219 GCA_017654935.2 Phymorhynchus buccinoides | reverse complement strand
TCTCTAAGGTTTGAAAAAAAGAGCTATGTAACCTAAATGTGTCACGTTTAAAAGGGACATAACCAGTGTTCTGTCCTCACTACTCATAATAGGGAAAAGGGACCGGATGTTAGTCTTTTCTTTTCAGTGTCTTTGGTCTTTCCGGGTATCATCGTTATGTAATCAATTGCGCCTGGCTTCCGCAGTAGATGTATTTTAGAAGTTTAACTTCAGATGACTTTTTAAAGGGGCACCCTGACGGATGAGTTTTTGCAAGAAACACGTCGAGATCACCAGGAAAACACCTTTTACAGAGATCGCAACACTCACTTTACTCTGGTTTCCTAGAAATCAAACCGTCAAATCGGCGATTCTTCCTTGGCGGAGGTGCTGGAAGTAAAATTAATGGCCGCTTGAGTCGCTTAGACCAAATCACGAAATTTCCACAATACAAGCCTTTATATTTACAGTTTACCTAAAGGAGTTTCGCTCACAACAAAGGAAATAGCTCCTCTTTTTTTTTTACTGCACTACAAAGAAAAAGCTTCAACCACTCTTGAGTGTCCTCCACCCACCCCGTCCAAAATGGCTTCTCTCTCCGGCAACCCCGCCAAGGAGGAATCGCCGTTTTGACGGTTTGATTTCTAGGAAACCAGAGCAAAGTGAGTGTTCCGATCCTTGAAAAGGCTGTCTTTCTGGTGATGTCGACGTGTTTCTTGCAAAAATTCATCCGTTAGGGTGTCCCTTTAAAAAAATAAAAACTAGAAAAACTATTTAAATTCTGTTCTCTGTATATTAATATGAACAAAAAAATTAATTCGAAAGTCCTATCTTCTGAAACAAATGTCTCAATGTATGCAAAACGTCCATGTCTAGTTTTCTCACGAACCATTTTAACCATTTCAACGGGCGCAATTGATGACTCCAAAGGGCGCAATTGACACAGGCGTAACTGAGCATAGGGGTAATTGAATTATGTGCAGTTGAGATGCACCAGGAAGGAAGGTAGGTAGATAGGTGCACCTATTTTAATTACCCATGTAATCAATTGCGCATTGCTGATTGCGCCCGTTGTAGTCATCAATAGACGATTTTCGGAAAAATCTAGGGGAGAGCACTTCGTGAAAATTAGAGTTGTTTACCTCCATTACTCGGTCAAATATCATAACAACAATGCAACAATGGCGTCGAAGCTTGAAACCGCAGGATGCCAATCAGCGACTTGTAAACATTTTGTAGAAAAATAAGGGGTGGCCAGTTGCTACAAAGTGATAGAACTTGCAAACTGTAACGTAAAAATATAAATGACATCAATTTCAGAATGACGCACTGCGTTCTACATGCTGTGTGTCTCCTCAAACACAAGAAGCGAGGGCTGGGGATTTACCTGATGGCAGAGTAACTTCCCCTGTTTGACCGATTGAATTAGGCAAGATAACTCCTACACACCATGACATTATATTTTCCGAACAATTCCTATTGACACAGGCGTAATTGAGTATAGGGGTAATTGAATTAGGTGCAGTTGAGACGCACCAGGAAGGAAGGTAGGTAGATAGGTCTTCTTCTTCTGCGTTCCCAGGCCATATGGCCATAATGGGTAAGGTACGTAATATGTGTCCGGTTTTCAGTTTTCACTGGTCTCCCCGCTGCGTACAGCCGACACATTCCGATTTCCGAGGAGCTCAAAGGAGAAACATTATTTGGAGGAATTTTGGAGAGAAAAAAATTAAAAGGCAGGAGAATGGGCCAATAAGTCAGAAAGATGGTAGATGATAGAAAGCAAAGGGAAAAGGCAGAGTCAAAGAGAGTGGCAGATTAAAGGAAGTTACAAGCACAGAACTTCCAGAAGGTGGGGGACCTTCTTCTTCTTCTTCGATCGCTCAGACAGGTACAGCAAGTCCGACTTCGGCCAGAGGAAATCTTGTTGAAAGTGTTTTTCAGGAGTGTAAAAAAAGATAGCATGACAGTTTCAATGTGGCTGTTGATTATGCGCTGCTAGGCGAATTGGTGCAGAAAATAACTTTGGTGAAGGGAGTTAATTATAGAGAGAGTTACCTTTCCGTATTATTCACTATTATCCTCTCTCTCCTTGTCTCACTATTTCTATCAATGTAGTAAAGTTTGGTGTGTTTTTAGTGGTGTATGACCCAGCTTTGACAATTATGGACAATAATAATCGACAGCTTTGTCAATATGGACAATAATAATGGACAGCTTTGACAATTATGGACAATAATAATGGACAGCTTTGTCAATTATGGACAATAATAATGGACAGCTTTGACAATTATGGACAATGATAATGGACAGCTTTGACAATTATGGACAATGATAATGGACAGCTTTGACAATTATGGACAATAATAATCGACAGCTTTGTCAATATGGACAATGATAATGGACAGCTTTGTCCATATGGACAATGATAATGGACAGCTTTGACAATATGGACAATGATAATGGACAGCTTTGACAATTATGGACAATAATAATGGACAGCTTTGTCAATATGGACAATAATAATGGACAGCTTTGACAATTATGGACAATAATAATGGACAGCTTTGACAATTATGGACAATAATAATGGACAGCTTTGACAATTATGGACAATGATAATGGACAGCTTTGTCCATATGGACATAACATTTACTGGACAGACAGACAGATAATTGGATGAACAGACTGTATAGTTGTCTGTTCTTTGGGGCGTATCTTTTTCTTTTTCTTTCTTTTTTTTGAAAGTTTTCTTTTCTTTTCTTTTTTAAAGGTTTTTTAATAATTATTCACACTGTCGGAAATTACCAATGCGCAGAAAGAGGGCAGTGCGCTGAGAGAATCAATGACATTTAAAAAAAACGATATTATGAAAGGAAAAAATACACACGAGTAAACGAACAAACTATAAAGAAACATAAACAAACAATTAAATAGTAATAATAGATGAGTAAATATGTACACATGAAATAAATAAATAAAAAGAATAAAAACTTTTTTAAAAGGTGCATCTACATACATGTCATCTCCATTAGTGTGGTGGCAAACAACTGATTATACACATATATACAGATTTGAGATAAGTATGTAATTTATGCAACAAAACACAAAAATACTACAATAGTATTCTAAAAGCTATGCTCCATCCTTACATGTGTTTATATGGAAGCCACTGAATGTTTTGGGCGTATCTTTGAACTTTGTCAAAATGGGACTCTAAAAACTACTAGAACAGTCTGCCAAGACTAGACACAACAATTAATGTATTAAAGAAACTCAAAGGACGGTTAGATTACGGATGTGTCCTCAGAGAACAGAACAATAGGTTGGCACTGACAAACAACAACTTAAAGTAAAGGCAAGGCAGACTACAATAAGACAATGTTTAAAATCTAAGAGAACTGGGAGACAAGTAGGGGGTGGGGGTGGTATTGGAGGGGGTCGGGGTGTTGTTGAGTCGTTCGTAAGGTAGCCAACCTTTGAATTCTGTCGTCAGAGCCAATCCTCTCAATAGGTTTCAATAAGACAATGCTTAAAATCTAAGAAAACTGGGAGACAATGAGGGGGGAGAGGGGAGATGGGGAGGTGAATCGTTCTACAAAGGTAGCCAGCATTTAATCTCGTCTTCCGAGCTAACCCTCTCTATAGATTTCAATAAGACAATAGACAGGATTAAGAACGATTTAGAGAGGATTACCATCAGCTGGGTATTCATCCCACGGGAGACGGCGTTTGTTGAGCATTTACGAAAGCGCGCATTAGCATATCAGAAGCGCGGAATTTGTTTTACGAAAGCGCGTCAAATCGGCATACGTAAGCGCGGATTTTTGTTTTTGTTTTTTGAGCACACAGAGAGAGAGAGAGAGAGAGAGAGAGAGAGAGAGAGAGAGAGAGAGAGAGAGAGAGAGAGAGAGAGAGAGAGAGAGAGAGAGAGAGAGAGAGAGAGAGAGAGAGAGAGAGAGAGAGAGAGAGAGAGAGAGAGAGAGAGAGAGAGAGAGAGAGAGAGAGAGAGAGAGAGAGAGAGAGAGAGAGAGATGTTTATGTGGTGTGTCACACCATTGATAAGAAACAAGTTCCATTGTGACAAACTAGCCAGTATCACCATTGCTGATGTTTGTCATGAACGGCTGGCCGAATTGCATTCCTCGTGTCTCCCGTGCTCCACACCCATGTTCTGGTAGGTCACCTCCGCGCTTTCGCATCATGGGTTTATTCGCGCTTTTGAAGCATATCCGGTTAAAAAATCCGCGCTTTTGAATGCCGCCCCTGGTGGTTGTATATAGGCCTACTCCTTCATTCTGTGAATGCAGATGAAAATCCGTTTAACGTCCTCCGGTCTGAAACAGACACATATGGGACATTAGTAGATATAAAGATGGTGGGAACGATCCTGGAGGCAATGCCCGGAGGCAATGCAACTCCAGGAAAGTCCCGAATTTTGTGAATGCATAATTATACGACTCTCACTTGTTCTTCGTCGACGATCGCTCGGACAGTTCCCTACTGTCATCATGAGGCGCAGATGCGTCATGCTGTCGTTATGCGCCTAAGAAATAAGCCCAGCATGTCCGTCTTGGGCTGCAGAAAATAGTTGTAAGAATTTATAGGGAAAAAAGGCAGGAGAATGGATGGACCAGTAAGGCAGTGCTTCCGGATGACAAGATGGCCAATCCTGACGACTCTTTCGATCAGTTTTTTTTAATCCTGATTTCAGGAGCATGTCTGAACTACTTTCACTCGTGCTTATTTGTGAAATGAAATATAATGCAAATCATCGAAATAAGTAAGCAGACGTAATTCATAAACACACACACACACACACACACACACACACACACACACACACACACACGCGCGCGCGCGCGCGCGCAAAATGGATAACAAACAAAAAGAAAACAACAAAAAAGGCGAAAGAAAAGTGGTGCTATTTTTCTTAAAGAAAAAAAAGGCAAAGGATTACAAACATATAAACTGAAGACGTTAACGATATGAACACACAGGAAAGTCATGAAAATTAAATCTCCTTCTGTTTTCCCCAAATTCTTTCGTCATAACAAGTCACTAACTTTGGGTGATTTCTAAAC
This sequence comes from Phymorhynchus buccinoides, assembly GCA_017654935.2. Classification (NCBI taxonomy): domain Eukaryota; kingdom Metazoa; phylum Mollusca; class Gastropoda; order Neogastropoda; family Raphitomidae; genus Phymorhynchus; species Phymorhynchus buccinoides. The sequence continues at coordinate 40,050,156 of CM065707.1, read as the reverse complement.
CCCTTCAAGACTTCGCTGCCTTAAATAAACATCATGGCTGGCCTGGGGCTGCCTAGAAAAAAAGAAATAACAAATAAGAAGCACAACAAAACTCAACACTGTCAATGATTCAGCTTTGACAACATTACTGGTTGATCCAAGTTTATTTTTCGCTTCGAAATCGCTGTTACTTGCAATTTAATCGGAATCATTACTATCCTTATTGTTATAATTGTTAATGAAAAAAACTTATTGGAGTATTTTTCTGAGCTTCATGTACGGCCGATTGTTTGGACATTTTCAACATTGAAGAGAAGTAACTCGAAAAACGTGGTTTGGATTTTTTTTAAACATGGATTTAGACGAGTTTTAGACTCCGAAATCGCTGTTCGGAGAACACTCGGAATTAGACCCTGACTGGCATTCTCCTGTTCCGAGTATGCTCGGAATTCATCCGGAATGAGTTCAGTTATAAGAAGTACTCCAGTCAAGACTTGACTTTCCGACCCACAAATAATAAGCACATTAATCACACAAAGAACAAAAGCGCGTGCTATTACGCGGGTCTGCATTAATATAATATGACATCATGCCGTCACGGATCACGTGACACGCATGACGTAACTGCCGGTCCAGCCAGGTGACAGGATTAACCCTGTCCCCCGCTTGATTCCCCGACACGTTAATCCGTCTTAGCATCCCCACTTTAATCCCTTCCTTAATCCCTCCCCCACCATCACCCCAATCTTCCACCACCATCACCCTTGTTCCTACTAACTCTACCCCCCTGTGCCCCCCTCCCCTCTCCCCCCTCTTCCCGTCCTGTATTCTGCAGTATATTCTTTGTCCGCCTGTACCCAGAATGGTGGGAAAGAGGGCAGTTCTTAATGTTTTGATAGTCGCTTGTATCGACCCTAATTATGTTAAAGTTTTTGCGAAGCATGATTTGTCATTCATTTTTCCTTAGTTTTGTTTCCATTTTTCATGCATGCAAATGTGTTTTCTTGCTTGTATTGTGCTTGTACGAGACCACACTGTAATTTCACCTAACGTGATAATAAAGTATTTTTGACTTTGACTTGACTTTGACTTCAAAATGGATCTGTGCGCATGTGCGAAATTATTTTTGGTAAATTTGACGGTTTCATGTTAGGGTTAGGGATAGGATTAGGGTTAGGGATAGGGTAACAATATAATGTTAGGGGTAGGTTTAGGATCAATTTAGTGTTGAATACACAAAAGATAAAATTTGATGGTACGTCATGATCGATTTCGCACATGCGCAGACATGTTGAGAACAAATCCATGTTGAGAACGCCACACCACCTCTCTTTCCCCCTTCCTCGTATATTTTCCGCGTTTACAAACAGGCACGGTAAGCGTGGGTGCATCTTAGGACAGTTAACACGCGTATTAGTGTGTAAACTAGGCTAAACTCCCAATCGTTTTGGGGAGTAGTAGGCCCAGGGCCTGTATCAGTCTAATTTACGTCTGGATTATTAAAACAAAACAACTTCGGACTAAAGCTGTTTGATCGGGCCCGTTTTATTTTATTTTATCAGTCTTGAAAACACGCCTTCACAAAGATCCGTGACGAGTCTATTATTTCCACTGTCACAATCATCCCAAACACCCCCCGTGGGGATACCGGGGGAGGGTTCTTTTGTGTAAATAGTTCACCCACCTTCTGGGAAGTTCTGTGCTTGTAACTTCCTCTAATCTGTCACTCTCTTTGACTCTGCCTTTTCCCTTTGCTCGCTTGTCATCTACTTATCTTTCTGCCTTACCTACCGGTCCATTCTCCTGCCTTTTTTCACGAAACGCTTTCAAAAAAAACATTTCCTCCAGCCGAAGAAGTCGGACTTGCTGGGCCTAACTTTTTTCTTAGTTCGGCGCATAACGGCAGCATGGCGCATCTGCGCTCCTAATTGACAGGAAACTGTCTGAGCGATTGAAGAAGAAGAAGATCCCAAACACAGCAGACGACAGCTAGGCTAAATGAGCCAACCCACGCCAGTGTGTAGAGTGGCACAGTGGTAGCGCGTTCGCTTCGTGTCAAGTAAACCCGAGTTCGAACCTGGGTACAGGGGAGTTTTTCCTCTCACTTTGCACTAGGCCTTACGGTCTGAACGTGGAGTCTTTCGGATGAGACGATAAACCGAGGTCCCGTGTGCCCATGCACTTAGCATACGCTAAACCCAGTGGCAACGAAAAAGTTGTCATTTGGTCAAAATTTACCCCCCTCCCTTCCTTCATCAGTCACACAAAAATCGCATGCCAAAAAAAAAAAGGGTGGCGCGCCTCTGGCTGCGACGCGCTCTCCAGGTGGGAGCAACCCGAATTTCACAGAGACGCCTCTGTGACTATAAAGTACCTAATACCTAATAACTTATCTACCAGCACAAATACCAACGGGAGTCAATTACAGTCAATTAGGGCCTAGTTAGCCGAGCCCCCCCCCCCCCCCCCCCCCCCATTTGGCTTCTTCTGTAATTTGGCTTCTTCTGTAATCTTCTATGACTTGTAGGCTTACCTCCACCCCCTTACAAACAGAGCACCTACCCGTTCAAGTCCTAACCCCCTATGTTCCTAACCTAGGCTTATTTGCCACTTTTTGAGGACTAGGCGCCTTTAATCAGATTACTGTTCTTTTCACTTCAAAGTTTTAATCCGTCTGCGATACTGCCATGCTTAAAATAGTCTTTCAGGGAGGAAGTCTATTGTAGCCTACCCTAATAAAGTCAGCCAAGTCTCTCTCTCTCTCTCTCTCTCTCTCTCTCTCTCTCTCTCTCTCTCTCTCTCTCTCTCTCTCTCTCTCTCTCTCTCTCTCTCTCTCACACACACACACACACACACACACACACTCACACTCTCTCTCTCTCTCACACTCTCACTCTCACTCTCTCTCTCTCTCTCTCTCTCTCTCTCTCTCTCTCTCTCTCTCTCTCTCTCTCTCTCTCTCTCTCTCTCTCTCCCTCTCTCTCTCTCTCTCTCTCTCTCTCTCTCTCTCTCTCTCTCTCTCTCTCTCTCTCTCTCTCTCTCTCTCTCTCTCTCACTCTCTCTCTCACTCTCTCTCACTCTCTCACTCACTCTCTCTCTCTCTCTCTCTCTCTCTCTCTCTCTCTCACTCTCTCTCTCTCTCTCTCTCTCTCTCTCTCTCTCTCTCTCTCTCTCTCTCTCTCTCTCTCTCTCTCTCTCTCTCTCTCTCTCTCTCTCTCTCTCTCTCTCTCTCTCTCTCTCTCTCTCTCTCTCTCTCTCTCTCTCTCTCTCTCTCTCTCTCTCTCTCTCTCTCTCTCTCTCTCTCTCTCTCTCTGTCTATGTTGTTGTTTGGTTTGTGAGAAACGGGAGTGGATGTATGTTCTTTCTCATGTTTTCTTTTATCGTTCGTGTCTACTTCGATGTTATTGTCTCTTTGTTTATGTCTGTGTTCATGACAACTCACTTGTGAAGGGCCAAGGCCTATACAATAAACCATCCTCTCTCTCTCTCTCTCTCTCTCTCTCTCTCTCTCTCTCTCTCTCTCTCTCTCTCTCTCTCTCTCTCTCTCTCTCTCTCTCTCTCTCTCTCTCTGTGATCCGTTTTTCGGAGACTTGATCCGTAAACAATTAAATATCGGCTCTTTTCTCCGGTGCCTGAGAAAACCGACATACTGATAGGACCTAATACCTACCATAACCCGCTTTAATCCAACAGCTGAAATGAAATACGAAACTATGCCCATGTAAAAGGTAGCTTGTTCGATGGGATGGGACAGAGGCTCAGCTTTTGCGGCAGGGAAAAGCAGACGACATCAAATGGAACCGAATTTGAAAGGAAAGAAAATTCCCAGATGGAGTCTATTCAAACTGATCTTCTTTGTCTGTTAGCATAGTCTTGTTAGTCGGGTATAAGCTAGTAAGTCTTGAGGGAGAGTCTGAAGCCGCTGACTCTTTAAAGGTAAGTCTAGAAGCTCATTAGTTTGTCTAATCCAAACTGAGCTCGATCCCATAATGAGCAGACGACATCAGCAGCCGTACAATTCTTCTCTTGAGGGCCCACGGTCAGTGTGCTGACCTTTTTGAAGTTCTATGAATATAGAGAAGAGCCAGTCACAAAGGATAGAAAACAGGTGAATTTGTTTCGTTGGCTGGCTGATTAATTTGTTTCCAAATTAAGCTTGGGGGAAAAAAGGAGACAGAGGATTTTTAAAACTTTTTTTTCGTTGCTTTTTAGTATTAACCTTTTGAAAAATGCGTTAAATTCAGAGACAGTTACTGTTTGCAAGAAACACGTCGAGATCACCAGGAAAACACCCTTTACAGATATCACAACACTCACTTTGCTCTGGTTTCCTATAATAGATCAAACCGTCAAATCCTCCTTTTTTGTCCCAATGCTCAGTGATCTTGTTAACTGGTAATTATCAGGAAACTACTGATTGCAAAAACAAATTACTGAAAAACAAATTTGACCTGCCAGTCCCAGGGACTGATACATTTTTTGCTAGGACTGATAATTCGTTCTAACAGAGGCTTTGATATTGTGGATTTCACTGGTTTTTGTTTCCATGGGACTGGTTTGGACACCGAATGTTGGGGGGCATTGTCGCTGATGGGACCGGTGTGGCGTTCTCAAAATGGATTTGTTCTCAACATGCCTGCGTATGTGCGAAATTATTTTTTGTGTATTTGACGGTTTCAGGATAGGGTTAGGGATAGGTTTAGAGTCAATTTAGTGTCGAATACACAAAAGGTAAAATTTGATGATACGTCATGATCGATTTCGCAATGCGCAGACATGTTGAGAACAAATCCATTTTGAGAACGCCACACCGGTTTTCAAAATTCCTAACGCGATCACTGAATAGGCTTACCTCGGGGGTGGGGGTGTTACGCTGGGAAAAAACTGATATTATACTTTAAATAATTAATGTAATATTAAAAATCGCAACCTGAAATCAATAAAACATTGGTTTTCTGGTAACGGTTTTTACATCTGACAATGTTGTCTTTTTTGTGGTATGCTGTAACGGCTACAGGGTGATTAGTCATTGAAGTAATCAATCAATTACTTTGTCGCTTAGTTTATACTGCCAGAATGCATCTCCTGTTTCTGTTACCCTACAGACTCCATCCTTCTCGGAGTCTCTTAGCTCACGCCTCCAACTCCACACCCCTAAAAATGGTTAGACCTAAATAAATTTCGATGGCTTGGAGTCAAAACGGACTATCTTTATATAGTGTATTGGTTTAAATAGCATCTTATTTCTGAAAGTCACAAATCAAAATCAACAATGATCATTAGATAGGGCAACAAGAAAACTGATATAAAGCCCTATCTTAAAGAAAAAAGTGCACAGACAATAACAGTGACGGACGGCTAAGCGGAGTAATGAAGCGCTATCTTAATTTTCAAATATGTTTTATGTATTAATATATAGTCTATTGACGTATTATTGAACTTATTGCGAAAACTAATAACTTGTATAAAAAAAAGACTGCAGAAATATAAAAAGCATATATTATTTGCAGTCTTTTTTAATGGCTGGTACCCACGTGTCGTCATATCCGGCCACAAGGAGCGTGCCATATTATGGGAGACCGCCATCTTAGTCAGTAACTTTGAAAAATGCCAGATCGATGCTGTTTACACACAAATCTGACTAAGATGGCGACACTTCCGTTGGATGCGCACGCAGGTGGGGGGGAGCCATGCACGTTCTTAGTTTTTGCAATGACATCGATAATAAGTCAATGGACTATCTAAAGATAGTCCGTTTTGACTCTAAGCCATCGTAATTATTAATCAAAATTAAGCTGTCCTAACCTAAGTGGGAACTGAAAATTGGGCACTAATGCTGGTCAACGCGGTCTTTCGCTTTCGTAGAAGCAGGCACAGTTGCGTTACATTTCGATAATTGAATAATGTACCGTTTGTTTGTGGGGTTTTAACCGTTTTAAATTTGGCTAATGGCATGTAGTCAAAGAACATAACACTAGCACTAAAGCGAGATTCACAATGAAGAAAAACGAAAAATGGAGAGTGAGGCGAGCTGAGCTTGAACGTGAACCAGTACACACAGAGAGAGAGAGGGGGGGGGGGGGGGGGGGGGGGGGGGGCGGCTGCAAGAACCGCTATATTGATCGGTCGAAAGACAGAGGTCGAGAGTTATAAGCCACGCCTTCCCGCGCGACCCAGCTCTGGAATCAAGCCCCGCCCACAAGACTAAGCCCCGCCCCTTTGTCTCCGGCGCCTGTCCATCTGTAACTGACATGAGAATGTTAGCCTCCTATGATTAATTCATTTAACCCTTTGGCTTCCGTGAAGTAAGTTCTAGGGAGAAGAAGAAGTATAAAACAAGCACGAGATTGACAGACAAATTCAATGCGTAGAGGAGACAATGGGAACAAGTCTACAAAAGCAGACCTGTTGTGCGAATGATGATGACACAATATCATGAACTAGAAGGTCGGTTTTCTGAAGAAAAACAAACAAATATTGTTAATTACTTTGTATTCGTTAATAAAAATTCCACAAGAGCCTAACCGCAGTCTGGGCTCCAATTTTCATTGGACGATATTAATAGTTTCAGAAGAGTTGTTTTCATTTCTAACCCTAACCCCAACCCTAATCCTAACCCTGTCCATTTCCCGGGCGTTATATCCTAACCCTATCCCTGTCTAACCCTATCCCGACCTGCAGAAAGGGATAGGAGTAGCAGTGAGTTCAAAACTTGAAAAAAAAATCATTGGCGTATTTTGGCTCTCTCAGGACACTATTAATATCGTCCAATGAAAATTGGAGCCCAGACTGCGGTTAGGTAACTGTGTAAATTACCCACCTATTCGAATTGTAATTATATTTCGTTGTTTGTCAGTCGCATTTCTGTACTAATCCTGATAGTTGTGCAATGCAAGTTACAAGATTCCTCCAGTCTCCTTCTTCTTCTTCGTTGTCGTTGTCGTCCCCCCCCTCTCTCTCTCTCTCTCTCTCTCTCTCTCTCTCTCTCTCTCTCTCTCTCTCTCTCTCTCTCTCTCTCTGAAAAGCATTATTTTTGCTTAATCTTATTTTTATTATTATAATCCTCATTAAAGAAAATGATTCTCTCTCTCTCTCTCTCTCTCTCTCTCTCTCTCTCTCTCTCTCTCTCTCTCTCTCTCTCTCTCTCTCTCTCTCTCTCTCTCTCTCTCTCTCTCTCTCTCTCTCTCTCTCTCTCTCTCCCTGAGCGTATATTTTGTACTAGTATTTTATCTTTTCATACTTTGAGATTGTGTGAGAATTAATGTGATTATTTGTACTTATATTTTTCGTTTGCATTTTCCTTTATTTCATTACACCCCTCATGTCATGATGGCTCTGTAGCTATTGACATTAAATCATCAAATTGTCTCTCTCTCCCTCTCTCTCTCTCTCTCTCTCTCTCTCTCTCTCTCTCTCTCTCTCTCTCTCTCTCTCTCTCTCTCTCTCTCTCTCTCTCGGAAAAGCATTATTTTTGCTTAATCTTATTTTTATTATTATAATCCTCATTAAAGAAAATGATTCCATTTTCTCTCTCTCTCTCTCTCTCTCTCTCTCTCTCTCTCTCTCTCTCTCTCTCTCTCTCTCTCTCTCTCTCTCTCTCTCTCTCTCTCTCTCTCTCTCTCTCTCTCTCTCTCTCTCTCTCTCTCTCTCTCTCTCTCTCTCTCTCTCTCTCTCTCTCTTCATTATGTATTCCTTACAGATTTAGGCCAGTAATATGTGTGTCAGTGTATGTGTTTGTTTGTGATTCAATGTGTGTGTGTGTGTGTGTGTGCGCGCGCGCGCGCGTGTGTGTCTTCTTCTTCTTCTTCGTCTTAGACAGCCAACTTCATCACGTTGAAGATTCTGCTGCACTTTAGGGGGTAGTACGACAAAGAAAGAAAATAAGTTCAGCAAAGATAGGGTAAAACTTGAACTGATGAGATATTATGGGGGAAAGGTATAGCCCACGTTGAGCATGTGTTGCGTTGTGTATGTGTGTGTGCGCGCGCGCGCATTCACACACGCACGCACACACACACACACACACACACACACACACACACACACACACAACGCAACACATGCTCAATGTGCGTACACACAAAACCGCATTTTGTGAGTTGGTTTCACTGCACTCTTGTGTTAACATTTTTAACAACGAACCAAAACATACTTTTAATTTTATTTGTGGCGTGACTCTGTGCGTGTGTGCGTGCATCGAGTGCAAAACTTTGTTACTTTGTTTTGTTTTTCTTCAAAAAATGTTCGACCAAAAGGATACTTAATTCCTTGGGACTAATCAACGTGGCTTTGTGAAAGAAATCTGGAAGAAATTAGTGACTCCGTTGTGGTGGTTTTAAATGCCATTCTCTTAGAGCCTGGAGTCGTCCGTGTCCTTCAGTTTGTGATGACGTAACTGGCCCAGGTGCCGTAATCATGGGTTCGGTTTGTAACCAGTTAGCACGGGTAGTAACCTGTAAATTGGAAGGTTATATCCATATTTTCGCCCGCAAGGGAAATCATTTCTTCTTCTTCTTCGTTCGCTCAGACAGTTCCCTGTCATATGAGCGTAGATGCGTCATGCTGCCGTTATGCGCCTAACTAAGAAATAGGTAGGCCCAGCATGTCCGACTTCGGCTGAAGAAATGTTTGTAAGAATTTATAGGGGGGAAAAGGCAAGGAGAATGGACCAGTGAGATAGAAATATAGCAGATGACAGTAAGCAAAAGGGAAAAGGCAGAGTCAAAGAGAATGACAGAAATAGAGGAAGTTACAAGCACAGAACTTCCAGAAGGTGGGGAAACTATTTGTACAAAAGACCTCCCGGTATCCCCACGGGGGGGGGGGGGAGATCATTTGATGATAGAAAAGAGCAAAACAGGTCGCTCTTTCCGTCATCAGATTATCCTCTCTTACGGGGAAAAATAAAATAAAATAGTAATGCTTATATAGCGCATAATCTTGCTAAGCAACTCAATGCGCAAAATGTGGATTTTGCCGTGTGCCTGTGTTAACTGGTTAAGACGCATTCATGAATACGGTACCAGGGCTGTCAAAGATTTCAACGTTTACAATGCGTTGATGATGATGATGATGTAGTAGTAGTAGTAGTAGTAGTAGTAGTAGTAGTAGATAGGGACAAAACAAGCCGTCAAGCTTTTTAGATAGTCCCATCTTTATAATCAATGTTATACCAGTAATGGTCAAGGTTTTACGGTCAAATTTTCCTACGATTACTCATCAAAGCATCTAAAAGATGATGGCAGTTGTATACTGCAAGAAGAAGAAGAGGATCTAAATAGCATTTGTCGAGACGATTTTTGAATAGGTATATTGAGTGCACAATTTAGTTCGTTAGGTAAATCATTCCAGATAATCAAGCTGAAATTAGCGTTCGAAAGAAAGACGGCGTTCGTTTGCAACTAATATTAACACCTTTAAAAATCTTCTGGATTCCAGTCAGAAATTTCAGAGTCTTTTTAATGATTTTGACTGATTGTCTTTCAAAAACTTGCTCAGACCCAAAATAATTTTTGCAACGTCATTGCCAAAGAGGGGACGTTATATAGGCCGCGAGGCCTAGGCTTGAGAGCCTGTCCCTACTACTACTACTACTACTACTACAGACTTTAACGTCCGGACGAAAAAATGCGTGTGTGTAAAATAACATGAAAAGATAACAAAACGGAAAAAAACGCCGACATTTGATCGGGGAAAAAAGAAGTAGCTTACCGTTTGATAATCGCTCTGTTTTGGTGTTTTAGGTTCGTCACAATATTAGTAGATTAAAAGACAGGCTTCAGAACTGTCAGAGGATTTGCAAATGTCAGAGGATTACAGAGGATTTGTTTCTGGTGTCAGAAGTTTTACCATTTTTGCTAAGAGCGGTCAAACTGCATTTTAAATTGGTTTCTTATAGAATTATGCGTTTTTTGTTCATGTTGAAAATGAATTTAGAGTTGTTTCTTTAGTTTATGGGTTCTTGACAGCTCTTGGGGTGCAGTTTTCAGAGCCGGGATTGGACTTCAGACAATTCTGATGTTGAAAAGACCATTGCTAATCACGACAAGAAACGTTCACTTCCAATCTTTGGTAGCAATGATTGTGCTTGATGCAAATGGCCGACTTTCCCTGAACTGAAGATCACTGTCGTCCGTTCAAACCTGTGACAAAGAAACATTGAAATCTTTAGACATGAACTGAATGGAAGATCACTGCCGTCCGTTCAAACCTGTGACAAAGAAAAAATATTGAAATCTGTAGACATGAACTGAAGATCACTGTCGTCCGTTCAAACCTGCGACAAAGAAACATTGAAATCTTTAGACATGAACTGAATGGAAGATCACTGCCGTCCGTTCAAACCTGTGACAAAGAAAAAATATTGAAATCTTTAGACATGAACTGAATGGAAGATCACTGCCGTCCGTTCAAACCTGTGACAAAGAAATATTGAAATCTTTAGACATGAACTGAATGGAAGATCACTGCCGTCCGTTCAAACCTGTGACAAAGAAATATTGAAATCTTTAGACATGAACGGAAGTTTTCATCGAGAACTGCTTCGCGTCTACAGACTTCTATATCTGCAGAATTCCTTCCTCTTTTACGCTGTTTGGGACTCCTATAATAATTGTACAGAAAACAAATCTACGTGTTAATTAGAAAAGACCACAAAGCTGTGAATATCGTGTTCCACCACTATATCTTAAGCAGATACAGGCTTACCTGCACTTTAACAAGGAAACTGTGGAGAAATGATATTTTGAATGGAACGATTACATGGATTTTGTCATTATATTTTCATTCCACATATTAACCCAGTGAAATAGATGATATTTTGAATGGAACGATTACATGGATTTTGTCATTATATTTTCATTCCAAATATTAACCCAGTGAAATAGATGACATTTTGAAAGCAACTTTGCCGGAATCAAAATCAGTGACTCTTTGAACATCAATTAGCCACAAAAAAGCAACATGTTCAGGAATCAATGAAAGAAACTGCAATGAAAGAATAAAGTACAATTTCAAAAAGAAATCATCAACCTCCAGGCCTGTAGTATTCTCCCTAAAGTAACAAGTGTCTTTGAAACGTGTTGTTCTTCACTTGTATAGAGAAACAAATCTTACAGTGAATCGGCCAATGTTTGGGAGTGAGCACAAAACTCAAAAAAAGTTTGTTCTCTGTCATAGATTTATATGATTTCAATATATTTATGGAAACAAATCTTACAGTGAATCAGCCAATGTTTGGGAGTGAGCACAAAACTCAAAAAAAGTTTGTTCTCTGTCATAGATTTATATCATTTCAATATATTTATAAAACCTACAATTAATTTTTCCTCGCTTACACCCCAAGATTTACGTTTGAACGACAAAGCTAGGACTTGTGTGAGAAGTTTAAAATCCTGAAATCCGCAAGAACTGTCAGAATGTTTGCTACAGGAACCATTCCACCGTCCCTACGGCTATAGAATTTTAAATCAGATTGTAAATATCAATGTTCTTATTATCCCGGAAATAAAGGAAAATATGACTCAATCTGAGATTTTTAATCGGAAACAATTGTACAGTACAGAAGGACCAGCATTTTGAAATACTCAAGATCAAATTTGACACTCAAAAACTACTATTCTCCTTTAGATATTTTATTTCATGAAATTAACGTGCAACAATCAATTCGTTTGAAAGAAGAATGCTCAAAACGCGTGACAACAACTAAAGACAAACATAGGAAGGGAATAAGACCGAACAATTGTATAGCAAAAAGTTGAAATGGAAACACATGGTGGATGTATGGCCAAAGGTTGAACTGGGGGGGAAATGAGCATTATGTTAGATTTTTCTTTTCTGTGACAATGACAGTACTATCCTGTAGCAACATTGTACCATGGTTTTTGTATATATATATATATATATTTTCAATCGACTTCAATGAGACATGCCACCTTTCGTTCCCTGACCAATTCTCTCTCGAGATAAAGATACTGGAGAGTGACGTGACACGACCAAAGCGAAATATGCTAAAGTAGCGACTCAAGAACAACACAAGACCAACTTTGCAACAACAACAACAACAACAACAACAACAACAACAACAACAAAAGAGAGTGACCCTAAACCTAAAGGAACCACGTTCAGAATGAAAGACCTTGAAGGCGGGTCGAATCATGTTGGCATTCGGGCGGACACCAACAATAACTTGGTGTTTGGTGGTTGCCAAGGTCAGTTATGGGTCAACGATCAATTGGTTTATGATATTTTTGTTTGTTTGTTTGTTTTTACTTTTTTCTTCTACTTTTTTTTTTTGGGGGGGGGGGGGGGGGGTCAACGATCACACACGCGCGCGCATGCATGCATCCACACACATACGCATACAACACACGCACGCACACGCACACACACACACACACACGCACGCACACGCACACACGCACACGCACGCACACGCACACACACGCACACACACACACGCACACACACACACACACACACACACTAACACACACACACACACACACACACACACACACACACACACTTACTTATTCGTTCAAAAATACATCACCACTTTTCCGTAACTCGAAGGAAATCTGTTTAACGTCCTCCGGTCTAGAACAGACACATATGGGACATTAATTAGTAGATGTAAAGATGGTGGGAACGATCCTGGAGACAATGCCGGGAGGCAGTGCAACACCAGGAAAGTCCCCAATTTTTAACAATACAGATGTGTAATCTATAACTCTATCACTACTACTACTTTATAGAGGTGGGGGAAAACACCGGTTTGAACCGAAAAACCGGTGCTAAACTTTCGCGGTTGGAAAAACCGGTTCGAGTTGCTATGAACCGGTTTTTAAACTGCAAAGTGAAAGTAAGTTTTTCTTAGAATAACGCACTCTTTTCGAAGAACAACACTGATTCTCAGCGCAGATTGGGTGTTTGTAAACCAAGCGTAGCTGTTTCTAGTTTGTGGTGGTGTATGGCTTTGACTTTGACTGAGTGTTGAGTTGAGTGTGTGTGTGTGTGTCATAAGTCATAAGTTTCTTTATCGTGTGTGTGTGTGTGTGTATGTGTGCGCGTGCGTGCGTGTGTGTGAATATTCTGACAATTAAATATGTGTTTGCATTGTTAAACTAGTGATGTGAGTACTGGGTTGTTTTTTAAACGGTTAGGTAAAACCTGTTCGAAGAGAGAAAACCTGTTTGGGTTTTTTTAACCGGTTCTCAACTCTACTACTTTATACTACTTTCTCCCACACAGGCGGCGGAGGGGGGGCCCGACACGGACATGGGCACGGCCTGCTCGCGGGAACACCGGGGATCGGGGTAGCGGGAAGCGGCAAACTTCCGGAACTGTGTCGGGTATGCAGCGACCGGGCGTCGGGCCGTCACTACGGCGTCATCTGCTGCGACGGGTGCCGGGGCTTCTTCAAGCGCTCCATCCGGAAGAACGAGAAGTACGTGTGCAAAGGAAGCAGCGACTGCGTGGTGGACGCCTCCCGCCGGAACCAGTGCCAGGCCTGCCGCTTCCGCCGCTGTATGGAGGAAAACATGAACCCCAACGGTGAGTAGGGAAGATCTATATAAAAAATATATAAAAAAGAGGGGGTGGGGCTTTAACTCTACTACTCTAGATTGTGGCGGTACCATAGCCGATGAGGTTTAACCGAGGCGTGGTTACTGCTACACCTATCTGTATTGTTTTTAAAAAACAGGACTTTATACTGGTGTTGCACTGCCTCCGGGCTTTGCCTCCAGTATTGTTCCCACCATCTTTGTATCTACAAATGTCCCATATGTGTCTGTTCCAGACCGAGAGCTCGTAAAACACCATTTTTCATTCGGGGTGCGGCCAGTAACTTCTTCGTCTTCTTCGATCGCTCAGACAGTTTCCTGTCAATTATGAGCGCAGAAACGTCATGCTGCCGTTATGCGCCTAAGTAAGAAATAATTAGACCCAGCATGTCCAGACTTCGGCTGGAGGATATCTTTTTGAAAGTGTTTCTTGAAAAAAAAAAAAAGGTTAGGAGAATGGACCGGAAAGGCAGAAAGATAGTAGATGACAGCAAGCAAAAGGAAAAGGCAGAGTCAAAGAGAGTGACAGATTAGAGGAAGTTACAAGCACAGAACTTCCAGAAGGTGGGGGAGCTATTTATACAAAAGACCCCCCGGTATCCCCACGGGGGGTAGGGCCAATAAATAAAGTAACAGCAATGTCCCGCATATGGCCTTTGGCCGAGAGGACGTAAAACATTGATATTCGTCGGGGGTGGGGGTAGATTCTAGATTAAGGGGTATATTCTGTGTTCTCAGTTCGTGATGCGTTTGTACCATAGTGTTCCAAGTGCTTCGGCTGTTCGGATGATCCCTGGAGTCTTTTAGCCAGGGTACGACAACGACAACATCTCTCTCTCTCTCTCTCTCTCTCTCTCTCTCTCTCTCTCTCTCTCTCTCTCTCTCTCTCTCTCTCTCTCTCTCTCTCTCTCTCTCTCTCTCTCTCTCTGTCTCTCTCTAATGACTCTCTCTCTCTCTCTCTCTCTCTGTATCTCGTTAATGACCAAGTTGAGGCATCATCGCAGCGTGGACAAGTCTGTCGCCTGTCTTGTGGTCGCTTAAGGAAACAATTAATTACTGGGAATTGGAGAGGGAGCAAGCAAGAGAGAGAGAGACAGAGAGAGAGAGAGAGTTATGGAAAACACTTCTCGAACACTCGGTGTCTTGTGGTCTCATAATTGTCTCCACTTGCCCCTCCTCTTTCCCAGCTCCCCACCCCACCTCATCCTCTTGTTAGCCATCCAAGTCCTCCCTTAAACTCCCCCTCCCCCTCCCTCGCCCTCACCGCGCACGTGCACCCCCAAACCAGCACCTCAACCCACCCACCCCAACCCGTTTGTGTCCCCTCCCCCTCCCTCGCCTTGTTTTTCTCTTTCATATTTCCCCCCTGAAATGTATTCCCCTAGTTCTTGTAAAACAGGATTAAATAGTGGCCTCAATGCACGTTAACATTTTTCACTCCTTCCCCATGGCAACACAGTGAAATGCTAGCAATCTTAAGGTCTCACTCAATACATGAAACATTTATCACTCCTTCCCCATGGCAACACAGTGAAATGCTAGCAATCTTAAGGTCTCACTCAATACATGAAACATTTATCACTCCTTCCCCATGGCAACACAGTGAAATGCTAGCAATCTTAAGGACTCACTCAATACATGAAACATTGTTCACTCCTTCCCCATGGCAACACAGTGAAATGCTAGCAATCTTAAGGTCTCACTCAATACATGAAACATTTATCACTCCTTCCCCATGGCAACACAGTGAAATGCTAGCAATCTTAAGGTCTCACTCAATACATGAAACATTGTTCACTCCTTCCCCATGGCAACCCAGTGAAATGCTAGCAATCTTAAGGTCTCACTCAATACATGAAACATTTATCACTCCTTCCCCATGGCAACACAGTGAAATGCCAGTCATAAGGTGCAGGTGCGTCTTAAAGACCCACTGACCCACCACGATTAAGTCCCTTGTTTTTTTTCTGGGTAGCTGTGACCCACATACACATGTCCCCAACTTCAAATTGAGGCTGCTCTTTAAAATGATGTTTCGGTTTTAATTGGGGGGCATTTGTATGGGAGTCAGACCTGGTCAAAACAAGATTTCGTTCCAGCTATAAGAGGGAAAACACGTGAAAACCGTGATTTTGACACGTGAAGTGCAGGGTCTTTAAAGAGTTAAGTAACATGCACATTGTCACGAACAGCCCATCGTGTGGGCAGTTTCTTCTGATTGACATGTTACTACTACATGTGTTGACTCTTAACGTGTTCATAATTACCGTACAACATTACTGGCATGTCACTGTGTTGCCATGGCGAAAGAGTGAAAAATGTTAACATTCATTGAGACCTGTCGAACCCAGTAGAGTTGAGAACCGGTTCAAAAATACGAACCGGTTTTAAACCGGTTTTCCATATTCGAACCGGTTTTATCGAACCGGGTTTTTTAACCAGTAGCCTACTCGCATCACTAGTTTCACCTATGCAAACACATATTTATTTGTCAGAATATTCACACACACGCACGCACGCGCACACATACACACACAATAAAGAAACTTATGACTTATGACACACACACACTCAACTCAACACTCAGTCAAAGTCAAAGCCATACACCACCACAAACTAGAAACAGCTACTCTTGGTTTACAAACACTAAATCTGCGCTGAGAATCAGTGTTGTTTTTCGAAAAGAATGCGTTATTCTAAGAAAAACTTACTTCAGTTTCAGTTTAAAAAAACCGGTTAACGGCAACTCGAACTGGTTTTTCCAACCGCGAAAGTTTAGCACCGGTTTTTCGGTTCAAACCGGGTTTTCCCCCACCTCTAGAACCCAGTAGTACCGACAAACTAAGCTAGCTTCCTCCCACGTACCATCCGGGAATGGAACGAGCTGCCCCAGACCTTTATGATTGCAACAAGGGCCTGTGTATTTCAAAATGGTCTTCCTCTTTATGTCTACAAGTGTGAGAGCAGTAACACGCTTCCACTCCCCACGGCCTAAATTACTGAAAGGATCGCAATGAAATGTGGCTGTTGACTGTTTCCGAAGACGACACAAAGGATGGTGCTCGTGTATGATACGGGTTCAGTTTATAGCCTGTGATCGATTTATCAAACCTATAGCCCCCAAAACATTATTTTCTCACGTATTATTGAACATTTCAATTTCATAGGCTTACAGAATGTCTTGTTCGGTTTAACATGTAATCTGGAAGGAATACAAATGAGGGGGAAGAGAACGGTATGAACCCAGTCTTTGGTTGTTACATACTGTAGACGGACATTCAAATAATGGCTGGCTGGATTGATTGGTTGATTGATCGATTGATTGGTTGGTTGATTGATTGGTTGGTTTATTGGTTGGTTTATTGATCGATTGATTGATTGATTATTGACGTAATTCAAATTTTACTTATCGAGAGCCTCAATACTTTTTTTTTGCTGAAATTAATGGCACTGTGCATGGGGTTTTTTTTTGGGGGGTCAAAAAACACATTGTGTAATAATTAATCATCTAATACAGAAACAGAACTCACATACATAACACTCTGAATCAAAGCTGATCACAAACATACTGTGTAATAACTAAGTCGTGTATGGAGCTTTGTTAGCGAACACTGGGCTTCGTTCAGTATGGCTTGTCACCTTAATATTTCGGGAATAGAACTAGTTCCATTCCACTAAATGAACAGTTTAATGAAGCGACTAGTAACGAGCGCCCTGTTATAGAACGGCGACCGCAAGAGGTTGAAGTGAAAGACCAAAAGAACCGACCGACGTTCGGCTGTCGTCAGGGGTTGTCCAAATGCTCTTCTTCGCTACAGAAGGGCCCAGATCTTTTAAAAAGAATTTTGAGTGGGGGTATGGGAACTTGAAAAGGGTAAAATGAGACGGAAACGTTTGTGTGGAGAGAGAGACAGGTTATAGAAAGCGACGAGAGAGAGAGAGAGAGAGAGAGAGAGAGAGAGAGAGAGAGAGAGAGAGAGAGAGAGACAGACAGACAGACAGACAGACAGACAGACAGACAGACAGACAGACAGACAGGTTATAGAAAGCGACGAGAGAGAGAGAGAGAGAGAGAGAGAGAGACAGACAGACAGACAGACAGACAGACAGACAGACAGACAGACAGACAGACAGACAGACAGACAGGCAGGCAGACAGGCAGACAGACTATAGAAAGCGATGCGAGAAAGAGAGAGAGAGAGAGACAGACAGACAGACGGACAGACAGATAGACGGACAGACAGACAGACTATAGAAAGCGACGCGAGAGAGAGAGAGGGAGAGACAGAGAGGAGAGAGAGAAGCTAGTGATGACGATGATTGGCTCAATTTTAAAACCAATATAGTTTTCCGTCTCTTTCTCTTTCTGTCTCGTTCTCCCTAGCTGGTCCTTCCGGCGGATCTTGACACGGTGAAGTGTGCGCATGCGCCGTGAGGTTATAGGAAGAACAGGAGCCATGTTCGGGGGAATGTGAGTGGTCTTTTGCTTTGGATGACAAGGCTGTACAAAATAAAATTAGGCCCCTAAAAAAAAAAAAAGTTTTTTTTTTTTGGATATTTGAAAACTTGACAGCACATCGGTTATTATAGTTTTCTGAATGGTCTACATGGACCCAAATTGCAGTTTCGCTGCCGTACCGGCCACCACCCCCTTCTTTCTTCCACACAATTTTCTCGTTGAATGATGTTCACTAAGAGGCAAGATTTGGGCTCGCTTGGGTAAAGGATGGGGTTCGGATTAGGTTAGAGTGGCTTTTTCATGACAAATGTGTCCGTTTTCCAGTTTTCCACTGGTCTCCTCGCTGCATTCAGTCGACACATTCCGATTTCGGAGGAGCTAAAAGGAGAAACGATTTTTTTGGTTGGAAAAAAGGCAGGAGAATGGGCCAAAGAGTCAGAAAGATAGATGACACAAAGCAAGGGAAAAGGCAGTCAAAGAGAGACAGATCAGAGGGAGTTACAAGCACAGAACTTCCAGAAGGTGGGGGAACTATTTGTACGTAAGACGCCCCCCGGTATCCCCACGGGGGTGGGGCTGTAACCATCTTTATAATACTGTTATACAGCACTTTCAGGTGTTTCTTTTTCATTAAAATAAAATGTCCCGCGTGAAATTGTACCAGGTCAGAGGACGTTAAAGACACACACACACCCTCCCCCCCCCCCCCCCCCCCCGTCACGTGTCACATTCCCTCTTATGCTAGGAACATTTCTTAAGATTTCTTACCAGCTATAAGAGGAAAACACGTGAAAAACTGTGATTTTGACACGGGACGTGGTGGGTCTTTAAACTCACTTTTATTCAGAGTACAGGGCTGAGGAAGGGAGTAGAGCAATGTTGGGTTTGTGACGGGGTAGGGGTTGAGTGTGTGGGGAAGGGGAGTCCAGGGTGGGGGTGGGGGGGGGGCATAAGTGGACATTGGGGTGATGTGCTCCTTAGCTCACTCTCTACACCTCAGCCTCGCAGTCCGAGCCATGCGCCCGTTTAATTGGACCCCTGGCCTTTTTTGTGTGTGTGTGTCAAGTTGAGAAGTAGGGAGAGAGAGAGAGGGAGAGAAGGGGGGGGGGCATTTCATAGTTTGGCAAGTGAGAGAGAGAGGGAGAGAGAGAGAGAGAGAACGAACGAACAAAATGTTATTTATTCAGGGTAATGAGATAAGCTAATTAGCTACAGCTTTTTTTCACTCAGCCCTGAGGCAAACAACAAGAAAGCAACAAACAAATAAAATTAAGAAGAAGAAAAAGAAGGGGAAAAAATCAAACTAAGAAAAGCAACAATCATTAAACAACAAAAAAGAACATTATTTACATGAGAGTATTTTTTTGTCTACATTGTTTGTAGTCGTCTGTGTGTATGTGTGTGTGTGTGTGTGTGTGTGTGTGTGTGTGTGTGTGTGTGTGTGTGTGTCAGAGAGAATGAGGCAGAGAGAGAAAGAAGGAGAGAAAGAAAGGGGGGGAGGGGGGGGTCACTGAAGGAAAAGCTAGTCAAACTCGAAGCTGCCATCGTTCCAATCAAACGACACACGACTTGGTACAAGGAGACTGAGCCAAAGACAAGAGGACAAAAATGGGAAAGGGGGTGGGGGGGGGGGAGGGGGGTGTGTGAGAGAGAGAAGAGGACACGTGACAGGCAAAGAGTTGCGTGCCCTTGACAATTTGCCTGGTCATTATAACGTGTTCGTGTTTTTTTCGGGGGGTGGCGGGGGTGGGGGTGGGGTACGGTTTATGAGTGGGAGAGGTTCTTTATGATGCGTGCGGTGAAAGGATTGGGTGCGATGGTTTAGCAAAGCATCTCTTGAGGTTGGGGTGGTGTTTTTTTGTTTTTGGGGGGGGTGTTTTTCGTCTCCTTGCTTGTTTCTAGCCTCTTCAGAAGACGTTTTGTTATTTTCCAGTCCCTAGCCACTAAGCTTCTTTTTTTTTCTTTTTCTTTTTTTTTGCGTACATTGAGTGTAGACATTCACTATGGAAAACGACATCTAAATCTTTGTCAGAATGGTTTTTTCCCCCCAATCGAATGAAAGTCAGTTTAACGTCTTCCTCCGACCTGGAACAGGCACGTGTGGGACCTTAGTAAAATATATAGATAGTGGGACGATCCTGGAGGTACTGCAATACCAGGGAAGTCCCAATGGTGGGTTTTTTTATAAAAATAATCAAGTGTTGTTTTTTCAATCAATGAGGTAAACAAGAAGAAGAAAAATAACTCCCGAAGGAAAACAAGACAGAAGGCAATGGACTAGAGGAGAGAGACACTCATGGCTCGTTGAGAGTTGGTTAGCTGGGTATTAATATATTAATATGTATTAATATGTTGTTAGTTGGTTGTTGGTTAGCTTGGTTGTTATTGTTTGATGTCCAGCTCAATACGCCAGTTGATTAGTAGTTGATTTACGGTAAATATTTATTGGTCAATTTAACTGATTGTTTATTGGTCAACAGATCGCGTTTACAGCCAGGGATTATAAGCCATAACACGCTTATAGCTTAGATGGTACCTCTGGAATTGATGTTTCCATAATAGGGCATTTGCCGCGTGCCAGCGACCTTGAATTTCACTGAGTTGAAATAAGAGAGTTCAATTAGAGAGGTCACGAGAACTCGGGCAAAACAAGCGCGTAGTCTTGTATAGAGTACGAACACTCGTGGCAAATGCCCTATTATGACCGTAGGTGAACCTCAAAATGGTAATACAGTGGAACCTCCCTTATAAGACCTCCCATTATATGACTCCCTCCCACATAAGACCTACTTCTCTGAGACATTACCCTTCTTTGTAAGTATTAAAATTACCTCCCTTATAAGACCCCTCCCTTATAAGACCTCATTTTGGATGATTTTTTAAAGTCTTATAAGGGAGGTTCCACTGTAATACTATTATTTTGTAGGAACTGATACGGTAACAAGCAGAGGAGAGCAGACTGAACCATTTCACCATTGTAGAGATCCTCTGCACGTGCCGTCGCCTTTTCATGCCAGTGTGAATGGCTGCTGAGATCGTTGTAGGAATTGTTCCCAAGTCCCTGCTAACCTCTTGTATCCGGGCCACTGTCACTCGGCGACGTGTCGCCCGTGCTAACTAGATTAGAGAGGTTGACAGCCACCGCCTAACCCCAATACTGCCCCCCCCCCCCCCCATCTCTCTCTCTCTCTCTCTCTCTCTCTCTCTCTCTCTCTCTCTCTCTCTCTCTCTCTCTCTCTCTCTCTCTCTCTCCCCCCCCCCGTCTACGCATGCACACACACACACATACCTACACACACGCACACACGCGCGCACACACATACTCACACACACACTCGCGCGCTTACATTTACACACATAAAATAAAATAAAATTTCTCTCTCTCTCTCTCTCTCGCACACGCACACACACACACACACACTCTCTCGCGCGCACACGCGCACATACACACACACACACACACTCGCGCTCATAAAATAAAATAAAATTACTCTATCTCTCTCTCTCTCGCACACAGCGCACACACACACACGCGCGCGCACACGCACACGCACGCACACACACACACACACACACACACACACACACACACACACACACACACACACACACACCATAGTCACACACACACACACACCATAGTCATCCGCCTTCATCTCTTTCTTTCTTTCTCTCTTCTGAAGAAAGTGCGTTTAACGTCCTCTGACCTGGAACAGGTACATACGGGACATTGTTTATTCAGACAGATAGTGGGACGATCCTGGAGGTACTGCAATGCCAGGAAAGGCCTGTAATAAAAACAAAATGTTCTCAGTTCTGTCCTCTTGAACCCCCCTTTAGCCTACCCCGTTGGAAATCGCTCCAATCATTCTTGGTTGTTTATCGTTCAGGGGCAGATGGGGGGGGTGGGGGGGGGGGGGGGGGGGGTGGGGGGGGGGGGGGGGGGGGGGGGGGGGGGGGGGGGGGGGGGGGGGGGGGGGGGGGGGGGGGTGGGGGGGGGGGGGGGGGGGGGGGGGGGGGGGTGGGGGGGGGGGGGGGGTGGGGGGGGGGGGGGGGGGGGGGGTGGGGGGGGGGGGGGGGTGGGGGGGGGGGGGGGGGGGGGGGGGGGGGGGGGGGGGGTGGGGGGGGCAGATAGCGTAGGGGGAGGGAGGGGGGGGGGGGCGGGTGGGGGGGGGCGCGGGGGGGGGGGGGGGGGGGGGGGGTGGGGGGGGGGGGAGGGGGAGGGGGGGGGGGGGGGGGGGGGGGGTGGGGGGGTGGGGGGGGGGGGGGTGGGGGGGGGGGGGGGGGGGGGGGGGGGGGGGGGGGGGGGGGGGGGGGGGGGGGGGGGGGGGGGGGGGGGGGGGGGGGGGGGGGGGGGGGGGGGGGGAGGGGGGGGGGGGGGGGTGGGGGGGGGGGGGGGGGGGGGGGGGGTGGGGGGGGGGGGGGGGGGGGGAGGGGGGGGGGGGGGGGGGGGGGGGGGGGGGGGGGGGGGGGGGGGGGGGGGGGGGGGGGGGGGGGGGGGGGGGGGGGGGGGGGTGGGGGGGGGAGGGGGGGGGGGGGGGGGGAGGGGGGGGGGGGGGGGGGGGGGGGGTGGGGGGGGGGGTGGGGGGGGGGGGGGGGGGGGGGGGGGGGAGGGGGGGGGGGGGGGGGGGGGGGGGGGGGGGGGGGGGGGGGGGGGGGGGGGGGGGGTGGGGGGGGGGGGGGGGGGGGGGGGGGGGGGGGGGGGGGGGGGGGGGGGGGGGGGGGGGGGGGGGGGGGGGGGGGGGGGGGGGGGGTGTCAAGTTTTGCTTTAATAATCTTCTTGAAGTTCAAGTTAAAGTTCAAGTATACTTAATATACTTCTTTAATATACCTTAATATACTTCTTCTGCGTTCCCAGGCCATATGGCCATAATGGGTAAGGTACGCACGTGTCCGGTTTCCGGTTTTCACTGGTCTCCCCGCTGCGTACAGCCGACACATTCCGATTTCGGAGGAGCTCAAAGGAGAAAAGTTATTTGGAAGATTTGTTTTTTAAGAAAAGGCAGGAGAATGGGCCCCAAAAGTCAGAAAGACAGCAGATGATAGAAAGCAAAGGGAAAAGGCAGAGTCAAAGATAGTGGCAGATTAGAGGAAGTCACAAGCACAGGACTTCCAGAAGGTGGGGAAACTATTTTCACGAAAGACACCCCCCGGTATCCCTATGCGGAGAGGTCTCTCTCATAACCTCCTCGAGGTCAATCTCTTCTGTTATGTGCTGTCTCGCCTTGTCACTCACTATATTACAGTGCAACCTGCCTTATAAGACCTCCCATTATAAGACTCCCTCCCACATAAGACCTACTTCTCTTAGACATTGCCCTTCTTTGTAAGTATTAAAATTACCTCCCTTATGAAAACCCTCCCTTATAAGACCTCATTTTGAATACTTTATGAAGGTCTTATAAGGGAGGTTCCACTGTATGGGCTATACCTCGTTAAGCCGTTCAGTTTGGCTAGCTAAACTAAACATAACGACCAGTTCCTACAAACCAGCCAGGAGAGAAGTAAATGAAAGTGCAGGGTCTCCTCTGGGTTGTTGCCTTCTTTCCCCCCCCCCCCCCCCCCCCCAACTATCTAGAGTGTTCCCCTTGTCAGGCTCCCAATTAATGAGCAAAGCCCACAGAGACGCCAAGGTTGTCAAGAGGGGGGGGGGGGCAATGGGGAGAGAGAGAGAGAGAGAGAGAGAGAGAGAGAGAGAGGGGGGGGTATGTTATGGGGGGGGGGGTCTCTTTTTGTCCTTTCGTCTTCTGCTAGTTCTGCGAGTCGAGAGAGAGAGAGAGAGAGAGAGAGAGAGAGAGAGAGAGAGAGACTGGCAGATAGGCATAGATAGAGAGAGGGAGACAGAGACAGAGAGGCTATTGCTGGTGTAATGCTGTTATTGGGTGATAGCAGCGAGTGCAGTAGCTGTGGTGTAGAGCCAAAAGGGCGACAAATCGCCGAGAGGGGGCGCGGCGAGCAGCAGGCCACGTGCCCGGATCTTTTGACGTGATTATGGTCTCCCCTGGCGGCTCTTCCACATCTCTCTCTCTCTCTCTCTCTCTCTCTCTCTCTCTCTCTCTCTCTCTCTCTCTCTCTCTCTCTCTCTCTCTCTCTCTCTCTCTCTCTCTCTCATATCCCTCAGGGATAAAGTAAAGTTGCTTGGCTGATTGGGGAAGGTTTGTGATCGACGAGATTTATCGATCACCATGAGAGAGGGGGTAATCTAGTAGTACTAGCGATAGGAGGAGTCGTTATGAGAGAGAGAGAGAGAGAGAGAGAGAGAGAGAGAGAGAGAGAGAGAGAGAGAGAGAGACAGAGAGACAGAGAGAGACAGACAAAGAGAGAGATATGTGGAAGACTAAAAACACAAGAGAGAGAGACAGAGAGAGAGAGAGAGAGAGAGAGAGAGAGAGAGGAGACTGGGAGAAAGAACCTTGGAGAAAGAGAGAGAAAAGGGGGGTAGGAGGTTTGTATGTTTGGAGTCCTGAGCTAAAGAGAAATAGGGTTGGGGACTAGGAGAGATAGTGGAAGAGAAACAGGGACAGAGGGACATTGGATGGAGGGTCTCTCAAATCTGTTCCCTGGAAATCTTTTGACAAAATGTTTGTCCAATTATGACAAGGAAAAGGGGTGTTTTTTCTCCTTCTATTTATCTCTTCATACTTTACCAGATTGTGCTCTGTGCGTGTGTAAATGGATTCACCTTGTAAATTGTTAATGCTCCCTTCCCACCCCGCCCCTCTGTTTTCTGAGACTTCACGCACTTGAGTGGGCACCTGTTGTCCATTCTGCAGTGCATATTTGCCTATATGGCCTTCCTTACGTATTTCTTGTTAGTAGTATGTTCTAACAATGTATTTGTTATCCTTTTTTTTAAAAACCTGGATCCGATAAGCAGAGCGGAATGGCTCGACGTTTCCAGCACTGTCTAGATTGATGGGCTATATGATACAATGATGGTGTCATGTAATAAATTGATTTATATTTTTGTGGAGGGTTTTCAGGTTGTTTGTTTGTAAAGTAAATACATGTAGAATGTTATTGACGTGTTTGATGTTTACTGTGGTAACAGTCCTGAGAACACCATTGCTGTTGACGGGATTGTAAGCAATGTAAAAATAAAAATAAAATTGAGGCAAAGGTGGGGGCGGGGCGGGAAACCAGGAACACCACCCCCCACCCCCCCCCCACACCCCCTCTAGATCCGGCCCTGCTATATTATGTTTAAGCACGAATATTACCGATATTTGGATCGATTGAAGAGGGGGGGGAAACACGCAAGAAAAGAAGGAATCAAAAACGAGAGAGAGAGAGAGAGAGAGAGAGAGAGAGAGAGAGAGAGAGAGAGAGAGAGAGAGAGACACTTAAACTCTTCTTTTGTATTCACAGTTGTTTATATTACTTGGTTTAAACGCAGTCTCCATCTGTTCAATCAATTGTGCAATTATGACGTTCATTTAAGGAGCACGGTATAAGCTTCGATTGTTGTTACTCTGATTGTCTTTCTGTTTGATCGTTTCCGAATGAATAAAGATTTGTTTAAACCACAGATAGAAACAGACAGAGAGAGAGACAGACAGACAGACAGGCACACACAGAGAGAGACAGACAGACCGTGCCGTAGAGAGAGGGAGGGGGAGACAGAGCTCGGAGAGAGAGAGAGAGAGAGAGAGAGAGAGAGACAGAGAGAGAGAGAGAGAGACAGATAGAAAGACCTAAACAGACATACAGGCAGAAGGAGAGACAAATAAACAGAGAAGAAGAAAAAAGAAGGAGGAGAATAAGAAAAAGGAGGGGGGGGGGGTAAAAGCATGTATAGCAGCATCAGTAGCAGCGGTAGCAACAAAACGGTTAAAGGTCTCTATACACGTTAACATTTCTCACTCTTTCACATGACAACACAGTGATATGCAAGTCGTATTGTGACTGACCTACCCACTGTGTTGCCATGGGGAAAGAGTGAAAAAGGTTCACGTGTACAGAGACATTAAGGGAAGCAATCGCTTAAAAAAAGAAAGCACACGCAAGCAAGGTGTTCCAGAAATTACCCCCCTTGCCTCTCTTTTTGCCCACATACTTTTGAGCAAATAGGAACCCGAGTATTGCCCTCCCTCCCCTCTCTCTCCTTCACCACCTCTCTCTCTCTCTCTCTCTCTCTCTCTCTCTCTCTCTCTCTCTCTCTCTCTCTTTCTTTCTTACTCTCTCTCTCTCTTTACTCTTCTCTCATTCTGTCTCTCTCTCTCTCTCTCTCTCTCTCTCTCTCTCTCTCTCTCTCTCTCTCTCTCTCTCTCTCTCTCGCTCTCTCGTCCCCTCTCTCTCTCAACCACTTTTGTCAACATAACGAGCACAACCCCAGCTGACGAGGTTCCAGAGATCAGAATGCCAGAGTGGTGGCCAAGTCATATGGAGCAGAGTGCCTGCTTCCTTATCATGATGGAACGCCAATCATACTCTTAAGTGGTACCCTCACCTCCAGAACACACACATGCATGCGCCCACGCACATGCACACACACACACACACACACGAGCACAAAAAAGCATGTATGTTTGCTTATTCAATGTCCATCTTTAAATACAAATTTGACTTGACTTGATTTGACACGCATGCACACACACATACGTACATACACATGCACAGTGACACTCACGCACGCACGCATGCACTCACTCTTTCTGACCCCATACCCCTCCCCACCCCCCACCCCGCCTCTTCTAACTTTAGCACCTGTTACAAAGTATGGTGGCCCCCAAGCGAATTGGGTTTCATTTACCTTTTGGATTTTCCTCTTTCGGACGATAATATCAGTCTGTGGGGAGGGGGGGGGGGGGGGGTGCGCGCGCGCGTATGTGTGTTACTGTGTGTGTGTGTTACTGCGTGTGCGTGTGTAATGTATTGAGGAAACTGGGTGCTAAAATGGCGCTAGTTTACGACGATAAGGACCACAATGATGATGATGAACATGATATAATACTCTCCAAGCCCTTCCCCCCTCATCCTCCCCCCCCCCCCCCCCCCCCGCCCTGCCACTTCAGTCTTTGTATTTTTATCCCATCCCCCACCCCATTTCACTCCAAATTTGTAATGATAGATCACCCAAACCCGGCGCTTGTCGAATAACAGACTAAACACAGTTGTGAACGGGGACATTTGGGCTCGGTTCTTGTTTGTGTGTGTGTGTTGGGGTTTTTTTCTCCATTGAGTTTCGAACCCCCTAGCCTGGAAGTCGATACGGGGGCAGTGGTGGCCAAGTGGTCCCGTCACTCGATTGACTTCCAGTCCACCAGGAAGCGCACTGCTTCCACGACTTCTGGAAAGATTGATTAACAATTTTTTTAAAGGGAGTTGGGGAAGGGGGTGGGGTGGGTTTTTTGCAAAGAAGTTGGGTATGGGAGTAGGGAATGGTAGCAAGTATCTAAGTGGATTCGCTCTCTCTCTCTCTCTCTCTCTCTCTC
>CM065707.1:39982719-40020219 GCA_017654935.2 Phymorhynchus buccinoides | reverse complement strand
TAATTCCTGCGCAAATAGTCCCTGCTGCACGCGACAGACTGAGAGAGAGAGAGAGAGAGAGAGAGAGAGAGAGAGAGAGAGAGAGAGAGAGAGAGAAGGGTGGGGTGGGGGTGGTTAAGGGGTATTAGAAGTTAACCCTTGATGGGCTATGTAGATTACTTTAAACAAAAGTAGAGTCAGACCTGGTATTGCAGTACCTCCAATATGTGCTCCGAACACTGAATGATGGCTGTGGTGGGTGGTTGATGGTTCGTCTCACATGTACCTCCAGGATCTGCTCCGAACACTGAATGATGGCTGTGGTGGGTGGTTGATGGTTCGTCTCACATGTACCTCCAATATGTGCTCCGAACACTGAATGATGGCTGTGGTGGGTGGTTGATGGTTCGTCTCACATGTACCTCCAGGATCTGCTCCGAACGCGACAGACTGAAGAGAGAGAGACAGAGAGAGAGGAGAGAGAGAGAGAGAGAGAAGGGTGGGGTGGGGGTGGTTAAGGGGTATTAGAAGTTAACCCTTGATGGGCTATGTAGATTACTATAAACAAAAGTAGAGTCAGACCTGGTATTGCAGTACCTCCAATATGTGCTCCGAACACTGAATGATGGCTGTGGTGGTTGGTTGATGGTTCGTCTCACATGTACCTCCAGGATCTGCTCCAAGCACTGAATGATGGCTGTGGTGGTTGGTTGATGGTTCGTCTCACATGTACCTCCAGGATCTGCTCAAAGCACTGAATGATGGCTGTGGTGGTTGGTTGATGGTTCGTCTCACATGTGCTCTTCGTAGCTGAGCGGACGTTAAACCAACTTTCATTCATTCGCGTAGTAGCTTTTTCTCTGTCAGTTCTTCTTCTTCTTCTTCTTCTTCTTCGATCGCTCAGACAGTATCCTGTCAATTATGAGCGCAGATGCGTCATGCTGCCGTTATGCGCCTAACTAAGAAACAGTTAGGTCCAGCAAGTCCGACTTCGGCTGGAGGAACTGGTTTTGAAAGCGTTTCGTGAAAAATGTCAGGAGAATGGACCGGGTAAGGCAGAAAGATAGTAGATGACAGTAAGCAAAGGGAAAAGGCAGAGTCAAAGAGAGTGACAGATTAGAGGAAGCTACAAGCACAGAACTTCCAGAAGGTGGGTGAACTGTTTATGCAAAAGACCCCCCGGTATCCCCACCGGGGAATTCTCTGTCAATGAACCATTGTGAACAGAAACTCTCCATCCCCGCTCCCCGAGTATACAGTATTTCTGTTATGGGTGATGAACAGGTAGATGACTTAGGAGATTGGGGGAGGGGGATCTGGAACTCCTGGAACCCCCGACCGCTCCCCCACCCCCACCCCCCAAAAAAAATCCGCCTGTTAGTAGTGAACCGTTATTAAACAGAACCTGTCCATTATACCAGATCCCTGAGTATACAGTACTTATGTTCTGGGTGATGAAAAGGTAGAAGACTTGGGAGACTTAGGAGGGGGGTCTGGAACCCCCCTCCCGCTCCCCCTCCCCCCTCCCCCACCCCGCCCCCCAAAAAAGTCCGCCTGTTAATAGTGAACCGTTATTAAACAGAAACTGTCCATTATACCAGATCCCTGAGTATACAGTATTCTGTTGTAATATAAACGACAATGAGAAGTGACTGGGTATTGTTAGGCTAGGTACGTGTTTATCCAGAAACGGAATCCCGTTTTAGGCCCAGGCCCTAATCCGCAAAGCCAACATAAGGAGGAGGGTTAGGACGGTGGGGGGGGGGGGGGGGGGGTGTTGAGGACGTGGGAAGGAAAGAGAATAAGGGACGTGGGGGATATGATTGGGGGGAGAGGGAGGGGGAGGGGTGATGGATAGTAGTAGAACGTGCCAGTGGTTGATCGGTTGCAGGTCGTGGAATGGAGAGTGTTGGCTTGTGAACGGCGAAAGCTGCAAATGAAATGGAGAATGCCTGCCTATTTTAATCGCATGTCGCAAATGCCCTATTCGCGATTGTCCGAATTTCGTTTGCGCCAAATCATGTGGTCTCCTTGATGCGGTATCATGGAGTCGGAGCACCACGACTGTCCCAATCACGGCTGTCCTATCTTAAAACGATTTCTCACTGCATTGAGCCTTTTTGGTTATGTTGAGAACTGATTTGTTGCTGTTGTTTTTTATCCTGGCTAAAAAATATAAAACAATTATCGCCCAGCCCGTCAGACTAGTAGCTGCCCCCTCTGCTATCTCAACTTTTAGCAATCTGGCAGTCATTGTCAGAAACGACAGACTAGCATACAATACTTCAGACTATTCTTATGCCTGGAGAGGTGTAGAGAGAGAGACAGAAACAGACAGAAACAGATATAAGCACAGACAGAGAGAGAGAGAGAGAGAGAGAGAGAGAGAGAGAGAGAGAGAGAGAGAGAGAGAGAGAGAGAGAGAGACAACAGAGAGAGAGAGAGAGAGAGCAACAGAGAGAGAGAGAGAGAGAGACAGACAGACAGACAGACAGACAGACAGAAACACAGAGAGAGAAGAAGAGAGAGACAGAAACAGAGAGAAGCAGAGAGAGAGAGAGAGAGAGAGAGAGAGAGAGAGAGAGAGAGAGAGAGAGACAGATGCAGAGAGACAGACAGACAACAGAGAGTTGAGCGAGACAGACATACAGAAAGAAAGAGAGAGAGAGAATGGGGGGGGGGGGGGGGTAACAAAAAAGACAGTCATGTGACCGGGAGATGCAAGGACAGAAAGGCACTGAGTACAGTCATGACCATTCTCACAAAATGGCCATCCATTCACGTGCTTTGGTTGGTTGGCTTACCCTGGCTAAAAGACTCCAGGGATCATCCATTCACGTGCTGTATTACCGTGTGTTTCAGCGGTACAGAAGGAGAGATCTCCACGGACGCCCCGAGACACCTCACCCGTGGTGCCTCTGCCTCCCTACGGCGCCTTTGTCGGGTAAGGGACAGAGATCTGTATCATTATTAACCCATGCTTATTAGGTACTATATTCGAGGGGTTTGAGATAGACCGTTCTGGCAGGCACCCATCGATAGTCACAGAGGCGTCTCTGTGAAATTCGGGTTGCTCCCACCTGGAGAGAGCGTCGCAGCCAGAGGCGCGCCACCCTTTTTTTTATCATTTTGTTTTTGCATGTGATTTTTGTGTGAGTGATGAGGAAGGAAAGGGGGGGTGGTGGTAAATTTTGACCAACTGACTTTTTCGTTGCCACTGGGATTAAAGTGTGCTAAGTGCATGGGCACACGGGACCTCGGTTTATCGTCTCATCCGAAATACTTCACGTTCAGACCGTAAGGCCTAGTGCAGAGTGAGATGAAAGATCCCCTGTATCCAGGTTTGAACACGGGTTTACTTGACATGAGGCGAACGCGTTACCTCTGTGCCATCTACACTCCTCTATCAATGAGGACAACACACACACACACACACACACACACACACACACACACACACACACACACACACACACACACACACACACACACACACACACACACACACACACACACACACACACACACACACACACATCTTGACAGAAATCAAACAAAGCGCACACACACGTTAGCACACAAACGCAATACAAGTTTTACAACGCGAACACACACACACACTGTACACACACACACACACACACACACACACACACACAGAGAGAGACACACACACACACAGACACGCACAGAGACACACACACACACACACACACACACACACACACACACACACACACACACACACACACAGAGACACACACACACACACACACACACACACACACACACACACACACACACACACACACACACACAGACACACACACAGAGACACACACACACACACACACACACACACACACACACACACACACACACACACACACACACACACACACACACACATGGAACATGTGATGACGCACGTACACATAATAAGATGGACAAGATCGTCACTATATAAACACATTTTAGCCGAATTAGCAGTAGCTACTTCATCGCGGGCTTCCACCTTGTTGTGGTGGGGGAGCTTTAAAGTAAGAGTTGCCCCTCATCTCCATTCTTCTTTTAAATCTACCCGTTTTTAACAAAATCCAAAAGATATAATAAATGTCCCACATGACCCTTAGTCGGTTAGGAGGACGCTAAAGCAAATCAAACATTAGCAGCAGCCCTACTCTGCTCTCTGGCTGTCATGGTCGGAAACGAGAGACAGACAGACTAGTACCCCCGGTGCCACAGCTCACCATTCTTGTGCCAAGTCATAATACAAAATGTAATCCTATACGTACAGATTTACACATCTGGGAGAACATTCACATAGCTTACCATCATATTAATACTATTATGGACCTTCCTCAACGCCACCTGTGTCCTCAAAATACCATTTTGGCCGAGAGAGTGGGCATCTCCTCTATACAACAAATTATCGCCCAGCCCGCCAGATGGAATTCTGATCGCTTCTCGGCCTTTTGGCTAAGACAGTGATTCAGGAACATACATTTTTGTTTATACCCTGGTTGGTTTGTTCAGCCCGTCGTACATGGCGAAAGCCGATACGCGACGTTAAACTGAACTTCCATCCGAACTTCCATCCCGCCCGCCAGAATAGTATCTGCCTCCTTCTGCTATCTGGCAGTCATTGTCGGAAACGACCTTAATAATTATATGTTTTTAATTTAATATTGATCAGTATTAACCATAATGTTTTAGAGGACTAGGCGGTCACCCTTTTTTCTCATTGTCGGAAATGACAGACTAGCATACTATAACGAAATTGAACAAAGGGTGAATAGTCTCTTTCTAATTAACTCCCCTCCACCAAAGTTGATTACGATACCAATCACCTAGCAGTGCGTGGGTCAGAACCAAAGTGAGACAAACAAAGCATCATTCTCAAAAAAAGAACGCGCCAAGTTCGCCCTTATGACCCTCCACCCACACAGTACACATCAACAATGGTGGAGAGGATGACATACAAACAAATCAACTAGCATACAATATGTACCTCAAAGATCCCCCACGTCACGTGTCAAAATCACGGTTGAAAATCCGTTTAACGTCCTCCGGTCTGAAACAGACACATATGGGACATTAGTAGATATAAAGATGGTGGGAACGATCCTGGAGGCAATGCCCGGAGGCAGTGCAACTCCAGGAAAGTCCTGAATTTTTAACGATACAGATGTATAAGTTCTGCAATGATGATTAAAAACTCACGGGTTTTCCCTCTTATAGCTCGTAAGAAATCTTAAGAAATCTTCCTAGCATAAGAGGGAATGTGACACGTGACGTGGGGTGGTTTTTTTTATTTAATATTGATCAGTATTATCACCATAATGTTTCAGGGGACTAAGTGGTCACCCTTTCCCCTTCGGCCCCGGCCCCTCTTTGGTAGCAGCTACTGCCAGACACCCGCCTCCTCCCCACCCCCTACTCCACGCCCCCCTCCTCTACCCCCACCTCCCCTACCCCCACCCCCACCTCCACCCGTTCCTTCACCCGGACCTCGCGGCCCACCACTCTCTCCCCCCCGCCACCACCACCGCTACCCCCCTCGTTCCCTCTGCCGCCCGGAGGAGGGAGTTTCGCTACTACTCAGTTGTCCCCCGT
This sequence comes from Phymorhynchus buccinoides, assembly GCA_017654935.2. NCBI lineage: Eukaryota > Metazoa > Mollusca > Gastropoda > Neogastropoda > Raphitomidae > Phymorhynchus > Phymorhynchus buccinoides. Next base: position 40,014,624 of record CM065707.1, on the reverse strand, counting down.
GGTGCTTCCCGCGTCCTTCCACGCTCATCCGCTAGGCGGCGCCTTCGTCGGCCCCGCGTCGGCCAATCAGCTGCTGCCGTCTGGCCATCACGTGATGTTCCCCCCGACGTTACTTCCGCCCCTTGTGGCTAACCGGAAGAGAGGGAGGGTCGTGGGGGGGGATGGGGATGGGGGAGGCTTGGCACGGTTGAAAGAAGGTAAGAAAAACATTTTGTCGTTTTTTTAAAATTATTAGTATTATTATTATTGTTATTGTTGTTATTATTATTATTATTATTATTATTAACCCCCTGCTCAGACAGTTTCCTGTCAATTAGCGCAGATGCGTCATGCTGCCGTTATGCGCCTAACTAAGAAATAGTTAGGCCCAGCAAGTCCGACTTCGGCTGGAGGAAATGTTTTTGAAAGTGAATCGTGAAAAAGGCAGGAGAATGGACCAGGTAAGGCAGAAAGATAGTAGATGACAGTAAGCAAGGGGAAAAGGCAGAGTGAAAGAGAGTGACAGATTAGAGGAAGCTACAAGCACAGACTTCCAGAAGGTGGGGAAACTATTATACAAAAGACCCCCCGGTACCCCCACGGGGGAAAAACGACGATTCGATGATCGTGATTATTAATCCTAATGACGACGTCGGACGATGATGGGTTATGATGATGATCATAAAAGCAATGAAGTGATGATGAAGAAGGGTAGATAATGGTGACAGAGACATCGACGACGACGACGATGATGATAATGATGGAGGTAGTGTTGGTAATTGTTGCTGTTGTTGTTATCATCCTCCTTCTTCTTCTTCTTCTTCTTCTTCTTCTTCTTCTTTCTTCTTCTTCTTCTTCGCCTTCTTTTTCTTCTTCTTCTCCTTCTCCTTCTCCTTCTTTCTAACCCTCTTCATTCTCCTTTTAATCATCATCATTTTTATCATCATCGTAATCATTTTCATCATCATCATCATCATCATTTTCATCATCATCATCGTCGTCGTCATCATCATCATCATTTTCATCACCATCATCATCATCATCATCATCATCATCATCATCATCATATCATCATCATCACCACCACCATCATCATCCCTCCAAATTCTCTCTCCCCACAGATAAAACAACGGAGGAACCACCACCACCACCACCAACAGCATTAGAAGAAACAACAACAACCCACCCCCTCCCCCACCACCCCCACCCCCACCCCCACCACTACAAACATCCCCACCATCATCATCCCCACCACCACCACCACCACCACCACAACGGAGACACTTCCTCCCCCACCCCTCCTCTCCCCACCCCGGGCAAACCGAGGCCCCGCTCCTCCTCCCCCTCCGCCTGTTCTCCCCCCTCCCCCTCCTCCCCCTCCTCCACCTCCTCCACCTCCTCGGAGCCGCATCAACAAGGCAGCGCCATCAATTCGTCGGGTGGGTGTCGTCTCGTCCTTTTCTCGTTTCGTCCTTTTCTCGTTTCGTCCTTTTCTCGTTTTGTTTTGGGGGATTAGGACTGTAAAGGGGAAGTATTGGTGTTTTTTTATTTTGATCTCGTTGTTTTGTTGCTCCTTTTGTTGCCTGCTTTTTGCTCCTTTTGCTGTTTGCTGTTTTCTTGTCTGTGTGATAAAGGCGCATTCGCCGAAATATCCAGTAGTTTGGTTTTGTCTCTTGTGAATAAAATAACATCACTTTACACTTGTCGTGTAGTTGTTTGTTTGTTGTATGTCCCAGTGACGTTGCAGTCTGTTTCAATTTTTTGTTAGTCCCCGAGCCGAAGGTTCGGGGAGCTATTGTTTTTGTCTGGTCCGTCCGTCCATCCGTCCGGTGTCCGTCCGTCCGGTGTGCCTCCGTCCGTCCGGCTATTCGTCCGTTTTTCTCAAAAACTATTCAGTCTATCATCATCAAATTTGGTATACTAGTTTGCCAAGATGCAAGCTATCCACTGATGTATTTAGTTTTACATTAAGGTCAAGGTCGCGCCAGTTACGGGGTTCAAACCCCGAAACACATAATCGCTAATATCTCGCGAAGTTTTGCATGTATTTTAATGCAGTTTTTTTCACATGTCTTGATGAATGGTCTATAACACAGTTGTCATGATTTTTTCTGTGCGCGCGTGTGCGCATGATCGCGCGCGCTCAAATCACGGGTCCGAACCCCAAGGCTATATATAAAAAACTATTCAGTGACGTGCTGTTTTGATGCCTTTTTATGTAGTTACGTGCTGTTTTGATGCGTGTTTATGTATGTGTACAGCCGACACATTCCGATTTCGGAGTAGCTCGGCGATGCTGCGAGGGGACTTTGCAGCCGCTCGGCGTTGCACTTGTTTTGTTGTTGTTTGTCCTTCTCTCGTTCTGTCCCTTTTCCTCGTTTCTGTAGTTTCTTTGATGATTTACTTTTCCACTACGCTCCTACTCCGTTACAGTTTCAGTATGTCCTTGTATTTCTGTCCTTAGAGCCTTTTTGTCCTTAACCCTTTCACCGCCAATGTCGCATTTTTGAACCGCAATGGTTTACCACCCATGTCACCAAAAGGCATCAAATCAGGGCCTGTTATCCAAAGACCCTATTTTCTTAATTTTGGGAGGTAAGGATAGTCATAATGTTAAACATGTTACAGAGGAATTCCCAATATTTCAGATAATTTTGTTCTGTACTCAGTTAAGCTTAATTGTATTTTCTTGCTGGAAAAAAATGGCTCGCGGCGAAAGGGTTAAACATAAAACAACAACAACAAAAACACGTTAACTTGTTGTCAGTGATACGTGTGTGTTGGTCTGTTTGTGTGTATGTCATTGCTTTGTCATGTGTGTCTCTCCTCTCTCTCTCTCTCTCTCTCTCTCTCTCTCTCTCTCTCTCTCTCTCTCTCCCTCCCTCCCTCCCTCCCCTCTGTCTGTATGTGTGCGTGTCACGGTGTGTGTGTGTGTGTGTGTGTGTGTGTATACGCGCACGCGCGCACGCGTTTGCCTTTAATTAACCTTTTAACGGCAAAATATATTACGATTCATTTTAATTTCACGGTCACTTTGGTGTGAACAAAACTCCACCACAGATTCCGGCCACAGCACCGCCGCCTCGTCTTCTCAGTTCAGCCTTGACCTTGGCTCCGACCCCGCTGTGACCCCGGGCAAGGACAGCACGGGCAAGGTCATGGTCAAGGTCACCCCCACCTTGACCCCTGTCGCTGCCAATGGCAACCACGACAGCAGCAGAAGGGCGGATGTAGTAGGGGAGTCGCGTGGTGTTCTGACCGCCGTGGATGGCGCGAAGAGAGCGCAGCGCGAAGTTTCGTCGTCACCGACCACAACTCCCGAGAAAAAGGCGAAGAAGAATGATCTCCGTGACGATGAGGATGACAATGAGGGTGAGGGGTCTTTGGGGTTAAAATGCAGATTCAGCACACACACACACACACACACACACACACACACACACACACACACACACACACACACACACACACACACACACACACACACACATGCGCGCGCGCGCACACACACATATACACCTCAATGTCTTGGTTCATTTCAGGGGGGGTTTCTGTCGCGCCTTTATTATCTACTATTAGCAAATGCATATTTTGTAATTTATGAAATTAACTTTATTCAACAACCCCCCCACCTCCTAAGCGTAACATTTTCGAAGTGGTTATTCGGTTTTTTTTTATAGAATTACAGACCCTAAGCTTGGTAAGTGGGTATGTTCGCTTACTAGAGATGATTTTTGGAATGCTGGGTAGCTATCTTCGTTGTTGACATTGACCTTCACACACACAAAGATATGGCACACGCACGCACGCACACGCACACGCGCACGCACGCGCACAGAGACACACACACACACAGAGGCACATACAGACACAAACATATACACACAGGCACTGTGACGCACGCACGCACATACCCCCATTCAGTATTTTTCTTCTTTTCATGACGACAGGATGAAAAAAAGCTTTTAGCTTACTCCTTTATTGTCAATAAAGATAATTTTGACTTGACTTGACTTGACACACACACACATTGCAGCCAAACATCGTCAGAATTCCTTGAATTCACAAAATATGCAAAGCTTTTCTCTTTTTGTCCCTTTGGCAGGTTCCAGTCACACAACCGACAAGGATAACTCCTCATCTCTTTTCTCCCCCTCCCGCCACCGATCCGCTTTCCACCCCGCTTTTACCACCACCACCACCACCACCACCCCTAGCCGAGCGGAAATGACGTCACCAGAACCCAGCTCGACGCACTACGACCCCATCTCCCCGGTTCTGCCTAGCGTCGCTTCATCGTCGTCATCGTCATCGTCATCTAACTTCCTCTCTTCTTCGTCGTCGTGGCTGGTTTCCCGTCCCTCCCCGCTCTTCCCTTCTCGCCTACGACTAGGCCTACTACCCCCCCGGTCGTCGCCGACGGAGCAGCAGCGGTCGGCATTTTCGCCGACATCGGCGACAGCTTTGCCGATTTTGCCGCCTCCGACGCACAGGCACCAGAGTTGGGGCGCTTTGGCGGGAATTCCTCACCCCCTTACTACTACTACTACTACTACGCCTCTGGGACTGATGAACGGAGGGTCTTCTTCTTTTTCTTCTTCTTCTTCTTCTTCTTCTTCTTCTTCGTCTCATCATCATCATCATCATCATCAGGCTGCCGTGTTAACCGGTCTTCACGCTTCGCCGCAGAATTCGGCGGCGGTTTTGGCCGCAACCCTGTCCCTTTTTCCTGAACTGCAGGGCGCTTACTGCGTGCGGGAGGCTTCGGCTGCAAGGCAGTACTCTGCAGTTGCAGCTGCTGCGGTGCAGCAGTTGCAGTTGCAGCAGCAAGGAGGAGGGGGAGGAGCGTTGTTGGGGCTTGCCGTGTCGGATGCTGGTGGTGTGTTGGTGTCTGCGGAGAAAGGTATGTAGGGGGAGGGGGAGGGGGGAGGTGCATGCGTCGTCTTTGAGGGCTCAGTTTTTACTACTACTTTGTCTAATTCATGTAATTCTCATTTTGTTTAACAGTTTTTACGAAATATAGCATATCATCATCATCATCATCATTATTGTTTTTATTCATCATCATCATTATCACCATTGTCTTTATTCATCATTATTATTATTGTCTTTATTCATCATCTTTATTATCATTGTCTGTATTCATCATCATCATCATTGTATTTATTCATAATCATCATTATTCATTATCATCGTCATTGTCTTTATTCATCATCATCATCATCTATATTATAATACGCGTGCCGACAAGAATTTTTTTAATCTCTATTTTCTCCTAAGTCGCGGCGATTTTTGCCTTCAACTGTGAAATATAGGGGCACGTGTAGGTGCTTAACAGTTCTTCCAAGTGAAATTCGCCAAGTCGTCGTTTAAAGCCGGGATCATTTCACATAAAAGTTGCTTAACGGAGGGAGTGATTTGAAAGAAAGACAGTTTCACGGCAGTGGAATAGCCGTGACGTCTAGCAAAATGTGTCGTCTGCTAAACACGGTCATGAATTGACATGAAACCGAGCAAGCATTGATTAAGTGTGTGCTGTCTACTACAGTGTGTGTGTGTGTGTTTTCACATTTATTTTTCTCAAAGTGACAAAACCTAAGTCGGTTCTATGCGAGGCTTACAATTGCTTTCATGAAGCTGCGTCAGGTGTCCGACTGACTTGACTGCTTTCCCTTCTTCCTCCCTTCTTCCTCTTATAATAATGTTTTTACATCGACTGCCGTACAAGCCTTGATAGGTCAATGGGTAAATCAGTAGATCGAGGCACGTCCGTGGTCGCGGGTTCGAGTCTGCCCCTAGCCACAATTGGGTTTTTTCTTGGGAGGAGGGGCATCATTTTTTTTTTTAAAGGAGAGGGGAGTGGGCGGAAGGGATGGGGCACCACCACATATTTTTGGGTCTCTTTTCTTCATTATTTACATCTAACCAGTTCTTCTTCTTCTTCGATCGCTCAGACAGGTTCCTATCAATCATGAACGCAGATGCTTCCTGCAATGTCTGAGAGAAGTAGGTCTTATGTGGGAGGGAGTCTTATAGTGGGAAGGGAGGTTCCACTGTACCATCCCCTGAAGTAAGGCATCCCTGTCTCATGCTCAAACACACACACAGGTCTACGTGTTGGTTTATTTTATCGTTTATTTTGTGACAGCGGGTAGCGTCATCCACAGAGGCAGTGCCGCCATTTCACTTCGAACAACACCCAGCAACTGTGAAGAGGGTAGAAGAAGAAGAAATGTTGGTGTTTTACGTCCTCTCGACCCGTGAAGGCACATATGGGACATGTGTATTAGTGGGGTATGGGCAAATGAAAATAAAACATCACAAGACGAATGTAGACAGAACATGGACAGTACATAAAGTGTGGAGGGGGTATTCTTCTTAGCTGGCAAGTTAAAATTATCTTTTGAAAAGATTGGGAACCGAGGTTCGAGTTAAAGGAGATAGGAACCGAAGTTCGTAATAAGAGTATACTATGTATATAAAATGTTATGTAAAATTCTGATATCTTGTCTGGCCAAACCGAAACAATCCATTTAATTAAAATTTCAGGGCTACTGGTTTTAAAATCCGGAAAATTTTATTTTATTATTAAAAGCCTAATGAGGCCCATATTTATTTTAAAAGAAAGTATATACAAATATTTATTTAGTTTATTTACAAAAACATTTGTGATCTGTAAGTACGGATCACGGGGGCAAAGGCCCCTATTATGTAAAAAGTTTAAAAAATCCTACCAGGGGAGGGAACTCTCTCCCCAGGGACTTCCCTGAAAAAAGAGAGCAGGGGAAATTTGTACATCGCGGATTACTATTATTATTTAAAAAAAAAGATAAAAGTTATATTTATTTTTATACATATATTTACATAATGTTCTGGGAACAACGAAAGATTGGGGGGGGGGGGGGGGGGGGGGGGTTCGGAGGGTCTCGGCACACAGTGAGGGGGCGGGAACAACGAGGGGAGCGGTACGCAGGCCATCCCTGCGTCAGCAAACCCCCGAGGGCCCACCCCAACACGGGGGAGACCAGCTCAACGAAAAAATAAAATTGAAAAAAGGTTCCCAGAACATGGGGATATAAACTATAATATTTAATTTGTATTTTATCATTCGTACCAACTTTCGGTAAAGGTCAAGATGTGCCACCCCCCCTACCTATCTCGGTTAATTGTATTTTTCCGTTATTGCCTTTCTTACCATACATAAAGCTGTATTTTAGGAACATTTTTAGCTAATAACCTTTTTGGAACAAAGGTAATTAGCTAAGAAAGGCAAAAACGGAAAAATACAATTAACCGAGAAATGCATGGGGGGTGGCACATCTTTACCTTTACCCAACTTTCTTTCATATTATTATTATTCTTGTTTTTGCGACAGTCGCGCAGTCAAAAGGGGAGACCACCCAGCCATCCCGTGACCTATTTAAAATGTAAGAGCCTTCATATAAAAATTTGCAATCGGTTTGCAACGCTGGTGCGGTGGACAGTTCGTCACATAAAAAGTTATAAAATTATGCTTTATATGATCTGAGGTACGTTCTTTGGGGAGTCAAGGGGTGCTAAAATATATTCTTGGGATAAGATATTTTATTATTAAAAGTTATTATATGAACAGGTGTGGTTAAAAGGTGTATAAGATGATAAATCCTGCTGGCAATCGATGGTCGTGGTGCATCATGAATGAAATCTGGATTTTACGTCCTCCTGACCTGGGAAGGCACATATGGGACATTTGTTAGTTGTAAAATAATATAAAAGACATTTACAAAACTAAAAAGGACGTGTACATGAACAAGGACGAAATATATAGAAATATGAAGGGGAGGGATTCTAAAAGCGCAAGATTTGTTTTAATGTGGAGATTATCCTGTTAAAATATGTAAGATGTAGTAGATGGTGTCTTAAGACACCAGATAAATAACTGTGAGTATAAAATTATGTATTAAAATTCGTTTGTTGTCTGGCCCGAGTACAACCCTCCCTGTCGTATTAAAATCAATTACGGCTAATGTGATGTTTTTGTCACTGTGAAGAGGGTCACGAGGGAAGAAACCAAAATACCTTGCCCAGGATGGCGGCCATGCTCCTGGGTGACGTGCTGCAGGGGCTGACGTCATATCCGGCGTTCATGACCTTGACCCCCCACGACCGAATGCTATTATTAGAAACGGGGGGGCACGCTTTACTCATCTGGACCTTTCTGTATCATCAGAGATTGCAGCAACTCAGTGAGTGTTTGATTTTGTCTGTCTGTCTGTCTGTCTGTGTCTATTTGTCTGTCTGCCTGTGTCTATCTGTCTGTCTGCCTGTCTGTCTGTCTGCCTGTGTCTATCTGTCTGTCTGTCTGTCTGCCTGTGTCTATCTGTCTGCCTCTGTTTGTCTGTCTGAATGCTAGTTTTTGGAGATTGGAATCATGCTTTATTCATCTGGAGACTGAAATTGCAACTCATTGAGAATTTGATTTATGAGTGTGTGTGTGTGTCTGTCTGTCTGTCTGTCTGTCTGTCTGTCTGTCTGTCTGCCTGCCTGCTTGTCTGTCTGAATTATAATTTTGGAGACTGGGCTCCTCCGAAGTCGGAGTGTGGCTGCCCACGTGGCGGGATAATAAAAAACGGCCACACACGTAATGCGCTCATCCCTAGTTGGGGCATTTGTGCCATAGTGTTCAATTGCTTTGGCTCAGGGACGCAGTAGAAGAAAAAGAAGAAGAAGACTTGCTTTGGCTGTTGGGTTGATCCCTGGAATCTTTTAGCCAGGGGACGACAACAACAACAACAACAGACTGGGGATGTTGGTTTATTGGTGTATTATTTTATTGTTTCTTTGTTTTTTTAACCCTCCACGCCTTCTAAACGGAATTAATGGCTATCATTGAACTTGGAGTGTTAACTCATTCAAGTCGTTCCAGCCATATATGTGCGGAATTAATAGATAGCTGTCAATGTGATGCATTTGCTTCAAAGGAAGTAAATCTGTGTGCACACCATACCTTGGTCACTTCTAAACTCGCTTCGCTCACTTAGACCACAATTTTGCCTCTGACTTTGCTTTTGTAGTGGTGTGTTGTGGGGCAACCAATCGGTGTAGAGTTTTTCTATAGAAAGTCTATATATAAAAAAAAGTCTGATCTACCACTTCCCTATGTCTAAACCTGAAGTAAAAACCTGTAATCTTCTTTCATTTCTCCTTTTGTTTATGTATGTTTTGTTTGTGTGTATGGCTGGACTACTTCTTCTTCTTCTTCTTCTTTGATTAATCAGACAGTGTCCTGTCAATTATGAGCGCAGATGCGTCATGCTGCCGTTATGCGCTTAACTAAGAAATAGTTAGGCCCAGCATGTCAGACTTCGGCTGGAGGAAATCTTTTTGAAAGTGTTTCTTGAAAAAAGACAGGAGAATGGACCGGTAAGGCAGAAAGATAGTAGATGACAGCAAGCAAAGGGAAAAGGCAGAGTCAAAGAGAATGACAGATTAGAAGAAGATACAAGCACAAAACTTCCAGAAGGCGGGGGAACTATTTATACAAAAGAACCCACCCACCCCGGTATCTCCACTGGGGAGTATGGCTGGAGTGATTTGTGAGTTTGTTTGATAATTCAAAATAATTGCGATGCGAATGAGTTAATCCAACCGGTGTGTGTTTCAGTCGATTTCCTGTCAGTGCGGTGTGAGGACGAGCGGATGAGGACAGCGATATCCACGCTGATCATGTTCAGGGACTGCTTCCTTAGGATGGAACTAAGTCCCATGGAATTCGCCATCGTCAAGCTATTGTGTCTGTTTGTCAAAGGTAGGTCCACTTCAGCACAGTACCGTACAATGGAATACAGTATATCACAGTACAGTACAATACAGTATAGTGCAATGCAATAAATACAATACGGTATAGTACAGTGCAGTACATTATAGTACAATACAGTACAGTATAATACAGTATTGTACTGTACAATGCAGTGCAGGGTTACAGTACATTATGGTACACTACACTACAATACAGTACAGTATCATACAGTACAGTACAATACAGTGTAGTACAATGTAGTGCAGGGTACAATACACTACAATACAGTACAGTATCATACAGTGTAGTATAATACAGTACAGTACAATACAGTGTAGTACAATGTAGTGCAGGGTACAATACACTACAATACAGTACAGTATCATACAGTGTAGTATAATACAGTACAGTACAATACAGTGTAGTACAATGTAGTGCAGGGTACAATACAATACAGTACAGTACAGTGTCATACAGTGTAGTATAATACAGTACAGTACAATACAGTGTAGTACAATGCAGTGCAGGGTACACTACACTACAATACGCTACAATACAATACAGTATAGTACAGTGCAATGCATGGTATAGTACAGTACAATACAGTATAGTACAGAGCAGTGCATGGTATAGTACAATACAGTATAGTACAGAGCAGTGCATGGTATAGTACAATACAGTACTGTACAATACAGTATAGTACAGTGCAATGCATGGTATAGTACAATACAATACAGTATAGTACAGAGCAGTGCATGGTATAGTACAATACAGTACAATGCAATACAGTATAGTACAGAGCAGTGCATGGTATAGTACAATACAGTACAATACAGTATAGTACAGTGCAGTGCAGGGCACAGTACATTATAGTACAATACAGTACACTACAGTACACTACATTACAGTGCAGTACAGATTCCATGCTGACCATGTTCAAGGACTGCCTTCACAGAATACAGCTACGACCACAGCAATTCGTTCTCATTAAATTATTAATATTATGTCTCTTTGTCAACGGTAAATTGGAACCTCCTCCTCCTCCTCCTCCTCCTCATCCTCCTCCTCATCCTCTCTCTCCTCCTCCTCCTCCTCCTTCTCCTTCTCCTCCTCCTCCTCCTTCTCCTCCTCCTCCTTCTCCTCCTCCTTCTCCTCCTCCTCCTTCTCCTCCTCCTTCTCTCCTCCTCCTCCTCCTCCTTCTCCTCCTCCTCCTCCTCCTTCCTCCTCCTCCTCCTCCTCCTCCTCCTCCTCCTCCTTCTCCTCCTCCTCCTCCTTCTCCTCCTCCTCCTCCTTCTCCTCCTCCTCCTCCTCCTCCTCCTCCTCCTTCCTCCTCCTCCTCCTCCTCCTCCTCCTCCTCCTCCTCCTCCTCCTCCTCCTTCTTCTCCTCCTCCTCCTTCTCCTCCTCCTCCTTCTCCTCCTCCTCCTTCTCCTCCTCCTCCTCCTCCTTCTCCTCCTCCTTCTCCTCCTCCTCCTCCTCCTTCTCCTCCTCCTCCTTCTCCTCCTCCTCCTCCTCCTCCTCCTCCTCCTCCTCCTCCTCCTCCTCCTCCTCCTCCTCCTGATCATCATCATATAGCCTTCATCATCATGTCCCTAAATCAGTCATCAACTTTGTTGTTGGGTTGTTGTTGTTTCCAGGCACATCTTTCCTTCAAAGCCGAGAACAAGTGGAACACACAGCATCAGCACTTTCCATGCAACTGCTAGAGGAACTGATCTCCTCCTCCTCCACCCCTCCTACCACAACAAACTCCTCTCTCTCCTCATCCTCATCCTCCTCCGGTTTCCCCCGCAGGGAGGATTACGCCCAGGCCTGGCCCTCCCTGCGCTACGGGCAGCTGATGCACTTCAGGGACCGGCTCCTCACCATCCCTGCAGCCACCCTGGGTGTGGCTCTGTTTCCCCGGGAGCAGACCTCGCCCAGAGACAACTTCGTGTGCCGGGTGGCCCAGCACTATATGAAGCTGTCGTAGTAGACTAGGCCAAGAGGCCGCCCGCAGTAGTACCTCCAGGATCGTCCCACGGTTTATTGAAGACTACCAGCACGAGAAGAACTTGACTTGTTCCAGCTAAGGGCACATGCCTTGAGGACATAGGTGAAGACGGGGTAAAAAGCCCATGGGCGGGTAAGAAGCCCATGCCAATTATCTCATGAAATGAAGCAAATTCCGGTCACATTTTTCCCATGAGACGAGTGTTAATGTTTAGCATTCGTCTCATGGGCAAAATGTGACTGAAATTTGCTTCATTTCATGAGATAATTGGTATGGGCTTCTTACCCGCCCATGGGCTTTTTGCCCCGTCTTCCCCTATTTAAAACTTACTTTCTACTAGATTAGTAAGATAGCTTGGTTTCATTTGCGTGTGAGGGGGGGGGGGGGTAAGTTGGAAGAAAGACAAAAGAGGGAGATGGAGAGAGAGAGACAGAGGGGGGGGGGGGGGGGGGGCGGTGGAGGACCAGAAAGAGAAGGCCAGAGAAAGAGATGAGAGAGAGACAAGCAGTCAGACAGAGAGAGAAAAAAAGGTCATTTGACACAGCTTGGATGCAAACATTCACTGGACAAGAAAGGTGTCGTGACAATGTTGCACGCTGAGAGTTCATTGGAGGAAGTGTGTCATGTGACTGACTGAAGACTGGTGGGTGAAAGAAGATCACGTGATTAATGTGAAAGAACCTTCACTTGACAAAAAAAAGATCACGTGGCAATCTTGCACACTGCGAGTTGATTGGAGGAAACGTGTCATGTGACTGAAGACTGAAGGGGGTGGGGAGATGATCACGTGATTAATGTGAAAGAAAATTCACTGGACAAGAAAGATCACGTGACAATGTTGCACACTGAGAGTTGATTGGAGGAAGTGTGTCATGTGACTCTGAAGACTGATGGGAGAAAGGTGATCACGTGACGAATGTGAATAATCAACTTTGGGACGACATCCGGAACTGAAGGATAGGAGGATAGTTGGAGGGTTACGCAAAACAATACAGTGGCACCTCCCTTATAAGACCTCCCATTATAAGACTCCCTCCCATATAAGACCTACTTCCCTGAGACATTGCCCTTCTTTGTAACTAATAAAATTACCTCCCTCATAAGACCCCTCCCTTATAAGACCTCATTTTTGAAGGTCTTATAAGGGATGTTCCACTGTAGCACGATGGTGCTGAATCTTGAACCTGTCAATGCACATTAGATTCGCAATCCGCAAGTTCTGTACGCAAACCCCATTCACTAATAGTAATACTATAGAAATAAGCAGATGCGGAAACTCGTCCATAATCCCATCCGCTTATTTCTTACGAGCTAATTTTCGCCTGGGACTACTGTGTGTGTGTTTGTGTGCTCTCTCTTTTGCTGATACACGCAGTCTCTCTCTCTCTCTCTCTCTCTCTCTCTCTCTCTCTCTCTCTCTCTCTCTCTCTCTCTCTCTCTCTCTCTCTCTCTCTCTCTCTCTCTTACCCTATTAGTAACTTACTTATTATTGTTGGTTGGTCAGTCTAACAGTTATTCTTTAATGTAAAAAAAAAGTTATCTAGTGTAAGCTATCTATGTACGTAAGATGATTTTTTTATGTTTCTTAAAAAATCTTATGAACTGATTTAGTCGCCAGTTAGGCTTATATTCTTTAGTTCATGGTTTGTGCTTCCTTGGCATTGGAGCATAGTTTGCTAATGTCAATAAAATTCATTTTTCGTTTCATTTCTCTCTCTCTCTCTCTCTCTCTCTCTCTCTCTCTCTCTCTCTCTCTCTCTCTATATATATATATATATATATATATATATATATATATATATATATATATATCTCTCTCTCTCTCTCTCTCTCTCTGTCTATCTATCTATCTATCTATCTCCTACGGAACTTACGTGTCTAATGTGAACCCGGCCTAACGGTCAAAATGTGCTTCGCTACCTTTTGGAGGCCATGCTGATCAAGAATATATTGGTTTGAAGGCTGTGCGACCAACAATTATTTTGCATCATTCACAAAAAGACAGACAAATAAATAAATCGTTTACTGGCTTATTATAATATTAGAAGAAAATAAATAGATTAGAAGATGTAAGCGAATCTCCCCGTGGGGATACCGGGGGGTCTTTCGTAAAAATAGTTCCCCCACCTTCTGGAAGTTCTGTGCTTGTAACTTAGTCTAATCTGCCACTCTCTTTGACTGCCTTTTTCCTTTGCTTTCTATCATCTACTATCTTTCTGACTTATTGGCCCATTCTCGTGTCCTTTTTTCAAAGCAATCTTCCAAATAATTTTTCTCCTTTGAGCTCCTCCGAAATCGGAATGTGTCGGCTGTACGCAGCGAGGAGACCAGTGAAAACTGAAAACCGGAAACATATGTACCTTACCCATTATGGCCATCTGGCCTGGGAACGCAGAAGAAGAAGAAGAAGTAAGCGAGTGGTGTTATGTACGGAACCTGCGGATTGCAGACCTAATGTGCACTGGGCCTTAGATTAGAATGGAACATTTCAGATGAAACTGACATGACATCAATTTTGTGTTTTACCAAAATGATTGAAAGAAAAGCATCGTAATAATATTAATAATAATAATAATAATTAATAATGCTTATATAGCGCATAATCTTGTTAAGCAACTCAATGCGCTTTTCACTCACCATTCGTACAGACATTTCTAACAGACTGGTTCACGTATCCTCACCATACATCTCTATGAAAATGAATACATTAGAGAATGCATTGCATATAATCATAACACTACACACTAACACCCACCCCCCTTCAACCCCCCACCCCACCCCAACCATCCCTCCGCCCACACAGTAATCACACAATCGTGGCAAGAAATATTATGCGTGTATTGTTTTTAGTCTTTCTGAACAGTGTTTCGGCCCATTAGGGCCTCCATTACAGACTTTACATTAGAAAGGTCCCGAGAAGAAGATTTGGTGCAGACCTCCGCCAAGGCAATCCGTCTCAAGCTTACTCTTCGTCTGACCAGTGCTTTTGTTGCATGGTGATAATTGTATTAAAACAAGAAGACCAAAACCACTGCCCGTAGTCTCTTCTACTTCAACTATTCTGGGGTTGGGTTTTTTTGGGGGGAGGTTGTTTTGGTCTTTGTTAGTTTGTTCTGGGTTTTTCTTTTGCCAACATTTTTGTATGTGCTTTTGTACACTTTTCTATTCCAATTGTATTTAATTTATACTGGGGGGGGGGCGTGCGTGCGTGCGCGAGCGCGCGTGTGTGTGTCTCTGTGTGTGGTGTGAGTGTGCGTTTCTGTATGCAAAATTAATTTTTTGGGTCAATTATGTATAAATGTATGATGCTAATGAATAATTACAAAGAGCAGTAGTCTTACGCAATTAAGATCTGTATCTGGGCAGCAGAACAACGGTACGCAAAGTAAACCAGGTAGCGATCATGAAGAAGAGGGTCATATGTATGGATTGTTAATATTGCTTTCATGAGAGAGAGAGAGAGAGAGAGAGAGAGAGAGAGAGAGAGAGAGAGAGAGAGAGAGAGAGAATGATGAACATTACAATGGCCAGAAGTTGTGTGTTTGAGTATGCGCGTGTACGTGTTTGTGTGCTGTTTGAGCTGTGTATGTTCTGTGAGTGTGTGTCACGCACACACACATATATATTTAACCACTACATTATTTTATGCGCGTATTAAAGCGCCAGTCTTATTTTTGTATAAAAAAAGAAAAAGATCTTATTAGTTGCTTTTTTACTGCCTTTTTAATTTTGTAAAAAAATAGATTCTTTCCGCGTGTGTAGTTTTTTAATTTTCTTTGCTTTGTGTTTCTATTGTCTTTTTTTCCTTAATAACGCACAGTCAGAAAATAGCGTTTCAGTCTTCGATGTTATTATCACTATTCACTTTAAAAGCACTTTTCCCAACAAATCCTTAAGCTGCTTGATGACATAAAAGCTACGCCGCCCCCCCCCCCCCCCCCCCCCCCCCCCCCCCCCCCCCCCCCCCCCCCCCCCCCCACTTCCCCCATTAAAAAAAAGGCTAAAATTTCGTTTCCGTAACAGAATGCTTTATCCATGTCCAGGCATCAGAGGATCAGAGGATTTCAGAGGATCAAACATTTCTGACAGAGGATTGGCTTCTTGTGTCAGAGGTTTTGCCATTTAGTGAGTGCTATCCTTTGTGTTAAATAGCATTTTAATGAGATTTATCACTATATTGAGCCTTTTTGGTGGTGTTGGGAACTGATTTCAGTGTTGTTCCTCTTCAGTCTGGGGTCTTGATGTCCCTTTTACCGCGGTTTTCAGAGGATTGGACTTTAGACTGTTCTGATGTCTGATGTCACGTCTTCACTCTTCCAGCGAAGACACCTTCTCAGTTCTATCACACACGTTGTGTGTACATTATTTTAGAGAGAGAGAGAAATGATGCCGACATTCATGACTTATGCAGGCATGGCGAATGTTCTTCAACCTCCAGGCTGACTTCAGTTGGGAGTTTTGATGGCCCAAGAGACATTTTTTAGATTTAAAAAATATATATTGATATGTTACACCAATCCATGAAATTGCCCATTTCATGAAATGGGCAAAATGGTTTGCCAAGTTCGTGAAATACCCAATTTATAACTTGCAATTGAGAAAAGCAATATGAATGAAAAATAGTTTTCGTTCAGTAAGCACACATAGATATAGAATTGGTTCAAACGAATTGGAAATCTCATCTGTAGATGAGTTAAAATTATTTTATTCAGATTTAATTTGATAAAACGTTTGGTTCGACATGTGGCTCAGGCATGCCCCAGCTTAGCATCTGGTCGAGTTGGGGGGCAGGATAAGGGTGCAAATACAATGTAGAAAAGTGTGATACCATTGAATCAATCTTAATCAATACCTGTGTGAATGGGGATTCAACAATGTTATATACATTGTCCATTTCATAAATTGGGCAAAGCATTTCACGGATTGGGTGCAGCATGTTGTACCAACTGAGTAAGAATTACTTATTTTAAGTGAATGCAAAATGAAGTGAATATATTCATTGTTTCTAGGACTGTTTTTAAGGCTTAGGTTACGCGCACGCGCGCGCGCACACACGCACTCACACATAGAGAGAGAGAGAGAGACAGAGAGAGAGAGAAAGAGAGATTCAGATGTGTGTTTTCTTACCCTAGACACCTTTTTAGCTTTTTGAATTTCTCAATCTCATGCCCACCGATTTTCTAAATGAAAAAAACCAGTAGAGTACTCTTTATTCGTCACACACCCTTCATGTTTACGACCCTCAATCTCAAAGTCTGCTATCAGATTTTGTGGAAATAATCCTGGGCTGATGCTAAAACCATCCGATACCAGTGGCTCTTAATCTGTTGGGTTGGTTTTTTTCAAGAGATCTTCAAAAACAAACAAAAAACATTAATGAGCTCATTGGGGGTTAGGGAGGTACAGTACTGACAATGCTGTCTCACAGCCAACGATGAAGAATATGAATAACTTGTGTTGTTGCTGCTGCTGCTTTCGACTTTTGTGCCATTTTGAACTTAATTATCAATTTTTTTGTTGGTTCAACTTTGCCATACGACTGACGGTTTTAGCCTGTTACTTTGCTTCAAAGTGGTTGCAGGAATTAGTAACAACTGGGCCTTTTTTTGTTTCGCTGTGAATCATTTTTTGTTTTCACAGCGTTTTCTTTGAATTTATGTTAATGTAAGAATGTTGCCCCCCAAAAAATTCAGTCTTTGTTTTTCGTGAATACTGATTTTTCTGTATCGGTACAAATATCGAAAGCCAATAGTTGATTTGTCAGTGCATAGGCTTTGGTGGAACTATATGTCTCGGAAATTATCTAGCTGCACGAAGTCCGTGTTTTGAAGAGTCAGTATTTTTTTTTAATGCCATAATAACTTAGACGCTTTGGTGGAACTATATGTATGTGTCTCGGAAATTACTAGCTGCGTGAAGTCCGTGTTTTGAAGAGTCAGTATTTTTTTAAATGCCATAATAACTTAGACACTTTGGTGGAACTATATGTCTCGGAAATTACCTGGCTGCATGAAGTCCGTGTTTTGAAAAGTCAGTTGTTTTTAATGCCATAATAACTTAGCAAAACCCCGATGATGATGAGGATGAGGATGAGGATGATGATTTAAGACAAAACAAATCCACGCTTCATTTTTGTTGCTTATTATTTCTCTCTGCCATATTGAAGATTACGATTGTATTCTGCTGTCTATAATTGTATGATATTGTTTAGTTGGTATTTGTCAGCAACCTCTCTCAAAACCTTTTTGTCGCCTCTTGGCACCACAATGATTTAACACCCATGTCACTAAAAGGCATCAAATGAGGGCCTGGTATCCAGTGACCTTATGTTCTTCATTTTGGGAGGTAAGGGCAGGCCCTATTTTATGCATGTCACAGAGGAATCCCCAATATTGCAGATGAAATCTTTTCTCTACCCAGGTAAGTTTAATGGTACATTTTGGCTGAGGAATGGCTAGCGTTGAAAGGGTTAACCCTTTCGCCGCCAGCCATTTTTCAGCAAAAAATGTCCATCAAACTTACTTGGGTAGAGAAAAACAAATTGTCTGCAATATTGGGGATGCCTCTATGACATATTTAAAGTAAGACCTCCCCAAATTATAAAAATAGGCTCTTTGGATAACAGACCCTGGTTTGGGGCCTTTTCGTGACATGGGTGTTAAATCATTGTGTTGCTAAAATGCAACATTGGCGGTGAAAGGGTTAACATATTTTGTATCCAGGTTCAGACGTAATGGCACAGTTGTAGCGGGCATCGCCCATAGAGCAAAGGATTAAGTGGAACGATTTATCTACACAACTCCCCCGTGGGGATACCGGGGGTCTTTCGTAAAAATAGTTCCCCCACCTTCTGGAAGTTCTGTGCTTGTAACTTCCTCTAATCTGCCACTGTCTTTGACTCTGCCTTTTCCCTTTGCTTTCTGTCATCTACCATCTTTCTGAATTATTGGTCCATTCTCCTGCCTTTTTTCAAAACAAATCTTCCAAATAATGTTTCTCCTTTGAGCTCCTCCGAAATCGGAATGTGTCGGCTGTACGCAGCAGGGAGACCATTGAAAACTGAAAACCTGACACATACGTACCTTACCAATTATGGTCATATGGCCTGGGAATGCAGAAGAAGAAGAAGAAGAATGTACACTGGGATTGTTTTTAACGGATTTTACTACAGATAACAGATTTTATTACAATTCTTCACCGATACCATTTTAATGAAGCTTCGACAGTTTACGTTGTCTCTCCTAACAAAAATAACGCGCAAAACCGCAAAAAAAAAGTAAAACGGAGAAGATTTGCAATTTCATCATGGGTGTTGTTGTTTTTAATCAAAGATGCTTCAATATTTTGAGATTTGCCTCTCAAACAAAACGGAATGCACGACCAAAAAAAAGTAAAACGATAATATTTGCAATATCATCATGGGTATGTGTGTGTGTGTGTGTATTTTTTTAATCAAAAAAGCTTCAATATTTTGAGATTTGCCTCTCAAACAAAATTGTACAGAATGCACGACCAAAAACACACTAAAAGAAGAAGAGTTGCAGAACTATATCATCATAGGTGTTTTATTAAAAAATAAAATAAAAATCAAGTTAAATGTCAATGCTTGGTCATTTTTCAGATCTTGCTATCTGTAAGTACTCTAATAGAATGTTCTGCTGTTTTGTCATTTTTTCACGAATATCGTTTTTAAATAAAACAGTACCATGAAGAAGTAGAGATGTCTTAGAAAAAGTCTTTTCTCTTCAAGTAGTTTTCATTTTAAAGCATGTAGTTTGATTTGGTTTTTTAGCATTTCTTTGTTTTCCTTTTTGTTTTAGCATGTGAACGTGTTATTTATTGATGCAACGGATTGTATATTACTCACAAGTTGAACATTGGAGAAAACCAGTTTGTGACACATGCCTGCTTTTGTTCACGAGCCATGCGTGGACAGGGGAATGACAGAAAGAAAGAAGAAAAAACGTTAAATGAAATTGTGTACATTTCTCTGTGTGTGTGCGTGTGTGTGTGTGCGTGTGTGTGTGTGCGCGTGCGTGCGTGCGTGTGTGTGTGTGTGTGTGTGTGTGTGTGTGTGTGTGCGCGCGCGCGCGCGTGTGTGTGTGCACTGTATGTAAGATTATCAGTTTGTGTATTTGTGTATGGGTGTGTGTATCTTGGCGTGTGTGTGAGCACGAGTGAGTGACCACACATGAGTGTGTGTGTGTGTGCATGTTCGTGTGTGTGTGTATGTATGCGAGTGTGTGTGTTTGTGCATGCCCATATGCACATGCAAGTGTACACACATATCAACACAAATTTTCTTCATATAACCTTATATTTGAAACACACCATACGAAATGTCTTCAAAGGCTTCATAATGCGTCATTTATTTATTTTTTGCAAATTCCATTATCATCGACCATGACTTCGTTTTATTTTATTTTTATTTTTTCAATGAAAATGATTTTAAGAACGGAAAGTACACACATTTTTTTTGGGCCAACCAAACAAGGGGGAAAACGCACAGATATCCATCAACCATTACTATCCCAACAATAGGAAAGAGAACGTTTGAACACAAAATAAGTACCCCAAAATGGAGACTACATAAGCATGATTGCAATGTGAGCAGCTGACTACAGCAAGAGGCACAAACGACGATAGGCACACAGACACTCCAGCTAAATCAATCGACATCCAAAACTGACCAGTTTTCTTGAAAACAGCAATGCGTATCTTTTCATAAACCGAGCGCAGAAATCAGCCTGGACATGCACACTTTTTTTTGTTATGAAGCGCGGAATACACTCCCCAAACTTCCCCCGAAGGCGGAGTGTGGCTGCCCACAGCGCGGGGGCAATCACAATCGGTGTGCAGGGACAGCGCCCCTCCTGGGGGTTCCAGAGGACAATGCCCCCTGGAAGCTGAAGGGAAACAAACAGTTTCCAATGTAATTAACAGGCTTTCGTTGAACTTTCACTGGTTAAACTCCATGACCTCTATAACAAGCAAAATGCATCCTCAAATTCTCATAATCCGGCGACGCCGGCTCCAGGCAATAAAAAAAATAATCCTGAACTTCAGGACATCCTGGACAAACAAATCCTGAACTTCAGGACATCCTGGACAAACAAATCCTGAACTTCAGGACATCCTGGACAACAAAATCCTGAACTTCAGGACATCCTGTACTAAAAAATCCTGAACTTGAGGACATCCTGAAAGCAGGAGCATCCATGTAGTGTTCATATGCCTCAGCTGTTGGTATGATCCATGGAGTCTTTTAGTCAGGGTACGTCAACAACAACAACAACAACAACTGCCCAAACTTCACTCATTTCAATGCAAGACATCCATTTCCAAATTAAAACATGGAATGCTTACAATGATTGAGACTGAGGTGGAACTTCACAACAATAATCCAAACAGGGGAATACAGTGGAACCTCTCTATAAAGACCATGAAAAATCAGCCCAAAAGAGGTCTTATAGGGAGGTGAGAACCCGGTACTCCGGATATAAAAGGACAAAATTGGTGAAAATGTTTTAGGTCCCATCTCAGAGGGAGTCTTAATAGGGAAGGTCTGAAAAGGGAGGTTCCACTGTACTGCAAAGCGGCAAAAGAAGCACACTTACTCTTTTTAAACAAGAAACGAAATGTCACAAGTTTGTGCAAAATGTACACAAGTAACTCTCCTCTAACTAACACCTACGCATAATTATATGAATGTATTTAAAACGTAACATTCTTTCACCTCTTTTTTTCAAAATTATGTTGAATTTTCAACAACTGTGCCTCTAAATCAGGCATCAGAACAGTCTGAAGTTCAATCCTCTGAAAACCGTGGTAAAAGGGACATCAAGTGATCAAGGCCCTTGACTAAAGAGGGACAACACTGAAATCAGTTCCCAACACCACCCAAAAGGGCTTACTATACAGATAAACCACCTTACAATGCTATTTAACACACAGGATAACACTGAATAAAAAGGCAAGACCTCTGACAAGAGAAGCCAATCCTCTGTCAGAAATTCTTAATCCTCTGATCCTCTGACAATTCTGATGCCTGATAAATAGATTAACAGAAAGGAATCGTCACAAACAGTTTTTTTCCAAAACATATAATATTAATCTAAAAAGCAAAAACATCAGTAGACCAGCTTTGCATGTAACATACACAACCAAGCACACAAAATGCCATAAAAAAATTTAATTGCACCACCACAAAAAACAAAGCAAAAGCAGTCAGGGACGGTATTCACGTTGAGATAGCATGAGACTTAGCATGATGCTAACTTAGAAGCTCTTCCAAAAGTCCTATTAAATCCTATAGGACATTGGAAGAGCTTCTAAGTTAGCATCATGCTAAGTCTCATGCTATCTCGACATGAATACCGTCCCAGATTCTGTCCTCGATCATAATAACTAAAAAGATCACAAAAATCACAACACTTAAAACAACAAACGATAAACCCAACCACAACGATCAGCTGCACTCGCACTTACATAAACTCAATCCCGAGCCATGCTATTTTTCCACACTAAATTGCCTCTCTCTCTCTCTCCACACAGACGGAAACCACACAATCTCAAATGGTTTTCTCGATGTTTGGTCAGTTAGAACGACGGACTAAACATCCTTTTGACAAGTAAAGGGGAGAACACTCAAACTTTCCACGAAATGAAGAGTAATGGTGGAACTTCAAATCAAGCAGAGTATGAAGGGTCGAGATATTATGTTGATGCATTGGAAACGTGTAAACCATAGGCATTCACATCAAAGAGTATTGCTGGGACAGGATGGATATTTTTCAAGGAATCATAGCTTAAAAACTTCTTCTTCTGCATTCCCAGGCCAAAAGGCCATAATGCATAAGGTACGTATGTGTCCGTTTTCACTGGTCTCCCCGCTGAGTTCAAATTAATCTGAAACGTTAATTAATCTGAAACGTTACTACCTGAAAAGAGCCCCTCATCTTAATGCACATTTCCCACAAAATTTCATAAATAACAATAACCAGTAACCCAACAAACAAACAAAGTTGGGGAAATAAATGCTCCAAATAAAACAGAAAAGCACCTCGTCAAAAACACAGAGTGAAAATATGAACGTCACTGAGATTCTTAGGTCTTTAAAGGTGGACCCTGACGGATGAGTCTTGCAAGAAACATGTTGATATCACCAGAAAGACAGCTTTTTCATGGATCGGAACACTCACTTTGCTCTGGTTTCCTAGAAATTAAACTGTCAAAACGGCGATTCCTCCTGGCGGAGATGCCGGAGAGAGTAGCCATTTTGGATGGGGTGGGTGGAGGTCACTCATTATGGTTGAAGCGTTTTCTTTTTTTGTAGTGCAGTAAAATTGGAGCTATTTCCTTTGTTGTGAGTGAAACTCCTTTAGATAAACAGTATATTTTTTTTTTTAATAAATAAAAAGGCTTGCATTGCGGGTGAAAGAATTTGACTTCCAGCACCTCCGCCAAGGAGGAATCGCCGATTTGACGGTTTGATTTCTAGGAAACCAGAGCAAAGTGAGTGTTGCAATCTCTGTAAAGGGTGTTTTCCTGCTGATCTCGACATGTTTCTTACAAAACCTCATCCGTCAGGGTGCCCCTATAATAAGTCGTAGTGCAAGGGTAAAGCAAATACTGTGAATGAAATAAAACAATGAAATAATCCTCAGTGGAAGACTTCTACAGACGTTCATGCCTTAACTCCTCAGTCCCGAACAGTTGTGAAAGGGAAACAACTCCTGCTACCATGATCATGAGTGACTTCACTGCCTTAGGTAAACTCCATTACTGGCCTGGGGGGGGTGCCTACAAAATTTTTTTATAACAAATAAGAAGCGCAACAAAACTCACACTGTCAATGATTCAGTTTTGACAACATTACTGGTTGATCCAAGTTTATTTTTCGCTTTGAAATCGTGATTACTTGCATTAAAATCTGAATCATTAGTCTCCTTATTACTATCGCTGTTAATGGAAACATATTGGAGTGCTTTCTGAGGTAGTTACTTGCATTAAAATCAGAATCATTAGTCTCCTTATTACTATCGCTGTTATTGAAAACGTTTGGAGTATTTTTGGAGGCTCGTGTAGGACCGATTGTTTTGACATTTTTAACATTAAAAATCAAGATAGAAAAACCAACCATAAGCAAAACGAAAGCTGGAACAGTGATGAAGAGATGTAACTAGAAAAACGTGGTTTGGATTATAAAAAAAACATGGATTTAGACAGGTTTTAGACTAAAATAAATCGCTGTTCTGAGGATACTCGTAAGTAGGCCCTGACAGACGTTCTCCTGTTCCGAGTATACTCGTAATTCCGGAATGAGTTAACTCGGGTTAACATGTAAAGTAGACTAAACTGGCAAAATGAGTGGCAGTTTCTTCTAACTCACATGTTACTACCGGTGTCAACTCTTTAAGACACACACGTGATTACAGTACCTGGTGCCGAGAGAGTTAGCCCAGCTAAACCCATAGCTAAAATCACAATGCTAACTCACAACAAATGTCTCACAGTTAACAGTACTAACTCACATACAAAACAGTTTCTTGATTCTCCGTAAATTTGCAACTCCCCTATAAGTAAATAAGCTGCATGGGTGCAACTACACAAAATGAAAAAAACCCTGAAAGGCCGGGGTCTAGGGGTAATGTCCCCCTGCAGCTGAAGAAAAAAAAAAGATTTATGAAGGTATTTCAGTTTGCTTTTTCTACAATTTATACAAATGCATATTTTAAAGTGTTTGAAAAATACAGTAGACACACAAAGATCTGGTTTGACAAATTAAAAAAAAAAGGAAATTCACTTTTCCTATAAAATTCAAAAACAGGAAATCCTTGTATACCAGGAAAAGTTGCACCCATAAGATTGTGGCTACAAATAAATGGTGGTACTGAATGGGTTAATTGATCATCAACGCCAGAGATGTAAAAATGTGTAGACTCGCAACAGTATCAAAAACAAAAAGAAAGAAGAAAATAAAATGCACATGCAAAAAGCAAATATGAAAACAACATGCAAATATAGGAAGAAAAACAACAATACTATTCAAAATGTAAATATTAATACCAAAAAAGATATGTCGTAAACACAATGCATCATTTTCTTGATTGTCTTTATAAATAAACCAACGAATAAAGCAACGACAAAGACTACATTTGAATTTCATTCAAAATTAATCGTCGTAACAAGATTATTGCACAATTGATAGAAATAGGTATTTAAAAGTCATATCGTTGACTTGCTCAAACTCTTCTTGTACAATCAATCTTTATTGACTTTTTATTTCCACTTGTTCAAAGCAAAAGAAACCGTAGCCTATAAACTGCCCCGTCACGGAAATATGTCAAGTTCCGGTGACCTATAAACTGACCCTTCACGGAAATATCCGTCAAGTTCCGGTGACCTATAAACTGCCCTGTCACGGAAATATCCCTCAAGTTCCGGTGACCTATAAACTGACCTTTCACGGAAATATCCCTCAAGTTCCGGTGACCTATAAACTGACCTTTCACGGAAATATCCCTCAAGTTCCGGTGACCTATAAACTGCCCCGTCATGGAAAAATCCGTCATACGACATTCTAAGAGTTCACTTTTTCTATCCATACGCTTTTAGCGGCATGTTCGAATGTATGTGAGTGTGTTCTTAAATGATAGTATATTCGAATCCCTTTCAGAAAAGTATATGGTCAGGTCAGATCTTCAGGGCAGCCAGGCCTCTCGGCCTCTTGATGTGCCCTTTCTTTTGATTGTTCGTTTGAGTGATTTTGCTTTGCAATTAGATTAGCATAGCTTTTTGAGCAATCATTGTTGCCTTAATCATAATTGTATTCAATACAGCAATTTTGGGATCACTATCTAGGAGGTTTTGAAATGGTTAATGTTAGAAGCAAGATTAGTTTGTGCATGAAGATTGTTCCAGTACTGAGTGACTCTGTTAGAAAAGAAGTTTTTCCTCATGTTAGTTCTACTGCATTGACTATTGGGTTAGTATTTTAAGTTCGCTGTTACGGGTTCTCAAATCATTAGATTACTAAAACAAATGTTTGTTAGTTTTGTCAGGGTTATGAAAATGTTTATAAACATTTATCAAATCTCCCCTTAATCTTCTGAAATTTAAGGATGAAGATTGAATATCCACTTTTATTCAGTGTTTTTTGCGCTAGACTCCGCAACCTAAAATGGCTTGGCAAATAGTTGCCTCAGAACAGGAAATGGGCTTGGCAGCGAAGGAGTTAAAATGAAGGAAAATCCCGAAAGACAAACCTACCGGTAAGTACCAACAGTTTGGGTAGAGTAGGTTTTGCAGGAAAACATACTTCTTTTGCTACACCACAGCACATTGAACAACATTGAACATTATTGAATCACACGCACACCAGTAAAACAAAACACCATATTTCACAGTCCATGTTCCATCAGTTTGTCATGTTCACACACAGTGACATGGGCGGAAGGAAATTCTTTAAATGCAAGGTATGACTGGTATGCTGCACTTGCGCATGTGAGCTCACGCGCGCACATGCATGTACGCACACACACACACACTGAAACACTAATATGAAACACAATATGTCAAGGGCAGTGACAGCGGGTCAAGTCAAGTCAAGTCAAGTCATTAAACTCAAGACCTGACTTGTTAAGTCTGAGTTTCAAATGCACAAACATCTCAATATCAGAGCTGGTTCTAGTGGGGGCGTTCCCCCCCTAAGAATTAAAAAAGGGGGGCAGGTCCAATGGATACGAGGGGAAGGGGGGGGGGGGGGAGGCGGCCGATTCAATCTTCACTAGCCATGGCCACTTCTTCAGCCACTTGTTTTGGAACCGGTGTTCCCTCGCACTAGTGCCGTTATCTTCGGGCTGCTTCTCCGAGACTGTTGATGCAGTAGCTGTTTCTGCAACATCTTCTGCACACTCGTTTGGCAGAGGATTTCTTTTTTTTACTTTGCCGCCACAAAAATCAAAGTCGAAGAGCGTCGTTGTCCGCTTCATTTTGAAAAAATATTCAACATGGCGGATAGGACTCTCGCAAAACGAGATAAACGCGATTGGTTGATTTACACTAACATTGTAAAGGAACCAATGTCGAGAAATCATTCATTTCTGCTCGATGCTTTCGGTTTGTGCAGACGACGGATTTAGCAGACAACGAAGGAATTCCCGCAGCGATAGGTAAAAAATGCGGGCAGCTCTGCAAATATGCGGGCGTCGGCCCGCGCTTAGACCCGATTACTGCGGGAAGGAACAGATTTTGGGGGGATTGTACCAATCCCGCGCCCTAGAATCAGCTCTGAAAAAAAACTATAACAACAGAAGAAAAAAAAACTTGCCGAACTTGCACAGGCTCCCACTCCCACAATAATTTATGGTATCCCCTTTTCACTCAATTACAATTGATCCATGGAAAGATTTGATGAGCACGTACTGACAAAGACTTATCAAAGATTTTGTGAAACTCTAATCCACAAAAAACAACATTCGCTGTCAAGATTTTCTTCGCAACAGGGTCAGCTAGCTAGTTCGCAAGCAAGCAAGCGACCTACCCCCACAACAATCAGAACAATTTCAATTCCTCATTTCACGACAATTAAAAAAGTACTGTAAAATGCGGACTATAAGCCGCTACTTTTTTCCTCAACTTTGGCCCATGCGGCTCATAGACTGATGCGGCTTATTTGTGGATTTTTTTCAATGTCTATATTTATCAGTATCATTAAAATCGTTTCCAGCCACATTCTCCACTCTTTTGAGCTTCCTTTGAGCTCTCAAAATTGGTCTTGGCAATTAATTGATTAGATCCCGTGTTTAAGAGTATCACATGCTCATGTTGGAATAGGAGAATGTGCACATGTGTTCATTAATAAAGCAGGCAAAATCTACTGCTTTTATCTTTAACACCTTTTTGTGAATATCATTTTCTCTGCGGCTTATAAACTGATGCGGCTTATATGTGAATAAATACCTAATATTCTGTCAATTTAAAGGATGCGGCTTGTACAGACAAACCTCTATTTTAAGACTTCCAAAATGTCCAGAAAAATCGGTCGTAAAATGGAGGGGTCGTATGACGGAGGTTTTCACTGGCAGCCGTAGAAAGAAAAAGTTCAGCACAGTTCATACTCTCTTCTTCATGCACACATACAATGACATATTAAAACTGGATTTGGGTCTTTCCAACTCCATAGGATTGTGCAATCGATATTACAGTTTCACTTTGCCGATTTCTTTTAATCACTTCCACTCTCGTCCAAAGTCAGTGGTTTTCTTTTTCAAAGTCAGTGGTTTTCGTGCTTTTCCTACGCTTTCCGCCATCTTTTCTACAACAAGGGAAGCGACTCCGCTTTCAGGCCCTTGACCGTGATTGTTTCCCTTTGCTCGAAGTCTATGCAGACGACAGCAACGGTCGTAAAAACCAACAAAATAGCGGTCGTAAGTCGCGTTTTAGAGGAAGTCGTTTAAGAGAGGTCGTTTACATAGTAAAATGCATCCGTGCCAACAAATCCGGTCTCAAATGAGAGGTGGTCGCTTAACAGAGGGTCGTAAAATAGGGGTTTGTCTGTAAACAGATGCGTCTTATAGTCCAGTTTTTTACGGTAAAACACGTTTTCTCTTTGAACATTCTTTTCTGAAACACATCTTGTCCATTTGCCTATCACATGCAAATGAATATATACAACCATACCGTGTAAGGAGGGGGAAAATGCCATTTTTCAACGCATTACCTGCTTTCCATAAAAAGAAAAACATGTTTGTGGTTTAACAGTACATGTATAATTTTTGCTTAAGCTCTAACAGAATAAAACAAATTAACAACAACAAAAGTTATGTTTTTATTCCTTTAAAAACAAATCAACATACTGGTTCTTTTTCTAATTTTTATTGCTTTTCCTTTATTAACTTTATGACCGTTTTAACGGGTTTATAATTTTGACAAGATGGAAAAATAAGTATATAAGTTGTGAGAAACTTAAGCGGTGGGTGAAAAAAGATATTGGGCAAAGGAGAAAAAAACACAAACATTCTCTCTCTCTTTCTGATTTTCTTTCTTCTGCTTCACACACACACATGCACACACACACACACAGCACAGCATTTTGTTTCAGTAGTGAGCATAGAAATGTACCCAAACGGTGGAAAGGTTTATCCAAGGTTGAATGCATGAAAGAACATGTGGGTTTACACACTACATTTACACCAGTCATAAAATATTCAAACAAGTATGAATATGCATGTATGCATGCTTGGTGGGACACACACACACACACACCACACACACACACACACAGCACAACATTTTGTTTCAGTAGTGAGCATAGAAATGTACCCAAACGGTGGAAAGGTTTATCCAAGGTTGAATGCATGACAGAACATGTGAGTATACACACTACATTTACACCAGTCATAAAACATTCGGTAAAGGTCAAGATGTGCCATCCCCCCCCTACCTATCTCGGTTAATTCTATTTTTCCGTTATTGCCTTTCTGACCATACATAAAGCTGTATTTTAGGAACATTTTTAGCTAATAACCTTTTTGGAATACTAATCCTAGCCCTAACCCTAACCCTAACCCTACCCCCCACCCTATAAGACGGAAAAACGCAGCGAACCACAACTGTGACAAATCGCGGTGTACTGCAGTACATAGTGGGGGGTAGGGTTAGGTTTAGGGCTAGGGTTAGGGCTAGGGTTAGCATTCCAAAAAGGTTATTAGCTGAAAATGTTCCTAAAATACAGCTTTATGTATGGTAAGAAAGGCAAAAACGGAAAAATAGAATTAACCGAGAAATGCATGGGGGGTGGCACATCTTTACCTTTGCCAAATATTCAAACAAGTATGAATATGCATGTATGCATGCTTGGTGGGACACACACACACACACACACAAGCGCTTAAGCGCAAGCACACACACACACACACAAACACACACAAGCGCTTAAGCGCAAGCAAACACACACACACACACAAGCGCTTAAGCGCAAGCACACACACACACACACACACACAAGCGCCTAAGCGCAAGCACACACACACACACACACACAAGCGCTTAAGCGCAAGCACACACACACACACACACAAGCGCTTAAGCGCAAGCACACACACACACACACACACACACACACAAGCGCTTAAGTGCAAGCACACACACACACACACACACACACACACACACACACAAGCGCTTAAGCGCAAGCACACACACACACACACACACAGAGGCGTCAGGTGTAGTGGCACAGTGGTAGCGCGTTCGCCTCGTGCACAATAAACCCGAGTTCGAACCTGGGTACAGGGGACTTTTCCTCTCACTTTGCACTAGGCCTTATGGTCTGAAAGTGGAGCCTTTCGGATGAGACGATAAACCGGTCCCGTGTGCCCATGCACTTAGCACACATTAAACCCAGTGGCAACGAAAAAGTTGTCATTTGTTCAAAATTTAACCCCCCACCCCACCCCCTTTCCTTCTTCATCAGTCACACAAAAATTGCATGCAACATTTTTTTTTTTTAAATGGGTGACGACTCTGGCTGCGTCGCACTCTCCAGGTGGGAGCAACCCGAATTACACACACATGCTGGGAAGGGGGGAGGGGAAGGGAGAAACAACAAAGCAGACAGACTATCCAAGCAAATAAAATACTGAATCATCCCTCAACATCTAGAGAGCTCTCACGTAAGGCGGATCATTCAACCTGAGTGGAATGGGCTTTAATTACAAACTTTATAACGATGTTTTAAGGCTTGTCTTTTTTATTTTGTTCGCTTAGTGTGTGCGTGCACGTGTGTGTGCGTGCGCGTGTGTGCATGAGCGTGTGGGCGAGCGTGCGCATGTGCTAAATTTAAAAGAATGAAAAAAAGAAAACCACTCCCAAAATTTCTACTCAAGATTAACAGCAAAAAAAAAAATTTGCTTCTCCATCTCAACAAAAATAAACACAAAATGTTTTTTAATCTCCTCTTACTGATTCATACCAATAACACTTCAACAACAACGACAACAACAACAAATGGAAGAAAAATGCAAGAGAAAAATAAATGCCTCTTTAAATCTAATTCGACACAAAATTGCTTCTTTGTTTTAAAAAGAAAGTAGGTTTAACCCTTTCACCGCCAACGTCGCATTTTAGCACCACAGTGATTTAACACCTATGTCACTAAAAGGCATCAAAATGGGGTCTATTATCCAAAGACCCTATTGTCATAGTTTTGGGAAGTAAGAATAGACCTTATTTTATATATGTCACAGAAGACTCCCCAATATTGCAGAGGGATTTTGTTCTCTACCCAGGTAAATTTCATAGCAATTTGTGGCTGAAATATGGCAGGCGGTGAAAGGGTTAAAAAAAAGAAGAAGTTGATCTCACTCGATCAGTAGTATTAGCCTTTTGTAACTTCAAAACAATGGAAGACTTTTGGATGCCTCGTGCCTCCATTCGGGGAGCTGGACAACCCCGCCTCCTCCATGAGTCTCTCCCGGTGGGGATACCGGAGGGGGGGGGGGGGGGGGTCTTTCTCAAAAATGGTTCCCCCACCTTCTCAAAGTTCTGTACTTGTAACTTCCTCTAATCTGCCACTCTTTGACTTTGACTTTGAAATCAGAAAAAAATCACATCTCTTTCATAAATCTTCTTCTTCTCATGCGTTAAATCTAATTTGACACTACCTTTAGTTCTTCTAGCACCATGTATTTTGTTGATGTTCTTGGTGGTCCGTTGCATCTCAACCGACAAGACGGAAGTAACTAGCTTTTCAAGCATGCATGCGTTGCTTTAAACGGCAGAAACAGTGACAAAAAAACCTATAAAAACAAACACACACATGGCAGGGTGCTTGGCAGTGAATGCCTTTGCATTTGGTGGGAGTGTAGATTGATGTCTTGGGCCAATGTATTCGCCCCTGGTGCTAGAAGAGTTAACGGCAGAAACAGTGACAAAAGCTCTAAGAACAAACACATGGCAGGGTGCTTGGCAGTGAATGCCTTTGCATTTGGTGGGAGTGTAGTGTGATGTCTTGGGCCAATGTATTCTCCCCTGGTGCTAGAAGAGTTAATTGCGTCTGTGTTTTAAAAAATAAACACAAAACCCCCAACTTTACACTTCAACCTCTCTTCATCAAACACAACAGAAGCAATAAACACTCCCTTACACACACAA
>CM065707.1:39902719-39977719 GCA_017654935.2 Phymorhynchus buccinoides | reverse complement strand
GAGGCAGGTGGTGAGGATGGAGGCTGCGTTGACGGGGGTGAGGGTTCGGGCCCCGTGGGTCCAGCAGTTCAGGAACGTCTTGTTCAGGTTCACCGCTACCAGGAAACGCTTCTGGGTCGCTGGGACGTTCTGTTGGGGGGGAAAAAAATTAAATTTTTTAAAAATGAAGAAAACTTTTGTTTTTGTTTGTTTGTTGTACACTGGCTTAACCGTTTCACCGCCAGCCATTTTTCAGCCAAAATATACCATTAAGCTTAACTGGGTAGAAACACAGATTATTTGCAATATTGTGAATTCCTCTGTGACATGTATAACATTAGGCCTATCCTTGCCTCCCAAAAATAAGAAAATAACGTCTTCGGATAACAGGCCCTGATTTGATGCCTTTCAGTGACATGGGTGTTAAACCATTGTGGTGCTAAAATGGGACACTGGTGGTGAAAAGTAACCCTTTCATCGCCACTGTCGCCTCTTGGCACCACACTGATTTGACACCCATGTCACTGAAAGGCATCAAATGAGGGTCTGCTATCCAGTGACCTTATGTTCTTCATTTTGGGAGGTAAGGATAGGCCCTATTTTATGCATGTCACAGAGGAATCCCCAATATTGCAGACAAAATCTTTTCTCTACCCAGGTAAGTTTAATGGAAAGTTTTGGCTGAAAAATGGCTGGCGTTGAAACGGTTACAGACTCCAGGGATCATCCCAACAGCCGAAGCACTTGAACACTATGGTACAAATGCACCAGCCAGGGATGAGTACATTACGTGTGTGACCGTTTTTTATTACCCCGTCACGTAGGCAGCCACACTCCAACTTCAGAGGATAAAAACTTTTAAAAAATGCCCCCCAAAATGCAGGAATCGCTTCTTGGTCGCCGTGATGTTCTGTTTGAAAAAAAAAATGAAAAAAAATGAAAACTTTAAAAAATGGAAAAAATACCTGCAGGAAACGCTTCTTGATCGCGAGGGATGTTCTGTTGGAAAAAACACAAAGAAATGGAAACTTTTTTTTTCAATGAAGAAAAAAAACCTGAAGTCAACTTGATAGTCTTTTTGTGACTATGACTTTTGAACTAGCGAGCAAATCTGACAGTCTTTTTGTGACTATGACTTTTGAACTAGCGAGCAAATCTGAGTCTTTTTGTGACTATGACTTTTGAACTAGCGAGCAAATCTGACAGTCTTTTTGTGACTATGACTTTTGAACTAGCGAGCAAATCTGAGTCTTTTTGTGACTATGACTTTAGAACTAGGAAGTCAATTTGATAGTCTTTTGATGACTAAGACTTTTGAACTAGCGAGCAAATCTGACAGTCTTTTTGTGACTATGACTTTTGAACTAGGAAGCAAATTGGACAGCCTTTCTGTGACTATGACTCTTGATCTAGGAAGCAAATTGGACAGCCTTTTTGTGACTATGACTTTTGATCTAGGAAGCAAATTGGACAGCCTTTTTGTGACTATGACTCTAGAATCTAGGAAGCAAATTGGACAGCCTTTTTGTGACTATAGACTTTTGAACTAGGAAGCAAATTGGACAGCCTTTTTGTGACTATGACTCTTGATCTAGGAAGCAAATTGGACAGCCTTTTTGTGACTATGACTCTTGAATCTAGGAAGCAAAGTCTTTTTGTGACAGACCTTTGAACTAGCGAGTGAGTCTTTTTGTGACTATGACTTCTGAATCTAGGAAGCAAAGTCTTTTTGTGACAGCCTTTAGAACTAGGAAGTCAACTGATAGTCTTTTGATGACTAAGACTTTTGAACTAGGAAGCAAATTGGACAGTCTTTTCTGTGACTATAGACTCTTGAACTAGGAAGCAAATTGGACAGCCTTTTTGTGACTATGACTTTTGAACTAGCGAGCAAATCTGACAGACTTTTTGTGACTATGACTTTTGAACTAGCGAGTGAGTCTTTTTGTGACTATGACTTTTGAACTAGGAAGCAAATTGGACAGCCTTTTTGTGACTATGACTTTCTCTCTAGGAAGCAAATTGGACAGCCTTTCTGTGACTAATATCTGCTCTAGGAAGCAAATTGGACAGCCTTTCTGTGACTATAGCTCTCAATCTAGGAAGCAAATTGGACAGCCTTTCTGTGACTATATCTATCTAGGAAGCAAATTGGACAGCCTTTCTGTGACTATATCTCAATCTAGGAAGCAAATTGGACAGCCTTTCTGTGACTATATCTATCTAGGAAGCAAATTGGACAGCCTTTCTGTGACTATAGCTCTCAATCTAGGAAGCAAATTGGACAGCCTTTCTGTGACTATAGCTCTCAATCTAGGAAGCAAATTGGACAGCCTTTCTGTGACTATATCTCTCTAGGAAGCAAATTGGACAGCCTTTCTGTGACTATAGCTCTCAATCTAGGAAGCAAATTGGACAGCCTTTCTGTGACTATAGCTCTCAATCTAGGAAGCAAATTGGACAGCCTTTCTGTGACTATAGCTCTCAATCTAGGAAGCAAATTGGACAGCCTTTCTGTGACTATATATCTCTCTAGGAAGCAAATTGGACAGCCTTTCTGTGACTATATCTCTCAATCTAGGAAGCAAATTGGACAGCCTTTCTGTGACTATATCTATCTAGGAAGCAAATTGGACAGCCTTTCTGTGACTATATCTCAATCTAGGAAGCAAATTGGACAGCCTTTCTGTGACTATAGCTCTCAATCTAGGAAGCAAATTGGACAGCCTTTCTGTGACTATAGCTCTCAATCTAGGAAGCAAATTGGACAGCCTTTCTGTGACTATAGCTCTCAATCTAGGAAGCAAATTGGACAGCCTTTCTGTGACTATAGCTCTCAATCTAGGAAGCAATAGCAACTGGATTTAAAGCCATGGACATTGGCTGGCCGTTTAGCATTCATTGGGAGTACCCCCCAACTAAAGTCTACAGCTGCATTTACCGTGAAGGAGAAGTCGTAGGCTGAAATCAAAGAGTCGACCACCTCTTGGTTCCTGGGCCACTTCAGAGCGCTGGCCCCTTGTTCGTACGTCCTCAAAGCGATCAATAATGATACAGGGGAGATCCTGTCACACACACACAAACGTATGCATGAACGTGCACGCACACACAAACACAACTCTCAATGCATATAATTATAAGCAAACACACAGAGACATTTTCCAGAGCAATGGCCCCTTGTTCGCACGTCCTCAACGCGATCATCAATGACATAGGGGTGATCCTGTCGCATACACGAACGTATGTATGAACGCGCACACACACACACACAAACATATGCATGAACGCACACACACACACACAACGCATATAAACAAACACACAGAGACATTTTCCAGAGCAATGGCCCCTTGTTCGTACGTCCTCAGCGCGATCATCAATGATACAGGGGAGATCCTGTCACATACACACAAACGTATGTATGAACGTGCACACACACACACAAACACAACGCATATAATAAACAAACACACAGAAACATTTTGCAGAGCACTGGCTCCTTGTTCGTATGTCCTCAACGCGATCATCAATGAATCATAGGGGAGATCCTGTCGCACATACACACACATGTAAATGTATGTATGAATGCACGCACACACACAACTCTTAATCAAGTTAATGCATAAACAACCAACAGAGACATTTTCCAGAGCACTGGCTAATTGTTTATATGTTCTCAGCACAATCACTAATGAGGTACTTAGAGGCCTAAGACGTTTCTTCGTCCAGACAATTGTGTGCCTCTCTCTCTCTCCCTCTCTCTCTCTCCTCCTTTCTCTCTCTCTCTCTCTCATATCTTCCTATTCCTCTTTCAGCAATTCAATGCTTCATATCTTCAGGGCGATTGCCGAGGCCTCAAACGTTTCTTCGTCCAGACATTTGTGTGCCTCTCTCTCTTTCACTCTCCCCCCCCCCCCCCTCTCTCTCTCTCTCTCATATCTTACTCTTTCAGCAGTTCAATGTTTCATATCTTCAGGGCAATTGCCGAGGCCTCAAACGTTTCTACGTCCAGACATTTGTGTGCCCCCTCTCTCTCTCTCTCTCTCTCTCTCTCTCCCTCCCTCCTCTCTCTCTCTCTATTTCTCTCTCCCCCTCCATCTCTCTCTCTCTCTCATATCTTACTCTTCCTCTTTCAGCAGTTCAGTGTTTCGGATCTTCATGACGATTGCCGAGGCCTCAGATGTTTCTTCGTCCAGACATTTGTGCGCCTCTCTCTCTTTCACTCTAGCATCCCCCCCCCTCTCTCTCTCTCTCTCTCTCATATCTTACTCTTCCTCCTTCAGCAGTTCAGTGTTTCGTATCTTCAGGGCAATTTCAGAGGCCTCAGATGTTTCTTCGTCCAGACATTTGTGTGCCGCCAGCCAACACAGGTTGTCCAGAACCTCTTGAAGCAGCATGGTTTTAGACGCCGCCATCAGCACCTGTCAATGTCATTGTTATCGACATTGTCATCATGGTCGTCATCGTTGTCAACATCATCGTTGTTGATGTGGTCATCATCACTATTGTCATAACCATCGACATCATCATCATCACTGTTGTTGTCATCATCATCATCACTGTTATCATCATCATAGTTGCCATCATCATCATCATCACCACTGTCGTTGTCATCATCATCATCATCACTGTCGTCATCATCATCATAGTTGCCATCATCATCATCATCATCACCACCGTTGTTGTCATCATCATCATTATCACTGTCTTCATCATCTCATAGTTGCCATCATCATCATCATCACTGTCATTGTCATAATCATCATCATAATCATCAATGTCGTCTACAACATCATCATTGTTGTCATCATCATAATCATCATCATTGTTGTTGTCATCATCACCACCGTTATCATAATCATCATCATTCTACTTTTTGTTTCTAGTCATTCTCATAATCATCACCATCATTTTAGTCATTCTCATTATCATCACCATCGTCAATATCAATGTTATTGTCATTACAGTGGAATCTCCCTTATAACATAAGACCTCCCATTATAAGACTCCCTCCCATATAAGACCTCCCATTATAAGACTCCCTCCCATATAAGACCTCCCATTATAAGACTCCCTCCCATATAAGACATCCCATTATAAGACTCCCTCCCATATAAGACTCCCTCCCATATAAGACCTCCCATTATAAGACTCCCTCCCATATAAGACCTCCCATTATAAGACTCCCTCCCATATAAGACATCCCATTATAAGACTCCCTCCCATATAAGACTCCCTCCCATATAAGACCTACCATTATAAGACTCCCTCCCACATAAGACCTACTTTTCTGAGACATTGCTCTTCTTTGTAAACTTGTATTAAAATTACCTCACTTAAGACCCCCTCCCTTATAAGACCTCATTTTGGATGATTTTTGAAGGTCTTATAAGGGAGGTTCCACTAGCTCTGTATTATTAAAATCTTTACGATTCATAATTACAGTGTCTACACTACACTACACACACATTCTCACCCACCCACACTCTCTCACTCATACTCCACTCACTTTGGGCATTTGTTGCAGCTTCATCACCAGCTGCTTCAAACTTAGCTCATGATGCTCCACCAAGATGGCGGCCGCCTCTTCCTCGTTCTCCGTCCTCAGCTGCTCAACGGCGGCCAGGTAGGTCAAGGTCGTGCGCAGCGTCTCGCCCTGCTTCTCGTCGTCAAACTCCTCCTTGGTTCGTTTCAGGCCCTTCACCAGGTATTTGGTAATCATCCTGGCCGCTGAAATGCACAGGTGAGGTTATGCAGTACAGTGGAACCTCCCTTATAAGACTCCCTCCCATATAAGACCTTTTTTTCTGAGACATTGCCCTTCTTTGTAAGTATTAAAATTACCTCCCTTATAAGACCCCTTCCTTATAAGACCTCGTTTTGGACGATTTTTGAAGGTCTTATAAGGGAGGTTCCACTGTATTTCTCATTATTGTTCACATGATTGCGATTACAGTGGAACCTCCCTTATAAGACCTACCATTAATATAAGACACCCTCCCATTTAAGACCTACTTCTCTGAGACATTGCTCTTCTTTTTTTTTTTTTCTTTTTTTTTTTGCTGTCCCATCTTCTGGGCTGTACAGTGGCGTTGCTCCCACGCCGCTCGTTCCGAATCCCAATTCGCAGCTACACCCGGGTTTGACATTGCTCTTCTTTGTAAGTATTAAAATTACCTCCCTTATACAACTCCAGGGCTCCCATGTGGGGGTCTATGAAGCACTAACATTCTCAAGGACCCTCTAAAAGAATGTGCAGGGGGTCCCAGGGATGCACTAGAACAATTCTTTTTAGCATTCACAATGCCACTGGGACCCTCTATCCTGCCTCTAGGACCCTCTATACTGTAAGTGAAGGAGTCCCTGGGACCTCTTGTTTTGCGGGACGATTGGGAGCTCTGCAACTCCCTCCAAATTAAGACCGAGAATGGTGTTTTACGTCCTCTCGATCTTCTTCTTCTTCTGCCAATAATAACCGGCAATTACTGACATGTACTGGGGTTGAACCTCAAAGAATTATGCAGATCTTATGGAAACAGACACATATACTGATATAGGGGACATTTCATTAGTGCATTAGATTGGGGAGGGGGGGGGGGGGGGGGGGGGGGGGGGGGGGGCATTTAAAACCTCATGGTTCTGTGTTACACTTTGGCAAATTTTGGGTTCTCTTTGAGCAGGAAGTATCATTTTTTTTTTCTCACAATCACTTCAGTGGTTTTAAACAAAATGTATCACTTGCATAGATACTCTGTGTGTTTTGTCAATGTGTGTGTGAGTGTGTGTGTCTGTGTGTGTGTGTGTGTGTGTGTGTGTGTGCGTGTGCGTGTGTGCGTGTGTGTGTGCATATATATATATATGTGTGCATGCATATAACTATAAGTGTATGTGTGTGTCTGTATGTCTGTGTGCGTGTGCACATACACCTTTGACTTTGAATGTGTATGTGTGCTTGCTCTACACTGCTCACCATCAGTTTTTGGAGAAATATGCGACAGTCGCAGCAGATCCACGTAACTCCAGCGACATCCAGTCTTCTGCTCTGTGACGATCTTCGCCAGACTCATGGCATCCCGCTGGTCGAACCACTGCCTCAACCCCACCTTCAGTGACCGGCCCCAGCTTTTCTTGATCTTCACAGCATAATTGACGAACGTGAACAGGTCCGAAGCACTGCTACAAGCTTCCACAAACAATTTGATCGCAGCCTGTTTGGTTTTGTACGTGTTGTCATCATGTCGCGCACAGATTGCCAACGCGAACAGAGCAGGGTTGCGGTTCAACCCTGGAGAGTTTCGGTTCTGAATGAGAAACTTGGAAATTTCTTTCACCACAAGCTCTCCTTTTTCGTTGGCTATCAAGTCTTCCACGATTCGAGCTTTGTCCGTTCCAGGCGTGAATGCAGGCTGGAATTCCGTCCCTCCCGCATAGTACATGTTACTTCCATTGCCCAGGAAAAGAAAACGCCTCAGCTTGAGAACATCCTCTGAAGGGGAGTCGACGTCGTTTTCTGCCATCACAGACGGGTTTCTTCAAGGTCGAGGAGCCGGTAATCTGGCAACGGAATCAGTTCCGAGTTCGGTCGTCTGCTGAGAAGAATTCAAGAAAGAAAGAAAAAAATCTCTTTGAGACTTCGCAAGCAATCAACACCCTTTGTTTTCGCGTGTCGAAATAAAGCTTTAAAATGAAGAAAATCTAGTCTTTTCGCAACTAGGCACAGATAATTATGAATAAAGAAACGGTTGAAATGAGTGGTTACGGCGTCTGACTCATTAATAAAGCCCAGTACGGATTGGAATCCTAGTTATCTCAGGAATTCTAGCAGACTAAAAAATACAGTGTGTGGGAACTCGTAACACAATTGGGTCTCGGAGTTAGTTGCGAATTTTTACGACTTTTAACAAATAAATATTTCAAGGGATATGTTTCTTTATTTCAGGTTACTCGTCTGGAAAATGAAACGTTTATTCAACGATCCATTAAATGTTCAAAGAATAATGTGCTCAAATGTCATACAAAGATGAAAGTACGCAAATGAGTGCATGCTTTAATTACCACCACCCTCTCCATTCCACCCGCATCCATCACCACCCATCCACTTTTCTGCGCAATGTCTCCGCTTTCCTTTTCCTGAATGCAAAATGAAAGTTTGAATCAATAGTCTCACTGTACATACTGTACTTGGAACAAAAATTATGTGTGCTACGAGTTGCTTGAAAGAAAAAGAACAATTCTCCGCCCCACCCCCTTTTGCCGATTGTTTTTGTTTTGGGTGTTGA
Source organism: Phymorhynchus buccinoides (assembly GCA_017654935.2). NCBI lineage: Eukaryota > Metazoa > Mollusca > Gastropoda > Neogastropoda > Raphitomidae > Phymorhynchus > Phymorhynchus buccinoides. The sequence continues at coordinate 39,969,461 of CM065707.1, read as the reverse complement.
GACGAAAAGAAACTCAAGGATGACGTCATAAATGTAAAGATCCCATTTCAGGGGAAACAACCCCTTCATCACATGATACATTAGCCGACAAAATGGCGAGTCAAACGCAAGGCATCCAACAGCTTCTAGCTGCCGAGAAAAAAGCTGCAGAGAAAGTCGCTGAAGCCAGAAGAAGTAAGTAAAATATGTCTAGTTTTGTTGCGCAATTCATTTTTACCCGTAGAACGATTCGATTCGTGAAATATTGTCTTTCAAATGGCAAAATGTTTCTGCACTGCTTGCCCACGAGTGCAGAAATTCATTTTGACGTCTGCAACACAAGAGACAGGAGGACAAATTCAACACTTATTTATTACAGTTGGACTTGGAAAGACATCTGTAAACTTGCATCCTCTTGAAAGAAGCAAAGAAAGAATGGCCTGCTATACGAGGTGTAACTCAACCCTTTGAGTTTGAATCAACTATCAAAAGAAAACTAAATCAGCACTTGGTGAAATAAAATCATGTGATCATGATCATTGATGATGATAAGCAGGTGAAATGGCTTAGGCCAACATCAAACATTCACCTCAGAAAAGCTCAGTTAAACTGTGTTTTTTCTTGTTGACTTCAAATTGAGATTTTAAATTCTAAACTGAGTCACGTGAGTGACAAGTCTCACGGGCATGGTGAGCATCAACAGGAGTAAACTTGTACCTCACTCACTAGTAGTACTTCAGTCACAATGACAATGTAGAGGTCACCCTCAACAGCTCCTTGTCCCCCAGTGCTGAACTCAAATCGCCAGAGCTCATTCTTCACCAGAATAATAAAGGAGTGGAAGGAGCTACCAACAACAGCAGTGGAAGCCAAAACCCCAGAGTGTTTCACAGCCAGGGTCTGGGAGTATCTGCTTGGACACCCGCCCGCTGCCACCTCCATTTCCGTTGGTCCCAATCTGGGGTCAACAGACTAACCATCTGACAACCAGCTTTCTCTCTCTCTCTCTCTCTCTCTCTCTCTCTCTCTCTCTCTCTCTCTCTCTCTCTCTCTCTCTCTCTCCAGGGCTCCCAGGGACCCCCATTTGGGGGTCTATGAAATACTAGAATTCTAAAGGACCCTCTAAAAGACTGCAGGGGGTCCCAGGGATGCAATATAAACATTATTTTTAGCATTCACAATGTCATTGGGATCCTCTAGCCCTCCTCTAGGATCCTCTATGCTGAAGGAGTCCCTGGGACCCCTTGTTTTGCGGGACGATTGGGAATGGGAGCCCTGCTCTCTCTCAAATTATATTTTCTTCTCTGGCCTACTTGATGCCCTCCCCGGTTCCATGGCAAAATAATCAATGTGATTATTGTGGCCACGCACAGCAAAGAAGAAGAAGAGTTGATGTGCAATAGAAGCACAATACCCATATGATCATACAATTTTATCCTTTTGGAAGAACAGGTAATTCTGGTCGTTTTGTGGCTGTTAGAATGGACAACATAAACATATGATTATCATATGCATGCTAATATATTATATATACAGTTGGTATTTTTAGTCATCATTTGAATGAAGATGTAAAGAAAGAAATTTCCTTTTTTTGTAGGAAGTGTGTGTATATATGTGTGCACGTGTGTGTGTGTATCAACTAGTGAGTTGAGCCGCTGTAGCTCAGTTGGTAAGTCCGAGTCGCTAACTGGTAATCCGTCAGGTTTGCGAGTGCGCAGGTTCGAACCCAGCTTGGTTCACAGTGGTGTGTCCTTGGGGAAAGGCACGTTACTCCTATTTTCCTCACTCCACCCGGGTGTAAATGGGTACCTGACGTCAGTTGGGGAAAAAGTCCTTCGGATGAGACTTTTCAAAAACCGAGGTCCCGTGTGCGAACGCATGCACATGTTAAAGCCCATCCCAATGTTCGGTACGAGTAGGCCGTGTGTGCCGGTGGGATGAATGACACGAATTCAGATAGCACACATCCTGTGCGCTGTTTATGGTCTGAATGAAGACCGGTGAGCGTGGGGCAGGATAAACATCCCTAACTGGAAGAAGAAGATCACTATGATGAGTGGGAGAGAGAAAAAGAGGGCTCTAGATATATGCACATGCAAAGAAGAGAGAGAGAGAGCAGTAGAAACTCCATTTAATGAATTATTGCAAATTAAATTCAAGTATCCATTATATTGGTTCCATCATCTCCTCCAAAATCAGAATGTGTCGGCTGAATTCAGCACAGAAACGGACACATACGTACCTTACCTATTATGGCCATTTGGCCTGGGGACGCTGAAGAAGGAGAAGAAGGTTCCATCTTGATGAAGGAAGCTTGGTCTTGTATTTTTGTAAGATTATAGCACAGTATTGATTGTTTGTATAACACTTAACTCTTTCGCCGCCAAAGTCGCATGTTAGCACCACAGTGATTTAACACCTATGTCACTAAAAGGCATCAAATTGGGGTCTAATATCCAAAGACCCCATTGTCTTAGTTTTGGGAAGTAAGGATAGACCTTATTTTATATATGTCACAGAAGAATCCCCAATACTGCAGATGGATTTTGTTCTCTATCCAGGTAAATTTAGTGGAAATCTTTGGCTGAAATATGGCTGGCGGTGAAAGGGTTAATTTAAAAATGATGTGTGTGCAGAGAAGGCCAACAGACTGAAGGCAGCGAAAAAGGAGGCAGACACCGAGATCAACAACTACAAGGCGGAGAGAGAACGCCAGTACAAAGAGTATGAGGCCAGGGTAAGGAAATCATCGTTATCATCATCATTATTATCATCATCATCATCATCATCATTGTTGACTACAAGGCGGAGAGAGAACGCCAGTACAAAGAGTATGAGGCCAGGGTAAGGAAATCATCGTTATCATCATTATTATCATCATCATCATCATCATCATCATCATTGTTGACTACAAGGCCGAGAGAGAACGCCAGTACAAAGAGTATGAGGCCAGGGTAAGGAAATCATCGTTATCATCATCATTATTATCATCATCATCATCATCATCATCATCATTATCAATATCATCATCATCATCATCATCATCATCATCATTGTTGACTACAAGGCCGAGAGAGAATGCCAGTACAAAGAGTAAATGGTCAGGGTAAGGAAATCATCATCATCATCATTATTATCATCATCATCTTTATTATCATCATCATTATCATCATCATCATCATTGTCAACTACAAGGCTGAGAGAGAACGCCAGTACAAAGAGTATGAGGCCAGGGTAAGGAAATCATCGTTATCATCATCATTATTATCATCATCATCATCATCATCATCATTGTTGACTACAAAGCTGAGAGAAAACGCTAGTACAAAGAGTATGAGTCCAGGGTAAGGAAATCATCGTTATCATCATCATTATTATTATCATCATTATCATTATCATCATCATCATCATCATCATCATCATCATTGTTGACTACAAGGCTGAGAGAAAACGCCAGTACAAAGAGTATGAGGCCAGGGTAAGGAAATCATCGTCATCATCATCATCATTATTATCATCATCATCGTTATCATTGTTGACTACAAGGCCGAGAGAAAACGCCAGTACAAAGAGTATGAGTCCAGGGTAAGGAAATCAACATCATCATCATTATCATCATTACCATCATCACTATCATCATCGTTATCATCATCATTGTCAACTACAAGGCTGAGAGAAAACGCCAGTACAAAGAGTATGAGTCCAGGGTAAGGAAATCAACATCATCATAATGATCATATGATCATTATTATCATCATCGTTATCATTGTCAACTACAAGGCCGAGAGAGAACGCCAGTACAAAGAGAATGAGGCCAGCATAAGGAAGTCAACATCATCATAATGATCATTATCGATCGTTATCATTATCATCATCATTGTGAACTACAAGGCTGAGAGAGAACGCCAGTACAAAGAGTATAAAAATAAATAATAATTAATAATGCTTAGTTATATAGCGCATAATCTTGCTAAGCAACGCAATGCGCTTTTCACTCACCATTCGTACAAACATTTCTAACAGACTGGTTCACGTATCCTCACCATGCATCTCTATGAAAATGAATACATTAGAGAATGCATTGCATATAATCATAACACAACACACTAACACCCACCCCCCTTCAACACACACACACACACACAGGGGAGATGTACTGAAATCTACAGTCACCCATTTACTTTTCAGAAATCTGATCGCCCACAGATTTTTATACTAGCCTCAGGCTACCGGGCAAGTAGTTTTATCCCCGAGTATTTATGTTTGCATGCTGACATATCTGTTTGTGTTCAGATTCTGGGGTCAAAGGGCGACATGGAGGCGAAGATCGAGACGGGCACGCGACAGAAGATGAAGGAGCTGAACGCCAACGTGGACAGGAACAAGGAGGAGGCCCTGAGGAAGCTCCTCACCATCGTGCTCGACATCAAGCCGGAACTCCACGAAAACCTCCGCCTATAGAAAATAGAAATAGACGAAGAAATAGTTCAGTTTCGTCTCACCTTTTGTTGCAGGCTGGGGAACTCTTAGCTAGTTTCGTTTTACGATTTAGAAAAAGAAAAAAAAGCATGGTTGCGGAGTAAATATGAGGGAAGTATGCCAGAACTGTCTACTTTTAAAAGAACCGAAGGCAGATAGGTTTTGTTGGTAGGTGACCCCTGAAATCTTAATTTTGAAAGGTAGAAGATGTCAGCTAAGCATGTCCAGTGCGATTACCATTCTTTAGAACGTCGATTAGGCTTACATTTGTGAACGGAATGTTTGCTCAGCCGCCATCTTGTTTACAAGTTTCAGTCGTCGGTAGAGGTTAGGTTAGATTAGGTATTAGGGACAGGCTTTCATCAGCCTACGCCTCGCGTCCTATAAAAACGTCCCATCATTGACATATGCATTTTGATTTTGCCTTGGGGTCTAGGGTTAGGGTATAGCTCCTTCGTAAGTTGACAGTTGGAGTGGAACTTTCAATGACGAAATCGATTGTGATAGAGAGTAGAAGATACAAAAAAACCACCACAATTCCCGGTAGTTGAAGAGGAAAAAGAAAAGCCTTTTAGCTGCGTTCTAGTCAGATGGGAGAGGATAACGTGCTCTAAAACTGGGATCCAATAGGGTCAGTACATTTTGGCGTCTTTTCTGAAGCATTTCCTTTGGCGATGTGGAAATTCCCCAGCCTGTCTTGTCTGTGTAGAATGCGGTGTTTAGTCGTCTGTGATGATTTATGTTGAGCCAGTGCACAGGACAAAACTATGGATATTTTTTTTTTCAAATATATTTACGCAGCACATATAGCATTAGTTTGTGATCTGTAGAAATTAAGTCAATTATTTTGTCGTATAAACGTAACCTTTTGGGGAAAATGGTTTGCCGTAAGTCAACAGTCTCTGTAGGTCAAGACAGTTGTTGTGATAGTGTAGCAAATCTGTTATGGAGTTAGAATGCTTCTAAGCTCTTGATATTTTTGGGTTAGAATTTCAATACACACGCGCAGCGTGTTAAGCTTGTGTTGATGTGTAGAAGCTGGGTTTATTGTCAAATAAATGTACTCACTTTTTAGGAATGACTTTGCGAAAGTTTGGTCGGGATAGAATCTTGTGATTGTGTAGCGAAATTGTTCAAAAGTCGAATTGTTACCCCTGAATTCTTCCTTTTTTTCTTCTTTTTTTTTCATGGTTTAGGAACTACAAAAATAGGTGTATGTCTTTGAAATTTGTTTCCTTTTTTCTTCTTTTTTTTGTGTGTATCATTTCAGACAGGGATTTCTGTGATTTTTATTTTATTTTAAATTTGAATATTCAAGTATTATTTCCTTGTGAGTTTCTGCTTTTCCCACTCTGTGTTTACTTTCAGCTTCATGAAGAAAAAGAGGGAGTGCTATTGTGCGTCTGAGTGAACTGTCCCGAGTTTTAGCAAGGAGTAGTAGGGTCCACAAATTCTTCTTCTTGCGTTTTTGAAGATTGCGTGAGAGAATCAAATTGCAAGTCTGTATGATTTATTAATTGTCATTCCAAACTATTAAACACACCAGAAGAAGAAAAAATAGAAATCTGTTTTGGTGTTTTGTGTGAGAAGTTGAATGTAAAACCTCAGTATTTTAATTATTTTTTATTCACCAGAATTTGTAATTACATGTACTGATGTTTGAGACTGTATTTTATCTAGCTAAGACTCAAAAGAATTTTCCAAGCATGGATTTGAACATAAAAATGTTTGGGGGTGGGGGGTCTTCTTTTTCTTCTGCGTTCCCGGGCAATAAGGTCACCAATGGATACGTATGTGTCCGTTTTCCAGTTTTCACTGGTCTCCTCGCTGCGTTCAGCCAACACATTCCGATTTCTGAGGAGCTCAAAGGAGAAAACTACTGTACACTAGCGACCAAAAGTTAAGGCCCAGAAACTTGAGAAAGACAATCATCTCCGAAAACTCACGAACTCAATCAAACGCACCCAGCTTATAACAAAACTTAATTTATCCTTTTAACTTTAAGTTCATTCAAAAAAATCATTACTCAGAACGAGTTCAGTCAACAAAATGCCCCTTGGGCCTCTGGCTGCGACGCGTTCTCCAGGTGGGAGCAACCCAAATTTCATAGACACCTCTGTGACTATAAAGTACCTAATACCTAATAATACTAATAATAATGATAAAAAATAATACCTTTCAACAACTTCCCCCTCCTTGAAAAGTCACACATTCAGAACCAATGTACTTAGGAACAGCAGTAATGTGGGTTTTGTGGGGGTTTTCTGTCTGTCCCAAGGATATCTCCTGAACCGCTTAACCGAATCACTTCAAATTTTGTGTGGTGATGTGGCACCATGAGAGAAAGGCATCCGCGCAACAACAAAAATCAGTAATGTGTACTGACTGTTCCAAAGTGCATTGATTCTGAGTGTGACTTTTCAAGAGGAGGGGGAAGTTGTTGAAAGGGGCATTTTGTTGACTGAACTCGTTCTGATTAATGATTTTTTGGAATTAACTTAATGTTAAAAGAATAAATTCAGTTTTGTTATGAGCTGGGTGCGTTTTATTGAGTTTGTGAGTTTTCAGAGATGATTGTCTTTCTGGGCCTTAACTTTTGGTCGCTAGTGTATATGGAAGATTTTTTTTGCAAAAAAGGCGGTGGGAGAATGGGCCAAAAGTCAGAAAGATAGTAGATGACACAAAGCAAGGAAAAAGGGAGAGACAGATTAGAGGAGGTTACAAGCACAAAACTTCCAGAAGGTGGGGGAACTATTTGTACAGAAGACCCCCCAGTATCCCAAAGGGGGGGGGGGGGAGAGGGGGGTTCCTATGTGGGGGGGGGGGGTACCTATTGTCTGGCAATATTCCTTAGCCGCTCATTTTAGTCGCAGCTCTGCCATATTCTGCTTTACTATCCTTGCACCAGCACTGCAGTACTTGTCGAGAAGCAATCTATGCAAGGCCCTCAGGAGGCAACCACTAGGGGAGACACTGCACTGCAGCTGAGTCACTTCACTGAAGTTCAGTGGAGCCTGTTCTGCGATGACATGCGCAGGACACCAGCTACTAGACCCTCCACTGACGACAACAATGTCTTCGTCACAGAGTAGGGTTCTCGTCCCAGTGCAACTTCACATGCCCTAGGATCAGTGTTAGGGTTAGTTTCGACTTGCAGACCTTGTATAATCTTAAAGTCACTTTCTCTCTCTCTCTCTCTCTCTCTCTCTCTCTCTCTCTCTCTCTCTCTTTCTCTCAAGGACAGATTGGAAGAATAGGCGTTGCCTAAAATCTATATCCTTGGAAAATAAAGTTTACGTTTTCAAGTTTTCTCTCTCTCTCTCTCTCTCTCTCTCTCTCTCTCTCTCTCTCTCTCTCTCTCTCTTTCTTTTCTTCTGACACACTCACACAATGTCAAAAAAAGACCTGCCCCTACAAACACACACTTCCCCAGACCCCTACCACCTTCTTTGAGCCGTCAGGAGCAGGTGTGTATCCAAATACAAAATACTTTATTATCTCAAGACAGATAAATTCATGTCAGGTGCAGCAACATAACAGAAACATGACACTACTGAAAAACATCAAAGCGTTTGAAATGCGATTAAAGAAACAAATACTGTATTTTTCGGACTATAAGGCGCACCCCCTAAATTTTACACAAAATTCTGATTTTCTTACTATTTTATCAGTCACATTATAAGGTGCAGGGGTCTCAGTCTGGGATAAAAGTATCGCCTATAGTCTATTACATACTGTACTATATGTTCTTACTATATCATCAGTCACATTATAAGGTGCAGGGGTCTCAGTCTGGGATAAAAGTATCGCCTATGTGGGGGGGGGGGGGGGGGGGGGGGTACCTATTGTCTACAATACGGTAACTATAAAATTCATAATGCCAATTTAAAAATGTGCACATTCAATTCGTATAAACAAAGCGTCTTACAAATAAAAGAAATGTCAGTATTGGTGTATATTTAATATACTGAGGACTACATGGTCACACTACCATCTCTTCTAAAATCTCCACATTGGCCATTCCGAAAAGTGTCCATATGGCACCGATAAACAAACAAGCAGTGATGTACTGACGATCGAAAAATGGTAGGACAAACTGTCCTGAGGCAAAATAAATCAAAAGGACAATGTCCTGGCTCTTGCATAAATCAATAGGACAAAGCGTGCCAGTGTAAACAGAAATTAATAAGGCAGTTGTCCTGACAGGGGAGAACACAATAGGACATTTTTCAGTTTTAATAGATCAATGACTGGGGCCTCGGGACATCACTGAACAAGTGAGCATCTTATCTCCTCTAGTTCTGTTAGACAGCACCTATCCAGGGGTCAGACTCTACCCATAATATGACCTCATATGAATAATGCATATTATAATCCCCAAAGTGTCTTTAATACAAATTGTCTTTTATTGTGAAAGGAACTGAATATAACTCAACGGGCAATTATTTTTATATGTTAAAGTCAGATGAAGTGATACTTCCTCCACGGCGGCCATAGTAGGTGGGTCATATAAGGTGGCAGGAAACCTAATCCACAAATTACCCAGCCAGCCAAGACCTGCTCAGCGGGACCCAACTGAATCAAGCAAGAGCGAAAAAGAAAAAAAAATGGTGTATGTGGGGTGGGAGGGTGTTGGTGTCTATGGGTGTTCTTCTTCTTCGCCGTGTGTGTCCCCAATCATCACATTGATTATTTTGTGCTAGCCCTTCCTATAACTGATTTCCCATCAACACAGCTTATGTTCTTGATCATCAGCCAAGACTGCATCCTATTCTGTAGGATTTGCAAGAAAACAACGTCTTTCACACGATTTTCTACTTCAAAACCAATCATTCAGTGCATAACGCAGGCAAATTATGTTTTCTTGTAGGAGTGGGATGAGCTACCAACAACAGCAGTGGAAGCCAAAACCCCAGAGCGTTGTACAGCCAGGGTTTGGGAGCACCTGCTTGGACACTCGCCTACTGCCTTCTGGGGTCAACGGACTAACCATCCCACAGCCAGCTTCTTTCCCCTCTCTCTCTCTCTGTCTCTCTTTTCTTTCCTTCCTTCCGTCAAACGACCACAACCATCAGCTGATTATTCTGTCACTGTAAATTCAGGGGGATTTACGAAAAATATGCGCGGAATTTTTCGGCCCTAATCTATAGATTGGAGAAGAAGAGAGGAGGGGGGGGGGGAGAGAATAGGTAGATAATCACCACCACCCTATGCTACATGATCCAGCCAGTCAGAGACCACTCAGCAGACCTCCAACATGATTCTGAATCAGGCAGGAACCACCTAAGCTACTGAGGAGGAGGTGGGGGGGGGGGGGGGAGAAGTCTCTTCTTCTTCTTCTGCCAATGATGTCCACCTGTCGTAACCGGCAATAACGGACATATATTGGGGTTCAAAGAAAAATCACTGCGCGCGGGGTTGGGGGTGGGGGGAATATATATTTCCTTCTCTGGCCTACTTGAGGCCCTTAATTTCTTCCGACAAGAGTATAGTGGTTGAACCAGAATCTTCCATCTGAGGAAGGAGGCCGATCAACGGGAAGAAGAGGAACCTCCCCGGTTCCATGGCAACATAATCAATGTGATGATTGTGGCCACACACAGCGAAGAAAAAGACCTGCCAGCACCCGCAGTGGAGGCTGAACTCCACAGAGCTTCGTAGCCGGAGTCTGGAAGTTCCTCAAAGGGCACCTGCAGCGGCTGGTGGCCCCACTCAGGAGTCAGAAGTCTAACAACCAAGCAAAATCTCGACCTCCCTCTCCCCCCCCCCCCCCCCTCCCTCTTCCTTGCACATTCCCATCAAGCTAGGCAAATTTTCCTTTTGTCTGTCCTCTCTTCTCTTTCTTTAATATTAGGCCTCCTGGCCCTTTCTTCCGCATATGTGGATGAACCTCCCTGGTTCCGTGGCATAATAATCAGTGTGTTGATTGTGGCCACGTACTGCGAAGAAGAAAAGAAGAAGAAGCAGTGATTTTGGAGTTGCTACGGAAGCCGGCAGACATGTTGAATCGCTCGTAATACAAATAAAAATATAACAAAGTTTATTATTTTCTTTTAGTATACGCGAGCCTTTTATTACATCTCACTGTTTTCATAAAAAGCATTATTTTAGTGCTGCATTGAACATGGGTGCAGATAAATATTCTTATTTTATGTTATTAGTGTTTTATGGGACATTTTTGTCGCCTATAACCAAAATAAAAAGATTGAAAAAATAAAAAATAAATATGTATTTTCCTTATTCCAATTTTTAACTTCGCTATGAGTCATTACAAGTTTTGATCTTTAAATCATACAGACATAACATATCTTTGAAACATACAACTATGTTTTTAACGATTTAAACGGCTGGCGTTGGAAAGAAATGAGGGTCGCTTCCCCTAGCAGTTTGCCTCTTTTTTGTTTTCAACGGCAGAGAGTTGACGACTTGTCAAATAACTCATTTGAGTCAGTGTGACTGTGAGGCAGAACAGTAGACTATGAAATGTTTTACTTGAATTTTACTTTTCTTTCATGGTGAGTGAGTGGTTCTTTCTCTCTGTCAAAGGCCTTTGATTCTGTGCCGCACGAAAGGCTACTTCTTAAAAAAGCTTACGGGATAACACTGTTAACTGTTAACAGGAAACATATGAACGTGGGTTAAAAACTTTCTGAAGGGAAGATCTCAAACTAAGTCAAAGAGTGCGGGTGGGAACAAAACAGTCTTCTAGCACTGATGTTTTAAGTGGTATTCCCCAGGGTAGCATCCTGGGCCCAGTACTTTTTACAGTTTTTATAAATGATCTCCCAGAAGACATACAAAGTGCATGCAAGATATTTGCAGATGATACTAAAGTGTATAATCGTTCCCAAAATTCAGATGTACTGCAAAACGATATTAACAGACTCATAGAATGGTCAGAGAAGTGGAATTTATATTTTAACGCAGGAAAATGCAAGGTTATGCACGCGGGGTACAATAATCCAAGTAAAGGATATGAAATTACTCATGGCTCATCTAAGCATGTTTTAGATACTTGTACAGAGGAGAAGGACCTAGGGGTTATATTTGATTCAAAACTCAAATTTGATAAGCACATCACAACAGCGATAAATAAAGCCAGTAGGATGCTGGGCTTGATCAGAAGGAGTTTTAAAAACTTAAATAAAGAGGTGTTCATAAATCTTTACAAATGTTTAATACGGCCTCATCTTGAGTATGGCAATATAATTTGGAATCCCTTTCTTAAACGACAGTCCAGTGCAATTGAGAAGGTACAGAGGAGAGCATCCAAACTGATAAAATCCATGAAAAATTTGAATTATGAGGACAGGCTAAGTAAATTAGACTTGCCATCTTTAAAATACAGAAGACTAAGGGGAGATTTGATAAATGTTTACAAGATTCTTCAAGGCACTGACAATACTAACAAAGGCTTGTTTCACTTGTCTAACGAAATAAGAACCCGTAATAGTGAACTTAAGATCCTAACCAGGTACAGCAGAACTAACATTAGAAAAAACTTTTTTTCTAACACTAACAGTCACCCAATATTGGAACAACCTCCCTGCACATACTAAACTGGCCTCAGATACTAACAAATTCAAAAACCTCCTAGACAGTGATCCAAAAATTGCCCTGTTAAAGTACATCCATGATTAGTGCATCAATATGGATGCTAAAAACCGCCACAGCAATTGCCAAACTCTAACCAAAAGGAAGGACGCATTGAGAGGCTGCAAGGCCTGGTCGTCCAAATACCTGACCTGACCTGACCTGTCTCTCTCTCTCTCTCTCTCTCTCTCTCTCTCTCTCTCTCTCTCTCTCTCTCTCTCTCTCTCTCTCTCTCTCTCTCTCTCTCTCTCAGTCTCTCTCTCTCTCTCAGTCTCTGTCTTTTACAGGTCTCTATAAATAACTAATATCCCATATATTAAAGCAATAAGTGAGCAATGATTTTAAGATGTCTTGGTAATCTGACCAATTGCCAATTGGTCATAGTCTGTAAGTGATTTTTAATTGGTGGTTTGCACAGTCTAAAAATGCATGAGCACACTCTTTCGAGTCTTTGGAGTTTGAGTGATGCTGATCAATAATATAATTTTTATTTTATAGGAATTAAAGATTATGGACAGCGGTTTTCCAGTTTTGTATCAATCATCCTTCTTAATCCAGTTAGTATTTCCTTGGCGGAGGTAATCAGTATAAAATTGCATTTTCATTCAATATATTGAATATGCCTGTCAATATTGCATTCCTTGGGTGCTGCTGATTTTAAACGATGAATATAATGCTGCAGTCAACTGTGTTTAAGTTTTATGTTAAGTACTACCTAGTCTGACCGAGACTTAAAATTTTGAGTGCTTCCTTGGCGGAGTTTTGCACTACTGTACCACAATATGCTTCATTGTATTCCTTTTGTGATGCAGATCAATAATATATATAGGTCTTGGGGTCTATGGCCTACGGTTTTGAAGTTCTGTTTCCTTCCTTTCACAAAACAGGCAGTCAGACAGACAGATAAACAGACAAATATTAGCTGTGCAAATTCCACTTTGCATAAAGATAAAATATATGATCACACACACATTCCCCTTTGAATAAGCTTTATTTTGGTACCAATTTGTTGTTTATTGGTCAAAAAATAAGCAAGTTATGGCCTTTTGAAGCTCAGATTCATCCAAACCTTGATCAACTTTTTCTTATAGCTCATGTAAAAAAGGCTCATTTCAAAACATCGTAACCTTCTTAATTTTCAACCGATTTGGATATATTTGGTATCATTTTAAAGGTCATTTCGAGCTCTTTCCAATGATATAAATCATTCGGATTTGACAAAAAATACTAACAAAATCTTGGGGTTTTTTAACCTATCTACTCATAGTGACAGTCTCTTTCTTCTTCTCTTCTTCACCGTTCGGGGCCACACTCAACACTGGTTATCTTCCCACCCTCTTTCTTCTTCTCTTCTTCACCGTTCGGGGCCACACTCAACACTGGTTATCTTCCCACCCTCTTTCTTCTTCTCTTCTTCACCGTTCAGGGCCACACTCAACACTGGTTATCTTCCCACCCTCTTTCTTCTTCTCTTCTTCACCGTTCAGGGCCACACTCAACACTGGTTATCTTCCCACCCTCTTTCTTCTTCTCTTCTTCACCGTTCGGGGCCACACTCAACACTGGTTATCTTCCCACCCTCTTTCTTCTTCTCTTCTTCACCGTTCGGGGCCACACTCAACACTGGTTATCTTCCCACCCTCTTTCTTCTCTGTCAGTCTGTAATTTGTAAAACAACCCTGTCTGTGTCTATCTTTCTAGTTTCTGTCTGTGTGTTTGAACAAAAATCTTGTGTGTTTGTGCATGTGTGCGTGCCTGCGCATGTGTGTGTGTGTGTGCATGTCTGCATCTGTCTGACTGCCTGCCTCCCTGTATATTATAGATTTATGTTTAACTTGCAGACCACACAGTGACCAATGGCGGAGAGATACCTGGAGGCAGGGGACCACAACGCTCAACTCCTGGATCGACTGGAGGTCGGAGACATGGTGCAGTTTCCACGAGGCCTCTACTCCCACTGGGCCGTCTACATAGGTCAGTGAAAGAGGGACGTATGTATCGCAACAACAGGCATGGTAATGTTCAGAGAATTCGCTGAATTCAGAGAAAAATGAAAGCAGAAAAACAAATGTTAGAAGGGGTTTTAAACTTGAGGAGATGCCCTTTCCCCAAGTTTGAACAGTATTATGAAGTCCTCTTGAAGAGCAGTTGCTCCCTGGTCACCATGAAGGGCTTTTAATCCATTGATTACACCAAGAGATAACATCTCCTGAAACCCTAAATTGTTTTCAGAGAAACACGCTTTTCCTCCGTTACCATGTCTGAATAATAATTATGAGCATTTATAGTGCCTAATCTTAAAAAAAACCTAAGCGCTTACAATATTAATAAATGAATCAACCAGCAAGCAATATAAATAAATGAACGTCAAAAATATATTATGCACGCACACAGAGACATGCGCTAAACACACACACACATACACACACGGCCTCGCCCTTTCTTTCTAGTTTGACAGGAAAATGGAACTGAACGTCCAGTCCTTCGGATGGGGACTTAAAGCTAGTCTAACCCGTGCGCTTTACGCACGTAAAAATCCCACGACAGTTGAAAGTCGGTAAGAGCAGGGAGAAATCGCGCTGCCTGGTATGGCCAAATTAATAGCTAGGTTTTCCCAAGTGTGCCCCCCCCCCCAAAAAAAAAAAAAATTGGGTGGGCGCTGCACTTGCGACGACGCGCTCTCCGGGGGAGAATAGCACGAATTTCACAGAGATAAGTCTCTGTGACTAGAATATACCAAATACACACACTCACAAACCAAGCACAACCCACACATGCACGCACATGGAAGGGACAAAGGTTGTTGTTGTTTTTTGGGGGGGAGTTTTCGAAGGGACAAAGTACTTTTAAAAGAAATATAGCAGGCTATGATTTGAAGAGAGTAGTTTTGAGAGAAGGCTTAAATGAAGAAAGGGAGTTGGCAGAACGGAGAGGTGGAGGGAGTTTATTCCAAGTGGAGGGGGGCTATGTATCATTCTGACTCACACAAACGATTTCAGTCGTATCGACTATTCAACTGGGACGACATCTGTGAGGCATGATTCTCATGAAATGCTACTGTCTAAACTAATCCGATGAATCCTGCTATTTTCGTTCACTGTACTCATGTGGACCTGAATACACGAATCTCGTAAAATGTCTGCTACAAAACAAAAAAAAGATATTTTATCAGATTTGTGTAATGGGGACTACAGTGGTCGAAACTAGTAGGATTTCATCAGATTAATTTAGTATTTCACAAGAATCATGCCTGACAAATGTCGCAGTTGGATAGTCATACGACTGCAGTTTGTACGTGCGATACAACGCAAAGTGCCTTTTATTACGTAAAATACGGTACTGCATTTTTCTACTTCAGGCGAAGGGGAGGTGGTCCACCTAGCGGGAGAAGAGGGCGACGGACTGGACGGGAAAGGGGACTCAACCCACCTGCTCACTTTGAGCGGCGGCCGGTCGGGAAAAGCCTTCGTGAAAATCGACCGCTTCCTGGAAGTGGCGGGGCGAAGCAAGGCGGTCGTGAACAACAAGAAGGACGACAAACTGACGTGAGTTAGACACAGTGCTTTAATGATGCTTTATACTACTCCTTGCCGAAACGAAAGGGGCGATCATTTTAGGCCCGAACTGCCGATGCCCCCTGGTGACGAGTCAGGAGCAGATAATTTTCTGTGGCTATATGCTACTAGTTCCTGACAGGCAAGGGCGATAATCTTAAGTAGGTGGCGTTTGCATCTCAGGTCACGAGACAGGGGCAGAGAATTGTCGGTATGAAGCCTCATTAGATGCAGGAAGAAACGCTCATTGTTCATCTATGTCATTGAGGGCACAACCTGCATCATCTTGTTGATGGTTCTGTTGAGGTAAAAACTGGGAGGGGGGGGGGGGTTCTATTGTAGCCACTGAGGGATGCTGTGTGTATGATTTGGGGGATATAAGACTTTGGAGGGGGGGGGGGGGACAGGGTTAGAGTATGGGTTGTGGGCTAGATCATGGGAATTCAGATAAAACAACTGGAGTGGATGAATGCAGGTGAGTGGGGTGGCAGGAATGGGGGGTTGTTTTGTGGAATTTGAAGCCTTTCTCTGAGGAGGCTGTTATGGCCTTATGTATCGGAAACATCCACTCGCTGACCATTCGGGGAAAGAACCATTGACATAAATTACAAGTGCCATATTTTGGAGGCTATAAGGCGATACTTTTCCCCCAGACTCAGACCCCTGCGCCTTATAATGTGACTAATAAAATAGTAAGAAAATATAGTAACAAAATCTGAAATTTGAGTAAAATTTGGGGGGTCGGGTGCGCCTTATAGTCCGAAAAATATGGTATAAGTATAACAGATTGTAGGGGTTCACGTCACCTTTCCTCTTCACAACTGCAACAATGGCCTCAGATTCGACACTGAAAGGCTAGTTATTTTTGTAGGGAATAAAATGCCTTGTAGTAAAACGACTTTCCCTGTTGTTTTCCCATTTGTGCCCTTTGCACTGTGACATGCCACATTTTTATTGAATCAGCTTTAAATATAGATACAGTGGCACCTCCCTTATAAGACCTTCAAAAATCACCCAAATTGAGGTCTTTAAGGGAGGGGTCTTATAAAGGAGGTAATTTTAATACTTACAAAGAAGGGCAATATCTCAGAGTAGGTCCCCAAATTTTACCCCAAAAATCAGATTCAAAATTTTAAAAATTGCTATACATGTACAATGGAACCTCCCTTATAAGACTCCCTCCCACACAAGACCTATTTGAAGTATTTCTCTGAGACATTGACCTTCTTTGTAAATATCAAAATTACCTCCCTTATAAGACCTTAAAAAAATCATCAAGAATGAGGTCTTATAAGGGAGGTTCCATTGTATTAGTCGTCAAATTATAGGGCCAGAATAGTCATCTCATTGACCGTGGGCCCTTAAGAGAAGAAGATGATAAGGCGTAGGGATCTCAGTCTGGGAGAAAAAAAGTATCGCCTTATAGTCCGAAACATATGGTACTTGAAAGTGTGGTAGCTCTCTTTGCAGAGGTTTGCACTGAATCAGAGCTTTTCAATGGTGGAGCGGAATCGTTGTGTTCAATAAATGTTTTGTCGTTTGTCATTTCAGCCCTTTACCGGTAGACCGCATCATAGGCAATGCGTTGACCAAACTGGGCGAAGTTGAATACCAGGGATCATCCCAACAGCGGAGGCACTTGAACACTATGGTGCATCCAGATGAGAACATTACGTGTGTGACCGTTTTTAATTACCCCTCCACGTGGGCAGCCACACTCCGTCCAGAGGATTCTGGAGACTGATGCTGTTATGCTAGGAGATTGTCATGGCTAAAGACAATCCCCGCATAACTATGCATAGCATAAGAACAGTTTGATGTAGCCTTGGTGTTCTAGCCTATGTCAATTGGTCTGACACAACCTTAACCCTTTCACCGCCAATGTCATCCACAAATTTAACACCCATGTCACTAAAAGGCTTCAAACAGGGCCTGTTATCCAAAGACCCTATTCTCTTAATTTTGGCACAAGGATAGACCTTATATGTCACAGAAGAATCCCCAATATTACAGACAGATTTCTTTTCTCTACCCAGGTAAATTTAAATTGTTTGCTAATGGCGGCGAAAGGGTTAACCAAACTGTGCGAGGTCGGCTACAGCATGTTGTACCAGAACTGCGACCACTTCTCTGTGACCATGAATACAACCAAACTGTGCGAGGTCGGCTACAGCGTGCTGTGCCAGAACTGCGACCACTTCTCTGTGACCATGAATACAACCAAACTGTGCGAGGTCGGCTACAGCGTGCTGTGCCAGAACTGCGACCACTTCTCTGTGACCATGAATACAACCAAACTGTGCGAGGTCGGCTACAGCGTGCTGTGCCAGAACTGCGACCACTTCTCTGTGACCATGAATACAACCAAACTGTTTGAGGTCGGCTACAGCGTGCTGTGCCAGAACTGCGACCACTTCTCTGTGACCATGAATACAACCAAACTGTCGAGGTCGGCTACAGCGTGCTGTGCCAGAACTGCGACCACTTCTCTGTGACCATGAATACAACCAAACTGTGCGAGGTCGGCTACAGCGTGCTGTGCCAGAACTGCGACCACTTCTCTGTGACCATGAATACAACCAAACTGTGAGGTCGGCTACAGCGTGCTGTGCCAGAACTGCGACCACTTCTCTGTGACCATGAATACAACCAAACTGTGCGAGGTCGGCTACAGCGTGCTGTGCCAGAACTGCGACCACTTCTCTGTGACCATGAATACAACCAAACTGTGTGAGGTCGGCTACAGCGTGCTGTGCCAGAACTGCGACCACTTCTCTGTGACCATGAATACAACCAAACTGTGCGAGGTCGGCTACAGCGTGCTGTGCCAGAACTGCGACCACTTCTCTGTGACCATGAATACAACCAAACTGTGTGAGGTCGGCTACAGCGTGCTGTGCCAGAACTGCGACCACTTCTCTGTGACCATGAATACAACCAAACTGTGTGAGGTCGGCTACAGCGTGCTGTGCCAGAACTGCGACCACTTCTCTGTGACCATGAATACAACCAAACTGTGCGAGGTCGGCTACAGCGTGCTGTGCCAGAACTGCGACCACTTCTCTGTGACCATGAATACAACCAAACTGTGCGAGGTCGGCTACAGCGTGCTGTGCCAGAACTGCGACCACTTCTCTGTGACCATGAATACAACCAAACTGTGCGAGGTCGGCTACAGCGTGCTGTGCCAGAACTGCGACCACTTCTCTGTGACCATGAATACAACAATGCAGTACCATAATTTTTGGACTACAAGACAATTTTTGTTTCTTCTCCAATTTCGACCTATGCGCCTAATAAATGAGGGCTCCCTATTTGTCGACAAAAACGTGAGAAGAGGGAGGCAAAGATTGCCATGCACCGTACACTAGACATTCAAAGTGTTCACTCTCATTGGCATAAGGCTGTGTCAGACCAGTTGACATAAGCTAGAACACCAAGGCTACATCAAAATGTTGTTATGGTTGTGCAGGGATTGTCTTAAACCATGACAAGCTCCTAGCATAACATCATCAGTCTAAAATCCTCCGAAGTCGGAGTGTGGCTGTCCACATGGCGGGGTGATCAAAAACGGTCACATACGTAATGTTCTCATCCCTAGCTGGTGCATTTATACCATAGTGTTCAAGTGCGTCGGGTATTGGGATGATCCCTGGAGTCTTTAAGCCAGGGTAAGACAACAACAACAAAGTGCTCACGATTTGCTGGCGCCTTTTTCTTACTTTTTTTTTTCTTCAGATTTTTCTTGAAAATCGTTGGATTCGCCTTGTGGTCCAAAAAATACAGTATATTATCAAATATGTTTTATCGTCTGTCATTTCAGCCCTCTACCGGCAGACCGCATCGTAGGCAACGCGCTGACCAAGCTGGGTGAAGTTGGATACAGCGTTCTGTACTAGAACTGCCAGCACTTCTCTGTGACTATTAACACAACACAGTAGTATATTATAACGTATGTTTTATTGTCTGTCATTTCAGCCCTCTACCGGCAGACCGCATCGTCGGCAACGCGCTGACCAAGCTGGGTGAGGTCGGCTATAGCGTGCTGTACGAAAACTGCGAGCATTTCGCCTCCTGGTGCCGATATGGGAAGGGCCGCAGCGAACAGGCCGACATTCTTCTCATTGGTCTGAGCTGCGTGACCGCCATCGGCACCGCGGCGACTGCCCTGCTTTCATTGGCCAGGGGCGGGAAGCTTTTCGACTCTGGTGGTGGCAAGAAGTAAGCTCTGCAATGAATGGGGGGTTGCTCATTCGTGGGGGGGGGGGGGGGGGGGTTGCTCATTATTTTAGATGCGACTGATTTTTGTGTATTTTGTTAGTGATTATTAGACTGATTTTGATGGGCTCTCTTTCTTGGTTTGTTGTTGATGTTTTAGCCTCCTTAAAAACAAAATTTGTAAAAGCAATTTGAAACTATTTCCAAACCCTCTTTGTTTGGTCCGATCAAAGTAGTAATTTTGAAATGCCAGAAAAGAAGAAGTCTTTGCACTGATGCAAATTGTCTGACAAAGAAAGCAATGATTTGTTGATGGAGGACGAATAAGGCTTCTTTTTTTTTTTTTTTTGGGGGGGGGGGGTCAATTTATCTTATTTATAAACAGAAAAAAGCGTTTCAGACCTTTTTCTGCAACTATGATTATCCCCACAATTTATTGACAGAAGAAAACTTTATTAGAGTTTATTACTGTTCTTTTGACTTGAAGACTGAGACTACACGAAGATGGGGTATTTTTTTCAAATTATCTATGTACCGTAAAAAAAAAAACCGTTTTACTTGAGCATCTGTCAATAAGTTATCTCAAGTCAACAGAAAATGCTTTATTTCAGCCTCTCTGTTTTCAATTGCTTCCTCTTCCCTGAAGTCGGAGTGTGGCTGCCCACATGGCGGGGTAATAAAAAACGGTCACTCACGTAATGTTCTCATCCCTAGCTGATACATTTGTACCATAATGTTCAAGTGCTTCGGCTCTTGGGATGATGATCCCTGGAGTCTTTTAGCCAGGGTATGTAAACAAACAAACCGTTTCCTCTTTCTCTTTGACAGAAAACATATAAAACCAGAATTCCATCAACACGATTTCCAGACAGTATGGCACTTTTTTTGTCGTTGCTGTCCTAAGATTGCGTGACGAAAACCCGAAGTTTTAAATCCAAAACGGCACGGCGCCTTTAGGTCAGATAATGTCAGATAAAATATGCGCGCACATGGTTGACCTGGTGACCCTGACCCAAACCCCTCCTTTCCATAGCTGATCGAGGCATTTTTCTTCTCAAATTTCATGATGCCGTCCCTATTTCATGACCGGCAACAGCAGAATTCGCTACTTGCTCCAAAACTTTGTGCCATTCCATTGCCGTCGATAGTGCCGGTGACGTTTCATGTTTTATGGGTTCAGGCAGTAGAGAATTAGTTTGAGCGATTAACACGAAATGATGTTGCAGTTATCGTCGCTTTTTGGCGTCGCCGTTATCATGCATATCTTCTTCTTCTTCGATCGCTCACAGTTTCCAGTCAATTATGAGCGCAGATGCGTCATGCTGCAGTTATGTGCCTAACTAAGAAATAGTTAGGCCCAGCAAGTCCGCCTTCAGCTGGAGGAAATCTTTTTTAAAGCGTTTCCTGAAAAAAGGGCAAGGAGAATGGACCGGTAAGGCAGAAAGATAAGTAGATGACAGTAAGCAAAGGGAAAGAAAAGGCAGAGTCAAAGAGAGTGACAGATTAGAGGAAGTTACAAGCACAGAAGTTCCAGATGGTGAGGGAACTATTTATACAAAAGACCCCCCGGTATCTGGACGGGGGAATCATGCATATGAAATCCAGGTTTAGGAGAGCACTTCTCTGGGTGTCTGACTCCGGTGAGTTACTCAGCATTGGTTTGACGGGTGTTTGAAAGTTGGACTGGAATGTGGTTGTCTTTGTCTTTTAATTTTCTCTTTTATACACTGTTTATTACTTCTTCTTTTTTTTAATCTTTATTTGTAGTGTTTATGACAAAGATGAGTTTTTTTGTAGGGGGTTACGTTGGGTTTGTTTTGTGTGTGTGTGTGTGAGTTTTCAAATTTTCTTTTTTCTTTCTTTCTTTCTTTGTAGGATTTGGTGAGAGAGAGAGAATGAATGAATGAATGAATGAATGTGTTATTGAGGGTAAAAAGGATAAGCTACAATAGCTTCTTTACACCTTGCCCTCTCACTCACACATTCATACCATGCATCAAGCAAAGAAAATTTGACATAAAACAATCAAGTCAAGAAAATGGAACAAAAATTTGCACATGAAATAATTGAAAGTTAAAGTTAAAGCAAACATGGATAATACTTAACAATGGTGAACTTGAATTGGTAGTTTAAATTGACTATGAAAAAAGGGAAACAATTTTGAGACAATGACAATTTTTCAGAATAAAACCACTTTTAAGGAAGAACAAAAAACCCATTATAAGATAACATGGGAATATGAGAGAGAGAGAGAGAGAGAGAGAGAGAGAGAGAGAGATGGTGTGTGTGTGTGATTGTGTGTGAGTGTGTATCTCATTAATGCCCAGAATGTATAGGTGATACAATTCAGAAATGTCCAGTTTCTGTGCCGATGCTTATTGCCCTAAATTGATTTCCAGCTTACGATTCCAGAACAGTGAGCAATGTTTTAGTATTAACTATTATAACATGCGGGTTTGGTGACATCAAATGCAGGCTTTTTTTTACATATTTATTTTGTGGAGCCTTTTTTTCTCAAAAGATTTTCCACATAAAATGCAGGCTTTTTTTAACGTTTGTTTTGTGGAGCTTTTTTTCTCAATTTTTTTTACATAAAATGCAGGCTTTTTTTTTTTACATGTTTGTTTTTGTGGAGCCTTTTTTTCTCAATTTTCTTCCCACACATAAAATGCAGGTTTTTTTATGTTTTGTGGAGCCTTTTTTCTCAATTTTCCCCCCACATAAAATGCAGGCTTTTTTTTACGTTTTGTGGAGCCTTTTTTCTCCAAAAAAATTCCACATAAAATGCAGGCTTTTTTTTTAACGTTTTGTGGAGCCTTTTTTTCTCAATTTTTTTTAACATAAAATGCAGGCTTATTTTTACATGTTTGTTTTGTGGAGCCTTTTTTCTCCATTGTTTTTTGCGTCTTGTGTTCTTATTGACAGAAATCCTACTCTTTTTTTTAACAGACTGTTAATTTTGTCAATGGGTGTAACTGTCAATGGGTGTAACTGCTATTGAAATTCTGATCGCTTCTCTGCCTTTTGGCTAAGACAGTGATTCAGGAACATAAATTTTTGTTTATACCCTGGTTGGTTTGTTCAGCCCGTCGTACATGGCGAAAGCCGATACGCGACGTTAAACTGAACTTCCATCCCAATGCTATTGAGGGTGTGTTAATGATATTGATCATGCCTGCTCTCCACTCCTCATATTAAAACTAAATCCTTTGGTGAATCTTCTTTCTCGTACTCTGCTCCCTTGGTCTGGAATAGCTTACCACACAGTGTTCGCCACTCTTCCTCTGTCCAGTCTTTCAAAACTTCTCTGAAAACTCATCTTTTTGAAACCTCATACTCTCACCTCTAATCCACGTAGTCCTTGATGATATTAACCTGCAGTGTGTGTGTGTGTGCATGCGTGCATGGGGGGCGGGGAGGGAGGGGGAGAGAGATTAATACATGTATTTTGTATTAACAGTCTCACTTATTTTTAATGTTTATATTCATTGATACTTGTCTTCATGTTGATTATTCTTGGCTAGTCTTTAATGTTTATGTTTATCTGTATGTTAGTGTTTAGGCCTTTCTTCAGCACTTTGAGCTCCCTGCAAAGGGAGTTAAGCGCTCTATAAATAACCATTATTATTATTATTATTATTGACCGTTGGGCTTTCTTCGATTGGAGTATCGTCTTTCGCTGTTTTCATTACAATCTAAGCGAATTCTCTATGTTTTAAGCATTCGAATGAGCATACACACCGGCATATATGCATTCACTCATACATGCACAACAAGCACACAGACACAGACATATGAATGCATGCATATGTTCACTCATTGACTGACTGGCACACACATAACAACAACAACATACAGTATTTATACGGCACTGAATCTTGATAGAAATCAAATCAAAGCGCACACTCACGTTAGCATTCATAACGCATTCAAACAAAAATGCAATACAAAGCGAACACACACGTATAACATAAATGATATACAGCAGAAACAGACCTAAAGGCAAGAGAGAGAAGAGAAAGAGTGGAGCCTCATATACACACACACACACACACACACACACACACACACATTGCTAATCTGTCCATGATAAACCCTTATTAAGAATTTAATTAAACAACGAAATGGATGATTACTGTTTACCATACTCTGAAACAGATATCTGTATTTTTTAAGTTTCCAATATGTCATAATAATGTTGACTCATACATGATACTTGATTGTTGTTTTTGTGTGTGTGAACTATCTCTATCTGTCTGTCCCCTTCTTTTTTTGTATTTGTTCTTGCTCGTTTCTGCTTTCTCTCGCTTTCTGTGTGTTTCTCTCTTTTTCTTTCTCCCTCTGTGTGTATTTCTCAAGGTCTGTTTTTCTCGTCTTCTTCTTATCTCTGTCCCTCCCCCCCCCCCATCCCCCTCTCTCTTTTTTCTGTCCCTCTCTCTCTCTCTCTCTCTCTCTCTCTCTCTCTCTCTCTCTCTCTCTCTCTCTCTCTCTCTCTCTCTCTCTCTCTCTAAACATATAAACAACATCACATATTAATCTCTTATGTAGCTTCTGTTTTAAACGTTTATTCATGACATGGTTAATTTGTGCATAAATCTTGTTTCTAAACATGAGGTTTTTGTTGTTGTTTGGTTTGTGTTCACTTTAAGGGGGGGAGGGGGAGAAGGTGGAAGAGAGTAATTCCTTGTGTTTTGATGATGTCATACTCATAATACATTTGTTTAGATTGATTTTTTGTTTCTTCCTCCACAATGTATTTCCTGATTCTTGTGAATTCAATTTATATTAGTTCATATGATTACTGTGCTGTGTGCGAGGTTGGTGGTGGGTGGGGGGAGGGTGGATGGGTGTATGAATGTGTAGTTGTTGGGGTTTTGGGTTTCTTGTGGGGGGGGGGGGGGGTTTCCATTGTTGCTTTTGTTCATTAATTGAAGTTTTAATTATGCTTTTCTTCTTTTGTTTCGAGGGCAAGATGTAAACAAGCCCATTGTGTGCTTATTCTTTTCCCTCAATAAACAAATGTTTCTCTCTCTCTCTCTCTCTCTCTCTCTCTCTCTCTCTCTCTCTCTCTCTCTCTCTCTCTCTCTCTCTCTCTCTCTCTCTCTCAGTCTGTCAGTGTGAGTAATGTTTTTTTAATTTGAATGGACTTTTGCGCAATAAAAGGAAATGCTCAGTCTTCGGTTGTGACATTATGACTGTTTGGCCTACAAGCAAGAACATGCATGCTTTGTAAGATTTATGTAGGTTTGTCCATGTGTAATTATGTATGTTCTGTGAAAATATGATATGTTTCTCTCTCTGTCTCTCTCTGTGTAAAAAGATATTTAAATTAAACTACTGAACTGAACTGATCTCTCAAGTCTCTGTGTCTCTGTCATTCCCTCCTCTCTCTGTATGTTTTTCTCTGTGCCCAAATGGGGTACCTCTTCTCTCTCCTCCCCACTCTCTCTCTCTCTCTCTCCTCCCCACTCTCTCTCTCTCTCTCTCTCTCTCTCTCTCTCTCTCTCTCTCTCTCTCTCTCTCTCTCTCTCCAGCTATATTTGCTGCTTTGGTTCTTCATATTTTCTCTGCTACATTTCAGTAATTGCCGGTTACGGCAGGTGGACATTATTGGCAGAAGAAGAAGAAGAAGTACCATAACTCGAATGATGCAGAAGATGAATATCATTTTCCTTTTCACTAAAAAAAAAAATTGTTTCTCAAATTTCTCTTGATCTCATAGGGGTGGGGTGGGGGTGGGGGTCGATGAAAGACAGGCATGTTCTTGCTTTTTTTCGCTTTTAGTTTGTTCATGGCTTGATTTGGTTTTTTCCTGATGCGATGATGTTCCTGAATATCTATAGTGTGCATGTGGGGAAACAAAGGGGGGGGGGGGGGGGGGGGGGGTGTTAGGGAGGGCCGGAGTGAGCTTTTTAATTTTTACTTTAAATTGTTGCAAAATGATTATTGTTAGGCTTCTTAATGTTTTGTCATAATGTTTTCTGCTACTTATTTTTTTTTTATTTCAAAATATTTGTAAAGCGCTCTGAGGATGATTTTTTTTTTCATCGAAGAGTGCTATATAAGCTTATTTATTATTATTATTATTATTAAAATACTCAGTTTGCTCGAAGGTGTATTAATTACATGGAGAAAATGGTACCTGGGTCATAATTACTGTTTTAGTTATAAATATGTTTATGTAAGGAGTAAATCTGTTTAACGTCCTCCGGTCTGGAACAGACACATATGGGACATTAGTAGATGTAAAGATGGTGGGAACGATCCTGGAGGCAATGCCCAAAGGCAGTGCAACACCAGTAAAGTCCCGAATTTTTTAACAATACAGATAGTTTTGCTAAGACTTATATAAGGTGGTGGTTGTGTGTTTTATATGCCGGCTCAAGTGTTGTGGTGGGTTTTCACAAATGAATATGTTTAGAGAGGTGTACGTTATAATCGTTTGTTTTATAATTGCTCTTTTTAGATCTTTAATAAACTTGGATTTTTCATCTTGTGTGTGTGTGTGTGTGTGTGTGTGTTCTTGCTTCCACACAAGTGTGTGTACTGTGTGTATACCAAAATCTGTTGT
The DNA here is from genome assembly GCA_017654935.2 of Phymorhynchus buccinoides. Taxonomy (NCBI): domain Eukaryota; kingdom Metazoa; phylum Mollusca; class Gastropoda; order Neogastropoda; family Raphitomidae; genus Phymorhynchus; species Phymorhynchus buccinoides. The sequence continues at coordinate 39,943,067 of CM065707.1, read as the reverse complement.
TGTTTTTTAAAAAGGGTTTAAATTTCTTTCTTTTTCTGGGAATGTTGTTGAACAATGTATCGAAAGTGATGGAATGTTAACGATGCGGTCATATCTTGCCGCAAACACTAAGTGAGAAAAATGAGTAGGCTTTTATCAGATTCATGTAGACAGTAGAATTTCATTAGAATCATTCCTCACAAATGTCACAGCTGGATAGGCAACCAAGTCTCAAAACCAATCGTGACTTCACCACAACACTGAGAGCATTTCAGCATTTCGCGACCTACCTTGCACTCAGACACACCTGTCGCCAGCCGCTGTACCTTCTTTAAGGTACATACATCCTAAGGTGGGGAGGGTGGGCCGGAAACTCCTTTCACGGCCTACCTTGCCTTCTAACACACTATTTGCGGGGCGCTACATTGGCATTTTATTGCCAAAAATCGAATCATTTTCGCACTTTTGACCCTTCTATAACGTACAATTGGGGCGACAGGGGGGTCTTCTTTTTTTTTTGGGGGGGGAGGTGTCCGGAAACCCTGTAAACACAACACCCCCATCCGCCCCTGGTCTATCTCTTCCATCTCTTTTTTCCAGGGCTGGATGGACAAAAAAGCATGCATTGCTTATTTCATGTTTCCCTGGTTACGTAAAATATCGCCTTGTTTTCTCTTGTCTGTCTCTGCTTTTGCCCGTCTGTCTCTTTCGCTTTCCTGTCTGTTCTTTTTTCTTCTATCACCTCCAGTGATAGGGGCCAATGGCCTAATCCTTTAACCATTTGTTCATTGTTCATCTGTATGTATGTATACATGCATGCATGTATTGTATGTATGTATGCTGTGTATGTATGTTGTCTCTCTCTCTCTCTCTCTCTCTCTCTCTCTCTCTGTATGTATGTATACATGCATGCATGTATTGTATGTATGTATGCTGTGTATGTATGTATGTGCATGACTCTCTCTCTCTCTCTCTCTCTCTCTCTCTCTCTCTCACCTCACCCTCTCCACTCTCTCTGTATGTATGTACACGGTTGCATTTATATTTCTAGATGCTGTGTATGTATGTACCCCAAAGACTCTCTCTCTCTCTGGCCTTGACCTATGTATACATGCATGCAACTCTGTACCTATCATGAAAGTAAAAGCAATCCCGCAGAAAATAGACCTCTCTCTCAATCTCTTCTGCACAGCAGTACGACATCGTTTTGTATGGCCTATCTTGAACAATCGCAGCAAACGGATTACAACATGAGTGGTGCCGAACGTTCATGCCTGCCTATGTATGAATCCCAGTATGTATGTATGGACAGACTGGAGATTTTGCTGTGAATGAGGAAGTCATTCCTGTATGTATGTATACATGCATGCAAGTATTATGGCGATGATAAAACTCAAGTCACTCTCTCTCTCTCTCTCTCTGCAGTTTCATCTCTCTCTCATGTCTTCTTCTCTATCTCAGTATGGGGCCTCAGGAAAAAAAAAAGACTCTCTCTGTATGTATGTCTGCACAATCGTATGTTTGTATGCGGCCCTTGCATGTAGTGCATAACTCTCTCTCTCTCTCTCTCTCTCTCTGTCTCTCTCTCTCTCTCTCTCTCTCTCTCTCTGTCTCTCACTCTCTCTGTATGTATGCATGCATGCATGTATTGTATGTATGTATGCTGTGTATGTGTATGCATACACACTCTCTCATGCACGCATGACTCTCTCTCTCTCTCTCTCTCTCTCTCTCTCTCTCTCTCTCTCTCTCTCTCTCTCTCTCTCTCTCTCTCTCTCTCTCTGTATGTATGTATACATGCATGCATGTATTGTATGTATGTATGCTGTGTATGTATGTATGTGCATGACTCTCTCTCTCTCTCTCTCTCTCTCCTCTCTCTCTCTCTCTCTCTGTCTCTCTTCTCTCTCTCTCTCTCTCTCTGTATGTATGTATACATGCATGCATGTATTGTATGTATGTATGCTGTGTATGTATGTATGTGCATGACTCTCTCTCTCTCTCTCTCTCTCTCCACCCCACCCTCCTCCACCCAGCACACGGTTATTTTTATATTTCTAGATGCCCCCACCACCCCAAAGAGGAATGTTTTTGGCCTTGACCTTTGGCGGCCATGAACTCTGACCTTCAGAAAGAAAAGCAATCCCGCAGAAAATAGACCTACAACAATAAACTTTGCACAGCAGACGACATCGTTTTGTAGGCCTATCTTGAACAATCGCAGCAAACGGATTACAACATGAGTGGTGCCGAACGTTCGCCTGCCTATCCCGAATCCCAGTCGGAAGGGGGACAGACTGGAGATTTTGCTGTGAATGAGGAAGTCATTCCAGTAGGAGTTGGCGGCAAGGTAGGCGAGATAAAACTCAAGTCACAAGTGTCAAACTCAAAGTGCAGTTTCATCATGATCATGTCTTCTTCTCTATGCCAGTCTATGGGGCCTCAGGAAAAAAAAAGACTGAAAAAAATGTCTGCACAATCGCTTTTGTCCCCGGCCCTTGCACATAGTTAACATTCTGGCTACACAAGCTTGTGCACACACACGCACGGACGCATGCACACATACAGTGCATGTATGATACACACAAACATGCACGCACGCGCACACGCACATGTGACATACACACACACACAGGTCAGGTCAGTGAGGACATCTAGACCTCGCGGCCTCTTGCGTGTCCTTTCAAGTTAGTTTTTGTGTGTAGCGGCATGTTGATATTTTAATTTACTAATTTTGTCCAGGAGGCTTTAAACACACGTGCATACACTCGCACACACATTGAGACATAATACGTTACAATTATGTACACATTGCGCTTATAAGTTATAGGCACACACATTCACAAACACTCACACACAAACATGCGTGCACACATGCATGACATGCCTTGCCATCACACACTCACGTACAACGGTACATTCACACACATACACATACACAATAAAGTGAGATGCATGCACACATTCATTGCATGTGTAGGCACACACAGATATGCATACACACACATGCACAGAGAGAGAGAGAGAGCTTTTGTGTTCTTTCTCAACCAGTTTTAGTAATCCCATGTGTATATATCACCACACTCTTTCTCTCTCTCTCTCTCTCTCTCTCTCTCTCTCTACTCTTTGTTTATTTTTTGTTTATTTTTTATTTCATTTCTTCTGAAAGTTAGTATTGTAACCCCCTTGCCACAAGGCTTGTAATGGCAATAAAATATTGTTGATTCTCTCTCTCTCTCTCTCTCTCTCTCTCTCTCTCTCTCTCTCTCTCTCTCTCTCTCTCTCTCTCTCTCTCTCTCTCTCTCTCTCTCTCTCTCTCTCTCTCTCTCTCTCTGTATGTACAGGTCTATCTATCTATATCTCCCGTCTGTTCCATTCTTTGACTGGAGTTAGTGTAATAAAGTGCACAGAAACATTGCCTCTCTCTCTGCCTGCATCTCTACAGGTCCATCTGCAGTGATGTCCCAAGCTGACCCCCCCCCCCCCCCTCATGGGGATACTGGGGGGGTCTTCCATACAAATAGTTCCCCCACCTTCTGGAAGTTCTGTGCTTGTAACTTCTTATGTCTCTCTCTCTTTGACTGTCTTTTTCTTACTTTGTGTCATCTACTATCTTTCTGACTTTTTGGGCCCATTCTTTTGCCTTTTAAAGTTTTTTCAAAAGAAATCTTCCATATAGTTTTCTCCTTTGAGCTCCTCCGAAATCGGAATGTGTTGACTGAATGCAGCGAGGACACCAGTGAAAGCTGGAAAACAGACACAGTATACATATACTCATTGTGGCCTTACGGCCCGGGAACACAGAAGAAGAAGAAGTCACAAGGCTCCGGTCATAGGCCATTGACCTGTTGAAATTGAAAATGTCCTGTTGTGTTCTCTCTTGTCAGGACAACTGTCTGATCAAATGTTTAACACTGGCAGCTTTGTTTATTGATTTCTGCAAGAGCCATGACATTGTCCTAGATTGATTCCTCTCGTCTCAGGACAGTTTGTCCTATCACTTTTCAATCCTCAATGCATCACTGCATCTGTCTCTCTGTTTCTCTCTGTCTCTGTCTCCCTCTCTCTCTCTGTCTCTGTCTCTATCGCTCTCTCTGTCACAGTCTGTGTCTCTGCCTCATCTCTCGGTCTGTCTCTCTCTCTCACTCTGTCTGCCTCTCTGTATGACTTTTTATCTCTGTCGATCTGCTTCTCTCTCTCTCCTTGTTTTTCTTCCTCCCATCTTTTTGTCCTCCGTTTTCTTCTTTCCCTTCATTATCCTTTTCTTCTTGAACTTCTGCTGTCCAGACCCTAAATATCTTCAGTCGTCAAACGTCGCCCAAGGACTCGCCTCGGCTGACGGTGTTACTGCTCCACGGTCAGGTCTTCACGTCTAAAAACTGGGAGGAGATCGGCACGCTACAGCTGCTGGCATCATGGGGCTATAGGGCTGTAGGAGTCGATTTGCCAGGTGGGTTGTAATAACCAGGGCTCCCAATCGACCCGCAAAACAAGGTGTCCCAGGGACTCCTTTGAACACTTACAGTATAGAGGGTCCTAGAGGTGGGATAGGGGGTCCCAGTGGCATTGCGAATGCTAAAAAGAATGTTCCTAGTGCATCCCTGGGACCCCCTGCACATTCTTTTAGAGGGTCCTTTAGAATTTTAGCGCTTCATAGACCCCCAAATGGGGGTCCCTGATAATGTTCGTCATTATCATTATCAAAGGGACCCCCTGCACATTCTTTTAGAGGGTCCTTTAGAATTTTAGCACTTCATAGACCCCCAAATGGGGGTCCCTGATAATGTTCGTCATTATCATTATCAATATTAATGTCTTCTTCTTCTTCTTCGGTCCCAGGCCATATAGCCTGTCAGTGTCATGATTGTGGGTGAGGTATGTATGTGTCCGGTTTTCAGTTTTCTCTGACTTGTCTCCCCCGCTAGATTCAGCCGACACATTCCAATTCCGGAGTCCTGAGCTCGAAGGAGAAAATTGTTTGGGGGATTTTTTGTTGTTGAATAAAAAGCAGGAAAATGGGACAATATGGCAGTAAAGTTGTAGATGACAGAAAATTGAAGGGAAAAGGCAGTCAGAGTGACAGATTAGAGGAAGTTGCTTGCACAGAACTTCCAGAAGGTGGGGGAACTGCTTGTACTGAAAGACCCCCTGGTATCCCCACGGAGAATCATCAGATGTCATTCATCATCATAAAACCTGACCATACCTAAGCACTCTACAATGAGGCTTTATACTGAAAATTCTCTGCCCCTGTCTCGTGCACTGAGATGCAAGCGCCACCTACTTAAGATTATCACCCTTGCCTGTCAGGAACTACAGTGAACCTCCCCTAATAAGACCTCCTGTTATAAGACTCCCTCCCACATAAGACCTACTTCTCTGAAACATTGCCCTTTGTGAGTATTACAATTACCTCCCTTATAAGACCTCATTTTGGATGAGTTTCGAAGGTCTTATAAGGGAGGTTCTATTTGTAGTAGTATATAGCCACAGAAAGTTCTCTGCCCCTGACTAGTCACTAGGTGGCATGGTCAAGTCAGTCCAAAAATGATCGCTCTTTCGGATGAGACGATAAACCGAGGTCCCGTGTGCCCATGCACTTAGCACACGTTAAACCCAGTGGCAACGAAAAAGTTGTCATTTGGTCAAAATTACCACCACCTCCTCCCTTTCCTTCCTCATCAATCACACAAAAAATCGCATGCAAAAAAAAGAAGAAGAAAAGGGTGGCACGCCTCTGGCTGCGATGCACTCTCCAGGTGGGAGCAACCCGAATTTCACAGAGATGCCTCTGTGACTGTAAAGTACCTAATACCAACATGTAGTATAAAGCCCCATGATTGTTGCATCTTTGGACAAAGAAAATGATGGACACTTAAAATCTAAATCTTTTGTGAATAACTGCATTGACTCTCAATCAGGAGACACCCCCGTGGGGATACCGGGGGGTCTTTTGTAAAAATAATAGTTCCCCCACCTTCTGGAAGTTCTGTACTTGTAACTTCCTCTAATCTGTCACTCTCTTTGACTGTGCCTTTTCCCCTTTGCTTGCTGTCGTCTAGTATCTCTCTGCCTTGCCGGTCCATTCTCCTGCCTTTGTTTTTGAGAAACGCTTTCAGAAAGATTTCCTCCAGCTATGAAGTCGGACTCGCTGAGCCTAACTATTTCTTAGTTAGGCGCATAGCGGCAGCATGACGCATCTGCGCTCATAGTTGACCGGAAACTGTCTGAGCGACTGAAGAAGAAAACAATTGGGAGACATTTAGCACCCACTCTTGGTGCTACAGCCTAGGGGGTCAGTTAATTGATTCCTTCAATCAGCCCATTGACTCGATTCCTTCAATCAGTGATAGAATAATTGATGGGCTGATTGACTCATTGATTCCTTCAATCATTGATCAAATAATTGATTGACTCATTGATTCCTTCAATCATTGATCGAATAATTGATGGGCTGATTGACTCCTTCAAACGTTGATAAAGTAATTGATGGGTTGATTGACGCATTGATTCCTTCAATCATTGATGGAATAATTGATGGGCTGATTGACTCATTGATTCCTTCAATCATTGATAGAATAATTGATGGGCTCATTGATTCCTTCAATCATTGATAGAATAATTGATGGGCTGATTGACTTGTTGATTGATGGGTTGATTCATTCATTCATTCATTGTTTGGGTTGGTTGAACAATTTATATATCCTGATGGGCTGTTTGATTGATAGATAGGTTGATAGAACAATTGATTGATAGTTTGATGGACTGATCAGATAATTAATTGATTGTTGGGATGATTGATTGATTGATGGGCTGATTGAACAATTGATTGATGGGCTGATTGATTGATGGGCTGATTGAGCAATATATTGATGGGCTGATTGGATAATTAATTGATTGTTGGGATGATTGAATGATTGATTGATAGATGGGCTGATTGAACAATAGATTGATGGGCTGATTGAACAATTGATTGATGGGCTGATTGAACAATTGATTGATGGGCTGATTGATTGATTGATTGATAGATGGGCTGATTGAACAATTGATTGATGGGCTGATTGAACAATTGATTGTTGGGCTGATTGAACAATTGATTGTTGGGCTGATTGAACAATTGATTGTTGGGCTGATTGAATGATTGATTGATAGATGGGCTGATTGAACAATTGATAGATGGGCTGATTGAACAATTGATAGATGGGCTGATTGAACAATTGATTGATGGGCTGATTGAACGATTGATTGATTGATTGATTGGCTGATTGATTGATTGATTGATGGGCTGATTGAACAATTGATTGATAGTTTGATGGGTTTATTGAACAATTGATTAATCAATTGATGGGCTTATTGAACAATTGATTAATCAATTGATGGGCTTATTGAACAATTGATTGATATACTAATGGATCAATCGCATGTTTCCCAGGTTACGGGAAGAGCGCAGAACAGTCACTGGGTGACATCCACAGAGAGGATTTCCTGTCAGCCTTGGTGAAAGCCATATCGGACAAACCCCCAGTGATCCTCAGCCCTTCCATGAGCGGCAGTTTCTCCCTGCCCTATTTGTTCGGCCGCAGCACGCCGCAGCAGGATATCAATACGCCACCCAGGGCAGCGGGATACGTTCCTGTGGCTCCGATCATGACGGGAGAAGTGTATAAACAGAATTACCCCGACAGCCAGGCGAGACTTTTGACTCACAGAATCTGTAAAAAGAAATAATTTAAATGTGGCAATGTTGTACTTTCGTAAAAATAGTTCCCCCACCTTCTGGAAGTTCTGTGCTTGTAGCTTCCTCTAATCTGCCACTCTCTTTGACTCTGCCTTTTCTCTTTGCTTTCTCTCATCTACTGTCTTTCTGACTTGTTGGTCCATTCTCCTGCCTTAAAAAAAAAATTCCAAATAATTTTTCTACTTTGAGCTCCTCCGAAATCGGAATGTGTTGGCTGTACGCAGCGGGGAGACCAGTGAAAACTGAAAACCGGACACATGTGTACCTTACCCATTATGGCCATATGGCCTGGGAACGCAGAAGAAGAAGAAAGAGTCTAAACTACAGCTAAGCCAAACGTGTTGTTATTTGTGTTATGTATTTCTTCTTTCGCACACCATCTATGCTTTCATATAATTTTGCCAATTATTGGTTTGTCATTATTTTTGTTTAATGTTGAAGTTGAACATTATTATGTAAAGTACTGAAGGGGCTTGCGTACCCCTTAAGGCATTATCGTAATATGACGTCAATTTGTGGATCTCCAGTTCGATTTTGGAAAAGATTTAGATCACCAGCGTCTGTTAAAATGTTTCTGCTTCCACTGTATCAATGCTCTGGTTTGTAACTGAAACTGTTTTCTAGAAGCAAGCGGATTTCTGAAGACTATGACAAATTGGTCATTGCATACCGGTACGGGTCAGTGCGCACCGTACATACGGGTGTTGCATTTTTATCTATATACACTTATATGTAACCATAGCAACTTTCACCCCACACCAAGTGCGTTGAGGAAACCTTAACGTAAAATGAGTAGATTCAGATCTTACCTTCTAACTCCATGAAAGTTGGTCTCTTTTGGTTGATAAATGAAAGCTGGAAGAAAGAAACGTCATTGGAATAAATGACGCAAGCATGATGTGATTTCTTTGCAATCTCTACAATTTCAAGGGGGGGGGGGGGGGGGGGGGGTACTCTAGATCTACTAAATAATGTGTTCGAGCTAATGTGAGTGATTATTAGAAATTGATTTTTTTTAAATGTCTATAGATGCATATGTACGTATGTCCGAAGAAAAAACAATTAATGACAAAACAAATGTTAGTTGTATTGATACTTAGTAACAATAGCTGCCAACAATTCTTAATTTCCTTGATTTTAATCCTCAGGAAGAAGGGAAGGAAAGAAAGAAGAAAGAAAAAAACAAAATAAGAACAGAAGAAAGAAGGAAAAGGGCAAAAAAAATGAAGACAAGAAAGAAAAAGATAAGAAAGGCACATGGAAAGAAAGTAATGACACACAGGCACACGCACGCACGCATGCACGCGCACAGGCACACACACACACACACACACAGAGAAAAGAAAGAACAAGAAAAAAAGGAATGAAAGAGAGAATACAACTAAGTAATCAGGATTTCTTATCTATTTTATTTGTCATCAACATTTTCTTCAGGTCATTAGTTTCAACAAAATCGCATCATTCTTGTTTCCGCAGATGCCCACTCTGATCGTTTACGGGTCCAAGGACTCCACTCTAGGGCACGCGAGTCTCAACGACCTCAGAAACCTGCCTCAGTCGCAGATTGTGGAGATTCCCGACGCAGAGCACGCCTGTTACATGAACCAGCCCAAGCTCTTTCACGACGTTCTGCACAACTTCTTGTCCAAGCTGCCGGCCAATTAATTACCATATTTTTCGGACTACAAGGCAATAATTGTTTTTATTAACCGAGACCCCTGTGCCTTAACCCTTTCACTGCCCACCATATTTCAACCAAAAATTCCCTGGGTAGAGAACAAAATCCATCTGCAGTATTGTGGATTCTTGTGTGGCATACATAAAATAAGGTATATCCTTACTTCCCAAAACTAAGACAATAGGGTTTTTGGATAATAGACCCCAATTTGATGCCTTTTAGTGACATGGGTGTTACATCATTGTGATGCTAAAATGTGACTTTGGCGGTGAAAGGGTTAAAATGCGTTGCGCCTAATGTATGACTGAAATCTGATCAAGCAAAGTTGTGAATTCCATTCATATTGTAAGTATGGAGACCGACTATTAAAGCCAGAAGTATTTCTATGCTAAGACGACACATTCACACAGAGAAGGGGGGGTTGAACAGGATATGACGTCGCAGCCTCGATGTTCACAGCTGAAGACACTAACAATCATGGCGGACATAGCCTACTGGAGCGTAACTCATTGTAGAAATCTACTCCATCTTTTTCAATTCCGACTTTTCTGGGCTCTCTGACACAGGCCAGTGCTTCTTTATACCGATATCTGGATAGCGGCGTGAGTGTAATTTATGTCATTCTGAAGATTGTTTTGACAAAACTAGGCTAAATGCCGACCTCCTTTGTTTGAGTCGACCTCATGTTTTCGATCTGTTTTTTGCTATTGTTTGCATACGCATTGTATATGTTTAGATTCAGGGGGTACGCCTTATGATAGACGATTTTCGTAAACAAATAGGGGAGAGCACTTCGTGAAAATTAGAGTTGATTACCTCGACTTACTCGGTCAAAACTACAGCAACCATGGCGGCGAAGCTTGAAACCGCAGGATGCCAGTCATCGACTTGCAAACTTTTTGGGGGGAAAAAATAAGGGGTGGCCAGTTGCTTCAAATTGATAGAACCTGCAAACTGTGACGTAAAAATATAAATTACATCAATTATAGAATGATGCACTGCGTTCTACATGCTGTGTGTCTCCTCAAACACACGAAGCGAGGGCTGGGGATTTACCTGATGGTAGAGTAACTTCCCCTGTTTGAGCGATTGAATTAGGCAAGATCACTCCCACACACACCATGAAATTACTCCCTTTAATTATTTCCGAACAATTCCTATTAGAAACGCCTTGTAGTCCGTCAAATACGCTAATTGAAATCAATCTAAGCATCCCCTGGCAGTAAAGTTGGCACCACTGGCAGATATTGCTCCTAAGTAAGGGGCTTCGCACACTAGCGTCAAGATCTCGAGATCGCGGCGATTTTTTGCTGCAAGGCGCAGTTTGATGCGCCGCTTGTGTGTGAGAGATTCGCGGCGCAGCAGGATTTTTTATGCGTAGCTGCGCGATTTTGTGTTGCTCAAGAATAGATGCGGCTCTAATTTTGATGCTCAAGATCGCAGAGATCGTGAAACTAGCCAATCACAACGGACGGAAGGACCATAACTCAGATTGAAGAAAAAAAATACTGTTGTTTCTAAGAGGAGGTTTGACGCTAGAGTAATCTTTCCTTGCTTTCCAAATAAGGAAGTTCGAGCGACAAGAGGCGAAGCGACAAGAGTCGTGTGTGAGAACACCACTGCCTCGCTACAATGTGTGCTGTGATGCAGGCGTCAACGCGTCAAGGCGTTGCTCTGAGAAACAATTGACGCCTGATGCTAGTGTGCGAAGCCCTTAAACTGTTCACATGCGGTCACTTTTGTTGTTTTATTTTTCATTCCAACGCTTGACCAACATTTAGCAAACCTAGCAAATGTTTTACTCTAGAATTTGTACATCTATTCAGATACTTTTTTGAGAAAGATAAAGAACCACAACACAAAAACTGAAAAAGCTTCATCATCTTCTTCTTCTGCATTCCAAGACCATAATGTCCGTAGCGGGTGATGTACCATATTTTTCGGACTATAAGGCGATACTTTTTCCCCAGACTGAGACCCCTGCGCCTTATAATATGACTACTAAAACAGTAAGAAAATATAATAACAGAATCTGAATTTTGTGTAAAATTTGGGGGTGCGCCTTATGATCAGGTGCGCCTTATAGTCCGAAAAATACAGCAAGTGAAGTGTCCGGTTTTTCAGTTTTCACCGGTCTCGCCCCTGCCTTCAGCCGACACATTCCGATTTTGGATGAGAAAGCTTCTTCTAATATGTAGACTTGAGGCCAGTTCTTAGTGGATTTCATTGTATGAAAGAGTGGACCGGCTCCCTTAGAGTGAGAGGAATCCGGGGCCAAAAGACTTGTGGACATTTTTTTTTTTTTTAAATGTTGCTGTTCCATCTTCTGGGCATACAGTGGCGTTGCTCCCACGCAGCTCATTCCGAGTCCCAACTCGCAGCCACACCCCGGTTTGTCAGGCCGCAGGATCCGAAATCAGCAGCCTCAAGGGGAGCGAATCTATGTTAGGCTGTCAGGAGGCAACCAGCCGAGGAGACACTGCACTGCTGCTGAGTCACTTGGGTGGAGTTCATTGGAGCCTGTTCTGAGCTAACATACGCAGGACACCACATGCTTAGCCCCCTACTGACGACAAAAAATGTCTTAAGTCGTGGAGCCAGCGTGAGTGAGGTCCTCCGCCGAGGGCGCCACCACGTCCGTGAAGATTGTTTGTATTCCAGCTCTCCCTGGAATGACTGTGTGCCATGGAATGAGATGTTACAAAATGGAGAATATTGAAAACTAAAATCCTGCCTGTTATCAATTATTTACAGTGGAACCTCCCTTATAAGACATTCAAAAATCATCCCAAATGAGGTCTTATAAGGGAGGAGTCTTATAAAGGAGGTAATTTTAATACTTACAAAGAAGAGCAATGTTCCAGAGAAGTAGGTCTTATATGGGAGGGAGTCTTATAAGGGAGGTTCCACTGTATTTCAATCAGTAAATATCATCAAAGTTATATTATACAGGTGGGTTTTTTCCTCAACTAGCTGGGGTTTGTGTTGTTGCTCGATATTGTTGTTGCTTCCGTTTTTCAAACTCCCGTTTGTTTTGTTTAATAATGACTTTTATAGCAAGACAGGAGTACATTTGTACTGTTATGTGGCCATTCGTGTGCTTTGTGTAATTCAAGGTTTAAATTATGAAAACCAGCAGTTGATCAGTGGGTCATATTATTCAGAATTTCCTTCACTCTCTAATTTCCTTCTCTTGTTGCTGGCAAGCCTTGTACTCTGCTTATTCTTTGTTAGCAGTTGATACCTGCTCTATGACTATACGGTGCTTGAAGCAAATAGTAATTGTTTGTTAACTGCCATTTCCGTTGTCTCTGGACCTTTGGATGCGAATTGCATAATTGCTTCTGCAGCTGTTACTGTGTCACTATCATGTAGCCTGTGATTGAAACGTTGCCAACGGTTTATTGGTTCTGTTTCTGATCTTGTGTGTGTGTGGAGGAGGGGGGGGGCAATATTAGTGATGCACATTATGTTCCCTCTATAATGATTCTCTGGCTGAAGCTGAAATCATGTATAGTTGTTTGGCATACGTGTGTGACTGTGTGTGTGAGGAGGGGGGGGGGGGCAATATTAGTGATGCTCGTTATGTTCCCTGTATACTGATTCTCTGGCTGAAGCTGAAATCATGTATAGTTGTTTGGCATACGTGTGTGACTGTGTGTGTGGGGAGGAGGGGGGGGGGGGGCAATATTAGTGATGCTCGTTATGTTCCCTGTATACTGATTCTCTGGCTGAAGCTGAAATCATGTATAGTTGTTTGGCATACGTGTGTGACTGTGTGTGTGTGTGGGAGGAGGGTGGGGGGGGGGGGGGTTGCAATAGTAGTGGTGCTCGTTATGTTCTCTTTATAATGATTCTCTGGCTGAATCTAAAGTCATGTACAGTTGTTTAGCATACGTGTGTGACTGTTTGTGCGCATGCCCGTACAGAAGATTACCATTCAGTTATTCAATTATTTTGTCGTGAACTTTGTGTTTGCATGGTTGCAACTTTTCCTGGTATACAAGGGTCGTTTCTCTAGATAACGGTCGCCGCGCGAATAACGCTTATGCCAAACGGGGCCTAAGAAACACTTTAGAAAACGTTTGCGGAAGAATATTACAAGCTCTTGTCTGATTGGTCAAAACGATTTATTATTTTAAACAAACTTTAATGGACCAATCAACAACAAGAAACGTATTCACCCCCTACTAGTTCCGGATAGTTTGCCGCTTGCTCGGTGTTTGGCAAGAACAAAACGCCACGCGAACTATCGGCAAACGAACCGTGTTTCTTAGACCGTTTTTGCCAATTTGTGCTCACGCTACGTAACGTTAGCCCTTGTGAAACGGCCCCAAGGATTTCCTGTTTTTTGAATTTTACCAGAAAAGGAATTTCCTTTTTTTTTTTTGTCAAACAAGATCTTCATGTCTACTGTATTTTTCAAACACTTTTAGATAAGCATTTGCATAAATTGTGGAAAAAGCAAACTAAAATACCTTCATAAATATTTTTTTTTCTTCAGCTGCAGGGGGACATTACCCCTGGACCCCGGCCTTTCAGGTTTTTTCATTTTGTGTAGTTGCACCCATGTGTTTGTGTTGTACCACCTTTTAAAGTGGCAGCAAGCCAAATTTCTGTGTTCATTTTTGATGGGGATAAATGATTGATTGATTGATTTATCTGTCAAATTACCGATATGGAAACATATTTATATAATATGGATGTTTTGCAAGCAACATATCGTCGGTGAAATTCAAAAACCTCGTATCTCGATTTTTATTTTTTTTGAGTTAGATACATAGTCAGCTCTCTAATTTTTCCCGCCACCTTCCACCAAAAGCTCGTATCTCTAACGACTTTCTATCTGGGGTAAATGAGGTTGTGAAAATAGAAGAAAAACTTGTAAGTCCCAAATTCAGATCTAGTTAAGGACAAAAACCTCGTATCTTCGTTCTTTTCAAAGTCTAACAAAAAAATTTTAAGTACTTTTAACAAAATGCAGGAGTAAACTCGCAATGTCTTGAAAAACATATTGATCATAGTTAGTTAGTCAATTGTGGTCAACGCGGTTAATTTTTAAAACAGTTTTCTCAAAACTACCAAAATTGAGATACAAGGTTTTTGAATTTTACCGACGATATGAAACATTCTATTGTTTATTAATGTTGGCTGTCATTTTTTTTTCAGCTTTTCTTTTCTGTTGGCACATCTACGATGAAACTATGGAGTCGTATAAATGGATAGAAAATGCTTAAGCTGTAAGAAAATCAGAGTATTACATCATGAATTTTAAACTTTTTTGAGTGCTACAAATGTCTGTGTGTGTGTAATATCTGAGATCTTCTGAATCTGACATTTAGAAATGCACCATTACAAGTGTGCATGCAAATACATTTACACACACACACACACATTGGTCGCTAGTGTGTACATTTTTACACACACACACACAAAGAGTGGAGAAAAAAATTACATGTACCATGTCAATCGTTTATTTCACCCTCATAAATAAAACATTACATTCACATGTTTAGCACTCAGATATACACATATATACAAATATGAATAAAATCATAATAGTACCTCCAGAATACAATGAAAATATGCACCAAAAATGGAAATTTTAATGTCATCTTCTTGTAATCATTTGTACTGCTTTTTTTTTTTTTTTTACACTTCGATACATATATGCAAATGTGAATAAAATTACGTCAATCTTTTGAACTTTTTTTTTTTTTTCTTCACTTCGATATACATATGCAAATATGAATAAAATTACGACAGAACCTCAGAGCAACATTTGAAAGATACACCAAAAAGCTGAATTGTTTCGTGTCGCCTTCTAGTAACCATTATAGTCACCTTCTTAGCACTGAAGTATGTCGCATCAACAAAGCAAGCCAGTTTAGAGAATTAACTGGTTTGTAATCACCCCATTCCGTTTTCTCTTGAAAATTGTAATGAAGTCCATAGCCAATGCAATCACCTGGTAGGGCCATAACCATGAGCGTGTCTTAAGCAGTTAACACATAGTATGTAAATCAGGTTCAACAGCCAATCGTTTAGGGAGTTTAGTCTAATTTACATACTACTACCCGTATGAACTGTTGAAGACGTACTCATGCTTATGATGCCAGAAATACATGTAGCAAAATGGAGCATAATCACTTTTAGAAAATGAGGCAATAAACGAAAATGTCTTAAATTTCACTTTCGTCACAAACGGTGTAATCAAAACTTCATAATGTACATATATAAACGGAACGAAAACAAAACTTGACAAACACAGCAAAATTATAGTCCCTTCCAAAAAAAATAGATAAAAATATGGCAAAGAAAGCAGGGACGAGTTTCTCTAGACGACGGTCGCCGCGCGCATAACTGTTACGCCAAAAGGGGTCTAAGAAACACTTTAGAAAACGTTTGCGGAAGAATATTACAAGCTCTTGTCTGATTGGTCCAAAAAAAGTTATTTTAAATAAACTTTAGTGGACCAACAAGAAACGTATTCACCCCCTTACTAGTTCCGGATAGTTCACTGCTTGCTCAGTGTTTGGCAAGAACAAAACGCCACGCGAACTATCGGCAAACGAAGGGTGTTTCTTAGACCGTTTTTGCCGATTTGAGCGAGCGCAACTTGTAATATTCTTCCGCAAACGTTTTGTAACGTTCGCCCTTATGAAACGGCCCCCTGGATTCTTGTTTTGTAAAGGAAGACTATACTTGTTTTTGTTTGTTTTTAAAACATGACTGCACAGTGCAGCATCAAAGTGAAGAGAGAGATAGAGAGAGAAAGGGGGAGGGGGTCACTAACCAGTGTTGTTCTTGATTGCTGTACGCATATTTTGCTAAGTGCCTGTCGACTGGATATTATTTGTGACCCAGCACCACCAAAGGGACATTAAGTCGCTGGGCTAGTTTCTCCCTGTTACATGTGACCCAGCACCACCAAAGGGACATTAAGTCGCTGGGCTAGTTTTTCTCAATAGGTTTGTAAAGTCAAAAATCCAATTTTTCGGTCAACTGTGAGTTATCGGTGTTTTTGTGTTCACCGACGATATGAGACATGTCGAAGTCGCATGACGCATCTGCGCTCATAATTGACAGGAAACTGTCTGAGCGATCAAAGAAGAAGAAGAAGAAGATTCCCAAGGCACATACCACCACAGCTGTACCACTGAATTAAAAAAATAACAAAGAAAATAACACAAAACTAGGCTGAATGAGATCAGGTGCAAATTTCCCTCGCAGTGGAGATCGCGCATGGACAGGTACACACACACATGAAAAGCCTACCTAAAAAAAGGGGGGGGGGGGGGGAACAAGGAAAAAAGGAACAAGGAAAAGAGGAAAGGAAAAAAGAAAAGGGTGAAAAATGAAGGCGGAAGTGGTGGTGGGTTGCATGATGAGTGAGCAAGATAGCGGAGAGCGGATGAATGATCTGTGGTGTGAGAGCTACATATTTGTTAATGTAAATTTATGTTTCATACTTTTATTTAATATTTGTATTTTTACACGGTGGAAGACAAGTTTCCATGTGCGTTGTACAATGCCAATGGACAATAAAGAAACTTATGGTTATGGATAGACCAGAGACCAAACACACGGGTCACCATCGCTTTGCTTGGTACACAGAAATAAGTATGGTTTACAATACGGGTTAATGACATAAAAGAATGAAACACAGTCGAACCTCCCTTACATAAACCTTCAAAAATCGTCCAAAATGAGCTCTTAACTCTTTCTATACTAACCTGCGCTCTCGTCGCAGGGCATGCGCACAACGCCTCGTTACTAAGGTAACGGGATATCGCATGTGAACTTTAAAAATTCATAGTTAATAGGTTAACAGTCATGCGTGCTTCAAAGTGGCTCGGAGGGCTACTACTACGTTTCATTCATGCCTCTGACACTGATTGGCTGGCTGCCGGTTATTTTGGGACCTTCAAATTATATTTTCGCTATTATGAGTGTGCCTGGCTTGACAAAACATGCATTTATTTTAAAATATCACAAATCAAAACTAATCAAGTGGATGCTTTGAAACTGTTGCAGGTGTTAGTACTGTATATTGTGTACATATTGCCTAAATGTCACGTTTGTATCTGTTACCATTATTTAGAAAATATTTTTTTGGCAACCTATGCAAATCGGCCAGTACAGAACGCTTGCAAAGGGAAGCAACTGGCCAGCATGGAATGAGTTAAAGGAGGGAGTTGTATAAGGGAGGTAGTTTTAATACTTACATAGAACGTCAATGTCTCGGAGAAGTAGGTCTTAAGTGGGAGGGAGTCATAATGGGGGGTGTTATAAGTGAGGTTCCACTGTATATGACATGTATAACTAATTACAATATTTTTCGGACTATAAGGCGCACCTTAATATAAGGTGCTCGCTCCCCCAAATTTTACAAAAAAATCAGATTTTGTTCCGATATTTTCTTTCTATATTAGTTCAGTGGAACCTCCCTTATAAGACCTTCAAAAATCATCCAAAATGAGGTCTTATAAGGGAGGGGTCTTATAAGGGAGGTAATTTTAATACTTACAAAGAAGGGCAATGTCTCAGAAAAGTAGGTCTTATATTGGAGGGAGTCTTATAAGGGAGGTTCCACTGTAGTCACATTATAAGAGGCAGGGACTCACTCTGGAAAAAAACCCAAAAGGATCACCTTGTAGCCCGAAAAATATACATGTAGTAAGCTGAAAGATTTGCTACGTAACAATAACATACCTCCCTCCAGTTTCACATTTGTAAACTGAAGAGAAACGTGGAATAGAATGAAATCTGCACAAGATGGGGGGGGGGGGGGGGGGGTATACATCGCCTGAAACCATAAATACGTTAGATTTATTTTACACAATTTACAAATAAGACTTCAATGAATAAAAACAGCAACACCGTCATTGTGACAGCACGTTTTCAGTTTAATTTAAAACCTATGACGAGCTAAAACAGTTAAAAATAATAATTGATAGTATTTCTATTGCGCCTTTCTATAATTCAGTTCTCCTTAGGGTTTGTAAACTTTCACAGGTTACCAACAAGACTGCAATGGCCAGATGACAAATTACAGAGTATTGCTCACACACACACACACACACACACACTCATACAAAATGTGTGGGGGAGGGGGGGGAGTACTCATGCACCCAGTAATCTGTAATCTTCATTTATATATGACTTTGTCTTCTTTTTTCAGAGATAACATTAAGAGGGTTTTTTTTATAGCTTTTTTATTTAGAATTTTCCTCAAAATCAAAGATGTACTGAATAGAACAGTTGGGTGAAACCTAGAGGCAGTTTTAACGCATCACTCATACAGCGAAACCAACCAACACAAAGCTTCAGGTTACGACAACAACAACAACAACAGTTGGGTGAAACCTAGAGGCAGTTTTAACGCATCACTCGCACAGCGAAACAACCCAACACAAAGCTTCAGGTTACGACAACAACAACAACAACAACAACAGTTGGGTGAAACCTAGAGGCAGTTTTAACGCATCACTCGCACAGCGAAACAACCCAACACAAAGCTTCAGGTTACAACAACAACAACAGTTGGGTGAAACCTAAAGGCAGTTTTAACGCATCACTCGCACAGCGAAACAAAGCTTCAGGTTACGACAACAACAACAACAACAGTTGGGTGAAACCTAAAGGCAGTGTTAACGCATCTCTCATACAGCGAAACAACCCAACACAAAGCTTCAGGTTACGACAACAACAGTTGGGTGAAACCTAAAGGCTGTTTTAACGCATCACTCGCACAGCGAAACAAACCAACACAAAGCTTCAGGTTACGACAACAACAACAGAAACAGAATAGAAAGCAGACTGTGTCACTGTCAATGTGTAGTATAACTTCTTTTTTAAGTCGTGTTATCGCATTTCTAACAAACAAACAAAAGGAGACACACAAACTTTTCTTTTAGCTGTAGCCCAAAAAAAATAAAAAATCGGTTCAGATCATGAAAACAAAATTGTGACAAAAGAGAACCGGTGTCTTATTCATACCATATTTTTCGGACTATAAGGTGACACTTTTTCTCTCTAAGACTCGGACCCCTACACCTTACAATATGACTAATAAAATAGTAAGATTTTTTTTTTTTTAATCTGAAATTTGGGTAATATTTACAAAGGCGTGGCTTATAGTAAAACAAATATGGTAGGTAGATGTTAAAAACATGTTTGAAAAATAACCATCCAAGCATACAAAAATCAGCATAGAAGGGACCACAATGGCTGGTAGACACTACAGAATGAACCCGTAGTGCCTCTTCGAACCATTCAATTTTCACTATTGCTTTTTTTTTCTCACCTTTAAAAAAACCCAATCAGCATATATTTATCCTGAATAGGAAGTGTACATTTTTCTCAGTGGAATTTTAAAATCAAGTTCTTCAACATTACTTGAATGGTGCCAAACATGACCTTACCATACTCGAACAAATAAATTGCTTAATTCAGGGATGGGTTAAAACATTAAGAAGGTGTGAGCGAGTCAAAGACACTGAAAAGAAAAGACTAACATCCGGTCCCTTTTCCCTATATGAGTAGTGAGGACAGAAACACTGGTTATGTTCCTTTTAAACGTGACACATTTAGGTTACATAGCTTTTTTTTTCAAACCTGAGTTATCTTTTCATGAGTAAGTTATACTTTGGATAGCCGCCATTGTGAATGGTGTAACTACCCCACTAACGATAACTCTATCAGCCCGGCTCGCCGTAACTCTTAAGTAGTCCATCTTACCCTTTTAGAGTCTTTGGTCGAGTTTGTTTATGTTGACTTTCATACTCTTCGATTTTCGAGCTGATTTCTGCCCAACGTTTTGTCAATTTGACAATTTACTAAAACGACTTGAGTTTCTTTGTCATCATTTTTACTTCAGTGATATTTGTTTATGTTGACTTTCATACTCTTCAATTTTTGAGCTGATTTTTGCCCAACGTTTTGTCAATTTGACAATTTACTACAACGACTTGAGTTTCTTTGTCATCATTTTTACTTAAGTGATGTCACTGTCCACCGTCAATTTTATCATTGCATCACAAGTAGTTTCCGTCTTTACGTCATGTATGTCACTATGTCATATCTATTTTTAGCACTGGACAACGGGTTGAACCCGAAACGTCGTGATTTGTTTTGCTCTGTGTTTTTTGTTATTCAACCTTTTGTTTTGGGTTTCAATATCGACTGTTTTAATTTGTTGTGAATTTTATTGAACCCAGCAGTCATCTTCGCTTCTTCAAATTTATTAAAATGACTGAAAATTGCTTCATTCGACCCCTGGTTTCTACATTGCAAACATCGCAATATTTCAAGAAGAAAACACTGTAAGACGATAGTCAATCAGATATTGAAAACCAATCCAAAGGACGAACGATCCCTCAAAACAAAAGGAGCACAACATAATAAAATAATAATAATTAATAATGCTTATATAGCGCGTAATCTTGCTAAGCAACTCAATGCGCTTTTCACTCACCATTCGTACAGACATTTCTAACAGACTGGTTCACGTATCCTCACCATACATCTCTATGAAAATGAATACATTAGAGAATGCATTGCATATAATCATAACACAACACACTAACACCCACCTCCCTTCAACCCCCACCCCCCCCCCCCACATGCATCATCTTAGGCACACACACACAAAAACCCGATAAGTCTCCACTATGCCACACAATGAAATGACTCAACTTCCACTGTCTAGGTTCAATGCCGAGATCTCGCCTTAAAGGGATGGATGAGTTTATGCAAAAACACGTTGAGATCACCAGAAAGACAGCTTTTCAAGGATCGGAACACTCACTTTGCTCTGGTTTCCTAGAAATCAAACCGTCAAAGCATGGCGGAGTTGCCGGAGAGAGAAGCCATTTTGGACAGGGTGGGTAGAGGCCACTCGAGTGGTTGAAGCTTTTTCTTCTTTGTAGTGCAGTAAAAAAAAAATGGGAGCTATTTCCTCTGTTGTGAGCGAAACTCATTTTGGTAAACTGTAAACAAAAAGGCTTGTTGTATTGTGGAAATTTCGTGATTTGGTCTAGGCGACTCAGGAGGCCATTAGAAAAGAGAAGGCACATGTCTTTTCTTTCACTGAAAGAATCTGACTTCCAGCACCTCCGCCACAGAGGAATCGCCGATTTGACGATTTGATTTCTAGGAAACCAGAGCAAAGTGAGTGTTGCGATCTCTGTAAAGGGTGTTTTCCTAGTGATCTCGACGTGTTTCTTGCAAAAACTCATCCGTCAGGGTGCCCCTTTAAGGTTCATAGGATTTGGAATGTAAGTGGGCTCATATATTATCTAACTGATTCTGCTCTGCACCGGACAAATTGTCGGGCTTGTAGTACCATACTCAGTTTCTCTTTGAAGACTGGAACTTTTCTCAGATAAAACTGTCAGGGTGCAAACAGTTCAAATTATCACCAAAAGATGTGTTTTTTTGACAAATTTGAAAGCACCATAAAAATTTATAATCTACATATTTGTCATTATATATTATTAAAATAAACACACGATAATCACAAAGTACAATGATACATTTATCTCTAAAAATGCCTTCTTTTTTTTCTTTTTTTAATTACTATTGTATTTTAGTGGTTTTAAGGTGCAAACAAACATAAACATGTGCACACGCACACACACACACATGCACACGCACACACACATGCACAGAGGCAAGAACCAAGAACTTTAAGGCCTCGTACACAGTTCATGCGAAAATCCCAAGCACAATCCGTATAATAAGTAAAAGAAAGGATACATTGTACGGATTAGGGGAAATTCGGACACGTGTGCAGATCTTTTTCCTTCTTTCTTCTACTTATTTACGGGTTTTCGCATTTATGTGTACGTGCCCTATTGCTTTGACCCCTTTTGGGGCATGAAGGATGAAACGATAACAAAATCATGAAAATGAAATCAATACATAACAATCACACACACACACCTCATTTTTAAAAAATACCAAATAACAATCTAAACAACTAAATTATCTACCTGAATAAATGAACTGATCATGATATAAATGACCAAGATCTGGCATCATGTAAGCAAAAGCAAGCAAAAGAGTATTCCCACCCACAGGAGAACACAGACACCAATACGCTGCTGATTGCAGGGTTCAGAGCTTAGCGTTATCCCTACAAAAAGCACAATCTTTTTTTTTTTTTAATTTTTTTTTTTTTCTTTTTTTTTTTTTACAATTGAGAAATAAGCGTAAATCAATTCTGACACAATATTTGTAAATTTCAACACAGCGGACATGGACAACTGATCACATGCAACCCCCCCTCCCCCCACAACGCCTCCACCCTTTCCCTCTTTTCCCCAACACACACACACACACATGACACACACACACACACACACACAACATACTCGCTCACTCTCTCTCAGTCTCACACACACACACACACACACACTCTCTCTCTCTCTCTCTCAGTCTCACACACACACAACACAAACGAACACACACGGCTCACATCTCTCTCTGTCTCAGAAACACACCTACACACAATCAGAGAACACACACACACACACAGCTTACTCGCTCGCTCACAGGTCAGTCTTTCACACACACAAACACATACTCGCTCACTCTCTCAGTCTCACAGGAACACACACAGACATTACACACACATACTCGCTCTCTCTCTCTCTCTGTCTCACACACACAGACATTACACACACACACACACATACTCGCTCACTCTCTCTCAGTCACACACACACACACACATACTCGCTCTCTCTCTCTCAGTCTCTCACACACACACACACATACTCGCTCACTCTCTCTCAGTCTCTCACACACACACACACAGACATTACACACACACACACACACATACTCGCTCACTCTCTCTCAGTCTCACACACACACACACACAGACATTACACACACACACACATACTCGCTCACTCTCTCTCTGTCTCTCACACACACACACACACACACATACTCTCTGTCATACTCGCTCTCTCTCACACACACACACACACACACACTCTCACTCTCTCTCTGTCTCACACACACACATACTCTCTCTCTCTCTCTCTCTGTCTCACACACACACACACACAATCATAACACACACACACAATCATACACACACACACACACACAATCATCACACACACACACAATCATAACACAACCCCCAGTTTCAAATCCTTTAGCACGTTACGAAAAAGACCAAAGAAATGATCGTGGCAAACTGGCACTTGGTCAAAATCAACATCCCTGGAAACCAACATGCGTTTCACTTCTTAAACAACAAATATCACCAACAGTGTCATGCATCATTGCGTCATAAGACTAACAGGAAAAACAATGAAACGGGGAATTACTCCAACATATCGACAAAACACTCAACGTCCGATATGCTCGATGCACACCCACTCACCCCCCCACCACACACCCACCCACACACCATCCCTCCCCTCCACACAAAACAGAATTTCTTGTAACTCTTTCAAGAGAAATCAAATCCTTTAGCATTTTACGGACTATAAGGCGATACTTTTTCCCCAGACTGAGACCCCTGCGCCTCATAGGTTCAAAAAACATACATGGAAACAAACAAGTTTTATCAAAGCAAATTATTATATACAACAAATATCACCAAAGCTTAATGGTGTGTTTGTTTTTTCTTCTTCAACTTTTGACGGGGAATTACTTATATAGTGAGAAAAAAGAGCAATAAACTCTTAAATTTTCGTTAAATTTTTTTTTGTGGGGGGGGGGGCATAGTCTGTAAAATACGGTATATGAGCTTTCCTTCTGTTTTATTTGACTTGCTGTCTTGTCGATTCTTAAAGTTGTGAAGTTATGTAGGTGTAGAGTGGCACAGTGGTAGCGCGTTCGCCTTGTGTTAAGTAAACCCGAGTTCGAACCTGGGTACAGGGGATATTTCCTCTCACTTTGCACTAGGCCTTACGGTCTGAACATGGAGTCTATCGGATGAGACGATAAACTGAGGTCCCGTGTGCACATGCACACAGCACACGTTAATCCCAGTGGCAATGAAAAAGTTGTCATTTGGTCCAAATTTACCCTACTTACTTTACTTAAAATTTACTTCCTCATCCGTCACAGAAAAATCGCATGCAAATAAAAATTGGGAAGTGCGCCTCTGGCTGCGACACACTCTCCAGGTGGGAGCAACCCGAATTTCACAGACACCTCTGTGACTATAAAGTACCTAATATAAAACTTAAAAATTGGGGAAAAGGGCATCTCCTCAAGTTTAAACCCCCTCTAACATATTTGTTTTTTTACTTTCGCTTTTCTCAGAAATCAGAGAATTCACAGAAAAATACCATGCCTGCAATATGATTTTTCCATTCTAGCACACAATTATTCGCACAAAAACACGATAAGAGAAGCGACAGAAACATGCATAATTATCAGGAATTTGCTGTAGGCTGTGCTCAAAATCATAAACCTCCCCTTCCCCTCCCCCAATATTGCAGTGCGTGTCTACACTGCTGTTTCCATCATTGAGGAACGTCCACAACTGGCATTTCAGCGATACAGCCAAACGATTCATTTAAAAACATTTTTCTTAAAACATGGACACACAATGTCCGATAGCTTCAAGTTCCACACAATCACATTTTACAAAACAGGAACAAATTCTCTGATGATAGATTTCACAGACCCGTTTACCCCTATTTTGCAAATTTGTAATTTCTGAAACAAAAAATAGTAATTTTGAAAAAAAACATGTAATGCAATGCGCGGCCGATTCTTTTTCGTCCCATAACCCGATTATATGCAAGCAATAGTGCACTGGGAGACCTTTAAAAACATTTTTTAAACCATGTATTGGCCTTTTTCTTTCAAACTCAGCTTACTAACCTGTTCGAACTGCTTGTGATCTCACCACGCGGTCGCTTTGACGCCATCTTGAAACAGAATGACTGGGAACCGGAATGACTTTTCACTGCATTGTTTCAAAAGCATCGCTTGCCGGCGTAACTGTAGTGGTGGGGTTTTTTTCGTCGCCGTAATTATCGTAATTTGACTTTTGTTTCGTAAAAATTACGGCAAAATCGTAAAGGTAAACAGGCCTGGATTTCACCACAACAACATTGCTGGGTCTGCGAAAACAAACAATCAATCAATCAAACGCTGGATCCGCAACGAACATTATGCAGGGGCTTAGTGGGTGGTGTCCTGCTTATGTTAGCTCAGAACAGGCTCCACTGAACTCCACCGAGGCGACTCAGCAGCAGTGCGGTGTCTCCTCGGTTGGTTGCCTCCTGACGCGCCTAACATAGATTCGTTCCCCTTGGGACTGCTGGTTTCGGATTCTGCAACCTGACAAGCCAGGGTGTGGCTGCGAGTTGGGATTCGGAATGAGTGGCGTGGGAGCAACGCCACTGTACGGACCAGAAAATAGAACATTAAAAAAATAATAATAATAAAAAATATGTATGCAGTAAACCTTCAACAACAAACTTCTTTAACCCTTTCACCGCCAACGTCGCATTTTAGCACCACAGTGACTTAACACCTGTCACTAAAAGGCATCAAATTGGGGTCTATTATCCACAGACCCTATTGTCTTAGTTTTGGGAAGTAAGGATAGACCTTATTTTATATCTGTCACAGAAGAATCCCCAATACTGCAGATGGATTTTGCTCTCTACCCAGGTAAATTTAATGGCAAATTTTGGTTGAAATATGGCTGGCGGTGAAAGGGTTATAAAAAAATTACGAGTTCAGTAGAAACGAAGTCAGTCATCAGGGTTGTTCTGTTCGCTTACCCGGTAAATTCGCGCACGTTCCAGCACGCATCAAACAGGCACTGTTGCACTCGCATGCACACTTATCGATGTGACGATTCGCAATAAAGATTTAGACACCTTTGGGAAGAAAATTACGCTCAAATTGAAGCCCCGTCAATTTTAAAACGAATAAAAGAAAAAAAATTATGCCTTAGCTGAAGCACGGCACAAACAGACCAAAAAACAACAACCCACAAATAATGATGTATTAAAAATGAATTATTGAAAGCAGAAAAGGAATAGCGACTGATTCACACAACAACAAAACATCAAAAATGTTGTGAGTAATTATTACAAAAAATTTTTTTAAACCACAAAACTTCTTTTTAATGCATTAAGTAGATAAAGTACAAAAAAAGACAAATCAATCAAAACTAAACTGATTAAAACAAAAATCATTCGATCGAAGATACAACTTTTTTGTATTACAAGAAAGACCAAAAATGCAACAAAGAGGGAAATTTTTTTTTAAATTC
Organism: Phymorhynchus buccinoides; assembly: GCA_017654935.2. NCBI lineage: Eukaryota > Metazoa > Mollusca > Gastropoda > Neogastropoda > Raphitomidae > Phymorhynchus > Phymorhynchus buccinoides. Next base: position 39,916,400 of record CM065707.1, on the reverse strand, counting down.
AGCCAAAAGAAAAGAAAAAAAACCCACGACAAAACAAGGAAAGACAGAATCAAGCAGATCACAGAACGTTTCGGAAGAAACAGAAAGCACAAATAAAGTTAAAATAATAATAATACAAGATTAAAGTAAAGAGAGAGAGAGAGGGGGGGAGAAAGAAACAGACAGACAGACAGAAAAACAACAGGGAAACAAAATTAATGGAATACAAATTAATTTTATTTTTAATTCTTGTTTACTCCTTCATCATAAAGTCATGGCAGGACGGACAGTAAAGGGAGAGAAAAAAACACTAAAACTCACAAGCGAGACGGACGCACACGGAAAAGGCAAAACAAAAAGACATTCAACAAAAGAGAGAAAAACAGACCGTATTTTTCGGATCATTAGGCGAATAGGGCAATTTTCAAAAAAAATCTGAAAAAAATTAAAGTAAAAGGCGCCTTCGTTTATAAGGCCTCGCAAAAGAAAGTCGAAGTTTGAAGCCCGTACGCATCCCAACTGCCATTACTGCTGTCATAAACGAGAATTGGCTCCCTTCTCAAATAATCGAACTTCCGTTTTTGCGACTTCCGGTTGTTGTGTTTGGACAATTCTTCACGAAAACTGGTAGAATTATGGCATTTTAAGCTCTACAGCTATGCTTTTTACATCCAGTGAAGGGTTGTAGCAGCTGTTGGACGGTATCTCGGATGGTAACAGGGATTTTGAAGCATTTTTAACATGAGTATTCGTCGTATCGGCGACTCGCTACCACTTTCGATATCGTGACTCACAGTAGACTGTACTGAACACGGCAATCGTTGCCTCTCTTCTCACAATTTTGTTCACTAATAGGGCGCCCTCATTTATTAGGCGCATAGGTCAAAATTGGAGAAAAAAATATCACCTTATAGTCCGAAAATTACAGTAACTAAAACTCACAACAAGCGAGACGCAAACAGAAAAGTCAGACAGTAAAAACGAGAAAAACGAAAATAAAACTTGCAACAAGCAGACAGACACAAACGGAAAAGTCAAAAAGAAAAGACAGACAGCAAATAGAGAAAAATGAAAATAAAACTCACAACAAGCGAGATGGGGAAAAGAAGAAACAAAAGTCAAAAGCAAGGGACATAACCGGACGCTTCATTTGGGCAGTCGTCCCAGGAAGTTGTAGAAAGCGTTGTGGAACAGATCGGGCTGGTCGATGTAGCAGGGGTGACCGGCATCGGGAATGACAATGACTTGAGAGTTGGGCAGCTTGACCAAATTCTTCTTGCTGTCCACACCCAGCTTGAGATCCTTGTCGCCGTGCACTATCAGAGTTTTCATCTGAAAAACACACAACAAAGGGAACAGAATGTTGTTGTTTTGTTTGTTTTCTGTTTTGATCGCTCTCATATTTCTTCTTCAGAGATGAGATTCTCACAAAACCAAAAAGGAGGAAAAAATAAGCGGGGGGTCCGGGGCCCGATGTAAGATACATCAGCAAATGGATAACAACTTCTGTTTCAGTTTTGCAAACTGCAGTGTAATGATAAACAAAGCAGTCTTGGCTGCCCCAAGCAGTAACCGGAAATGCCCATTTGAAAATGAACCAATCGAGAACAAAATATCAATCAAACTTTTTGCCACATTCATGATTTAACACAAAACCCCTACCCCTACCCCCCAATGTTCTCAATGGATTTACACTGATCTCAAAAATGACCCCTGGAGCCATCAAAAAGAAGGAAATCATCTCTGTTCTTGGCGGTGCCTGGACACAATCTTCTTCTTCTTTGTCGGTCGCTCTGACAGTTTCCTGTCAATTATGAGCGCAGATGCGTCATTCTGCCATTATGCGCCTAACTAAGAAACAGTTAGGCCCAGCAAGTAGAGGAAATCTTTTTGAAAGTGTTTCTTCAAAAAAGGCAGGAGAATGGATGGACCGGTAAGGCACAAAGATAGTAGATGACAGCAAGCAAAAGGAAAAGGCAGAGTCAAAGAGAGTGACAGATTAGAGGAAGTTACAAGCACAGAACATCCAGAAGGTGGGGGAACTATTTATACAAAAGACCCCTGGTATCCCCCAAGGGGGTATCCGCTTATGTCTTACTTTCTTTGACTTAGTAGTGGATTGTGCATGGGTTACGCGCACAGGTTTCCTCACGTAATGTGCACATGCCCTGTACAGCTCGCCTTGGCACGAGGCTGTGTCAGACCAATTGACATAAGCTAGAACACCAAGGCTACATCAAAATGTTGCTATGGTTGTGTGGGAATTGTCTTAAGCCATGACAAGCTCCGAGCATAACATCATCAGTCTAAAATCCTCCGAAGTCGGAGTGTGGCTGCCCACATGGCGGGGTAATCAAAAACAGTCACACACGTAATGTTCTCATCCCTAGCTGGTGCATTTGTACCATAGTGTTCAAGTGCTTCGGCTGTTGGGATGATCCCTGGAGTCTGTAACCCTTTCATCGCCACTGTCGCCTCTTGGCACCACAATGATTTAACACCCATGTCACTGAAAGGCGTCAAATGAGGGTCTGGTATCCAGTGACCTTATGTTCTTAATTGTGGGAGGTAAGGACAGGCCCTATGCTATGCATGTCACAGAGGAATCCCCAATATTGCAGACAGAATCTTTTCTCTACCCAGGCAAGGTTAATGGAAAGGTTTGGCTGAAAAATGGCTGGCATTGAAAGGGTTAACACCCACGTCACTGAAAGGCGTCAAATGAGGGTCTGGTATCCAACGACCTTATGTTCTAACTTTTTGGGAGGTAAGGACAGGCCCTATTTTATGCATGTCACAGAGGAATCCCCATTGCAGACAGAATCTTTTCTCTACCCAGGCAAGGTTAATGGAAAGTTTTGGCTGAAAAATGGCTGGCATTGAAAGGGTTTTAAACCAGGGTAAAACAACAACAACAAAATAGCACATGAAATTTTCACTTTATTTTTTTGGGGGAGTAGTAGTAGTACAGGCATCAGAATACTCCAGAGACTAATCCGCGGACGAACACTCGCCATGACTCGGAGTCGACATCAAGTCGGACCCCACAAAACTCTAGTCGGCATCATTGCGATCATTCGATCGATACCCGATTTCTCGCGGAAAAGTTCAAAGTTCTCACATCATCGTAGTCTCCCGCGATCATATCCTCTAAATCGACTCATTTAAAACCCAAATCACAATCACTGTCATCAAAACAAACTCTGAAACAGTGAAAGTATGAGTCTGGAGAACTCTAAACTCGGAAGAAAAAACAAACATTTGATTTTTCGTTTCCGAAGGCGCAGTATAAAAACAAACCGTTTATTTTTAAGAATACAATTTGAGAATAAGTGCCTCATGAAGTACAAACCGCGGCCGGCAGTGTTCAGTGGCTACCAAAACAGCGGAAATCTGCGGATTCGCGGACAGTTCTGATGCCTGATAGTAGGGTCGATTCAACCACGGATTATGCTCCCTAGATCAGGCAAAGACCGTGTTAAGATCACGGTTTGGAACAGTGTCTGCCGTGACTTGTCAGCCCTGTTCTGGAGTGGCAGTCCCTACCACAACGGGTGCAGATGTGGCTGGATGAGGGGTTGTCAGCCCTGTTCTGGAGTGGCAGTCCCTACCACAAGGGGTGCAGATGTGGCTGGATGAGGGGTTGTCAGCCCTGTTCTGGAGTGGCAGTCCCTACCACAACGGGTGCAGATGTGGCTGGATGAGGGGTTGTCAGCCCTGTTCTGGAGTGGCAGTCCCTACCACAACGGGTGCAGATGTGGCTGGATGAGGGGTTGTCAGCCCTGTTCTGGAGTGGCAGTCCCTACCACAACGGGTGCAGATGTGGCTGGATGAGGGGTTGTCAGCCCTGTTCTGGAGTGGCAGTCCCTACCACAACGGGTGCAGATGTGGCTGGATGAGGGGTTGTCAGCCCTGTTCTGGAGTGGCAGTCCCTACCACAACGGGTGCAGATGTGGCTGGATGAGGGGTTGTCAGCCCTGTTCTGGAGTGGCAGTCCCTATCACAACGGGTGCAGATGTGGCTGGATGAGGGGTTGTCAGCCCTGTTCTGGAGTGGCAGTCCCTACCACAACGGGTGCAGATGTGGCTGGATGAGGGGTTGTCAGCCCTGTTCTGGAGTGGCAGTCCCTACCACAACGGGTGCAGGTGTGGCTGATGAGGGGTTGCTTCCACTGCAGATTGCCTTTCTTCTGGCTCTTTTCTCCTCAGCCAGGCTGTGGATCTGTTCTTCACCCTCCTCGAGTTGTCTCTGGAGTAAACTTCACCATTTACTTCGGTCGGCTACTAGGTCTTCCCAGGTCTTCTTCTTCTTCTTCTTCTTCTTCTTCGACCACTCAGACAGTTTCCTGTCAATTATGAGCACAGCTGCATCATGCTGCCGTTATGCGCCTAAGTAAGAAATTATTAGGCCCAGCATGTCCGACTTCGGCTGGAGGAAATCTTTTTGAAAGTCTTTATTGAAAAAAGGCAGGAGAATGGACTGGGAAAGGTAGAAAGATAGTCGATGACAGCAAGCAAAAGGAAAAGGCATAGTCAAAGAGAGTGACAGTTTAGAGGAAGTTACAAGCACAGAACTTCCAGAAGGTGGGGGAACTATTTATACCAAAGACCCCCCCCCCCCCCCCCTCCCCCCCAGTATCCCCACAGGGGGCTTCCCAGGTCTCAGCGTTGATGTTGACTGTCCATAACACACACACACACAAACACATACACCCCCCACCCCCCCCCCCCCCCCCCCCCAACTACCCACACACACACACAAAGAAAACTTAGCAAGCTCCGCCGAAAACTCTACAATGAACCCTAACCCAAAGCTAACCCACCTGGCTTTTCGAAAAGTTGTTCACATAATCGTCGGTCATGCCGGGTGCCACTGGCACAAATGCCAGAGCTCTGGGCACGGCATCAGCGACGGCGCCTGCACTGAACAAGTACGGGATGGAGAACCTGCCGCTCATGGAGGGGCTGACCACCACCATGCGAGAGGGGTCCAGGCCCAACGTCTTCACCAACGTCTGCATGAAGACTTCATCTTGTCCGAATTCCAGATGCTGGGATTTGCTCTCCCCGTAACCTGCATGGTGTGAAGGAGATTAAAGGCGCACCCTGACGGATCAGTTTTTTGCAAGAAACATGTCGAGATCACCAGGAAAACACCCTTTACAGAGATCGCAACACTCACTTTGCTCTGGTTTCCCAGAAACCAAACCGTCAAATTGGCGATTTTGTTTTAATTTTATAGTGAGTTTCGCTCACAACAAAGAAAATAGCTCCACTTTTTTTTGTTACTGCACTACAAAAAAAAAAGAAGCTTCAACCACAATGAGTGACCTCCACCCACCCCATCCAAAATGGCTTCTCTCTCCGGCAACTCCACCAAGGATGAATCGCCGTTTTGACAGTTTGATTTCGAGGAAACCAGAGCAAAGTGAGTGTTTCTATCCTTGAAAAGGCTGTCTTTCTGGTGATCTCGACGTGTTGCTTGCAAAAACTCATCTGTGAGGGTGCACCTTTAAAACAAACGTTGGTTTCAACGAAATTTATTGAAAAACAATCACATCATATAGCAGCAGCATCCACAAAAGCAAACGAGCGCAACAAGCTAAGAGCCTATGCATGGCGCTCAAAACGGGTTGGATAGCGGTAATGAGGTTTTGATTTTGATGAACTTACTATTGTGGCTCAGAGATAAGGCCTCGTAAACAACAAACCAGGGATCGTTCCTGGCCGCAGCAGTTTTTTCCCCGCTCACTTTCCACTAGACCTTATGGTCTGAACGCTGCGTCTTTCAGATGAGACGACGAAAGCACACACATACATGCACACAAGCAAACTGACCACAAAATGCATCCACACCAATCCAATAGTTTGAGTGTAGCTATACCCTAATCTTTTCTTCTTCCAGAAACAGCCAACTTCATATCTCTCTCTTTCTCTCTGAGTCTTTCCCTTTCTCCCTCTCTCTCTTTTCCTCTCTCCCTCTCTCTCTCTGTCTCTGTCTGTCCCTCTCTCTTTCACTATACCGGGTAGATTGACACTCACCGCCCTATATCTCCATGAGACTAGCAGTCTCTCTCTCTCTCCCCCCCCCCTCTCTCTTCTCTCTCTCCTTCTCCCTCTCTCTCTCTCTCCTCTCTCTCTCTCTCTCTCTCTCCCCCCCCTCTCTCTCTCTCTCTCTCTCCCTTCCTCTCTCTCTCTCCACCCCTCTCTCTCTCTCTCTCTCTCTCCCTCCCTCTCTCTCTCCCTCTCCCTCCCTCCCTCCCTCTCACCAGGCAGATCCACAGCTACGGCCCTATAGCCCCAGGAGGCCAGCAGCTTCAGTGTGTTGATGTCCTCCCAGTTCTTGGAACTGAAGGCGGCGCCGTGCAGCAACAGCACCGTCAGCTTGGGCGCTTCTTTCGGCGACGTCTGACGCGTGAAGATGTTCACCGTCTGAAAATTAAAACCAAACTGCTGTTAATCTTGGCAATGGCAAGTCACTTCCCCTTAACCATGACTACCGTATTTTTGGGAATACAGTGGAACCTCCCTTACAAGACCTCCCATTATAAGACTCCCTCCCACATAAGACCTACTTCTCTGAGACATTGCCCTTCTTTGTAAGTATTCTTCTTCTTCTTCTGCATTCCCGGGCCATATGGCCATAATGGGTAAGATACGTATGTGTCCAGTTTTCAGTTTTCACTGGTCTCCCCGCTGCGTACAGCCGACACATTCTGATTTCGGAGGAGCTCAAAGGAGAAAAATTATTTGGAAGATTGTTTTTGAAAAAAGGCAGGTGATATCACGTGACTGAATGGGCCAAAAAGTCAGAAAGATAGTAGATGATAGAAAGCAAAGGGAAAAGGCAGAGTCAAAGAGAGTGGCAGATTAGAGGAAGTTACAAGCACAGAACATCCAGAAGGTGGGGGAACTATTTTTTACAAAAGACCCCCCGGTATCCCCATGGGGAGAGACTCGTGGAGGGGGCGGGATCGTCCAGCTCCCTGTATGGAGGCATGAGGCATCCACCCACTGCCCAGTTTGTAAGTATTAAAAGTACCTCCCTTATAAGACCCCTCCCCCATCATCAACGACATCACACACCATGTAGTAGACACTAGGCAGAGGCCAGGCAGGGAAGGGGGTCATTAATTGATGGATTGATTGATTGATTACTTGATTGACTGACTGATTGATTAACTGACTGATTGATTGATTGATTGAAAGCAATAACTACCACAACAACAACAAAAAACCAATAACGCGACAACTACACTCACCTTTTACCCAACAAAGACGGGGATGGTTTTCTTGATAACTGATTGAAAAAAACGACTGATTAATTCCTTGATTGATTGATTGACTGATTGATTGATTGAAAGTAATGACTATCACCACAAAAAAACACCCAATAACGCGACAACTACCTATTTTCTAAGCCTCACCCCCTGAAATTTATTAAAATTCTGGAAAAAGCAACGACAAAGCCGCAATCAATGTCTAAGCCGCAAGAGGCTGAAAAAGAAAAACGAACCTGAGAAAACGAGCAGACGAACTCGTGATACTTTGATGGCCCGTGTTGCTATCGCACACGAACTAGACATAACAGTACAGACCTAATCTTCGCCATAACGGACCAACTAAATACTGAATTCTGCACAACAACACAAAACATGGCAAAGTAACGCACTGGCAGTTCATTTTCAGTCACAGTTTGCACACACGGAACTTTTACCGCGCGTACAACTCGGCTGACAAAATGGCGCAGCGCACACCGCAGATACGAAATCACGGCAAACGCTAATGCGCCAGCTGCTTTCATTCATCGGATTTTCTGAGTTGTTTGCATTCGGCAAGTGTTTCAGTGCACACACTAATGCCGATTTATCAGTTTGATAACGGAAAGGAACTGCTTTTCAACTTCTTTTTTAGTAAAGTGAGACCATTCACTGAGTTCCAACTTATGGAGTGAGACCAATCACCTAGTTTCAACTTGGAAATTGGCTTCGCATTTACAAGTGCACATAGTTCACAAAGATCGACACGATCTCGACTGTTTCAGTTCAAACTTTGATCATAAACTGCTCAGTGATGACACGTGTGCACAAAAGTGGTGAAATTTAGTGGTCAGATCGTGATATCGCCGATTAAATTCTTCAGTTTCAGCATGAAAACGGTTCGTTTTTACCGAGATTGACGATGTCAACACGCACAGGCTGGAGTTGACGACTAGCCTAAAATACGGAAGGGGAAATATTCACAAATTATCTGCAATCGTTGCTTTAGCCGCAGGGGTCAAAGTTGAAGAAAAAAGTATAGCTTATAGCCCTGAAAATACGGTACTTACCTTTTCCCCGACAATGACAGGGACGGTTTTCTGGGTGATTTCGATATCATTGGCTCCGGCATCGGGCGCCTTGTCCAGCTTCGTTACTTCCATCTCCTTCTCCAGAATGTTGAAGTCGACCACGTTGGAGCCTGAAAATAGATTGGTGCTATTGTAGCTGACGTACCCTGGCTAAAAGACTCCAGGGATCATCCCAACAGCCGAAGCACTTGAACACTACGGTACAAACGCATCAGCTAGGGATGAGAACAATTGCGTGTGTGACCGGTTTTGGATTACTCTGCCACGGGGGCAGCCACACTCCGTCTTCGGGGGATTTTGAAAACTGATTATGTTATGCTAGGAGCTTGTCATGGTAGTAAAGGCTATGCCCGCATAACTATGCAGAGCATAACATTATGGAAACTGATGATGTTATACTAGGAGCTTGTCATGGCTAAAGGCAATGCCCACATAACTATGCAGAGCATAACATTATGGAAACTGATGATGTTATACTAGGAGCTTGTCATGGCTAAAGGCTATGCCCACATAACTATGCAGAGCATAACATTATGGAAACTGATGATGTTATACTAGGAGCTTGTCATGGCTAAAGGCTATGCCCACATAACTATGCAGAGCATAACATTATGGAAACTGATGATGTTATACTAGGAGCTTGTCATGGCTAAAGGCTATGCCCGCATAACTATGCAGAGCATAACATTATGGAAACTGATGATGGTATACTAGGAGCTTGTCATGGCTAAAGGCTATGCCCACATAACTATGCAGAGCATAATATTTTGATGTAGCCTTGGTGTTCTAGCCTATGTTAATTGGTCTGACATAGCCCTAAGCCAAGGCGGAAATAGATTATTATTTTTGTTTCAATGGGTGGTGCTGCACTAGCTGCAACGCGCTCTCCAGGTGGGAGCAGCCTGAAATGTCATGGAGACGAGTCTGTGTGGGCAGAAACGTGATACAATATATTATACAAAACAATACAATGCAATATAGTACAATACAATGCAATATAGTACAATACCATACAACATGAAACAATACAATGCAATATAATACAACACCATATACAATGCGGAACAATACAGCGCAATACAATACAATACGAAACAATACAATGCAATATAATACAACACCATATACAATGCGGAACAATACAGCACAATACAATACAATACGAAACAATACAATGCAATATAACATTGATGGTAGAGTAACTTCCCCTGTTTGACCGGTTGAATTAGGCAAGATCACTCCAACACACCACGAAATTACTCCCCTCCATTATTTCAGAACAATTCCTATTAAACAATGATTCCCTTTAAGCCTGTAAAATGTGCTAGTTCGTAGAATATAATACAATACAATACGGCTAATGTTAAGATCAGCTCCCTCCGCTGTTCCAGGGTGAAGCTGGCCAATCAGCTCCCTCCGAATGACATTTTTCGCTAAGCTGAGACACGCGGGAACAGCCGGAGGAGAGCTGATCTGAACATTTGCCTACAATGCCATATAACGCAACACAAATAGCCAACTAGTCAAACATACAATCGACGATCATTACCCTTATCCTCCACAGCGGACGAAGAGGACGAAGAGGAGGCAGGGGAGGCCATCCATCCCCAGTGGTAGAAGATTAAGGCCCCTGCCACCAGGATCGTCACCCCTAACGCCATCGGCTTGTTGATGCTGATACCAGAGGGCGCCATCAGTCCGCGTGTTTGCTGCGGAAAGACCGCACAGAAAATCGCTCGTCAATTCCACTAACCTTTTTTTTGGGGGGGGATAAAAATCAGCGACATTCAGCTGTAGATCTCCGTGTCCATCTTTGTTTTCAGCCAAGAACCCTCCCCGTGGGGATACCGGGGGTCTTTCGTAAAAATAGTTCCCCCACCTTCTGGAAGTTATGTGCTTGTAACTTCCTCTAATCTGTCACTCTCTTTGACTCTGCCTTTTCCCTTTGCTCTCTGTCATCTGCTATCTTTCTGACTTATTTGGTCCAGTCTTCTGCCTTTTTTCAAAATAAATCTTCCAATTAATTTTTCTCCTTTGAGCTCCTCCGAAATCGGAATGTGTCGGCCGTACGCAGCGGGGAGACCAGTGAAAAATGAAAAACGGACACATACTTACCCATTATGGCCATAAGGTCTGGGAACGCAGAAGAAGAAGAAGAAGAAGCCAAGAACTCTTGTACTAGTCACAGACAGGGTTCCCTCTCTTGATCTGGAAAAAAAAATCAAGGACTTTTCCAGGGTTTTTCAAGGGGATATTTGAATTCTTAAAGTCACAGACAGGGTTCCCATTCTTGAGCTGGAAACAAACTCAAGGACTTTTCCAGGTTTTTTCCAGGGGAAATATATATATGAATTCTTAAAGAGTCATCGAAGTTACATCAATGATTATCAAAAAACAAAAAAAGCAGACATGCGCAAAATAAGGCGATAAACAATCTGAATGCGTCCGGTCAAAACAGTAAAAAACATGGATTTGTACATATTAGAATCACTACCAGAAATAATATTCCGTAAGATCTAAGTTACTTTTCATTTGTGATTCGTAAAAAACGCACAAATTTACATTTTGTGAGATTTCACGAGATACATAAGAATAATATTTATACAACCAACAGGTCCGCAGGACCAATCTTCAAGGGGTGACAGGATGTTCTCTAATCTTAAAGGGGTTTCAAGCACCCTTTTGGACAGGTTGAGATTAGTTGGTTCAAGGGTTCTCAAGGGGAGTATGAAACATTGCACAGATCATAGCAAAGCGCTGTCATTTAACCCTTTCGCCGCCAGCCATTTCTTAGCCAAAATTATCCAATAAACTTACATAGGTAAAGAACAGATTTTGTCTGAAATATCGAGCATTCCTTTACTACATAATAGTAATAATGAATAATAATAATGATGACAATTTATATAGTGCTTATTTTCCGTACGGGGCTCTAAGCGCTTCACACAGAAGTTAAAAATCTGAGCAAAAACAACAACAAAACAACGCACTTATCATAAGGAACAACCCGAAACGAAATCACAATAACTACATTTCCGTCAGTCACACACACACACCCTTTCACACTCCACTAGAATTCAAACCATTACAAATAGCGTTTTCCACACAAAAGGCATTTTCTCACATGCTTAAGAAAAAGGCCCATTTCGACCATTATTGTTAGTTAGGTATATATTCTTTGTGGTGTTAAGGTGGGTTTTTTTTTAAAGGGTGTGTTGGATTGATATGTGCATGTATGGATAGAACGAAATAAGAAGGAAGTATTGGATGGATTTCTTAACCGGAAATATGTTTTTGTAGACATATGTTATGTTAACATTTGTCCTCTCCATGTTAATTGATAATTGTAAGAAGAAGATACAAAAGCATAACAAACGTGCATGTAGACACATGTTGTCACACACAGACCACACACGCGCACGCAAGCATACACACACACACACACACACATCCACACACGCGCACGCGCGCACGCACACACACGCACACACTTACGTCCCTACATCAGCTATCTCGTCACTTATAGTCCTTCTAGTCTCCCTTGTAGTTTTTCTTTTTTTCCCACTATAAGGGTTGACACCGGGGGGATCCTCTGATTGAGGAGATTGTGGATTCGAATAGGATTCTTTCTTTTTTCCTTGTTGTTGTTATGAGTGGTTTTTTCCCCATTGTTTGTTTTATTTCCTTCTCTACTTGGACTTGTCCATGTAATTTTCGATTTTCGGGACAAGGGGGGGGGGGGGGGGGGGGGGGGGGGTAAAAATGGAAGGATGAGCAGCATTTATTTAAAGTATACAATTTTTTGGTCTTTGTCGGTACATATTGTCATACTTACTCGGAACACGTCGACACACGCACTCACATTCATAAACAGCACACCAAACGGAATGAATGAGTCAATACACCACACACTAGGTCAGACAGAAACCCTGACATTTTTGTATAAAAAATGACACTAAACGTTCGCCATAAAATAATGTACATTGTAATAGTTCACACACATAAAAATGTGAGAGAGAGGGAGAGAGAGAGAGAGAGGGGGAGGGGGACACAGAGAGAGAATATGTTGAAGAAAAAAAAAAAAAGATGAGCCGCCTCCCAAAAAAAAAATCATTACAAAAGAAAATGAAAAGAAAGGCGGGGACAGTGGAGGGTCAAAAAAAAAAAAAAAAAAAAAAAAAAAAAAAAAAAAGGCCTATCCTTAACTCCCAAAATCAAGCACAGAAATAATTGGATAGCAGACCCCGAATTCAAGGTTTTTAATGACATGGGTGTTAAATCATTGTGGTTTAAAAATGCGACGTTGGCGGCGAAAGGGTTAAATGTGCTTCATACCACTCCTTCAGCGAGGATGCTCCAGAGTTTTCTCCATAATTACGCTTGTACAGAATAATTGCCTAATAGATGATTTTCTGAAGAAAAAAAAGGGGGAGAGCACTTTAGATTAGAATTGATTGCCTCCATTACTCAGTCAAATACCACAGCAACAATGCAACAATAGCGTTGAAGCTTGAAACTGCAGGATTTCAGACCTACCTACCCCCAATTTCTTTTTTAGGTACTCCACGAAATAAAATTCCGTACTTTTTGTAAAAATTCTGTATTTTGCCAGGAGACCCAAAAACGGAACATTACAGAACATTAAAACGCCATGCGAAATGACGAACAACACTCGATTTTGACAGATCTTAGAAGACCTTAAGTTCAAATTTTTGCCGTATTAATTTTCCATTTACCGTACTGCAGTACTGGGGCTCAAAATCGTGTACAAAATACAGAAAAATTGTATGGGTAGGCAGGTCTGAGGATGCGAGCCAGCGATTGCAAACATTTTTTTTATAGAAAACTTACGGGTGGCCAGTTGCCACAAACTGATAAAACTTGAAAAATGTGGTGTAAAAAATATAAATGACATCAATTTTAGAATGACGCACGGTGTTCTAAGTGCTGTATGTCTGCTCAAATGCACGAGGCGAGAGCTGGGGATCTACCTGATGGTAGACTAGAGTAACTTCCCCTGCTTGACCGATTGAATTAGGCAAGATCACTCCCACACACCATGAAATTACTCCCCTTAAGTATTTCCGAACAATTCCTATCGCACTTGTTGCAAGTTTTAGAAAAATGAGGAGGAAAAAAAAAAAAATGCTATCATCATAAGATGGCCTAACTGAAACTAAGACTTGACAACACAAAACACAAAATCATGGCAGCAACCACTTTGGAACATGACTGACTATTGCCTATCTTAGTATACATTTACTGTATTGTTAAAAATTTGGGACTTTCCTGGTGTTGCACTGCCTCTGGGCATTGCCTCCAGGATCATTCCCACCATCTTTATATCTACTAA
>CM065707.1:39895219-39897719 GCA_017654935.2 Phymorhynchus buccinoides | reverse complement strand
CTTCTAAGTTAGCATCATGCTAAGTCTCATGCTATCTCGACATGAATACCGTCCCTGTTTAACACTAAATGTGTAAACTCAGAATCTCCCAGTTCTTATTTTCCTGTTTACATTTGGACTGGGCAGAGAGAGGGAATAGGGAGGGGGCAACAACCATGCTCTTTCAGTCTTTGGGGAAGATCACAAAGTTCTTTCTTTTTCTTTCTTTCTTTTTCTTCTTTCAATAGAGCATCCCACTTCAACATTTTGAAGATTTTGATGCTATCACAATAGGGTATAACTTCTGGGTTCTGGGTATAACTTACAACGGGTCGTGCTAAACAGCGTCCACAAGCGTCTATAAGCGTCCATAAGCGTCTATAGCTGTATAAGCGTCTATAAGCGTCCACAAGCTTGCTATGCTACCTCTGTCTGTCTGACATGATAGCAAGCTTATGGAAAGACAATTTAGCAAAGTTCACAAAGGGAAACGACTCAGCTAAGGGATCGTTAAGTTACTTCCCTTGACTGAATGAAATGGGAGAGAGAGATAGAGACAAAAGTGAGTGTGTTTGTGTGTTTATAGTCATAGAGACGACTGTGAAATTTGGGCTGCTCCCACCTGGAGAGCACGTCGCAGCCAGAGGCGCGCCACACATTTCATGTTTAAAAAATATTTGTTTTAATAATTTGTTTCTTGATATTGTGTGCTTCTGGTGGGCTGGGCGTGAATTTGTTTATAGTGGAGATGCCTTGCCCAGAATATAATATAAATGTCCCATATGTGCCTACCCGGGTCGAGAGGACGTAAAACACCAAAATTTCTTCTTCTTGCCCAGAATATAAATAAGAAATGTCCCATATGGTCTTTTAAGAGCGGGAGGACGTAAAGCTTTAAACTTCCCCTTGCCCAGAAACATCCCAACTCTCTTTGAGACAGAGTGAGTGGGTTTGTGTGTTTATAGTCACAGAGACTTATACATGAATTTGTTTATAGTGGAGATGCCTCGCCTAGAAACATTCCCACACTCTCTTTGAGGACACAGGACACAGCTGGCATACATAAATACAATACATGCATACATACACACATGCATACATACACACATGCATACACACATACATACGTACATACATACATAAATGCATACATACATACATACATGCATACTTGAATTCATAAAAAAAAAATTATATGAAGAAAGAAAATAAGACCTTTATTAAGGCGTTCTCAAAGAATGACAAATTCAAAATTCTTGTTCACTCAACACGACATTCAGAAATGCACCTGAGGCTCTATGGAAAGTGGCATCAATGTCGTTATAATGTACATGAATTCAGACACACACACACAAAAAGTTCAGGAAGTTCAGTGCTTGTAACTTCCTCTAACCTGTCACTCTCTTTGACTCTGCCTTTCCCCTTTGCTTTCTATCATCTACTATCTTTCTGACTTACCGGTCCATTCTCCTGCCTTTTTTCAAAAAAATCTTCGATATAATGTACATGAATTCAGACACACACAGTGACACACACACAAAAAGGAAGATAAGAAATTGATTAAAAAAATAAAACAATTCATTCTACTTCAGACCTTCACTCAACACGAAATTCTTGTTCATTCAACACAACATTCAAAAATGCACCTGAGACTCTATGGAAAGTGGCTTCAATGGCGTTATAATGTACATGAATTCAGACACTCACACAAAACGTTCAGGAAGTTCAGTGCTCTCTTTGACTCTGCCTTTCCCCTTTGCTTTCTATCATCTACTATCTTTCTGCCTATTACCGGTCCATTCTCCTGCCTTTTTTTCAAAAAAAACATCTTCCAAATAATGTTTCTCCTTTGAGCTCCTCCGAAATCGGAATGTATCGGCTGTACGCAGCGGGGAGACCAGTTAAAACTGAAAACCGGACACACGTACCTTACCCATTATGGCCATATGGCCTGGGAACGCAGAAGAAGAAGATTACTTAATTTTAAAATAATGAACAAAATAAAAAATAAGTCGTTCAGCTCAAGACTGTATCACAATTGATAACAAATGTAATGTTACTATGTATACTCCATCAATTTAGAGAAAATAAATTAAAAATCAATATCCTCTTCATGTTCCCCGAAGATGGAGTGCAGCGGCCTTCATCAGTGGCGACATAACAACCAATTTCGTACACACAGTAGAAATCACATCCTCTGGTAGGCCTAAATCACTTACCAACAAAGGAAGTCAAAAACTCAAGTGGAGAAAAACACAGGAGGACCTTCACAAGCAAAACTTGAAATGGGAAGAAATCACATGTACTCAATCATACAAGTCATCTCGCGTGAACTGTAATCAGGAAAAATAAATATAGGGTAGTGTGAACATCAACTAACTTCTAATTTGTCCTTGTAATTTGTTCCTATTTATCCTGCATTCACTCTGAGGGAAGGGTGGGGGGCAGGGTAGAGGAGAGAGGTTGGAGAGAGAGACAGAGGGGGGGAGATGAATAATTAAATGCCATTTTTTAATGTTTA
>CM065707.1:39854458-39894719 GCA_017654935.2 Phymorhynchus buccinoides | reverse complement strand
AGGGGCCTGGAATCTGACGGGAATGAAAGTGCCTCTGATGTGTATCGGCTATGATTTTTACATGGCTTCTATTAGGCTTCACGCTAATGGCTTAAGGCTTATAGGGAGGCCATGATTTGAAAAGAGTAGTGTTTACTGTTTTTGAGGAGGGGAAGTTTGAGGAGAGTGGAGAGAAAGAAAGCGGAGAAGAAGATGAGAAGACCGCTCCTCAAAATTAGACCTCGAATAAGGACAAGAGCAAAAGAACCTCCTGGGAATGAAGGAGAATGGGAGGAGAAAAGACATAAGACACCAAGATAAAGGACCCCGGGGAAGATGGAGCGGAGAAGACTCCAAATTATGAAGAAATGGAAGTACAAGTTAGAGATTAAAGGAGTAGGAGTAGTAGTAGTACAAGAGGAGGAAAAGTAGAGGGACAAGTTAAAGTTAGTAAGGAAAAAAATTGGAGTTGACAAGTTCAGTATCCTATTTACCATTAATCTGCACAGTTTATCTTGGTTGCCAATGTTTATGCTAATTACGTTCCGCGGGGTGGTGTTTGAAGCGGGGGTATTAACTGTTGGTGCGGGTTCGCGGTGAAAGTCCGGGGGGGGTTTTTAACGGTGTTGGGTGTGTTTGGGTTTTTGTTTTGTTGTAACTTAACATGGGGTATTGGGTCTAAGGGGGGGGGATTTTCGGGGGGGGTTAATCCTTAAACGCCTACATCAAGTTCTATGAGTGGGGGTTACCTTTCGCGGTGTAACGGTTTAACGGGTGTGTGTGGTACACTTTTAATAACCATTATTAACGCCTACATCAAATGAGGGGGGGTGGGTACCTTTTTGCGGAAAAATCACAGTTTTGGACAAAACATTGTTCTTCAGGATTTATTTATTATCATTTTGCCATGCAGACCATCAGGGGACCATTGGCAAGAAAAGGCTTTTTTTTTTTAGTTCGTTTTAGGATAGGATTACAAAGTCAAAGTAGTCTCCACAAAGTCCCCAAAGTGACCGTAAGTAGTTAGAGGCTGCGTAGGTAGAGTTTCGGCAGAGACAGCAGAGAGTCCAGAGAGACAGAATAGCCCCAAATCACAGGTTCAAGTAGTGACGCTCCGATTAGAAAGTCCGTAGAGTTAGAGGAGCTTTAGAGCCTGGCAGCAGACAGCAGCAGAAATACAGAAGTCAAGAAAGTTAGTCATATACAAGAGTCATTTTTTGCTCGAACTCAAAAACAAAGCCAGTTTCCAAAAGCAGTTGTAATTTGTTGGGGCTTACCACGCTACTGTGCCGTTGTCTTTGGTTTAAACCCCTTTTCACCGCCACCAAAAGCAAGTCCGCATTTTAGTAGCACCAAGTTGATTTACTCACCTATTGTCCTAAAATCTATAAAAGGGCCCCATCTATTATCCAAAGACCCTCCTGTTGGTCTTTTAGTTTGGGATAAAGTGGAGACAAGTAATGATAGACATATTTTATGCAATGTGTTAAGGCACAGAAGAATCACACATGTGGACCTACTCGTGTAAATACTGGCAGAGGATTTTTAGATGGATTTTTGTTTTTTTTCGTTTTTTTTTTTTGTTTTTTGTCTTGGGGTTTGGTTTACCCCCAGGGGTCTTAAACTTTTAATTTGGAAATTTTTTGGCTGATGAATTGAATGTGACTTGCATGAAATATGGCTTCTTATAGCGCGGTTGTGAAAGGTTTTGAAATGGGTGTTTTTTGAGGAATTGTTTGTGAACAAGTAGTAATAGCGGTGTGACTTTGTGTGTGAAACTGTGGAAGAACAATGAAAAAGGCAGTTAACAACAAAGCTAGAAAGTTAGCACAGGTCTACGTGTGGTGTTCTCTGTGGGGTTTCAAAGTTCAAGCTATTTCAGAAGACATGAAAGGGTAAAAATCAGTCGCCATCTTTGCAGAACGAAATTAGTCACTTCAGTTTGTGTGTTTTTGTTATATTCACTCAGTACACGACACAGACTCCTTTTAGAGTTGCTTAGGAAGAATTAAAATATTTGCGTTCTGTTTTATGACATTAAAATTTCAAAGCAGGGTTGCTTAACTTTTTTTGGCATGAGTGTATATGTCCGGTTTTCAGTTTTGACTGGTCAGCCGACACATTCTGAGTTTGGAAGAGCTCAAAGGAGAAACTAGGATGATTTTTCTTTTTGAAAAAAAGACAGAATAGGCTATAAAAATACTGTAGAAGATAGAAGAACGGGCCATAGTGAGTGAGGCACATATGTGTCTCGGTTTTTCACTGGTCTCCCCGCTGCTGCATTCAGTTGACACATTCCGATTTCTGAGGAGATCAAAGAAAAGCATTTTAAAGATTACACAAAAAGCAGAATGGGACAAATAAGTCGGAAGAATAGTAGATGGTACAACACACAATACTAGTTCACTGATAACACACTACTTCATATCCTGAAACAAACACACAATACTAGTTCAATGACTTAACACACTTTACTTCATATTCTGAAACAACACACACAATACTAGTTCACTGATAACACACTTTACTTCATATTCTGAAACAACACACACAATACTAGTTCAATGATAACACACTTTACTTCATATCCTGAAACAACACACACAATATTAGTTCACTGATAAAAACACTAGTTCACTTTACTTCATATCCTGATAAAGAAACATCCTGAACACAACACAATACTAGTTCACTGATAACACATACTTTACTTCATATTCTGAAACAACACACAACAATATAGTTCACTGATAACACACTTTACTTCATATTCTGAAACAACACACACAATACTAGTTCACTGATAAAACACTTTACTTCATATTCTGAAACAACACACACAATACTAGTTCAATGATAACACACCTTACTTCATATTCTGAAACAACACACACAATACTAGTTCACTGATAACACACTTTACTTCATATTCTGAAACAACACACACAATATTAGTTCACTGATAACACACCTTACTTCATATCCTGAAACAACACACACAATACTAGTTCAACTGATAACACACTTTACTTCATATCCTGAAAAAACACACACAATACTAGTTCAACTGATAACACATATCTTTACTTCATATTCTGAGTTCGCTGAGAAAACAACACACACAATACAATTTACTAGTTCGCTGATAAACACACTTTACTTCATATTCTGAAACAACACACACAATACTAGTTCAATGATAACACACTTTACTTCATATTCTGAAACAATACTAGTTCACTGATAACACACCTTACTTCATATTCTGAAACAACACACACAATACTAGTTCACTGATAACACACTTTACTTCATATTCTGAAACAACACACACAATACTAGTTCACTGATAACACACTTTACTTCATATCCTAAAACAACACACACAATATTAGTTCACTGATAACACACTTTACTTCATATTCTGAAACAATACTAGTTCAATGATAACACACTTTACTTCATATTCTGAAACAACACACACAATACTAGTTCGCTGATAACGCCTTACTTCATATCCTGAAACAACACACACAATACTAGTTCACTGATAACACACTTTACTTCATATTCTGAAACAACACACACAATACTAGTTCACTGATAACACACTACTTCATATTCTGAAACAATACTAGTTCACTGATAACACACCTTACTTCATATTCTGAAACAACACACACAATACTAGTTCACTGATAACACACTTTACTTCATATTCTGAAACAATACTAGTTCACTGATAACACACCTTACTTCATATTCTGAAACAACACACACAATACTAGTTCAACTGATAACACACTTTACTTCATATTCTGAAACAACACACACAATACTAGTTCAATGATAACACACTTTACTTCATATTCTGAAACAACACACACAATACTAGTTCAATGATAACACACTTTACTTCATATTCTGAAACAACACACACAATACTAGTTCAATGATAACACACTTTACTTCATATTCTGAAACAACACACACACATAATACTAGTTCAATGATAACACACTTTACTTCATATTCTGAAACAACACACACACAATACTAGTTCACTGATAACACACTACTTCATATTCTGAAACAACACTCACAATGCTAGTTCACTGATAACACACTACTTCATATTCTGAAACAACACACAACAATACTAGTTCACTGATAACACACTTTACTTCATATTCTGAAACAATACTAGTTCACTGATAACACACTACTTCATATTCTGAAACAACACACACAATACTAGTTCACTGATAACACACTTTTTCATATTCTGAAACAACACACACAATACTAGTTCACTGATAATACACTTTACTTTACTTCATATTCTGAAACAACACACACAATATTTGTTCGCTGATAACACACTTTACTTCATATCCTGAAACAACACACACAATACTAGTTCACTGATAACACACTTTACTTCATATCCTGAAACAACACACACGTATAGTTCAACTGATAACACACTTTACTTCATATTCTGAAACAACACACAACACTACTAGTTCAATGATAACACACTTTACTTCATATTCTGAAGCAACACACACAATTACTAGTTCGCTGATAACACACTGTACTTCATATTCTGAAACAACACACACAATACTAGTTCACTGATAACACACTACTTCATATTCTGAAACAACACACACAATACTAGTTCACTGATAATACACTTCATATTCTGAAACAACACACACAATACTAGTTCAATGATAACACACTTTACTTCATATTCTGAAACAACAGATACAATACTAGTTCAATGATAACACACTACTTCATATTCTGAAACAACACACAATACTACTAGTTCAATGATAACACACTTTACTTCATATTCTGAAACAACACACAATACTAGTTCAATGATAACACACTTTACTTCATATTCTGAAACAACACACACAATATTTGTTCGCTGATAACACACTGTACTTCATATTCTGAAGCAACACACACGCATAGTTCACTGATAACACACTACTTCATATCCTGAAACACACACACAATACTAGTTCACTGATAACACACACTTACTTCATATTCTGAAACAAACACACACAATACTAGTTCAATGATAACACACTTTACTTCATATTCTGAAACAACACACACAATACTAGTTCAATGATAACACACTTTACTTCATATTCTGAAACAACACACACACAATACTAGTTCACTGATAACACACTTTACTTCATATTCTGAAGCAACACACACAATACTAGTTCACTGATAATACACTTTACTTTACTTCACATTCTGAAACAACACACACAATATTTGTTCGCTGATAACACACTGTACTTCATATTCTGAAGCAACACACACGCTATAGTTCACTGATAACACACTACTTCATATTCTGAAACAACACACACAATACTAGTTCAGTCCTGATGATAACACACTTTACTTCATATTCTGAAACAACACACAACAATATAGTTCACTGATAACACACCTTACTTCATATTCTGAAACAACACACACAATATTAGTTCACTGATAACACACCTTACTTCATATCCTGAAACAACACACACGTATAGTTCAATGATAAACACACTACTTCATATTCTGAAACACCACACACAATACTAGTTCACTGTGACACATTTTACTGTGCTGGTCACCATGCACTGCAGCACTAACAGCTCTACTCTGGACAACTACAGACATACAGGGAAGTTACATGCGGGCACGCACCCACACGCGCGCGCGCGTGCGCACACACATACCCACACACACACCACTCACACACATACACACACACACATACTCGCACTCAAACGCATACAGACACACACTCGTACAGACAGACGCACACAGAGACACGTGCACCCATTACGATACATTTTAAACTATTCGGTAGACCATATTCCTTTTCAAAGATGGATTGAAAGCCGATTGGGTTTGGTTTTGTTTTGTTTTACAAATGCTGATACACATCTGACTAACATGCAACTGATAAGGTTCTTATCCTTGAATAATGTCAGTTACTTTTTTAACAATTTCCACATTCCCGTTTATTGATAATAATGACGAAAATGGAGTTTTACGTCCTCTTGGTCTGAATTGGACACATATGGGACATTTGTAAATACAAATATGGTGGGAACAATCCTGGAGGCAATGTCCGGAGGCAGTACGAAACCAGTAAAGTCCCGATTTTTTAAATAATTAATACAGATAGGTGTAGCGGTAACCACGCCTCGGTTAAACATAATCGGCTATGGTACCGCCACAGTATATACAAAACATCTTACGAAAAAAATCTTATTGATAATAAAAAGAAAATTTATAATTTTTTAACGTCCTCTTGGTCTGAATCGGACAAATATGGGACATTTGTAAATACAAATATGGTAGGAACAATACTGGAGGCAATGCCCGGAGGCAGTACGAAACCAGTAAAGTCCCGATTTCTTAAAATTAATACAGATAGATGTAGCGGTGACCACGCCTCGGTTAAATCTCATCGGCTATGGCACCGCCACAAGTATTGTTATTATTCAAAATAATGGCGAAAATGGTGTTTTACGTCCTCTCGGTCTGAACCAGACACATATGGGACATTTGTAAATACAAATATGGTAGGAACAATACTGGAGGCAATACGAAACCAGTAAAGTCCCGATTTGTATTAATACAGATAGGTGTAGCGGTGACCACGCCTCGGTTAAAACCTCATCGGCTATGGCACCGCCACAAGTATTGTTATTATTCAAAGTAATGTCGGTCATGCTTTACGTCCTCCCGCTCTTTAAAAGAACATATGGGACATTACTTGTATATAAAGTTGTAGTCAAAATAATACACTAGTACGAATGTTATGTTCTACGTCCTCTCGGTTAACGATTATTTTGAACAATTAATATGTTATGAAAAATCGTTTAATTTAGGCTTGATACGCTTAAAACTGACATTGATGTGTCTCCCTTGACGGTGGTTTGAGTGTTTTTTAGTTTTAAATTAAATAGTTGTACCTTGTGGTGATAATGCATTTAGTTTTATCGAAACAATCCATAATTTCCCTTCATTAAACGTGAAAATATCGCTATCGACATTGATAGCAGGTCGTAAGTTGTCTCCCTTCCTACCGCCATAGTGCGCACACTTATGTTTGAGAACTTTTCAGATTTGAACTCGGCGCAAAAAAATACATGTAGAATAACCATTTTATTTCTCATCTTCAAAAAATGTGAACGAACGTCTGTTTCCAGCCGTCTTTTTTAGAGACGTGACCCACCAGATCACGTGTCAAAATCACAGGTTTCACGGCAGTTTTCTCTCTTACAGCTGGTAAGAAATCTTGTTTGGACCAGGTTTGACTCCCATACAAATGCCCCCAAATGGAAAACGAAGCATTTTAAAGAGCAGCCTCAATTTGAAGTTGGGGGAATTGGTATGTTGGTCACGGCTACCCAGAAAGAAACAAGGGACTTAATCGTGGCGGGTCAGTGTGTCTTTAAGCCTATCACCTACATTTTTGTGAAAGGGAAATGGATAGGCTCAGCCTTGGATTTTGTCATGGAACTGTTAATTGGTTTTGGCTTCAACTACTTGTGGCGGTGCCATAGCCGATGAAGTTTAACCGAGGCGTGGTCACCGCTACAGCTATCTCTATCACATTTTTTAAAAATCGGGACTTTACTGGTTTCGTACTGCCTCCGGGCATTGCCTCCAGTATTAATGTTCCCACCATATTTGTATTTACAAATGTCCCATATGTGTCTGATTCAGACCAAGAGGACGTAAAACTCCATTTTCTCTCTCTCATGGAACTGTTATTAAATACTTGTAGCGGTGCCATAGCCGATGAGGTTTAACCGAGGCGTGGTTACCGCTACACCTATCTGTATTAATTTAAAAAAAAAATCGGGACTTTACTGGTTTCGTACTGCCTCCGGGCATTGCCTCCAGTATTGTTCCCACCATATTTGTATTTACAAATGTCCCATATGTGTCTGATTCAGACCAAGAGGACGTAAAACACCATTTCCGTCGTCGTCATGGAACTGAAACAGACCTTGACATTGAGATCCTAAACACGAAAAGGGTGATTGGGAGACTTAGTGGGGCGTTTGTCACGCCAGGTGTCGTGACACTCGCTAGGGGCTTATCACGCTATTTTCTTAGTTGGGCGTAGTGAGAGAGAGAGAGAGGGTTGGTCTCCTCTCTATCTCTCGCTCTCTCTTTATCCCCCAACTAAGAATATAGAGGGGATTGGCCCCCCTAGCGAGTGTCACGACACCTGGTAGACTTATATTGAGTTATTTTCCTGTCATAGTATGAAACATATTCTTATTTTAGTTACTCTCAATATGGCGGTATCATAGCCGATGAGGTTTAACCGAGGCGTGGTTACCGCTACACCTATCTATATTGTTAAAAACTCAGGACTTTACTGGTGTTGCACTGCCTCCGGGCATTGCAGCCAGTATTGTTCCCACCATCTTTGCATAGCAAATGTCCCATATGTGTCTATGACCGAGAGGACGTAAAACATAATTTTCATCATCATCAGAATATGAAACATTGAAGATTAGTTGCAGTTCTCTGTACTTTCTTTTTTGTTAAGTGAAAATCTGTTTAACGTCCTCTGGTCGGGAACAGACACATATGGGAAATCAGAAGATGGTGGGAACGATCCGGGAGGTAATGCCCGTGAGGCAGTGCAACACCAGTAAAGTCCCCGACATTTTTGACAATATAGATAAGCTTATATTATTAATTACTTTCTTTTTAAAAAAAGAATGACTCTTTTAAAGGGGTACGTCCTGACGGATAACGGATATCATATTAGCATTACTTGTAGCGGTGCCATAGCCGATGAGGTTTACCCGAGGCGTGGTTACCGCTACACCTATCTGTATTGTTAAAAAATCGGGACTTTACTGGTTTCGTACTGCCTCCGGGCATTGCCTCCAGTATTGTTCCCACCATATTTGTATTTACAAATGTCCCATATGTGTCTGATTCAGACCAAGAGGACGTAAAACACCATTTTCGTCGTCGTCGTCGACGGATACGTTTTTGCAAGAAACACGTCCAGATCACCAGGAAAACACCTTTTACAGAGATCGCAACACTCACTTTGCTCTGGTTTCCTCAGTGGAAGTCAAATCGGCGATTCCTTCTTGGCGGAGGTGCTGGAATGAGTCAAATTCTTTTTAATGGCGGCCGCGGCCTGGGTTAGACCAAATCGCTTGCACGAAACTACAAGCCTTTTTATTATTTAGTTTACCAAAAGGAGTTTTGTTCACAACAAAGGAAATAGCTCCCCTCCCCCCCCTTTTTTTTTTAATTTTTTACTGCAGCACAAAGAAGAAATGGCTTCAACCACTCTCAGTGGCCACACCCCCCCCCATCCAAAATGGCTTATCTCTCCCGGCAACTCCACCAAGGAGGAATCACCGTTTTGACTTCTAGGAAACCAGAGCAAAGTGAGTGTTCCGATCCTTGAAAAGGGTGACCTCGACGTGTTTCTTGCAAAAAAAAACACTCATCCGTCAGGGTGTCCCTTTAAACTAGGATACCAAATACAATTTCAATTGAGGTCTTACTGGACCTTTTGTTGTCCGTCACCATAAGTGATCGGACTTTGCGATGGGCTGGTTTGTATTTTGTTTTTCTTTCTCTTTTTTTCTGTCTGTCCCAAGGATATCTCCCGAATCGCGTTGAAAATTTATGTGCTGGTGTGTCACCATGTGAGGAAGGCATCCGCGCAAAACATTTTGCCGTCGTGACCTTGACCTTGGCGTACGACCTTGAAAACCGAAAATCTTTAAGGGGCCATAACTCCCACACTGTTGGCATGTAGGTACTTTGCCTTATGCCCGTTCTGATGGTGGCATACCGATCAAGGTCAAGGTCACGGTCTGGGAGATCGGTAGGCCTTGAAAGTGGTAGGGGTCTACAAATTGGGTTTTAAGCCATATTTTCCACATTTGTACTTGACAGAAGCGCTTCAGATTGTGTGTTGTACTGTATACCCTAGAGACGAACACATCTGAGCATAAATTATCACCATGCTGATCTTGACCTTGAAGTGTGACCTTGAAAACTGAAATTTCCTTCTTTTCGCTATATGTTTCTTCTTCAAGCTGTATCTCGTGAACATACAACATGTAGAATAGTCATGTTGGTGCCTAAATTATGCTACGGGGTGTCGCAAGTGCGTGGCATTGCTGGTGACGGACATGTCTGCCGCTCGGCGACGCCCTTGTTTATAATTGTTTTTAGCGATATCATCAAAAGAAAACACAACCAAAACGACAAACAAACAAACAATAAAGCCAAAGCCTAATCCCCCACCCCCTTGGCGGATTTTAAAAAAAAAATGCCTAGGGTGGGTGTTTTGACACGGGAACAAATCTGATTGAAACATTGAAGTTGAGTTACTTCCCCTGATCATTGCAGACGACAAAAATGTTGGCTGGCGGGAAGGAGTGACGTTGACTTGGACATTTGCGATTGATTTGTGGCCCGTCTTTTGTGTGAAAACTTCAAGATGTGTGGACGGACAGCTTGGTAATCATTCTAAATATGATTAAAAACGGTACCTTAAAAACAAGTAGCACGCTTTATGGTAATGAAGAAGAATAAGATGTTCAGGTAGTGCAATGTCAGAATGTGAATGTCACTCACTGTTGTAAGTGTAGTCTTAGACTAGGCTAGTCCCTTTTGTCAGGTCAGGTCAGGTCAGGTATTTGGACGACCAGGCCTTGCAGCCTCTCAATGCGTCCTTCCTTTTGGTTATAGTTTGGCAATTGATGTTGCGGTTTTTAGCACCCATATTAAAAGTTACAAGTGGAGTTCCCCAAGGAAGTGTCCTTGGCCCTACCCTTTTTATTTATTATATAAATGACTTGCCAGAAAAGGTTGAATGTGAAGTTAAAATATTTGCAGATGATACAAAAGCCTATTCCACAGTAAATGATAATATGAAATCAAAAGAAAAAATTCAGAAGTGTATTGACTCTTTGGTTGGTTGGTCAGAGGAGTGGCTGATGAATTTTAATAATCAAAAGTGCAAGGTGATGCATCTTGGAAAAAAGAACCCAATGCATGAGTATTTTATGAATGATGGTGGTGTCAGAAGGGTTCTTGTGAGCACAAATGCGGAGAAAGATCTTGGTGTTATAGTTGATCCATTGCTATCTTTTGAACCACACATCAACGATACTGTTAAAAAGGCAAACCGTACTGCTGGTCTACTGGTCAGAACAATAACTAATAAATCAAAGGAAATTATGCTACCTCTTTATAAAACATTAGTACGCCCCTTATTAGAGTATGGAAATCCTGTCTGGTGTCCCTTTTTGAGAAAACATGTTGATCATTTAGAAGGTGTCCAAAGGAGATTTACGAAAACAATTATTGGAACCAGAGATATGGACTATGAGGACAGACTAAAGTATTTGGGAATACCTAGTTTGGAATACAGACGTCTAAGAGGCGATTTGATTGAGGTGTATAAAATTCTTAATAAGTTCTATGATCCTAACACAACTAAAACTTTACTAACTTTAACTGACGAGGAGAGAACACGAGGGCATGATTTTAAATTAACAAAAAAACTAAATAACAGTCGTTCAGCTCAAAACTTTTTTACTAACAGAGTAATAACTGCATGGAACAATCTTTCTAATGAAACTGTAAATGCATCATCACTAAATAGGTTCAAAAATCTTATTGACAAAAAATTTAATACTATTATGTACTCCACAAATTTGGAGAAATAAAATTTTTAAAAAACCACAAAAAAAACACCAACCAACCCAACCCAAAACTACACAATAGCCGTAGTAATTCACGGGCAAAGAAAAAGGAAAATAAATTTATTTATATTTGAGAAAAATATCTAGAGGGCAAAAGGCTTCATAAGCCTACAGAGCCTAAACTGATATGATATAATGATATTGATGCACTAATCATGGATGTACTTTAACAGGGCAATTTTTGGATCACTGTCTAGGAGGTTTTTGAATTTGTTAGTATCTGAGGCCAGTTTAGTGTGCAGGGAGGTTGTTCCAATATTGGGTGACTGTTAGAAAAAAAGTTTTTTCTAATGTTAGTTCTTATTTCGTTAGACAAGTGAAACAAGCCTTTGTTAGTATTGTCAGTGCCTTGAAAAATCTTGTAAACATTTATCAAATCTCGGTAAAGGTCAAGATGTGCCACCCCCCCTACCTATCTCGGTTAATTGTATTTTTCCGTTATTGCCTTTCTTACCATACATAAAGCTGTATTTTAGGAACATTTTTAGCTAATAACCTTTTTGGAATACTAACCCTAACCCTAACCCTACCCCCCACCGTATAAGACGGAAAAACGCAACGAACCACAACTGTGACAAATCGCGGTGTACTGCAGTACATAGTGGGGGGTAGGGTTAGGTTTAGGGGTAGGGGTAGGGTTAGGGTTAGTATTCCAAAAAGGTAATTAGCTAAAAATGTTCCTAAAATACAGCTTTATCAGTTTATGTATGGTAAGAAAGGCAAAAACGGAAAAATAGAATTAACCGAGAAATGCATGGGGGGTGGCACATCTTTACCTTTACCCAAATCTCCCCTTAGTCTTCTGTATTTTTCAGTTGTCTTCCATTTTTATGTCAACTTTTTAGCTATCTATAATAACCGAAAGTTAGCCAAATCTTCACTTGCAATTTTTTTATCACTTGCAGTTATTTGACATGTCAGTTTTAGATGAAAATTAGATCTGAAGAACTGGGCGCCTCTCTCTCTCTCTCTCTCTCTCTCTCTCTCTCTCTCTCTCTCTCTCTCTCTCTCTCTCTCTCTCTCTCTCTCTCTCTCTCTCTCTCTCTCTCTCTCTCTCTCTCTCTCTCTCTCTCTCTCTCTCTCTCTCTCTCTCTCTCTCTCTCTCTCTCTCTCTCTCTCTCTCTCTCTCTCTCTCTCTCTCTCTCTCTCTCTCTCTCTCTCTCTCTCTCTCTCTGTTTGATCATCCAACTTCCAAGTACTGAAGTAGTGAAGACTCTAAATCTAATGCTTAAATAAAGAGTCTGACAGGCAGATGTGCCGGTCGGGGGTTTGGCCCCGGGGACTGCTACGGTAGCCGGATTGGTCTTGCCTGGATACTGTGAAAAAAAGATCTATGGTCCACCCACCCCCTCCACACACACACACACACACACACACACACTTTATTTTTGTTTTTGTTTTTCCACACACACTTTGCCCCAAATTAGTTTTCTATTTTATTTTCCGCATTGCACAACCTCTTAAGTCACTGTTATGTCTACTGAGACGGCGTGACCAGAAATTATTGAAGACTTGAAATTAAAGCGTGCTCTCGTAGTTTCCGTCGTTTATCAATAGCTTTCATAGGCTCCATCGACTTACTTCGTTCAACCAGAACCAGAGCCAAAATGTTGACTATGTTGATATTTGACTTGTTCAGCACTTTGGCCCCAGATGACATCGTGCGTGCCTGTGCCTTCCGCACCAGAGGAGGAAAGCGTGGAAGACCTGTGTGGAAGGACCCTCCGGGGGGGCAGCAGTACCACCCCTGTTATAACGTCGCACCTACTGCGCATACGTGAGGTTCTTTTTCGTGGTTTTTAATTTTTACACACATTCTTGCATGCATGCGCGTACACGCACATCACTTATAGACACAGATGTAATGCCAGGATGACACCTACACTACCCCTGTTATGACGTTGCGCATACGTAAGTTTCTTTTTCGTGTTTTTTTAAAACGAATATTGTAAGACATTACTCAAATTTGTAAACCAATTTTGTAATGCAAAAAAATCCTAAAGAAACGCCTGGAGGTGTTGGCGGGACCCAGAGACTCGCTGGCCTCATCTGTCCTACCAACAGGAGAGCAGCCCAGCCCTAACACAAAGAATCCAATAAAACAAATTCTGTACCTTCAATTTTGTAGCCAGTCTTTTGCATTTCAATTCCAAAATCTCTATTTTATTGTGGAACCTTCCTTATAAGACTTCCCATTATAAGACTCCCTCCCACATAAGACCTACTTCTCTGAGACATTGCCCTTCTGTGTAAGTATTAAAATTACCTCCCTTATAGTAAATACAGGCATAAAAGAATTCCGCATTTCGCGGAAAATCCGCGAATTGTTTCAAAACTTCCGGTGGGAAAAAAAAATTCTGCAGAATAATAAAAAAATGTTTGTATGGAAGTAAAGGACCGATCTTGCCGTATTCTTATATCTACAAGTCTATTTGGCGAGTCTCAAACTGGTTAACCGGAAGTCGCTTTAGCTCACTCGCTTCATTTGTGCGAAGGAAGGCGAAATGAGTACCTCCCGCTCAACCAAAGTAGTGATGTTAAATGAAAATGTGGGTGGAAAGATATTTGTGCCGACCAAATTTTCGGAATAGATTAGCCCCCCTCCCCGCTGAACAAAAGTTCGGACGTGAGTTAGGTGAAAACTCGGTTGGAAAAATATTTTTTTGAACGTCCCCCTCCCCGCTCAACAAAACTTTGGACGTTAGCTGAAAATCCGGGTGGAAGGATTTCTGGGCTGCCCAAATCTCATTCTTTGATGAAAGATGTTTGTGCGGGAAAAACAATTTTCGGAACATTCTGCGCGGGGGCTCAACAAAACTTCTGACGTTAGGTGAAAATCCGGGTGGAAGGATTTCTCGGCTGAAAAAATCTCCTCTTTTTTGATCTTCATCCACTTTCATGCCTGCTTATGAGATTCCATTTTTTGGATGATTTTTGAAGAAGGTCTTATAAGGTTCCACTGTGTTTCGTTTCTCGTGAAGCAGACCAGTGCTGCTCTCCAGCCGACACTACCCCGGAGAACTGGAGTCATTCAGCGAGCGAGTGGTCCAGCCAATGAAATGGGGGCTGGTGCCCCCCTGGCACAAAGGCGACCCCTACAGGCTGGAATACGAGACGAACAACTGCTGTGCGGAGGGCATGCTGAGCAAACGGACGTATAAAACTGCCCTGGAGAAGGGACAACGATGCGTTGTGCTCGCGGATGGGTAAAGGCTTTTTTCTTTTTTTTGCATACTTTTTTATTTATTGGCCTAACCCTTTCATCGCCACTGTCGCCTCTTGGCACCACAATGATTTAACAGCCATGTCACTGAAAGGCATCAAATGAGGGTCTGCCGACCAATGACCTTATGTTCTTAATTTTGGGAGGTAAGGACAGGCCCTATTTTACGCATGTCACAGAGGAATCCCCAATATTGCAGACAAAATCTTTTCTCTACCCGGGTAAGTTTAATGGTAAATTTTGGGAGACGAATGGCTGGCGTTGAAAGGGTTAGTAGATGATTTTCTTTGGAAAAAAATAGGGGAGAGCACTTCATGAAAATTAGAGCTGCTTACACCGACTTACTCGGTCAAAACCATAGCAACCATGGCGTCGAAGCTTGAAACCACAGGATGCGAGTCAGCGACTTGCAAACATTTGTTTTTTAGAAAAATGAGGGGCGGCCAGTATCCACAAACTGAGAGAACTTGCAAAATGTGACGTAAAAACATAAATGACATCAAGTTTAGAATGAAACACAAGTTCTAAATGATGTAGGTCCACTCAAACACACGAGGCGAGAGCTGGGGATCTACCTGATGGTAGAGTGACTTCCCCTGTTTGACCGATTGAATTAGGCAAGATCAACTCCCACACACCATGAAACTAGTCCCCTTAATTTTTTCCGAACAATTTCTGTTCTTGTGAATAAACAAAAAACAAAAAACAAACAAAAAGAGCAGAGCAAAGAGAGGCACAAATCTGTCCAAGAGAAGGAACAACGCTGTGTTGGCGGATGAGTAAAGGCAGTTTCTTTTTTTAGTCCCCGAGCCGAAGGTTCGGGGAACTATTGTTTTTGTCTGGTCCGTCCGGTGTCCCTCCATCCGTCCGTCCGTTTTTCTAAAAAACTATTCAGTCTATCATCAAATTTGGTATACTAGTTTGCCAAGATGCAAGCTATCCACTGATGTATTTAGTTTTACATTAAGGTCAAGTTACGGGGTTCAAACCCCAAAACACATAATCGCTAATAACTCGTGAAGTTTTGCATGTATTTCAATGCGGGGTTTTTCACATTTCTTGATGAATGGTCTATAACACAGTTGTCGTGAATTTTTCTGTGCGCTCGTGTGCGCATGATCGCATGCGCTCAAATCACAGGTCCGAACCCCAAGGCTATATATAAAAAAACTATTCAGTTACGTGCTGTTCTGATGCGTTCTTATGTAGTTACGTGCTGTTTTTATGTATGTGTACAGCCGACACATTCCGATTTCCGAGTAGCTCGGCGATGCTGCGAGGGGACTTTGCAGCTGCTCGGCGTTGCACTTGTTTTCTTTTTTTTTCTGTGTGTGTGTATTGTCTTCATTCTTGCGAATTAGTAATAAACATTTAAAAGCAAAGAAAGAGCTGTCGAAACAGCTGTCCTCGGCTGGGTTCTGCCATTGCCTCCCTAATAAGGAGGAAAAACTAAACTAGCACTCGTTATGTTTTTTTAGAACATAGATCAAAATACCAAGTTAGTCTAACTAGTTTTAGTTTTAATGTTCGTTTCAAAAACATAGGAACAAAAAAGTTTTAAACAATGTTACTATATATATAACTTTTAACATTTATTTTATCATATCTATATAATATATAAACTGCCCTGGAGAAGGGCCAGCGCTGTGCTGCGTTGACGGATGGGTAAAGGCTATTTTTCTTTGCATATTGTTTTTTTGGGTATTGTCTTGATTCTTGTGAATCCTTTAAAGATTTTGCCGGGTTCACATTAGACGCGTAAGTTACGTACGGAAAACCCTAAACAAGTGGAAGAAAGAAGGATAAAAGTTTACGCATACATAGGTGAAATTCGGACACGTGCGCAATTTTCTTCTAAATAACTTACCTTGCCATACAAGTGAATGAATCTTCAATTCGCCCGGGATAGCCAAATTGTAATAGATTTGGATGAAAAGACACTTCCTTCCCAAAGCATGCTGGGAGAAAAAAGGAGAAAAGTTTACGCATATATAAGTGAAATTCTGACACGTGCGCAAATCTTTTCCATTCTTTGTTTCACTTATTTATGTATGGCGCATGGGTTTCCGCATGGAATATCCGCTTATGTGTGTACACGGCCTTAAGCAACAACAAAAAGAGAAAGTGTTGTAAACAAAACGCCTCTTGGAGAAGGGACAGGGCTGTGTTGTTTTAGTGGATGGGCAATGGCCCTTTCCTTCATGATGCGTTCATGGTCTTAATAGGAATTGTTCGGAAATAATTAAGGGGATCAATTTCATGGTGTGTGGGAGTGATCTTGCCTAATTCAATAGGTCAAACAGGGGAAGTTACTCTACCATCAGCTCTCGTAGCCTATCGACTCGTGTGTTTGAACAGACAAACGGCACTCGGAACACCGTGCGTCATTCTAAAATATTGTCATTTATATTTTTACGTCAGATTTTGCAAGTTTTATTAGTTGGTGGCCACTGGCCACCTATAATTTGTATTAAAAGAATATTTGCAAGTCGCTGACTCGCATACTGCAGTTTCAAGCATCAACGCCATTGTTACTATGGTATTTGACCGAGTAATGGAGGTAAGCAACTCTAATTTTCACGAAGTGCTCTCCCCTAGTTTTTTCAGAAAATCGTCTATTGTTTTGAGCTAAAGTATAATGGCAAAAGATAAGTTCAACTCTATCCCTGTGGGGATACCGGGGGGTCTTTTGTATGAATAGTTCCCCCACCTTGTGGACGTTCTGTGCTTGTAGCTTCCTCTAATCTGTCACTCTCTTTGACTCTGCCTTTTCCCTTTGCTTTCTGTCATCTACTATCTTTCTGCCTTACCGGCCCATTCTCCTGCCTTTTTTTTAGAGAAACACTTTCAAAAACATTTCCTCCAGCCGAAGTCGGACGTGCTGGGCCTAATTATTTCTTACTTAGGCGCATATCGGCAGCATGACTCATCTGCGCTCATAATTGACAGGAAACTGTCTGAGCGATCGAAGAAGGAGAAGTTCAACTCTGAGAGAAAAGAACAAACTTTTACCATTAGATCACAAAATTCAAGCAATAACTAGAGCTGTTCTTGCTCTGTTTAGTCTTTATTCTACTTAGCAAAAACGTGTGTATGCGCATGTGCGTTCGTGCATGCATGTGTGTGTGTGTTTCTTTTGGCATTATAAAGTGGCATATTGGAATAATGTGTTAGTCTATAGTGCCTTGTTGGAGCCTGTTTTGAAGAGTAAAAAATTTAAAAAAGAAAAGTGCAACTATCATCTACAGCCTTCCATAAATGTGTCTGATATCTGTGTAAGTTATAAATCTGATAGCATACTTTTTTTTTTATAGACACTATTTCGATAACCATCTTCTATAAAAGTATTTTAGAATATATCAATCAATGTGAAGCATGTGTCATTTCATAGCCTGTTTTCTTAATGATTGAAGATTCCACGTTACTTTTATTTCCTCCTGTAGATTCTTTGAATGGAAGAGAGGCCCGGAAAGGAAGCAACCCTACTTCATCTACTTTCCCCAGACATCGACACACCCCTCACCCGACACCAAAACCGACCCCGCTCTGCCCAGGCCACTCACAGTGAAACCTGACCCGGATAGCAATTCATCCAAAACTTCCCTCAAACAAGAACCTGACGAAGTGGAACGGCATTTCCAGACTGCAGACGATAAATCGTATACCGTCTCTCAGATCCACCAGGAGTCGAAGGATATCGAACCAGCTTCGCAGATACATGTAATAGACGAGAGAAAATCATCCACAAATATTGAAATCAAGCAAGAGGCGAAAGATGTTAAAGCAGATTTGCAGATAAGAGATGCAAAGTCTTCGACTGAGTGTAAAATCAAGCAAGAGCCCGATGAAGCTGAACCAGATTCCGTGAAGGTGGATGTTAAATTGAAAACTAACACTGATAGGAAACCTGAGCTGGAAGATGCCAAATCACGTTCATCGAGCGACGAGTCAAGATCGTCTGTGAAAGTGGAGCCAGCCGATGCGAAGCCGGACCCAGACGCCGTTCCAAAGTCGGTGCAAAATGAAGAGGATGACGAGACGAATGATTCATCACACAACAGCAGTTTGGAAGCTAAGCGTAGCATGGCGAAAGGAGCTGATAAAATTGTGGATGATGATCATGAAGGTAAGTTAGAAATGTATGCCGAGTTGTAGTTTTCAGACACCTCTACATGTTTACTAAATTCGGTTTAAAAATCTGGTTCTTTCAGCTTTATGACAAAATAACCCTAGGCTGATCTTAACACTGTCTGTGCCCCGAGAACGGCAGTCTGCTGCTTCTCTGAACATTCTCAATGCAAAAACCCTGGGCTGATCCTACCCCTATCATTTTCTGGAGAACGGCAGTCTGCTGCTTCTCTGAACATTCTCAATGCAAAAACCCTGGGCTGATCCTAACCCTATCCTTTTCTGGAGAACGGCAGACTTGCTTCTCAGTGAAAATTCTCAAAGCAAAAACCCTAGGCTGATCCTAACCCTATCCTTTTCTGGAGAACGGCAGACTGCTGCTTCTCTGAAAATTCTCAATGCAAAAACCCTGGGCTGATCCTAACCCTATCCTTTTCTGGAGAACGGCAGACTTGCTTCTCAGTGAAAATTCTCAAAGCAAAAACCCTAGGCTGATCCTAACCCTATCCTTTTCTGGAGAACGGCAGTCTGCTGCTTCTCTGAAAATTCTCAATGCAAAAACCCTGGGCTGATCCTAACCCTATCCTTTTCTGGAGAACGGCAGACTTGCTTCTCAGTGAAAATTCTCAAAGCAAAAACCCTAGGCTGATCCTAACCCTATCCTTTTCTGGAGAACGGCAGTCTGCTGCTTCTCTGAAAATTCTCAATGCAAAAACCCTGGGCTGATCCTAACCCTATCCTTTTCTGGAGAACGGCAGTCTGCCGCTTCTGAATGAACATTCTCAATGCAAAAACCCTAGGCTGATCCTAACCCTATCCTTTTCTGGAGAACGGCAGTCTGCTGC
Organism: Phymorhynchus buccinoides; assembly: GCA_017654935.2. Lineage (NCBI taxonomy): Eukaryota > Metazoa > Mollusca > Gastropoda > Neogastropoda > Raphitomidae > Phymorhynchus > Phymorhynchus buccinoides. Next base: position 39,874,728 of record CM065707.1, on the reverse strand, counting down.
TTCTGAATGAAAATTCTCAATGCAAAAACCCTAGGCTGATCCTAACCCTATCCTTTTCTGGAGAACGGCAGTCTGCTGCTTCTGAATGAAAATTCTCAATGCAAAAACCCTAGGCTGATCCTAACCCTATCCTTTTCTGGAGAACGGCAGACTGCTGCTTCTGAATGAAAATTCTCAATGCAAAAACCCTAGGCTGATCCTAACCCTATCCTTTTCTGGAGAACGGCAGTCTGCTGCTTTTCAGTGAACATTCTCGAAGCAAAACTTTTGTTGAGGGTGTTGTCTAAGGTACAAATTTGTTGAAATTATTGTTTTCTTTTTTGTTGTTGGGTTAGATATAACTTCTGTATCATGTGAATTTAACGCTGTGCAACCTAAACCAGAGAGAAAGGTGGCAGAGTGGTTAAGACGTTCGCCTGCCAAATGTAATGCATGACTGCAATGTGAGTGACACGGGTTCGAATCCCGACCTCCCTTTCTTTCTAGTTCGACAGGAAAATCAAACTGAAAGTTGAGTCCTTCAGATGGGGACTTAAAACTAGTCTGACCCGTGCGCTTTACGCACGTAAAAATCCCACGGCAGTTGAAAGTTGGTAAGAGCAGGGAAGAAATCCTGCTGCCTGGTATGGACAAATTGATAGCTAGGCTTTCCAAGTGTGCCCTGACTCTGCCGGAGGCAGGAGAATGGACTGGTAAGGCAGAAAGATAGTAGATGACAGTAAGCAAAAGGAAAAGGCAGAATGAAAGAGAGTGACAGATTAGAGGAAGTTACAAGCACAGAACTTCCAGAAGGTGGGGGAACTATTTATGCAAAAGACCCCCCGGTATTCCCATGGGGGATTTGGGGATCTTTATGTAAAAGATTTTTGAACAAATTTAAGATAAGATAAATAAGAAAGATCATGCAGTATTCCTGTAAATAAGTTTTAACCGATTTTAAGTTGCGTTTATCGTTGTTTTGTGTTTTAGCGTGGCAGGGGAAGCGACTGCTGACCATGGCCGGTGTCTTTGATGTGTGGAACCCTCCTGATGTGAGTGTCTGTGTGTGTGTGGTGTGTGTGTGTATGTGTGTGTGTGTGTGTGAGTATCTGTGTGTGTGTATGTGTGTGTATGTGTGTGTGTGTGGTGTGTATGTGTTGTGTGTGTGTGTGCATGTGTGTGTGTGTATGTGTGTGTGTGTGTGCCAGTGTGTGCCAGCTTGTGTGTGTGTGCCAGTGTGTGTGTGTGTGTGTGCCAGTGTGTATGTAAGTGTGGTCCATTACGGATGATGACGAGTGTTTTGATGTGTGGTATTCTCCTGGTGTGTGTGTGTGTGTGTGTACTTGTGCCACTGACTGTGTGTCTCTGTATACACGTATATGTGTGTATGTGTTTGTTCAATGCTACTGCATCTTTATGTATGTTCAGTTTTCCCGCTGTTTTGACTGCTGCTGTGGATATAAGATTGTGAAAGTTTTCCTTGTGATTGTTGTCTTTATTATGTTCAATCATCATCATTGTCACTCATTATCGTCATCAGTCATTGTCATCATGACCATCATCATCATCATCACCATCTTCATCCTCATCACTGTCATCATCATCATTATCATCATCAATAGTAGGCCTCTGTCGGTCGAAGTCAACCATGGATTTTGCGCCCTAGATTGATGAAAGAAACCATGTCAATTTCACCTGCTAAGAACGGCGTCTGCTGTGACTGGTCAGCCCTGTTCTGGAGTAGCATCATCAATATGTGATCTGTTATCATTACAGGGTTCCGCTCCTCTGTATTCGTACAGCGTTATCACGGTGGAGTCTTCGCCTGCCATGGCCAAAATCCATCACAGGATGCCGGTAAGGACACGCGTCAATGTTTCGACTCTTGTGTCATTTCACCTTTGTTTGCTTATTAACTCATTCGCATCGCAACGATTTTGAATTATTAAAAAAACACCTCACAAATCACTCCAGCCATACACATAAACAAAGCATGCATAAACAAAAGGAGAAATGAAAGAAGAGTACAGGTTTTTACTTCAGGTTTAGACGTAGGGAAGTGGTAGATCAGACTTTTTTATATATAGACTTAATATAGAAAAACTCTACACTCCCCTCAACAAACCACTACAAAAGCAAACTAAGGGGCAAAATTGTGGTATAAGGGAGTGAAGCGAGTATAGAAGTGACCAAGGTATGGTGTACACACAGATTTCCCTTGATGCAAATGCATCAAATTGACAGGTATATTAATTCCGGGCATATATGGCCGGACAGACTTGAATAAGTTAAATTGTTTCATTTGTCTCGTTTTTCTTGCCATTTGCAGACCTGTTTACCCCCTACACAAGTCTTGAGTAGTCTGGATAGCTGAAATGAGTAGTTTTGGTGCAAAATGTGTAGTTTTATTCATTAAACCATCAAACAATGTTCACTGAAAATGAGTAATTAGAGCATTATTGTCAATTTTGAAGAGTAGTAGAGGTCCAAAATGAATAGAATACTACTCTGAAAGTGTAGAGTAAACAGGTCTGCATTTGTTATTGTCGCTATGCCCATTACAGTGCCAGTTGTTGTTGTTGTACCCTGGCTAAAAGACTCCAGGGATCATGCCAACAGCCGAAGCACTTCAACACCATGGTACAAATGCATCAGCTAGGGATGAGAACATTACGTGTGTGACCGTTTTTTATTACCCCACCACACTCCTCAAGACTTCGGAGGATTTGGGAGACTGACAATGTTATGCTAGGAGCTTGTCATAGCTAAAGACAACCCCCACATAACTGTACAGAGCCTAACAACATTTTGATGTAGCCTTGGTGTTCTAGCCTATGTCAATTGATTTGACACAGCCTTAAGCCTAGGCGAACAGTGCCAGTTATCCGTATTTATCCCTGTGGATGCTTGTGTGGATACTGGAAGGGGAGTTACCAAAGACTGTACAGGGGAAGATAAACATCCGGTCTCTTTTCCCTATATGAGTAGTGAGGACAGAAACACTGGTTATGTCCCTTTGAAACGTGACACATTTTACACATCGATAGGCCAGTTGAATTCTCCGTTCAAGTTCCAGTCTGAGTTTTTGGATAGCCTCCACTGTGAATAGTGTACACGTCCCCACTAACGATAACTATCATCCCGGTTCGCCGAGCTTTTAAGTAATCCATCTTAACCTTTTAGAATATCTTTGGATTTACTGTGTGATTTTGTCCAGGCCTTGCTGTCCTCGGACGAAGAAATCAGGGCGTGGTTGGAGTTTGCTGAGGTTCCCCTGACACAGGTGAAGCATTGATTTTATACGCCTGTTTGTGAGTCTGTTGTTCAGGGTTTCTGAAAACGTAGAGATTGTGCGTATTTACGCACTAGACCACCCCCTAGAATCTCAAACCATGTGTGAGATTTGCCCTTTAAAATCTCAAGTAGTGTGTGTGCATGCTGCTCCTGCACTCCGCCGGGGCCGCCCCCTTACAGGATTTTTTTAATTTTCCAGGAGCACCCATGCAATCATGGTTTCTCCTGTGTTAACTCATTCGCATCGCAACGATTTTGAATTATTAAAAAAACTCGCAAATCACTCCAGCCATACACACAAACAAAACATACATAAACAAAAGGAGAAATGAAAGAAGATTACGGGTTTTTACTTCATGTTTAGACATAGGGAAGTGGTAGATCAGACTTCTTTTTTTTTATATAGACTTTATATAAAAAAAACTCTACACCGATTGGTTCCCCCACAACAAACCACTACAAAAGCAAAGTCAGAGGCAAAATTTTGGTCTAAGGGAGCGAAGCGAGTTTAGAAGTGACCAAGGTATGGTGTGGACACACACACTTAATTCCCTTGAAGCAAATGCATCAAATTGACATTTATCTATTAATTCCGGACATCTATGGTCGGAACGACTTGAATGAGTTAAGCACTTGATGAAGGTATTCTTGTTATTGATTTGTTTATCTATTTACTTTCTTTATTTGTTTATTTACTTTGTCAGGCGGTGAAGGTGATTCGCCCCACAGAGGCCCTCGCCATGCACATGGTGTCGCCACTGGTGAACAGCTCCAGATACAAGTCACCGGAATGCGTCAAGGCCTACAACCCAGAGTCAGTTAACGTCATTATCACACACACACACATACCCGTGGGGATACCGGGGGGTCTTTCGTACAAATAGTTCCCCCACCTTCTGGAAGTTCTGTGCTTGTAACTTCCTCTGATCTGTCACTCTCTTTGACTGCCTTTTCCCTTTGCTTACTGTTATCCGCTGTCCTTCTATCTTACTGGTCCATTCTCCTGCCTTTTTTCTATAAATTCTTACAAAGATTTCTTCAGCCGAAGTCGGACATGCTGGGCCTAACTATTTCTTAGTTAGGCGCATAACAGCAGCATGATGCATCAGGGGACTTGGCTCCATTCATGGAGCTACCCACACATTCACTCCACCTGGGGAGTGACAACAACCAACAATTCTTTACGGCGTGTAGGGAGAACTGCCACTGGTAAAGACAGCTTCCATCGGGCACAGCCGCATCATTTCAATATTGGCCATGGGTCAGTTTCACTTGCATCACGTGTACAGACACAGTGAATGGCCAAGGACCCTTGACCGTCAACATCATTGTCATCACTGCTGTTTTTGTTGTTGTTCTTATTTGCAAACCACCAGAATATGTGCTGGACCTGTATTCACATTGAGGTGCTATGAGACTTATCATATCTTCTGGGCCTGTATTCATTGAGATAGTATGAGACTTATCATCATATCTTAGAAGTCCTGGGCCTGTATTCACATCATCACTGTCGTCGTCATCATCATCATCATCACTATCTCTTTGGGATTCTTCAGTTGTCAACAGTTCTCGAAACAAATCCCTAGAATGTGTGAAGAACTATAACCTCAGTTAGTATTGTGATCATCATTTCATTGTCATAAGTACCATCACCATCATCATCTCAGATGGTGATAAAGATGGTAGTCTGTCTGTCCCCCCTCTCTCTCTCTCTCTTTTTCTCTCTTCCTCTCTATCTTGTATTATGACAAATTTGTAATGGTCTCTCTCTCAAGTCTCTTTCTGTATCTCTGTCTCTCTCGTTCCCTCCTCTCTCTCCTCCTCACTCTCTCTCATATTACTACAAATTTTGATGATCTCTCTCTCTGTCTCTCTCTCTCTCTCTCTCTCTCTCTTTCTTCTCTCTCTCTCTCTCTCTCTCTCTCTCTCTCTCTCTCTCTCTCTCTCTCTCTCTCTCTCTCTCTCTCTCTCTCTCTCTCTCTCTCTCTCTCTCTCTCTCTCTCTCTCTTAAATGAATACATACGGAATGCTTGTGTGTGTGACCTTTACTATTTTATGTTTGTTAATGGTATCATTTTTATTTAAAACGTTCGTCTGCTCAACATTCATGTTCATATATGATTAGGTTTGATTTTTTTATCTTACGATTATTTTTGCATGCTCTTTATATTGCTTTGTTTGTCCCTTTTTATTATTTTTTTTAAGAGGGCTGGATGTAAAAAAGCATGTATTATTTGCTTATTCTATTACCCTCAATAAATAAAATTCATTCAGTTTGATTCAATTCCGTCCAATTCTCTGTTGTTTCAGGGAGGTGAAGAAGACTGCTAGCAGCAATCTGATGATGAACTGGCTGAGGAAAACGTCCCCTGCCAAGGCTGATATCAAATCTACACCCTCATCGCCACCACCCAAGCCCAAAAAACAGAAACGACAGTGATTTTTCAGGCCCCCCCCCCCCCCCCCTCTCTATCTTTCTTCTTTCCTTCAAAGACTGGTCAATGTCAAATCCATCCCCTCATCATCACTACCCCAAGCCAAAACTTTAGTGATTTTTTCAGACCCCTCCCTTCCTTCTTTTTCTTCTTCTACTGCGTTCCAAAAATGCTGATGGCTGGTTGATCAAACCCGAATTTTGATGGTTTTGATGAAATGGGCGGTTTGTTGAAGGTCGTTTTCTGTTCCCCACAGCTTCGTCTGCATGTCTGTCGAAACTGGCCATACAGTCGATCTGGGGCCGGCATAGTTCGGACAGTACTGGAGAATGTGTTCGGGGTCTTGGATACCCGTCCCACATGGGCATTCGTATGTGTGGGATATCTTGAGGCGGTACAGATGAGAGTGCAGCTGGCAGTGGCCTGTTCGTAGGCAAAAGATGATGGTTTGCTGCCATCTCTCCAGGTTTGGGAGGCAGTCATTCTCAGGAGGGTTCCTTTGTTGTTTCCATTCTTGGCGGAACGTGCTCTTAAGGTGGCACACTGCGCAATTTTAGGACATTTTTTGTTCATTTTTGTTTCTTAGGAACTAATAAAGATATCTTAATGATATTTTGCACACTTATTCAGTACATAGTCTCAACACACACACACACACACCAGTCCAACTACTGACTGTTTCACTTAGCATTAACGCTTTAAAAGAAGGTTAAAACACACACACACACTCACACACACACGCGCGCCAGTCCAACTACTGACTGTTTCACTTAACACTAACACTTTTAAATGGAGGTGAAAACACACACACACCACACACACACCACACACACACACACACATATGTATGTGTCTATAATGAGTACCTAGCAACAACAAACAAAAACAACTATTGTCATACTGGCCTGATTAAGTTTTGCTTTTGTACATAGCATGTATCTAATTAAGCACATGTGTGTGTCGTACGACGAATATGTAGCAAGAAATAGCTATGGAAATGTTACACAGAATTTTGTGTCAGCTGCAAATCCCATGTCGGATGTGTATGTGGAGGATTTTTGTTTGATGTTTTGGTTCTCGGGAAAGAACTTTGTGATGTGATTAGACCTTATTTTTTGTGTTGATTTTTGAGTATTTGGCTCATAATCTCCTCTTTTCTTCTTTGATCGCTCAGTTTCTTGTCGATTATGAGCGCAGATGCGTCATGCTGCCGTTATGCGCCTAACTAAGAAATAGTTAGGCCCAGCAAGTCCAACTTCGGCTGGAGGAGGAAATCGTTTTGGAAGTGTTTCTTGAAAAAAGGCAGGAGAATGGACCAGGTAAGGCAGACAGATAGTAGATGACAGTAAGCAAAGGGAAAAGGCAGAGCCAAAGAGAGTGACAGATCAGAGGACGTTACAAGCACAGAACTTCCAGAAGGTGGGGGAACTATTTATACAAAAGACCCACCAGTATCCCCACGGGGGGGAGGGGGCTCATAATAAATCCCACTTTTATGGATATTGTTAAAATAATATACCCAGATTTGATTTTTATGGTAGTCTTAAAAATACTTTGAAAATCCAACAGTGCTGTGTCATGACATTATTGTACTTTTTATCAAATCTTACAATTGTTGTAATGTTATAAGCAGGGTTCGTACAGGGACCTTGAAACCTGGAAAATTGACATGGCCTTTTCCATGGCTCGAAAAGTGCTTGAAAAACAGCAAAGGTCCCAAAACTCCCGGAAAAGTCCTGGAATTTTCCAAATTGTCAGACCACGTCCTTAATCTCAGTCCATCAAAGTCAAAATCTGTCCTCCATTAAAAACATCGAAGGTTGAAACTAAATTCAAATGAAGAAAAAAAAATGTTCAGGATGTTCACCCTAACCTTCAGGCTTTTGTTGCTGTATTGAAAAATAGATATAGCATAGAAAAATATGCATCTGTCTTAAGTTATGCAGCAAGAAGGTTTGAAGAAGATTGGTTCCCTTACCTCTCGGTTGTTTCTTGATTTCATCTTATTTCCCCTTCCTCAAGTTCTTGTTGTTTTTCTCTGTTTTTTGTTTTGTTTTTTTCTGCTGTATAATATACCACATGCATCATTTGTATATTATATATTGTAGCTTTGTGTGTAAATGTTAAATGTAACAAGTTTCCTTGTACATTACCCATTATAACTTTATAAAATTCATACTTGATAATGCTGAAAGTGTACCCCACACAGGGAAGGGAGGGGGGCGGGGAGTGAGAAAGTTAAATGTAGTTATGTAGCATGTGTGTGTATGAAGGTTCCAAGTTACTGTTGATATTACTATCATCAGTAATATTGTTGAAGATGGTGATGGTGATCTCGATGGTTGGAATGATGAGGATGATTACTGTTATTAATCATATAAATCAAGTGTGAGAATTATGCCTGCCATTTATATTGTCTTTGCGGTTATCAATTCTACAACAATTGTTAGTGTTGTCAATATTTGTATTATTATCTTTATCATCATAATTCATAATTGTTATTGTCATTGTCTTCATTGTTGTTGCTACCATTATTATTACTGCGGTTGTTGCTATTCACCATGTACTACAGTCGCTTTCATCTATTATTATTATTATTATAATTTTTCTTAATGCTAAATATTGTCCTTATGTCCATTGAGTGGTGTTTGGTGATTATTGTCTTTAATGGTGCTTTCAAAACAATCACTATATTCTGTGTGTGCATGTGTTTTGGTTTGTTTTATATGTGCTTACCTTGCAAAATGTTAAAAAAAAGAAAGAAAAGTTCAATAAAAAAAATATTTTTTTAAAATGTCAAGGTCATACCGATAGCGTGATAATAGCAGACGACATGTGCGCGAGTTGTCCTCCGCTGAAGTTACTTCCCTTTACCGTACTTCCGCTTTCCGTCAGTGTCCTATCATAACCTCGTATCTCAATTTTTGCTGTTTTGAGAAAAACGTTCTCAGAAATTCAAATTAGATTTTGGGTTATAAATTGTGAAGTTGTGACAGCAGAGTGTTGTTTTATAGCATGTTGCGTTGGCGTTCAACAAAGGGGCCATCAAGACCACTTGCAAATCCATGGTCAGGACAAGAACTCCATTTCTCTTTTCTGCCTCCAGTTTCTCACTCCCTTTTTCTTGTCTGGATTCTTCTTTCCTTCTCTGATGAAGACTGAACTCTTCATGACCTACGTTTCCGTGCTTGTAAGCTGAGCACACATTGCACTCGTCCTTTTGGGTCTCACCATCTGTAAATAGCGATGTTTTGTGCCCTCATTTCCTTCAGTAAAACTTTGCGTGACACTCGCTGATTCCCATGTTCATCACAATATTTCTGGAATATTTTGTACAGTTGGTTTCAAGACACACCTTCTCTGTATTCTTTCGGCAGTAGTGCGATGGCAGCTTTGGTAAGGATGCCAAAAAGTTCCTGCAAAGCAGCGTTTTCTGCTTCTTTGAGTCAGGTGATTTCTGGGGGTGCGAAGCACTTTTGTGAATACCATGTGAAAGCCGTGAGTCTAACACCCAGCTGCGCACCGACCACTCTCTGATTCCAAGAGTATTGAGGAACATGGCTCTACACACCTGAAGTCTCCTTCCTCCCACGCTCAGGCGATATCGGAACGTTCCCCCTCGCCTACTTGTGGCCTCTGCGGCACGCTGTGTTGGGAGATAGTTCACCGAGGATGAAACGTAAGTCTTTCTCTGTCCCTAATCCATCTGGGTCCAGAACTCGTCAAAGATGCTTGTTCTGTCTTCGTCTTTGATATCATGGCAATACCGGCGCTGGGATTTTCTGCAGTAACTAGACTTGCATGGTGGTCCTTGTTTGCGAGGACCCTCCATTGTGGGCATCGTTTTGCCTGTGGGGTGATCTTTCATAGAGCCCAGGTAAGGTTTTCCTTCCATTCTAAGTCTTTTATTCTTATCTGATTTCCATGTGACTTTTGCAGCGACTCCTTTCTTTGCACGTTTCTTGGGTGGATCGTCGGGTTCAGTTCGCTCCTTGTTAGCGTGTATGGCATTCAAAACAATGTCTCCTGCATCTTGTTCGCCTTCGTAGGAGGAGGATGGAGACGGCTCTTCCGTGTCTGTTTCACTGTCTGTGTCGGTATCTGCACTGTCACTTCCTGGTTCATGGGAATCATCACTTGTGTCTTCATGTTCGGTAAGCGATTCTTTTTGTGGGTCTCCTGCCGCAACAAATCCATCATCAGTGTTTGAAACAACAGGTTGTTCACTTATTAGTCTCTGCTCTTCCGTAGATGAACAAGCCTCTGCTGCTTCTTCGTTTGGGCTGCCGACAGTACCCAGTAGATGGCCAAGCAATTGTTGCGCTGTTTGGTCATCCACAGGTGGGATATCATCTGAGTGGAAAGCATCCACAGTCAATTGTTGCTCTGTTTGGTCATCCACAGGTGGGATATCATCTGGGTGGAAAGCATCTACAAACAATTGTTGCGCTGTTTGGTCATCCACAGGTGGGATATCATCTGGGTGGAAAGCATCTACAAACAATTGTTGCGCTGTTTGGTCATCCACAGGTGGGATATCATCTGGGTGGAAAGCATCTACAAACAATTGTTGCGCTGTTTGGTCATCCACAGGTGGGATATCATCTGGGTGGAAAGCATCCACAGTCAATTGTTGCTCTGTTTGGTCATCCACAGGTGGGATATCATCTGGGTGGAAAGCATCCACAGTCAATTGTTGCTCTGTTTGGTCATCCACAGGTGGGATATCATCTGGGTGGAAAGCATCCACAGTCAATTGTTGCTCTGTTTGGTCATCCACAGGTGGGATATCATCTGGGTGGTAAGCATCCACAGTCAATCGTTGCTCTGTGTGGTCATCCACAGGTGGGATATCATCTGGGTGGAAAGCATCCACAAACAATTGTTGCGCTGTTTGGTCATCCACAGGTGGGATATCATCTGGGTGGAAAGCATCCACAGTCAATTGTTGCTCTGTTTGGTCATCCACAGGTGGGATATCATCTGGTGGAAAGCATCCACAGTCAATCGTTGCTCTGTTTGGTCATCCACAGGTGGGATATCATCTGGGTGGAAAGCATCCACAGTCAATCGTTGCTCTGTTTGGTCATCCACAGGATATCATCTGGTCGGAAAGCATCCACAGTCAATCGTTGTGCTGTTTGTATCCACAGGTGGGATATCATCTGGGTGGTAATTCTGGTTCAGGATTGAGTTACAAGGTGTTTTTTACACGACAATTAAAGCTATTTGTAATTACTGCTCAGTTTCAAGGTTTGGTTGGAACATTGGTAAGAATTCAAGTAACCTGACCCTACAAAAAACCCAAATCAGCCAAAAATTGAGATATGAGGTTTTGATAGGACGCTGATGAAATGAGACTGCATATTGTCAGTGAAATTCAGAAACCTCGTATCTCAATTTTGGTAGTTTTTAGAAAAATGAAAACCGTGTTTACCACAATTGATTAACTATGATGGATGTTGTTCAAGACATTGCGAGTTTAGTCCTGCATTTTGTTTAATTTTTTTAAATATATTTTGTAATACTTGAAAAGAACGAAGATACAAGGTTTTTGTCCTTAACTATATCTGAATTTGGGACTTGCGAGTTTTTCGTCAATTTACACAACCTCATTTACCCCAGACAGAAGGTCGTTAGAGATATGAGCTTTTGATGGAAGGTGGTGGGACAAATTAGAGAGCTGACTATGTATCTAACTCAAAAAGCGAGATACGAGGTTTTTGAATTTCATATTTGATATTCAACGTTGTTTGGCTGCAAAACAAAGAAGAAAAAAAGCTGGTTAGCTCCGTCAACAGATGGTTCAAAATGGAAAGCTAGTTGCCCAGTGTGCAAAAAGAACTTTGACATCACCAGCAATGGTGAGAGTTTATGCACCACAATGGTTTAACTTCTATGTTATTAAAAGGCATCAAATCATGGTCTGTTATCCGAAGACCCTATTATCGTAATTTTGGGAGGTAAGGATTATATATACTTTACATATGTTATAGAAGAATTGACAATATTTCAGATACTTTTCTTTTCTACCTAATTAAATCTAAGGGTGTGTTTTTTGTGAAAAATGGCTGGCGGCAAAAAGGTTAAAAGGTCATTGTCAGGGCCAGAAGCCCAAGCAACTGTTGGAGCTGAAGAAAGGAACGCTACCAACATTGACTGGTGTGCCAGATTGAGTCCTTGAAATTTAGTAACCTGGTCCCTGGAAAAGTCCCGGAATTTCTTTTTGCACAGATCTGTATGAACCCTGTTAATAAGCTTAAATGGTATTTAAGTTATGACGATGTTATGTAATGACATGCTTCCATTCATGGTCTAATGTATATACTATTATTTGTTTAAATCAAAATAAAACAGAAGATTGTTTTTGAAATGTGTGTGTGTTTAAATCTGAAGGAGACTGGGATTAGTGTCAAATGTTGAACTTGCCATTAGTGGTATGGGACTACACCACAGAAGACTTTACCTCATCAATCATCCCCCTCTCCCTCCCCCCCCCCCCCCCCCCTCCAGTCTGTATCGAGGAAAGCTATCACTTATGAAAATATTGTTTAAAACAGTAAAGATGAAGCAGACACCCAGCTTCCAAACACAGCAAAACTATCTTAAAGGGGCACCCTGATGGATGAGTTTTTGCAAGAAACACGTCAAGATCACCAGAAAGACGGCCTTTTCAAGGATCGGAACACTCACTTTGCTCTGGTTTCATAGAAATCAAACCGTCAAAACGGCGATTCCTCCTTGGCGGAGATGCTGGAGAGAGAAGCCCTTTTGGATGGAGGCCACTCATTGTGGTTGAAGCTTTTTCTTCTTTGTAGTGCAGTAAAAAAAAGAAAAGAAAAAAGGAGCTATTTCTTTTGTTGTGAGCGAAACTCCTTTTGGTAAACTGTATAAAATTAAAATAATAAATAAATAAAAAGACATGTATTGTGGAAATTTCGTGCAAACGATTTGGTCTTAACCCAGGCGGCCATTAGAAAAGAAATTGACTTCCAGCACCTCCGCCAAGGATGAATCGCCGGTTTGATTTATAGGAAACCAGAGCAAAGTGATGAGTTGCGATCTCTGTAAAGGGTGTTTTCCTGGTGATATCGATGTGTTTCTTGCAAAAACTAATCCGTCAGGGTGCCCCTTTGAGGCCACATCTGGGCTAAGTTCTTGTTTATAACATGCACACATACACATCACACACATCAAATTTTCGCATTAAAAATCTTCACTAAGTAGCGACATTCTGCCATTCGCAGTAAAGGGTTAGGATCAGCCTAGGGTTATTATGAAACTGGGAAGAAAAAAAAATATATACATATCCTCCGAAGTCGGAATGTGGCTGCCTACATGGCGAGGTAGTTAAAAACGGTCACACACGTAATGTTCTCATCCCTAGCTGGTTCATTTGTACCATAGTGTTCAAGTGCTTGGGCTGTTAGGATGATCCCTGGAGTCTTTAAGCCAGGGTACGACAACAACAAGAGGAAGCTGCTACTCTGCACAGCTGGGCTAAAATCTGTTCACAGTAGAAATACCTTGCCCAAGGTGTTTCCCCTCTCTCCGCACTAAAGACTTGAGGACAGCTGGAATCAGTAGGAGGAAGATCTTATAACAGGGTTTCTGAAAACGTAGAAATTGTGCATATTTACCCACTAGAACTCTCAAATCATCCCACAGAATCCGAAATGCCTTGCCCAAGGTGTTTCCCCTCTCTCCGTACAAAAGACTTGAGGACAGCTGGAATCAGTAGGAGGAAGATCTTATAACAGGGTTTCTGAAAACGTAGAAATTGTGCATATTTACGCACTAGAACTCTCAAATCATCCCACAGAATCCGAAATGCCTTGCCCAAGGTGTTTCCCCTCTCTCCGCACTAAAGACTTGAGGACAGCTGGAATCAGTAGGAGGAAGATCTTATAACAGGGTTTCTGAAAACGTAGAAATTGTGCATATTTACCCACTAGAACTCTCAAATCATCCCACAGAATCCGAAATGCCTTGCCCAAGGTGTTTCCCCTCTCTCCGTACAAAAGACTTGAGGACAGCTGGAATCAGTAGGAGGAAGATCTTATAACAGGGTTTCTGAAAACGTAGAAATTGTGCATATTTACGCACTAGAACTCTCAAATCATCCCACAGAATCCGAAATGCCTTGCCCAAGGTTTTTCCCCTCTCTCCGCACAAAAGACTTGAGGACAACTGGAATTGGGGGAAGTAGTTCTTCTACCAGGGTTTCTGAAAACGTAGAAATTGTGCATATTTACGCACTAGAACTCTCAAAATCATCCCCCAGAATCTCAAACCATGTGTGAGGTTTACCCTTTACAATCTGAAGTAGGGGTGAGACGAAGAAGAAGAGGAGGAAAACAAAGAAGAAGTAGATGAATCATGGAGAAGGGACGATCTGTGGCTCCACCATAGAATTCTCTGGGCTTAAATTTAACCCTTTCACCGCCAGCCACTTTTCAGCAAAAATGTTCCATTAATCTTACCTGGGTGGAAAAAAAAATCATCTGCAATATTGGAAATTCCTCTGTGGCATGTATAAAGTAAGGCCTACCTCCTCAAATTAAGAAAATGGCGTTTTTGGAAAGCAGACCCTGGTTTGAGGCCTTTTAGTGACATGGGTGTTAAATCATTGTGGTGCAGAAATGCAACATTGGCGGTGAAAGGGTTTTAATTAATTAACCCTTAAGAGGCCGATGTTTGTTCCGCTACTCGTCTTTGATGAAAATGATGTTTTACGTCCTCTCGACCGAAGTCATATGGGACATTTCGTCTTTCCCTGAAAGTAAAGGTTTTATACTGCCTTTCACCAGCGTCCACCGATCTTCTTCTTTCTTTCTTTCTTTCTTCTTCTTCGATCACTCAGTCTCCTGTCACATGAGCGCAGATGCGTCATGCTGCCGTTATGCGCCTAATTAAGAAACATAGGCCCAGCATGTCCGTCTTCGGCTTGATAAATGTTTTGTAAGAATTTCTAGAAGACAAAAAGGCTGGAGAATGGACCAGGTAAGATAGTAGATGACAGTAAGCAATAGGAAAAGGCAGAGTCGAAGAGAGTGACAGATTGGAGGTAGTTACAAGCACAGAACTTCCTGAAGAAGAATGGACCAGGTAAGACAGAAAGATAGTAGATGACAGTAAGCAATAGGAAAAGGCAGAGTTCAAAGAGAGTGACAGATTGGAGGTAGTTACAAGCACAGAACTTCCTGAAGGAGAATGGACCAGGTAAGACAGAAAGATAGTAGAGATGACAGTAAGCAAATAGGAAAAGGCAGAGTTGAAGAGAGTGACAGATTGGAGGTAGTTACAAGCACAGAACTTCCTGAAGGAGAATGGACCAGGTAAGACAGAAAGATAGTAGATGACAGTAAGCAATAGGAAAAGGCAGAGTCGAAGAGAGTGACATATTGGAGGTAGTTACAAGCACAGAACTTCCTGAATGAAAACCTGCTTAACCCCTTGACTGCCACCAACACATCACGTACTGACTTGATGACATCACTGATGACGTCATCAGATGAAAAGGAAGAACTCTGATATGCTGGCTTTTACTCTAACACAGTCAAGAGAGTAATATCCCCAGACGATTTTGCCAGATTGGCTCTATCAGGTGTTTTTTTTCATGGCATGATTTGCCCAATGATTTTTTCTTTAATTTCTTTGGCAGTCAAGGAGTTAACGTCCTCCGGTCTGGAACAGACACATATGGGACACTAGTAGACATAAAGATGGTGGGAACGATCCTGGAGGCAATGCGCGGAGGCAATGCACCACCAGCAAAATCCCGATTTTTTAACAATACAGATATGTATTAACGCACAGAATTTCCTGAAGGTGGGGGAACTATTTGTACTGAAAGATCCCCAAGTATCCCCAGGGGGGGCTCGGAACCAAGCCGGGGGATGGCGGATGACCCTGGTCGGACATCATCAAAGACTCTAAAAGGGTAAGATGGACTACTTAAGAGTTACGGCGAGCCAGGCTGATAGAGTTATCGTTAGTGGGGTAGTTACACCATTCACAGTGGCGCGGCTATCCAAACTCAGACTGGAATTTGAACGGGGAATTCAACTGGCCTATCGACGTGTTTTTAACCTAAATGTGTCACGCTTAAAAAGGACATAACCAGTGTTTCTGTCCTCACTACTCATAATTATAGGGAAAAGGGACCGGATGTTAGTCTTTTCTTTTCAGTGTCTTTGACATCATGTTGATGGTTTGGTTCCAGT
Source organism: Phymorhynchus buccinoides (assembly GCA_017654935.2). Lineage (NCBI taxonomy): Eukaryota > Metazoa > Mollusca > Gastropoda > Neogastropoda > Raphitomidae > Phymorhynchus > Phymorhynchus buccinoides. Next base: position 39,858,794 of record CM065707.1, on the reverse strand, counting down.
GAAAATACTATCCTTTACATCATGGGTGCAACTTGTCCTGGATGACCCTCGTCGGACATCACGATGATGGTGTGGTTCCAGTGAAGATACCGTCCTTTATATGGGTGTAACTTGTCCTGGATGACCCTCGTCGGACATCACGATGATGGTGTGGTTCCAGTGAAGATACCGTCCTTTATATGGGTGTAACTTGTCCTGGATGACCCTCGTCGGACATCACGATGATGGTGTAGTTCCAGTGAAGATACCGTCCTTTACATCATGGGTGCAACTTGTCCTGGATGACCCTCGTCGGACATCACGATGATGGTGTGGTTCCAGTGAAGATACCGTCCTTTACATCATGGGTGCAACTTGTCCTGGATGACCCTCGTCGGACATCACGTTGATGGTGTGGTTCCAGTGAAGATACCGTCCTTTATATGGGTGTAACTTGTCCTGGATGACCCTCGTCAGACATCATGATGATGGTTTGGTTCCAGTGAAGATACCGTCCTTTACATCTTGGGTGCAACTTTTCCTGGTATACAAGGATTTCCTGTTTTTGAATTTTACCAGAAAAGGAATTTCCTGTTTTTAAAACTTGTCAAACAAGATCGTTGTATGTCTACTGTATTTTTTGAAACACTTTAAAATAAACATTTGTATAAATTGTGGAAAAAGCGAACTAAAATACTTTCATAAATCATTGTTTCTTAGTCCCTTATTTCAGTGTGAGTATTGATACTCTTTGCGATCTGGGACAAGTATAAAATGGGGTTTGGCACTTTTATTTTATTTTATAGCTTTATGAATAAATTTCATCATCTGCCTTAAATGTTTTTATACAAAAAATCATTGTTTCTTCAGCTCCAGGGCTGGGACACTACCCCTGGACCCCAGCATTTCAGGTTTTTTTTTATTTTGTGTAGTTGCACCCATGTTACATGATCATATCAGATGAGATAATAGGGACGAGATGATACAGCCGTTAGACTTTTAAAGTCCCATCATTTTTTTAGTAAATGTATTTTGCTTCGTTGACAAGGTCGTCGATTGCTCAGTTTTGTTGTTGATGAATTAATCATCATATTCATATATTAGTTTATTGTAATAATTCGAATTGTCTAGCAGATTTTTGAAAGAGTTAGTACTTGGTGCTCTTTTAAGTTAGTGGGTATCTTAATTATTCCATAAACGTACATGGATGTCTTACAAGATGCCTGTTAGTGAGACTTTTATATCATTTTGATTGATTGATGGTTTATATTCCTACAGACGATATTCACTCAGAACGGAGGACCAAATATGCGTTCCTAATGAATGAAAAGCTATGTTTTACGTCTTCTCGGTCCAAATGCGTTCCTAACTTCGAGTGACAATTATAAGAACATCTAGAAATGGGACCGTATAGGTTCTGACACCAATTTTTTATAAATTAAAATCAAGCTAGCAGTGTATGAATGCCTCGTGCATGGGTGCTACTCTTTCAGTTTTACACTGATTTCAGTATTTTTAATTTTACCAGAAACTGAACTTCCTTTAAAAAAATGTAGTTCATCAAAAAAAGAAAAGAAAATTTGACCTCAAGCGATTTGGGGCGTTTTGAACTTGGTTTGTTCTATCTTGGAAGTTTACAAAGGTGTACTAATTTTACTAGGTCTAATTAATTATCAGACTCAAGCTGTCTCTGTCTATCATTTTAACTGTCTATCTCGTTATCTCTCTCTCTTAACTTGCCCCCCTGAATTGTCCGACGGGGATCTTCCCCTGTACCCTGCCGGAGCCATGGGTCCCTGGACTCCTGCCTTTCAGTTGTTTTAATATTTGGGGAGATGCACCAATGCTTGTGTGACAGACATACAGACAGACAAACACACACACACACACACACACACACACACACACACACACACACACACACACACACACACACACACACACACACTATTGAAATGGATTACATTGTGCGTTCCTCTGTGTGTCCGTATTTGATCAAAATACTGTTCTGTGCTATGACACCTAAATCACTAAACTGATCGCAACAAAAGTCAAAAAGTTTATTTTTTTAAAAACAGGGGGCACATGAAAAAATGTTACACATCACAATGAAACCAATACAGCAACACAATTCGCTTATAATCAATAAAGACAGAAACACAACGGCATAGCATGGCATACAAAGGTATATAAACTGTCACACACAACCTAACATCCGCACTTTCTGCCCCATGGCCGAAAGGCCCAAGAGGGCGTAAAACTTTATTTTCTCTCTCTAACATCCGCACATATAGCACCAGTTTACTAAACACCCAAAAAGTTGAGTTTAACCTATGAAATGGGCTCGAGAAGTAGCGCAAACATGAATGTTTAGGTTTTAGAAAGCTTTCAAAATGATTTTTATGAAACAATTAAGCTAAGCGGTTGATAATTCGACTGTTTCTTGTTTGAAATAAAGAGTGGAACTGTATAGCATTTGGTCTTTTCTGGTAATAATTTCACAGATATCTTTTCCTTACATCCTGGAAAGCAGGACATTCAAAAAATGTACTGGAAATTGTCACCCACTCAGCACAAGAAGATCGAACTTAGAACAGAATCTTTCATTATGATGCGGAATGCTTTGAATTCTGCCTGTTTGTATTGGTAGTTTATGGTTCAACGTTCTAAATTTCACCAAAGACACTTAGAACAGAATCTTTCATTATGCGGAATGCTTTGAATTCTGCCTGTTTGTAGCCTATTGGTAGTTTATGCTTCAACGTTCTAAATTTCACCAAAGACACTCTCTATAGTCTATGATTTCACAACTAAAATTGCGAAGTGTTCTGGCAGAACGAAACTTGATACAGTGGTTCTTTACGCCTCTTAGTTGCGGCGTGTGATGTCGGATTCACAGAACGGCAAGCCATATGAACACAATCCCACTGAATCAAATTTGAATATTGTCAAAAATACTGATTATTTCAAAGACAACGGGTGGATTTAACCAAAGTAGGTACAGTGAAAAGGTGTTGCCTAACAAATTTCTTTTTTGTGTGTGTGTAAAATATTTAATTTCTCAATATTACTAGGCATACAGGAACAATTTAAAAAACACAACAACAAAAAAACACCACCAACAACAACAAACAGAACCCCCCCAAAAAAACCACCCCAAAACAACAACCCCCAAACCCACCCACTACTCACCAAAAACAAACAACAAAAACCCTCCAAAACACAATGACCTCATAATCCTAATTGACAATGTAGTTATTTTTTGTCTTGAACTGGGAGTACATTTTAAATGGCTCTGCCGTCTTATTTATTTATTTATTTTCTTTTTTCTTTTTCTTACTTTCTTATATTATTGGATGTCAACTTGTCAGTAACAAAACTTCTGGATAGGTGTTTCACCCTGATACACCATCATTACTTTTGTCGGAGTACAAAATACAAAACGGAAGAGCTACAAGACGATGCGCATGCGCATTTAATGTCAACACATGATGGCGGCCTTCAAAGCAAGGTAATCGGGCAGACGATAAATAGAAACGCCCCTCGATTATTATGGAGTTTGTTTTTGTACGTTATTTTCATTAAACTTTAAAATTCATGTTCTGTGCAGGCTGAAAAAGTTCGAGGACTTGTTGAATGCGGACAAGGTCGACCTAGCCAAGCTTCGGAAAGAGTGCTTTCAAGGTAAGTTTTACTTCGCACCGTGCATGGTCCATGTCTGATGTTAGACTACAGAGACTTCCATTTCCTAGTAATAGTATCAGTCGCAATAGCTGCATATTAAACTTCCTTGTTTAATGCCACTGGCTATAATAACTGGAGGCTGTGTGGCTTGCATTTCTGGCCTTAAACAAACGTTCTAAGAAAGGATTTAAATAACAAAAGTCTTATAAAGGCAGTGAATGCTACTGCCAGAAAAGACTGTCAGTAAGAGCTCTAAACTAATAAGTGGTTGAGGGTGGTTGGGGAAAGCTACAGGATTAATGCTAAGCTAGGTCAATTCAATCTTTGAACATCCTACTTTAGTTTAGCTTTAACTTAAGTAGCAACCAGCACGAAAACAAAGTAACAAACGAGAAAGGGTGTAAAAGGGAATCACGTCGGGGGCTGGATCAGCGAGACCCGACTGGCTGGGTCATCTTTGTAGAGTAGGTTTTTGTTTTATTTTGTCTCTTTTTGATGCCCGACTTCGGACATCGACCGCATATACTGATAAAGTATCATATAATCAAACTGATGATTGTGGATTCAGGATACTCAACGGGAGAAGAAGAAGGGCTGCGATGCCCACTTCTTGCCCTGAACTACTACTAGAAAACTACTACTACTGGTGTAGAAGGAGGGTAAGAGAGGGAGA
>CM065707.1:39819458-39849458 GCA_017654935.2 Phymorhynchus buccinoides | reverse complement strand
AGGGTCACTAAATCTTCATTGTCCGGAGGAAAGTTCAAATGATTGGCGCGGTCCGGTGGACTTAGCTGTTGTCAGGTTCCTCCGTGGTGATCGGCGAGTGCTGGGTTGGCTGGGCTTGCTCGTCAGATGAGAGTAGCTCCCAGTCGTTCCGGTTACGGCTTCGCGGGATGGCACGGTTCAAGCATGGTCTCCTCGCGGATTCTGGGTGCGGGTCGTCTTGGCGGCGGTCCCGTCTTGGTGCTTGTGGAGTCCGGGTAAATCGTCCTGCCCACGATGCCCTGCTGATAATCACAGGAGAAGGTGGATGTAGATCTCTATGGCTTAGAGACAAGGGGCTTCAGTCGGCAGGGCATTAGTGAATCCCAACCGGCTAGAACCCTTGTACAATAGCACTAGTTAATAAATAAACTGAATTTCAGTTAACAAACTGAGATCAGAAAAACATAAAAGGTGATCAATCCAACATCACTCTCCATCCAACACCTGGAAAGGAATGGTATCATAAAGTGCAAGATTGCACCATAGGTTTCCTACTAAAAATAGACAAAAGGGTTAGTAGGCATAAACTCCGGTTCTGGTACCAAAAGTGTTAAAGTCAAAAACACACACACACACAAATAATCAGTGCACATAAATAGAATAGAATGTTTACCACTTCTTTTCTATAACATATCTATCTACTCCTTATTCATCATTGAACATAGGATCTAGATCAAAACTTGTCAAACAAACCAGATCTCAATCACCTGCCATCAATAATACTCACTAATTGGGCTATAACTGGCTGGGAGAGGGTGAGTCTGCAATGTTGCTCTAGCTAGGTTTCAGCGTCTTGTGTGAAAAACTTTTTCTCACCACTCCAATTATAGCCTTCACTTTCAAACAATGAAAGCCTGTCATTGGTTTATGAAAAACTTTTTCTCACCACTCCAATTGTAGCCTTCACTTTCAAACAATGAAAGCCTGTCATTGGTTTATAGCAGTCGACACATCACAAGATGATGCTATAATTTTATGCATACTAGTACCGAACAATCACGCGCCGTTACATCCTTATCACGTGCCAACATTCAAATCCTTCTTGTGATTGGAAAGGACGAGTTGTCTCCAAAGGGAGCCGACTGTTGATATCACTATCTCGTGATGGGGAGATAGATCTTGCTTCAAAGAGACAAGTGCCTTAATCGGTTTCTGTTTGAAGCTGCTGGCGGCTGGTCGAGAAAAGAAAAGGAGAGAGGGTGGGGGTGGGGGGTGGGGAGGGGAGAGGGGGGGGGTGTAGATAAGAAATAAAGAAAGCGGGTCGCGCGGGACACTTACGTCACACTGACGGGGCTCTGCCCCTGTACCCTGCTGGGGCCATGGGTCCCTGGACCCCTGCCTTTCATTTTTTGTTCATTTTGGGGAGTTGCACCCCATGTGTGTGTGTGTGTGTGTGTGTGTGTGTGTGTGTGTGTGTCAGCACAAATACAATGTATGTAAAAATGATCAAGTGACTTTAAAAGAAAAACAACAAAATGTGTTGAATTGTTGTTTTGCTGTTGTTGTTTAGTTCATGTAGAAATGAATGCAAACACAACTGAGCATCCCCTGTGGGGATACCGGGGGGCCTTTCAGTACAAACAGTCCCCCTGCATTCTGGAAGTTCTGTGCTTGTAACTTCCTTAAACCTATCTCTTACTTGGACTCTGCCGTTTCTTTCGTTTACGGTCATCAGCTGATTTACTGAATTGGCTCATTCTCTGGCCTCTTTGCTAAAAAAAAGAAAGAAAAAAGTTTAAATCCTCAATTGCTGAGAAAATCTGAGTGAAATTGTCATGAGAATAATTAGACAGTTGGCAAAATGGTCTGCAAATATGGTCTTCTAACTCTTCTGCGTTCCCAGGCCAATTTGCCATAATGGGTAAGGTAATTATTGCAGGATTTTTCAGTTTTCACTGGTCTCCCCCTGCATTCAGCCGATTATTATTATTTCGGAGGTACTTATAGTCACAGAAAAATCTATGTGAAAGAGGTTTTTTTTTGGAAAGGCGTCGCAGAGAGGCGCGCCAATAAGTCAAAAAAATAGTAGATGATAGAAAGCAAAGGAAAAATGCAGAGTCAAAGAGACTGGTAGATTAGGGAAGTTACAAGGGTTTAACGTGTCCAGAAGTACATGGGCACACAGGACCTCGGTTTTTTCATCCGAAAGACTCCCCGGTCAGACCCCATGGCCTAGTGAGATATGGTAAAACTCTCTTGTTGTTGGTTTGCAAAAAAATTGCAGGATTTTTCCCCTTCGCCTGATGACCTTATTAGTGATGGATGTCATTGTCATATATCTAAGTGGAAATGGCAGTCAAGGGGTTAAACCACACTTTGCTCTGAGCTCAGGACTCCAAAATGGGAATGTTTTTAGCTGAAGGCAGTGAAGAGACCTACAGGAAACTGGGCCTGTAATCATGACTGCATCTCAGACAGTCAACACTGGTAGCAGTATGTAAACTAGGCTAAACAGACAGTCGTTTTGGGAGTTTAGTCTAATTTACATACTACCCCTCCCCGTGGGGATACCGGGGGTCTTTCGTAAAAATAGTTCCCCCACCTTCTGGAAGTTCTGTGCTTGTAACTTCCTCTAAGCTGCCACTCTCTTTGACTCTGCCTTTTCCCTTTGCTTGCTGTCATCTACTATTCTGTATTTGTGACCTATTGGCCCAGCCTCCTGCCTTTTTCAACAAAATCTTCCAAATAATGTTTCTCCTTTGAGCTCCTCCGAAATCGGAATGTGTCGGCTGTACGCAGCGGGGAGACCAGTGAAAACTGAAAACCGGACACATACGTATCTTACCCATTATGGCCATATGGCCTGGGAACGCAGAAGAAGAAGAAGAAGAAGAAGAACATACTACCCGTGTTGACCGTGTGGGACGCACTCATGACCACAAGGCCTGAGGTAGAAGAAAATCCCCAGTTTAATGTTCTCCACCCTGAACCATGTACATGCGGAACATTTTTACATATGAAGATAGTGGGTTGATCCTGGAGGTACTGACATTCCAGGAAAGTCCTGTTTTTTAAAGACCCAGTGATGCACCACGATTAAGTCCCTTGTTTTTTTCTGGGTTGCTGTGACGACCCACATGCAAATTTCCCCAACTTCAAATTGAGGCTGCTCTTTAAACTGATGTTTCGGTTTGAATTTGGGGCCATTTATATGGGAGTCAGACCTGGTCAAAACAAGATTTTTTTCCAGTTATAAGAGGGAAAACACGTGAAACCCGTGATTTTGACACGTGATCTGGTGGATCTTTAATAAGACTATGAGGAAACTGAAGTGAAGACAGAAGACAGGACACACTATGCTCGCGGCCTGGTAACACGGATAAAAAAGAAGTTAATGTATAAAGTTGTTTTGTATTGCCGGTGCATTGTGTCATTGTGTTTGTCAATACTACCGTATTTTCCGGTCTACAAAGCGCACCATTGTCTAAGCCCCGTCCCCTGAGTTTTATTAAAATTCTACCGGTAACGCCTAGTAACGGTAACGCCAAGTACTGGTAACGCTGAACAGATTTAAAGCGATTCGCCCTGTTTCTCGTTGGCGCTGCTCTGAGAGTGACGCGCTCTCCCGATTCTCTTCAAATTTGCTGCCAGGCTTTAAGACAGCAAATTTGAAGCGATTTGGTCGAAAAATGGCGGAGTTGTAAGGCACGTTTTGTGTTTCAGACACACAGACAGACAGACAGACTTTGCCTTTTTATTATATGATTCTGGAGAAAAAAACAATGATAAAGCCGTATTCAGTGTCTAAGCCGCAAGAGACTGTTTCAGTTCAAACTGTGATCATAAACTGTTCAGTGATGACACATGTGCATAAAGTGGTGCAATTTAGTGGTCAGATTGTGATATCGTCGATTACATTCTTCAGTTTCGGCATGAGAATGGTTCGTTTTTACCGAGATTGACGATGTCAACACGCACAGGCTGGAGTTGACGACCAGCGTAAGATATGGAAGGGGAAATATTCACAAATTAGCCGCAATCGTTGTTTTAGCCGCAGGGGTCAAAGTTGAAGAAAAAAGTAGCGGCTTATAGCCTGGAAAATACGTTATACTGCTGTATGTCTTGTTTGTACTGATTTGTCAAGTAATGTAAACTGTTTTCTTGATGCATTCTTGTAGCTGCTGCTCAACTTTCTTCCTTTGGAGAAGGCCGAATGGGAGAAAGAGAAAGGGAGACAGAGGTTGGTACAGTGTGTGTGTGTGTGTCACTGTGTGTGTGTGTGTGTGTCACTGAGTGTGTGTCACTATGTGTCTGTCACTGTGTGTGTGTGTGTCACTGCATGTGTGTGTGTGTGTGTCACTGTGTGTGTGTCACTGTGTCACTCTGTGTGTGTGTGTGTGTCCAAGAGGAGGATGGTGGAGTGTGTTGTGCGTGTGTGCCTGTTTCTGTGAGAGAGGGTGAGAAAGAATTATGCAATGGTTATGTTGTGTATTAACATTTTAAGCCCCTTATAGCCTGATTCCGCCCATGACATCCATTACTTTCTCCTACCAAGCCGTCTAAAACACTATGTGTACACCCACTGTGTTATGTATTTTGTGAGTTAAAATTGCAATATCAAAAAATCAAAAATATCACATAACAAAAAAAACATTGCAAGTTAAACATTCTTCATTTATACACAAACCCTGAACATTTGAAGTCAATCCATCAAGTAGTTATTTTTTAATATATTTTGGTGCAAAGTACCCCATTTCGGGCCCAGTTTACCAACATTAATTTGGTGGTTACAGGGAGTAGAGAATCATTTTAATCGGGGTTACAAGTGTATTAAGTGTATGTATGTGTGTGTGTTTGCATGTATGTGTGTGCCTAGACGTGTTAGGTTTTTACTTGCTAAGTTTCTGATTGACTAATGATTTTTAACAAAAAGTATTTTAACCAAAAAAACTTTGATCTTGTTTTACCTTGTTTTTTACCCCTGGTGTGATGCAACATGGTGACAGCCCCTATGTTGTCGACGGGGCTATCATTTTAATCTTATTCTTAATCGTGGTGGTGGTGGTGGGTGTGTTATTGTGTCTCTGTGTGTGATGATTCTGCCTTATTTAAGTTTAACCCTTTCGCCACCAGCCATCTTTCAGCCAAAAATGTCTACCTGGATAAAGAAAGTTTGCATCTGCATTACTGTGAATCCCCCTTTTGACATATATGAAGTAAGGACTTTCCTTATTTCCAATGCATAACAGCAAAAGGCCATTGGATAACAGATCCTGATTTCATGCCTTTTAGTGGCGTGGGTGTTAAATCAGTGTGGTGCAGAAATGCCACGTCGGCGGTGAAAGGGTTAAGTAAGATAAACTTGTGAATTGTTTTTCCCCCATCTATCAATGCGTTAACCCTTTCATCGCCACTGTCATCTCTTGGCACCACAATGATTGAACACCCATGTCACTAAATGGCATCAAATAAGGGTCTGATATCCAGTGACCTTATGTTCTTAAATGCTTTTAATTTTTGTTGTTGTTAAGCGCATAGAGCTCCACATTTGGTGGAGGAGTGCGCTATATAAATGATTCACTATTATTATTATTATTATTATTATTATTATTAATAATTTGAGTGCTAAGGATAAGCCCTAGTTTATGCATGTCACAGAGGAATCCCCAATATTGCAGACAGAATATTTTCTCTACCCGGGTAAGTTAAATTCTTTTTCTTTGTTCGCTCAGACAGTTTCCTGTCACAGGAGTGTAGATGCATCATGCTGCCGTTATGCGCCTAACTAAGAAATAGTTAGGCCCAGCATGTCCGACCGGCTGAAGAAATCTTTGTAAGAATTTATAGAAAAAAGGCAGGAGAATGGACCAGTAAGACAGAAAGATAGCAGATGACAGAAAGCAAATGGAAAAGGCAGAGTCAAATAGAGTGACAGATTAGAGGAAGCTACAAGCACAGAACTTCCAGAAGGTGGGGGAACTATTTGTACGAAAGAACCCCCGGTATCCCCACCGGGGGGTGGGGGTGTAAGTTGAATGGAAAGCTTTGGCTGAAAAACGGCTGGTGTTGAAAGGGTTAAGACAACTTTTTACTCACATATTTTAAATAAATTATTTTGTGGTCTCTTCAGGGCAGCGTACAAGAATTTCATCCACGATTTGATCATCATGCCGGGCCAGAAGGCCAGGTCCAACCTCTCAGCTAACGGGACTCTGGAAGACCATGTCAGTGTGGACCAAAAAGAGGAGCCCTGGGCTTCACTTTGGAATTCTTTGTCTCTCTGTGTCTTGTCTACCAGTCTGTCATCCTCCCCCCCCCTCTCTCTCTCTCTCTCTCTCTCTCTCTCTCTCTCTCTCTCTCTCTCCCACTTTCTCTCCCTCTCTCTCTCTCTCTCTTTCTCTCTCTCTCTCTCTCTCTCTCTCTCTCTCTCTCTCTCTCTCACTTTCTCTCTCTCTCTCTCTCTCTCTCTCTCTCTCTCTCTCTCTCTCTCTCTCTCTCTCTCTCTCTCTCTCTCTCTCTCTCTCTCTCTCTCTTCTCTCTCTAATTTCCTACTCTCTCTCTCTCTCTCTCTCTCTCTCTCTCTCTCTCTCTCTCTCTCTCTCTCCAGGATTTTTTTTAATTTCCTAGGAACATCCATGTATTTTGAATAGTGTTGTTGCCTTTCTTGTTTCTTTTATTATTATTATTATTTTCTTTTTAATTACATATTTGTTTTATTTTGTTTATTTATTTGGTCACAGGAGTGTAAAAAAAAGTAGTATTAGGCTTATCTCATTACCTTGTATAAATTAAACTCTGTTCATTCATTCTCTCTCTCTCTTTTTCTGTCTGTCTATCTCTCTCCGACTGTCTCTCTCTGATTCCTTGTATTGTAGGCACACCTGCACACTTGAGTGCGCACGCACGCAGGCATGTATGTGTGTTAAGTGTTTTAGGGAGAGAAGAGTTTTCAATTTTTTTCGACCTCCTTGCAAGTAAATCAGTGGTTTGGAATAAAAAAAATTTGTTTTTCAAATCTCTCTTCTCGTTCTAAGTCTTTCTATTCTACTTTTTTTGTGAATACCATATTTTACGAACTATAAGCCGCACCTGATTATAAGGTGCACCCCCCAAATTTTTACACAGAATTCAGATTGTGTTATCATAGTTTCTTACTATATTATCAGTCACATTATAAGGCGCAGGGGTCTCAGTCTGGGAAAAAAAAGTATCGCCTTATAGTCCGAAAAATATGGTAGTACATGTTTGGCCATTTGTTTCCATGGCGTCTTTGTTTATTTTCAGAAATTTCTAACTTTTGATTATCAATATTTTTATTGTCCATTTTGCAGGAAATTCTTTCTGCAGCAATAAAACAATCAACAAAAGAACACAAGAAGACAGAGACATAGTACATGTATGTGGATAAGCCAAAAAATGAAATATGCGACTATTTTAAACACTGTGCGCACATACAATTCTTGGTCACACACACACACACACCACACACACACGCACATACACACACACACACACGCACACATATACACACACAACACACATATCATGTGCATGCATACAACCATTTATCTACCCATCCATCTAACTTATACATATATACACATATGTTTACACATACATACAAACATACAACTTCCATTCACAAGTTATATGAAATAATTACAAAATCTTTTTTGTGTAAGATTTGGCAAGGTGGGCCTTTATAATGAAGTGCGCCTCATAGTCCGAAAAAATATAGCTTGCCGAGAAAGAATGAATGACTATTTAACAAAATATATATATATCTACAGCCGCTGAATCCCAACCCAGACAGTGAGTGGCAGGAGGATTTCAAGGATAACGAGATGTTGGTGCAGATTGACAAAGACTGCAGGTGAGTTGACAACAGTGTGCATGTGTGTATGTTTGTTCGTAGGAAAGAGTATGCTGTGATAAAAAAAAGTTTGACTGCTATTTACTAGCAAAAAATCATCAAGATCAAACAACAATACTTCCCCTCTACAGTCCAATGCGTAAATGATACAACCAAGTCAACAAGTCAACAAAAAGGCATCAAATCAGGGCCTCTTATCTGTATACCCTATTTTCTTAATTTTGGGAGGTAATGATAGGCCTAATGTTATACAAATCACAGAGGAATTCCCAATATTGCAAATAATGTTGGTTTTTTCCAAGTTAAGTTTAATGGTATTTTTGGGCAGAAAAATGGCTGGTGGCGAAAGGGTTAAATGGGAAATCCTGTAAAAAAATAATTGTTGCGGTTTTCTGCGTGCAGGCGTTTGTGCCCGGACCTGTTCTTCTTCCAGCGGGCGACGGAGTTTCCGTGTGAGGAGATCACCAAGGCTGGCTCCAATGTGGAGACGCTCAGGAAAAGGGTGGAGCACTGTGTCCTCAAGTCTGAAACCGTGGCCAGGAATAGGAGCGGCATCACTTTCAACGTGAGTCGTAGCTGTTTGTTTCAATGCGTCCTCAAGTCTGAAACCGTGGCCAGGAATAGGAGCGGCATCACTTTCAACGTGAGTCGTAGCTGTTTGTTTCAATGCGTCCTCAAGTCTGAGACCCTGGCCAGGAATAGGAGCGGCATCACTTTCAACGTGAGTCATAGCTGTTTGTTTCAATGCGTCCTCAAGTCTGAGACCCTGGCCAGGAATAGGAGCGGCATCACTTTCAACGTGAGTCATAGCTGTTTGTTTCAATGCGTCCTCAAGTCTGAAACCGTGGCCAGGAATAGGAGCGGCATCACTTTCAACGTGAGTCGTAGCTGTTTGTTTCAATGTGTCCTCAAGTCTGAAACCGTGGCCAGGAATAGGAGCGGCATCACTTTCAACGTGAGTCCTAGCTGTTTGTTTCTTCTTCTTCTTCTTCTTCTTCTTCGATCGCTCAGACAGTTTTGCATGAATAGTTCCCCCACCTTCTGGAAGTTCTGGGCTTGTAGCTTCCTCTAATCTGTCACTCTCTTTGACTCTGCCTTTTCCCTTTGCTTACTGTCATCTACTATCTTTCTGCCTTACCAGTCCATTCTCCTGCCTTTTTTCACGAAACACTTTCAAAAACATTTCCTCCAGCCGAAGTCGGACTTGCTGGGCCTATCTATTTCTTAGTTAGGCGCATAACGGCAGCATGACGCATCTACGCTCATAATTGACAGGAAACTGTCTGAGCGATCGAAGAAGAAGAAGTTTTTGCCCAAATCGGTTTGTATGTGAAGAGCCTAAAGAAACCAGTGGCAGTGTTTCGTTAAATCTGAGACCGTTGCAAGGGATTGGAGTGGAATCACTTTCACAGTGAGTGCCTACTGCTGATGTTATATTAGTGTTAATAGTGATTAACCTGTGTTTTTTAACTGATTCAGTTCTAGTGTGAAAACTGAGAAAAAGAGTGGAGTGTTGTGTCCTTAATTAAATCTGAGACTGTAGCAAGGAAGAGAAGTGGCATGTACCCATGTTTTTTTCAAAAGAGCATTGTTGTTATTTTCCGTTGATGTTGTTTCAGGTATCAGAATTGTTAGAGGATCTGCTAATTTCAGAGGATTCATTTCTGACAGAGGATTGGTTTCTACTGTCAAAGGTTTTGGCTTTTCATTGAATGTTATCTTTTCTGTTAAATAGCATTTTGAAGTGATTTCTCACTGCATTAAGCCTTCTCAGTCTTGTTGGGAACTGATTTCAGCGTTGTCCCTCTACTGTCTGGGGCCTTGGTGACTCGTGCACCGCAGTTTTCAGAGGATTGGACTTCTGACTATTCTGATGCCTGTGTTTATGTCCATGCTGTTATCTTTGCCTACCAGCGCTCTAACACGCGGCGGACGTCGACGGAGGAGTACCTGACTCTGAAGGAGGGGGAGGAGGCCCACTGGGAGGTGGTGGAGAGAGTCCTCTTCATCTACGCCAAACTCAACCCGGGCCTGGCATACGTTCAGGTCAGGGGGGGCAAAACTCATGGGTGAAAGTCAATCAGGAAAAAAAAGAAAGAAAGTCAGTTAGGCATACTCTTCAAATCAGGAATGAAAAAAAGAAAGAAAGTCAGTCAGGCATACTCTTCAAATCAGGAATGAAAAAAAGAAAGAAAGTTAGTCAGGCATACTCTTCAAATCAGGAATAAAAAAAAGAAAGAAAGTCAGTCAGGCATACTCTTCAAATCAGGAATGAAATAAAGCTGATAAAAGGAATCTTTGGGAATGGTCATCTTGTCGTCTGGATCTACAATCTTATAAAATACAAGGGAAATGTATGCTGATGACATTGACGGCCGACAGACACATGACAGGAGACATGCAGTACTTACCCACCACCCCCACCCCCACATACCGTAATTTTCGGACTATAAGGCGATATTTTTTTCTCTAATTTCGACCTATGCGCCTAATAAACGAGGGCGCCCTATGAGTGAACAAAATCGTGAGAAGAGAGGCAACGATTGCCGTACTCAGTACAGTCTACTGTGAGTCACAACATCGAAAGTGGTAACGAGTCGCCGATACGACGAATACTCACGTTAAAATGCTTCAAAATCCCTGTTATCGTCTGAGATGCCGTCCAACAGATGCCACAACCCTTCATTGGATGTAAAGCATTGTTGTAGAGCTTAAAATGCCATAATTCTACCAGTTTTCGCGAAGAATTGTCCAACCACAACAACCGGAAATCACAAAAACGGAAGTTTCGATTATTTGAGAAGGGAGCCAACTCTCGTTTATGACAGCAGTAATGGCGGTCGGTAAGCGTTTACAGGACATGTACGGGCTTCAAACTTCGACTTTGTTTTGTGAGGTGTGTATCGCCTTATAAACGAGGGTGCCTTTTACTTGGATTTGTTCAGATTTTTCTTGAAAATTGTCCTATTCGCCTTATACACTGCAGCGCCTAATGAGCTGAAAAATACGGTACACTACACAGACACACAAACACATTGGAAATATGTGCTCGCTTTAGGAATGGAGGCAGTGTTGCTCAGGAAAAAACACAACAACACAACATTCACAGAACATTGAACGTCATTTCAGGAAGGAGATAACTTTTCACTTTCACCTGGGAGAATTTTTCATTTTAACCTGAGGAGAATGTTTCACTTTCACCCAAGAGAGTTTTTTGCTTTCACCTAAGAAAATTTTCAGTTTCACCTGAGATAATTTGTCACTTTTACCAGAAACAATTTTTCAGTTTCACCTGAGATGATTTTTCACTTTCACCAGAGAGAATGCTTCACTTTCACCTGGGATATTTTTTCACTTTCACTTGAGATTTTTTTCTTCATTTTAACCCGAGATAATTTTTCACTTTCACCTAAGTGTGTGGTTTTTTTTTTTAACTTTCACCTGAGAGAATTTCACCTAAGAGATTTTTTTCCACTTTCACCTGAGATAATTTTTCACTTTCACCCTTTGTTCCTTTTGTGGTAGTATTGTCTTGCTCTCTTTTGACACAAATACGTAACAAACAGAATTTAAAATTTAATTTTTACATTAGATGATGATTGAATGAATAATGTGTATGTTAGCCCAATTGCGTGTTAATCAGTGAATGTGAGCGCCTTGAGTTTAATTCTAAAGAAAGGCGCTATATAAATACTATGTATTATTATTATTTATTAAAATTTAAGAAACCTTACTTTCCCTTTTTCAGGGGATGAACGAAATCATCGGCCCCATCTACTACACCTTCGCCACAGACCACGATCAGGACTGTCGAGGTGAGGGGAGACGATTAAGAGGAAACTAATTGGACAAAGCGTTGATTGTCAGGCATTACCTTCCACCCATGGGGATACCAGGGGGGTCTTTTGTATAAATAGTTCCCACACATTCTGGAAGTTCTGTGCTTGTAATCTGTCACTCTCTTTTCCCTTTGCTTACTGTCATCTACTATCTTTCTGCCTTACCAGTCGGACATGCTGGGCCTAACTATTTTTTAGTCGCATAACGGCAGCATGACACATCTGCACTCATAATTGACAGGAAACTGTCTGAGTGATCAAAGAAGAAGAAGAAGAAGGCATTACCTTTCTTCTTCTTTTTGTTCTTCTTCTTGTTCTTCAGTTTCCTGTCAATTATAAGCGCAGATGCATCATACTGCAGTTATGTGCCTAACTAAGAAATACTGTATTTTACGGACTATAAGACGATACGTTTTTCCTGGACAGAGACCCCTGCGACCCTTATGATGTGACTGATAATATAGTAAAAAAAACGGCAAAGGTCAAGATGTGCCACCCCCCCTACATTTCTCGGTTAATTGTATTTTTTCATTATTGCCTTTCTTACCATACATAAAGCTGTATTTTAGGAACATTTTTAGCTAATAACCTTTTTGGAATACTAACCCTAGCCCTAAGCCTAACCCTACCCCCCACCCTATAAGACGGAAAAACGCAACGAACCACAACTGTGACAAATCGCGGTGTACTGGGGGGTAGGGTTAGGGTTAGGGATAGGGTTAGTATTCCAAAAAGGTTTTTAGCTAAAAATGTTCCTAAAATACAGCTTTATGTATGGTAAGAAAGGCAAAAACGGAAAAATAGAATCAACCGAGAAATGCAGGGGGGGTGGCACATCTTTACCTTTACCTAAAAAACTATAATAACACAATCTGAATTTTGTGTAAAATTTGGGGGTTGCACCGTATATTCAGGTGCGGCTTGTAGTCCGTAAAATACGGTAGTTAGGCCCAGCAAGTCCGACTTCGGCCGGAGGAAATCTTTTTGAAAGTATTTTTTGAAAAAAGGCAGGAGAATGGACCGGTAAGGTAAGGCAGAAAGATAGTAGATAACAGTAAGCAAAGGGAAAAGGCAGAGTCAAAGAGAGTGACAGATTAGAGGAAGCTACAAGCACAGAACTTCCAGAAGCTGGGGGGGGGGGGTCTATTTATGCAAAAGACAGGGGGTGTGTGTGTGGGGGGGGGGTACCTTTCTGGTTCTGGTGTGTCATGTTCCTGTGGAACTGGGAGAGCGCACTAAGACTGGTAGAGGAAATAAGAGAAATTATCAATTTCCTCATTATGAAATTTAAAAGAGACCGGTTAGACTCGATCTGAGAAAATGATCTAGAGACATATCTTTCCTGTCTTGTTTAAACCAAAAACCATCACTCAGGGCTATGACATCAAAAGGTATGACATCATCAATGACATCATCTATGACGAACGCTGTTCATCAACAGAGCAGTGTAGAGGTAAAAGGTCGGCTACTCTACATATAATTCGATCCCAATACGAAACGATTGTGACGATGTCTGTGAGTCATGATTCACGTGAATTACCTCCATCTAAAAATACTTCTACTTTCGCTCACTATGCCCAAGTAGACCTTAATACACGAGTATACTTAGAGAGTGTGTGTGTGTGTGTGTGTGTGTGTGTGTGTGTGTGTGTGTGTGTGTGTGTATGTGTGTGTGGTCTATGATATTTGAATTTTGTTAAATGATGTTTGTATTTTTGCTTGATCTTGAAAACTTAATATGTTTTTCCCCATTTTTGCTTATTTGCATTGTTTCTTGTTTTCTTGTTATTTGATAGTCATGGTTAGTTTTTTTCCTCCTTGAGGGCATGGTGTAAAGAAGCGAAAGCTTATCTGTTTACCCTCATTAAAAAACATTCGTATTCGTATTCGTAATCAAATAAAATGTCTGATACAAAAACCAAGCACTCCCACCCCCATCTCCTTCAAATAGGTACTGTTAGGTGACTCTGATAGCATTACTAGTTGTGTGTGTTTTTTAAGGATGGAGATTCTCTTATCAGGTCTTTATTAATTAACCCTTTCACCACCAGCCATATTTCAGCCAAACGAATTTCCATTAAATTTACCTGGGTAGAGAACAAAATCCATCTGCAGTATTGGGGATTCTTCTGTGACATATATAAAATAAGGTCTATCCTTACTTCCCAAAACTAAGACAATAGGGTCTTTGGATAATAGACCCCAATTTGATGCCTTTTAGTGACATAGGTGTTAAATCACTGTGGTGCTAAAATGCGACTTTGGCGGTGAAAGGGTTAATACTAAAGGTTTGTGATGTGTGACAGAAAACGCAGAGGCGGATTCCTTCTTCTGCTTCACCAGCCTGATGGCTGAAATCAGAGACAGCTTCATCAAGTCCCTGGATGAAACACAGTGTGGAATAGGTGAGATAGAGAGAGAGACAGAGACAGATCAGAGACAGCTTCATCAAGTCCCTGGACGAGACACAGTGTGGAATAGGTGAGATAGAGAGAGAGAGAGAGAGAGAAAGAGAGAGAGAGAGAGAGAGCAGAGAGAGATCAGAGACAGCTTCATCAAGTCCCTGGACGAGACACAGTGTGGAATAGGTGAGATAGAGAGAGAGAGACAGAGAGAGATCAGAGACAGCTTCATCAAGTCCCTGGATGAGACACAGTGTGGAATAGGTGAGATAGAGAGAGAGAGACAGAGAGAGATCAGAGACAGCTTCATCAAGTCCCTGGACGAGACACAGTGTGGAATAGGTGAGAGAGAGAGAGAGAGAGAGAGAGACAGAGAGAGATCAGAGACAGCTTCATCAAGTCCCTGGACGAGACACAGTGTGGAATAGGTGAGAGAGAGAGAGAGAGACAGAGAGAGAGAGAGATCAGAGACAGCTTCATCAAGTCCCTGGATGAGACACAGTGTGGAATAGGTGAGAGAGAGAGAGAGAGAGACACAGAGAGAGAGAGAGATCAGAGACAGCTTCATCAAGTCCCTGGATGAGACACAGTGTGGAATAGGTGAGAGAGAGAGAGACAGAGAGAGAGAGAGAGAGAGGGAGAGAGACAGATCAGAGACAGCTTCATCAAGTCCCTGGACGAGACACAGTGTGGAATAGCTGAGAGAGAGAGAGAGAGATCAGAGACAGCTTCATCAAGTCCCTGGATGAGACACAGTGTGGAATAGGTGAGAGACAGAGAGAGACAGAGAGAGAGATCAGAGACAGCTTCATCAAGTCCCTGGATGAGACACAGTGTGGAATAGCTGAGAGAGAGAGAGAGAGAGAGAGAGAGAGACAGACACAGAGAGAGAGAGACAGATCAGAGACAGCTTCATCAAGTCCCTGGCGAGACACAGTGTGGAATAGGTGAGAGACGGAGAGAGAGAGATCAGAGACAGGAGAAAAGGGAGAGAGAGGAGGATGTTATATCAAGTTCTGACCGGCCTTTGAAGCATTTGGTTTAACAGCGTCAGAGGCTCTTACACTGTGAGGCTCCACTCTGTGTCTCATCCAGGGACTTGATGAAGTGTGTCTGTGGTTGCTTACAGACATGATCTGAAAGGGAGAGAGAAGAGGATGTTATCAATTGATGCATGGTTTTTGAATGTCAGGAGTATTGGTGCAAGCCCGGTAAACAGTCTGTGTGTGCTGTGTGTGTGTGTGTGTGGTGTGTGTGTGTGTGTGTGTGTGTGTGTGTGTGTGTGTGTGTGCGTCTGTGTGGTGTGTGTGTGTATGTGTGTGTGTGTGTGTCTGTCTGTGGTGTGTGTCTGTGGTGTGTGTATGTGTCTGTGGTGTGTGTCTGTGGTGTGTGTATGTGTGTGTGTGTGTCTGTGTGGTGTGTGTGTGTAGTGTGTGTGGTGTGTGTGTTGGTGTGTGTCTGTGTGGTGTGTGTGTTGGTGTGTGTCTGTGTGGTGTGTGTGTGTGTGTGTGTGTGTGTGTGTGTGTGTTGGTGTGTGTCTGTGTGGTGTGTGTGTGTGCGTGTGTGTGTGTGTTGCAGTCTCTAAATGTATGTATTTCTATCTTTGTGTTTATTAACCCCTTGATTGCCAGAGACAATTAAAGAAAAAAATCATTGTACAAATCGTGCCATGAAAAAGACAGCTCATTGAGCCAATCTGGCAAAAATGGTCTGGCTCTTGACTGTGTTAGAGCAAAAGCCAGCATATCAGAGTTATTCCTCATCATCTGATGATGTCATCAGTGATGTCATCAAGTCAGTACGTGATGCGTTAGATCAAGGGGTTAACATAATTATTCATGTAAAAATGAATGTGTATGACCTATGTTACTGTGTATGTGTGGTGTGCGCAGGTTTCTCCATGTCCGATCTGATGCGTAAACTGCGTGAGCATGACGTGTCTCTGTGGCACCGCTTGGAGGAGATGGAGCTCAAGCCGCAATTCTTCGCCTTCCGCTGGATCACCCTGCTGCTCTCCCAAGAGTTTCCTTTACCCGGTGAGTAGCTTCCCTTGACCTTCGCAGTTGTGTCCCTTTGTATGTGTCGCGAGAGTTTTCTTTACCTGGCGAGTGGCCTCCCTTGATCTTCAGTTATGTCCCTTTGTATGTGTCGCGGGAGTTTCCTTTACCTGATGAGAGGCCTCCCTTGACCTTCGCAGTTATGTCCCTTTGTAAGTGTCGCAGAAGTTTTTTTTACCTAGTGAGTGGCCCCCCTTGACCTTTGCAGTTATGTGTCGAATGAATTCACTTTACCTGATGAGTGACTCCCTTGACCTTCGCAGTTATGTCCCTTTGTATGTGTCGAATGAATTCACTTTACCTGATGAGTGGCCTCCCTTGACCTTCGCAGTTATGTCCCTTTGTATGTGTCGAATGAATTCACTTTACCTGATGAGTGACTCCCTTGACCTTCGCAGTTATGTCCCTTTGTATGTGTCGCATGAGTTCCCTTTACCTGATGAGTGGCCTCCCTTGACCTTCGCAGTTATGTCCCTTTGTATGTGTCGAATGAATTCACTTTACCTGATGAGTGGCCTCCCTTGACCTTTGCAGTTATGTCCCTTTGTATGTGTCGCATGAGTTCCCTTTACCTGATGAGTGGCCTCCCTTGACCTTCGCAGTTATGTCCCTTTGTATGTGTCGCATGAGTTCCCTTTACCTGGCGAGTGGCCTCCCTTGACCTTCGCAGTTATGTCCCTTTGTATGTGTCGCGGGAGTTTCCTTTACCTGATGAGTGGCCTCCCTTGACCTTCGCAGTTATGTCCCCTTGTATGTGTCGCGGGAGTTTTCTTTATCTGGTGAGTGGTAGGGGTTTGTTTATACGGTTGTTCTTCAGATTGGGGACGTTATCCGGCCCCACATCCAAAGTCTTCATTTAGACTGATGTTGATCATTGGATGCATGCTTTGTGACTTCGTGTCGTCCACTCCACGAACACAACGCAGCCTAACTCCTACCGAATAGTGGAATGGGCGTCAACGTGTGCACCAACATCTTGTGCGTGCGTTCGCACACAGGACCTCTGTTTTCAGTCTCCTCCGAAGGACCAGGAAATAGGAGTAAAGTGTCTTTCCCAAGGATACAATACCGTAGACGGGCCTGGGTTCAAACCGGCGCCCTCACAGACATGCTGGATTACTAACGGCAACCCTCACCCACCGAGCCACAGTGCCTCCTCTGTGGTTTGTCCGTATTATTTAGCATCAGTGCGACTGCACAGTTTCTACTTCTTCTTATTCTGTGTTCATAGGCCATATAGCCATAATGGGTAAGGTACATATGTGTCCGGTTTTCAGTTTTCACTGGTCTCCCTGCTGCGTACAGCCGACACATTCCGATTTCGGAGGAGCTCAAGAGAACAATTATTTGGAAGATGTTTTTGAAAAAAGGCAGGAGAATGGGCCAATCAATAAGTCAGAAAGATATTAGATGACGGAAAGCAAAGGCAAAAGGCGGAGTCAAAGAGAGTGGTAGATTAGAGGAAGTTACAAGCACAGAACTTCCAGAAGGTAGGGGAACTATTTTTACGAAAGACCCCCGGTATCCCAACGGGGACGACTGCACAGTACATGTGTGTTTCTATTTCAGTGTGTGTTCTATCTGTGTGTGTGTGTGTACTGTGTGTGTGTGTGTACTATCTGTGTGTGTGTGTGTTCTATCTGTGTGTGTGTGTTCTATGTGTGTGTGTGTGTGTGTACTATCTGTGTGTGTGTGTGTGTGTGTTACTATGTGTGTGTGTGTGTGTGTTCTATCTGTGTGTGTGTGTTCTATCTGTGTGTGTGTGTGTGTACTATCTGTGTGTGTGTGTTCTATCTGTGTATGTGTATCTATGTGTGTGTGTGTGTGTGTGTTCTATCTGTGTGTGTGTGTGTGTTCTATCTGTGTGTGTGTGTGTGTGTTCTATCTGTGTGTGTGTGTGTTCTATCTCTGTGTGTGTGTGTACTATCTGTGTGTGTGTGTGTACTATCTGTGTGTGTGTGTGTGTACTATCTGTGTGTGTGTGTGTGTGTTCTATCTCTGTGTGTGTGTGTACTATCTATCTGTGTGTGTGTGTGTGTGTACTATCTGTGTGTGTGTGTGTACTATCTGTGTGTGTGTGTGTACTATGTGTGTGTGTGTGTACTATCTGTGTGTGTGTTCTATCTGTGTGTGTGTGTGTGTGTGTGTTCTATCTGTGTGTGTGTGTGTGTGTGTTCTATGTGTGTGTGTGTGTGTGTGTTCTATCTGTGTGTGTGTGTTCTATCTGTGTGTGTGTGTGTTCTATGTGTTCTGTGTGTGTGTTCTATCTGTGTGTGTGTTCTATCTGTGTGTGTGTTCTATGGTTCTGTTTCAGATGTGCTGAGGATTTGGGATTCTCTGTTTGCTGACACCAACCGCTTTGAGTTCCTCATCTACGTTTGTCTAGCCATGCTCATGTAAGTCATGTGTGTGTGTGTGTATATAAAGATACCTGCATTGGAGATGAGCACATGTCATCAAATACATTTGAATTCTGAATTAACCCTTTGTGGCCTGACATTTTTATGTGAAAAAACAACCACAACCAAGCAACACCCACCTAGCTTGGAAGAGAGGAAAACAGCACTGCATGCCAGACGATTTGTCAGGTGAAAATAATGGCACAGCGGAGTACTCTTAGCACATAACTGGATAACGTGAAATATTGGTTAACGCACATAAATCTGTTTGAACGGACGAAACACCTTAATGCTTAATACAAAGCACTAGTTTAACACACACAAAAATGTTTGTCCCCTGAATTTCGTGTTGAGTAAGTAATGCACTGTATTCTCATTGGGTTTTTTCTTTCTCTCTGTC
The DNA here is from genome assembly GCA_017654935.2 of Phymorhynchus buccinoides. Classification (NCBI taxonomy): domain Eukaryota; kingdom Metazoa; phylum Mollusca; class Gastropoda; order Neogastropoda; family Raphitomidae; genus Phymorhynchus; species Phymorhynchus buccinoides. Next base: position 39,830,509 of record CM065707.1, on the reverse strand, counting down.
TGTCCATGTATCTCTATCTGTGTGTTTCTGTGTGTGTGTCAGGCATGGTAGACCTCCGCGAATCGCGGAAAACCCGCAAAAGTGAAAATTTGACAACATTTAAAAAAAAAAAAAGCTGGGGTCAAAATTCGCTTGGGTGCCTAAAAATTATGTGCGTTGCAATCGCTTGGCGGAACGGGATGTGAATGACTGAACAAGCAACTTCCCGCCGAAGTTAGCAGTCGTGCGCGGCCTAGCTCACGCCACACGTTTCCAGATTTGTGATCCTAGTGCTTCTTTTTCTTCTTCTTCTTCTTCTTCATTTTGACGCCCAACTTCATCATTTTAGTTTGAGTCGACATCTTTCAAATGAAATGCAGAATCGGTTGGATATTCTTCCACGAAACTCACTTTGCCCCCACTACCATGCCTGGTGTGTGTGTGTCTCTCTCTCTCTGTTTGTCTGTCTCTGGCTGTCTGTCTGTTTGTCTCTCTCTCTCTCTGAGTCTGTCTGTCTCTCTCTCTCTCTCTCTCTCTGTGACTCTCTTTCTCTCTGTGTCATAGATCAAAAGGCGCAGCACATTTGCATTGTTCACTGATCTTTTGGTTTAAACAATTGTTATTAGGTCCACAGTACATGAACAAACATAGATAATAAACATATCAGCAGCAACAAGCTAGAAGCTTATATTGTGCCATCTTCACATAGAAAAATATGGTTCGACGACTGTTGAACACAGATAAATTAGATAGAAACATCAATATTGACTAACATCTGCCAATTGAAAAGATAAGAAGAAGTGAAAAAAACCCAACTCATTTCTCAAACAGTGCAAAAATCAGCATTAAGAAATACAACAGTACACAAATTCAAGAACATATTGTAGAAACACAGATTTGCATGAATGATTAGAAAAACAAACAAGCAAACAAACACATAATATAGAACAACAACAACAACAACAAAAAGAAAAAGAAGACTAATCTTTGATGTCTTCGTTATTTCTATGTGTGTGCACAGATTGGTGAGGAACGAGATTCTGACCAATGATTTTCCCTACATCATGAAACTTGTTCAGGTTAGTCCTTCATTTTTGCTTTTTTTATTTTATTTTTGTTCACCCCCACCCCCACCCCCCCTGTAATTACAGGTCTGTTGGTTTTTGTGCTCCCAGTCCTATGCAAGAGTTTATTGCAACGAGAACGATGGCCTGTGATTTACATACCTCCACCCCCACCCTACATGCCTCCACCCCCACCCCCTGTGATTACAGGTCTGTTGGTTTTTGTACTCCCAGTCCTATACAAGAGTTTATTGCAACGAGAACGATGGCCTGTGATTTACATACCTCCACCCCCACCCCCCTGTGATTACAGGTCTGTTGGTTTTTGTACTCCCAGTCCTATACAAGAGTTTATTGCAATGAGAACGATGACCTGTGATTTACATACCCCCACCCCCACCCCCTGTGATTACAGGTCTGTTGGTTTTTGTACTCCCAGTCCTATACAACTGTTTATTGCAACGAGAACGATGGCCTGTGATTTACATACCTCCACCCCCACCCCCCTGTGTGTGTATGTACATGTATGTGTGTGTGTGTGTGTGTGTGTGTACATGCTTTTATATGTGTGTGTGCGTGCTCGCATGTGCGTGTGTGTGTGTGTACATGTGTGTGTGTGTGTGTGTGTGTGTGTACATGTGTGTGTGTGTGTACATGTCTGTGTACATGCTTTTATGTGCGTGTGTGTGTGTGTGTACATGTGTGTGTACATGTTTGTGTACATGCTTTTATGTGTGTGTGTATGTGTGTGTACATGCTCATGTGTGCGTGTGCGCATGCTTTTATGTGTGTTTGTGTGTGTGTGTATGTATGCTTTTATTTGTGTGTGTTTGCGTGTGTGTGTGTGTTTTACTTGTGTGTCTGCGTGCATGCGTATGTTCATATTGAATTTTATTTTTATTTTTTAGAATTCCCTCTACGACCGGTATGATGTACAGACTGCTGTTTCGAGGCCGCAGGTCTCAGTGTGTGTGTGTGTGTGTGTTTTGCTTGTGTGTGTGCGCGTGCAGGTTTATGATTATACTTATGTGTTTTTGTGCAGAATTTCCCCCACAATCGCTAAGACGTATGTACAGTTGTAGCCAAGGCCACAGAGCTCTGTGTGTGTGAGCGTGCAGGCATGTGTTCATGTTTATGCTTTTTTTTTTGCACAGAATTTCCCCCACAATCGCTACGACGTACAGACGGTTCTCGCCAAGGCCACAGAGCTCTCTTTTCGACAGAGGTAGCATTGGTTGTCTACACTTGGCCAGGGAACACTCTTCAGTGGTGAGGAAGCAATGTGATGCCGTCACATGCCTAACCTAAGAACAATAACTCTGAAGAGACTCGAGAGAGCGCAAAGAACAGTAGCTCTGGAGAGCGCAGTACAGTTCATTAAGCCGGAATTCCATATGCGCGATTTTAAAGGCAAAAATCGACGGCGATAATCGCCCGCGATTTATTTTATTACCACCAACAGTAAAGTCACTCTGTACACCCATAGTCGCGATAATCTCGAGCAGTAAGTAAAAAAATCTCACGATTTTATCGCTTGGTGGAGGGAAAAAATATTTTTGTCGCCGTTGAAAATAGTCTGAAAGTGGGCGGAGCTAAAACATCGTGCCATTTTTCCAGCCAGTGTGGCTTCCAAAAGCGTGGAGAATCTTGTGGTACTGGGTGAAAAACGTTGCTTGCAGGTCAGATGGCGCGATTGTGAGTTTTAGCGTAAATGGAATTGCAAGCAACTTTTTTCATCGCTGTAGAAAGTTGCAGGCGATTTAAGCCAGCGAAAATAGCGCATATGGAATTCCAGCTTCAGACTGTGTGGCTCTCTCAATATGGCATTTTGTGCTTTGCTTACTTTTTCTTCTTCTTCTGCGTTCCCAGGCCATATGGCCATAATGGATAAGGTACGTATGTGTCCAGTTTTCAGTTTTCACTGGTCTCCCCGCTGCGTACAGCCGACACATTCTGATTTAGGAGGAGCTCAAGGGAGAAAAGCTATTTCGAAGATTTTTTTTTTAAAAGGCAGGAGAATGGGGCCAACTAGTCAGAAAGATGGTAGATGATAGAAAGCAAAGGGAAAAGGCAGAGTCAAAGAGAGTGGCAGATAAAGGAAGTTACAAGCACAGAACCTCCAGAAGGTGGGGGAACTATTTTTGTGAAAGACCCCCAGGTATCCCCACGGGGAGTGCTTATTTTTTAACTCCTTTTATTTTTCATTTGCGTTATGAAGTGGCTAGGTCTGGTGTTACAGCATTTTGTTTTAGTGGACCTTAATTCAGAATAAAAGTTATTGACTAGAGGACAGCTAGAGTACCGAAGGGGGTTGCGCACCCTTTAAGGCATTATCGTAATATGACGTCAATTTGTGGATCTCCAGTTCGATATTGGCAAAGATTTAGATCACCAGCATCTGTTACAATGTTTCAGCTTCCACTGTATTAACGCTCTGGTTTGTAACTGAAACCGTTTTTTAGAAGCAAACGGATTTCTGAAGATTATGACGAATTGGTCATTGCATACCGGTACGGGTCAGTGCGCACCCTACATACAGGTGTTGCATTTTAATCTATATACACTTATATGTAACCATAGCAACTTTCACCCCACACCAAGTACGCGTTGAGGAAACCTTAACGTAAAATGAGTAGATTTAAATCTTACCTTCTAACTCCATGAAAGTTGGTTTCTATTGGTTGATAAATGGAAGCTGGAAGAAATAATGTCATTGGAATAAATGACGCAAAAAGCATGATGTGATTTCTTTACAATCTCTATGATTTCAAAGGGGGTGGGGGGTATGCACTGACCCAACCAACGCAGAGACTCGCCAGTACTCTTATTTGATTTAGAACATCTATTGAACTAAGTATAGCTGTTGAGTTGATTGATTGATTAGGAAAAAACTACTGAATTATATACTGGCTCTCAAAAAAAAAGAAGAAGTGAATTTCTTTAAAAGTTGAAATGTTCAATATTAGAACTGTGCAGACAAGCGCATGTGTAATTAAAAAATGCTGTTGAGTCAATGAGTAAGACGAAATTTATTGTTTGTATGTGTGTGTGTCTGTTTGTCTGTTCTTCACTTTAATGTCTGCTGACAGACTTAAGTGTTTGTTGTGGGTAGCAAAGACAGACAGACAGACTGACAGACTGAAAAAAAAGAGAGAGACAAAAAAAAGCATCAACCAGTTAATCAGATTCTTCTTCTTCGTCGATCGCTCAGACAGTTTCCTGTCAATTCAGATGCGTCATGCTGCCATTATGCGCCTAACTAAGAAATAGTCTGGCCCAGCAAGTCAGACTTTGGCTGGAGGAAATCTTTTTGAAAGTGTCTCTTTAAAATAAGGCAGGAGAATGGACCGGTTAGGCAGAAAGATAGTAGATGACAGTAAGCAAGGGGAAAAGGCAGAGTCAAAGAGAGTGACAGATTAGAGGAAGTTACAAGCACAGAACTTCCAGAAGGTGGGGGAACTATTTATACAAAAGACCCCTCCACGGGGCGAATCAGATTCAAAACCTAAACCTTGTTGATGTTTTTTGCTAGCCTCTTCTTTCTTTGTTTTTTGTTCGACAGGGAAGTCCCCGCCTCACATTTCACACTGCTGTGCGGCTCAGGAACAACAGTGGACAACAGCAACGACAACAACAACGGCTGTAAACAACAGCAATTACAACTCTAAACTAGCACAGCGAAAGCAACAAAATGCCGTTGCCCAGCCACTGAGCCAGTCCTAGCTCTTAAACCTTTCACCGCCAAAGTCGCATTTTAGCACCACAGTGATTTAACACCTATGTCACTAAAAGGCATCAAATTGGGGTCTATTATTCAAAGACCCTGTTGTCTTAGTTTGGGGAAGTAAGAATAGACCTTATTTTATATATGTCACAGAAGAATCCCCAATACTGCAGATGGATTTTGTTCTCTACCCAGGTAAACTTAATTGAATTTTTGGACAGAAACAATGGCTGGCGGTGAAAGGGTTAATTAGGGCTTGTTTTATTAGGGTACTTTATAGTCACAGAGGCGTCTCTGTGAAATTCGGGTTGCTCCCACCTGGAGAGCGCGTTGCAGCCAGAGGCGCGCCACCCATTTTTTTTTTTTTTTTTGCATGCGATGTTTGTGTGACTGATGAGGAAGGAAGGGTGGGGGTGGGTGGGGGTTAAATTTTGACCAAATAACAACTTTTTCGTTGTCACTGGGTTTAACGTGTGCTAAGTGCATGGGCACACAGGACCTCGGTTTATTGTCTCGTCCGAAAGACTCCACGTTCAGACCGTATAAGGCCTAGTGCAAAGTGAGAGGAAAAATCCCCTGTACCCAGGTTCGAACTCGGGTTTACTTAACACGAGGCGAACGCGCTACCACTGTGCCACTCTACACTCTGGCAAAGAAATCAAGTCTGCGTGTTCAATTCACATTAAATGTTGTCATTGTAGGTACATGCCCTTGCGATGGCTATATGTTAATGGTAGAGGACCGCCTTGGCATAAGGCTGTGTCAGACCAGTTGACGTAAGCTAGAACACCAAAATGTTACGTTCTGCATAGTTACGTATAGGGATTTTCTTTCAGCCATGGCAAGCTCCTAGCATAACATCATCAGTCAAAAAATCTTCCGAAGTCGGAGTGTGGCTGCTCACGTGGTGGGGTAATCAGAAACGGTCACACGCGTAATGTTCTCATCCATAGCTGGTGCATTTGTACCATGGCGTTCAAGTGCTTCGGCTTTTGGGATGATCCCTGAAGTCTTTAAGCCAGGGTACGACAACAGACAAACAACAATGGTAGGGGGGGGGGGGGGGGGGCTTTGTGTACCTGGTAGGGGGGGGGGGGGGCTTTGTGTACCTGGTAGGGGGGGGGGGGGGGGGGGGGGGGGGGGGGGGGGGCTTTGCGTGCCTCCGATTTTTTCTTTTTTGTTTGTTGTTTCTTTTTCCTGCCTCTGGAAAACAATTCTGCATTTGAAAGCTTCATCTGTGTGGTGGGCATTATCCTGATGCCCCTAATAATAATAATAATAATAATAATTCTTTGGTGGTGGTTTTTGTTTGTTTGTTAATTAAAAAAAAAAGAAATAAAACGGTTAATTCCCGCAAGAAGCGCACATTTAGCAGATCACAGAATCAACAGGGTCGCGTGTCTCGTCAGCTTCATTCGTAATTTTGAAAGAAAATCATTGATTGATTGCAGTGACTGTATTTGTGTGTATCAATTTGTAACATTGTTGTTTGTTGCCAGTGTGTGTGTGCTTTTGTTTTGTTGTTTTTGTTCTTGGCTGTGTACATTTTTGTTTTGTTTTGGATACATGGTGTTTCTTTTCTTCTTTTCTAATTGCTTTTGTAATGCAACAAACAAACAACTGCACGACAAGTGTAAAGTGACGTTATTTTATTCACAAGAGACAAAACAAAACTACTGGATATTTCGGCGAATGCGCCTTTATGAACACAGACAAACAAGCAAACAGCAAACAGCAAATATAGCAAAAGGAGTTATGAACACAGACAAACAAGAAAACAGCAAATATAGCAAAAGGAGTTATGAACACAGACAAACAAGCAAACAGCAAATATAGCAAAAGGAGTTATGAACACAGACAAACAAGAAAACAGCAAACAGCAAATATAGCAAAAGGAGTTATGAATATAGACAAACAAGCAAACAGCAAATATAGCAAAAGGAGTTATGAACACAGACAAACAAGCAAACAGCAAATATAGCAAAAGGAGTTATGAATATAGACAAACAAGCAAACAGCAAATATAGCAAAAGGAGTTATGAACATAGACAAACAAGAAAACAGCAAATATAGCAAATATAGCAAAAGGAGTTATGAACACAGACAAACAAGAAAACAGCAAATATAGCAAAAGGAGTTATGAACACAGACAAACAAGCAAACAGCAAATATAGCAAAAGGAGTTATGAACACAGACAAACAAGAAAACAGCAAACAGCAAATATAGCAAAAGGAGTTATGAATATAGACAAACAAGCAAACAGCAAATATAGCAAAAGGAGTTATGAACACAGACAAACAAGCAAACAGCAAATATAGCAAAAGGAGTTATGAATATAGACAAACAAGCAAACAGCAAATATAGCAAAAGGAGTTATGAACATAGACAAACAAGAAAACAGCAAATATAGCAAATATAGCAAAAGGAGTTATGAACACAGACAAACAAGAAAACAGCAAACAGCAAATATAGCAAAAGGAGTTATGAACACAGACAAACAAGAAAACAGCAAATATAGCAAAAGGAGTTATGAACATAGACAAACAAGAAAACAGCAAATATAGCAAATATAGCAAAAGGAGTTATGAACACAGACAAACAAGAAAACAGCAAACAGCAAATATAGCAAAAGGAGTTATGAACACAGACAAACAAGAAAACAGCAAATATAGCAAAAGGAGTTATGAACATAGACAAACAAGAAAACAGCAAACAGCAAATATAGCAAAAGGAGTTATGAACATAGACAAACAAGAAAACAGCAAACAGCAAATATAGCAAAAGGAGTTATGAACATAGACAAACAGCAAACAGCAAATATAGCAAAAGGAGTTATGAATATAGACAAACAAGCAAACAGCAAATATAGCAAAAGGAGTTATGAACATAGACAAACAAGAAAACATAACAGCAAATATAGCAAAAGGAGTTATGAACATAGACAAACAAGAAAACAGCAAACAGCAAATATAGCAAAAGGAGTTATGAACACAGACAAACAAGAAAACAGCAAATATAGCAAAAGGAGTTGTGAACATAGACAAACAAGAAAACAGCAAACAGCAAATATAGCAAAAGGAGTTGTGAACATAGACAAACAAGAAAACAGCAAACAGCAAATATAGCAAAAGGAGTTATGAACATAGACAAACAAGAAAACAGCAAACAGCAAATATAGCAAAAGGAGTTATGAACATAGACAAACAAGAAAACAGCAAACAGCAAATATAGCAAAAGGAGTTATGAACATAGACAAACAAGAAAACAGCAAACAGCAAATATAGCAAAAGGAGTTATGAACATACAGGGAAACACATTTAGTACGAGTACGGTTTAAACGAGAGCCTGTGTTTACGAGTGGTTTCACAATTCCCGACCACAAGCCTTCTTTTTCCTTGTTAAATAATTCTGCATACAACGAGCTCGCTACAACGAGCAACTTGCATATAACGTACAATTTATTGACTCCCAAAGTCAATCTTTTATGCAAAAACTACGCGGTTAGAACGAGAACGCACTTACAACCACACCGCCATCCCAAAGTCAAGCTTTCTTGCACAACTACCTGGCTAGAACGAGAACACACTGACAACAGCATCGCCATCTTGACTGACCCCTCGATATGTAAGCGGCATTCTGATTGGCCGATATAACAACTTCCGGGAAATTTTAACTTTCTCTTAAAGCGCGTGTGTGGATTTTATGTTTTTGATGTTATCGTGTGTTAATAAACTGTTTTAAAGTGTATGTAATCGGCATTAAAAACCCTATGGATACAGGATACTGGGCTTACAACCATGCTTTGTTGGGTAAGTGTGTTGTTTCCGTTTTTCTGTCTTTTTCACACTTTACCAGCACGCACATCACGGTAGATGTGAGGAGCGATTGATAGGTTCGTCAGGGTTGCCAAAATCGATAAAATGGTTTGAACGAGCAATGCTTACAACAAGTAAATTGGCCCTCTCCCCTGGAATTCGTACTAAACGGGTTTCACTGTAGACAAACAAGAAAACATCAAATATAGCAAAAGGAGCAAAAAGCCAACAAGATCAAAATAAAAAACAATACTTCCCCTCTACAGTCCAGTGCGTGAATGAATGTGTGGACGTAAATCCAAACTAGCAAATATAGAACATTTACATTGAATGAAAGGAAATTATGAAAGCGTGTGTGTACAACTGGGGCATCAGAATGCATGATGTAACAATGTACATGTGTATTGACATGCTCAAGAAAAAAAAATGCCTTGTTGTAGATTGTACTGCCTGTTTGCGTACTTTTAGTTTTGATCAGTGAAATTCGAGGTCACGTGTTTTTCCATAGTTGTGGTGACCTCTCTAACTCAACTGTCTTATTTCAGTTCAGTGAAATTCAAGGTCGCATTGTAACATCTCTAACTCAACTGTTTTATTTCAATTCAGTGAAATTCAAAGTCACATGTTTAGCTTGTAGTCATGGTGACCTCTCTAACTCAACTGTCTTATTTCAGTTCAGTGAAATTCGAGGTCGCATGTTTTTCCATAGTTGTGGTGACCTCTCTAACTCAACTGTCTTGTTTCAATTCAGTGAAATTCAAGGTCACGTGTTTTTCCATAGTTGTGGTGACCTCTCTAACTCAACTGTCTTGTTTCAATTCAGTGAAATTCAAGGTCACATGTTTTTCCATAGTTGTGGTGACCTCTCTAACTCAACTGTCTTGTTTCAATTCAGTGAAATTCAAGGTCACGTGTTTTTCCATAGTTGTGGTGACCTCTCTAACTCAACTGTCTTGTTTCAATTCAGTGAAATTCGAGGTCACGTGTTTTTCCATAGTTGTGGTGACCTCTCTAACTCAACTGTCTTATTTCAGTTCAGTGAAATTCAAGGTCGCATTGTAACATCTCTAACTCAACTGTTTTATTTCAATTCAGTGAAATTCGAGGTCACGTGTTTTTCCATAGTTGTGGTGACCTCTCTAACTCAACTGTTTTGTTTCAATTCAGTGAAATTCGAGGTCACGTGTTTTTCCATAGTTGTGGTGACCGCTCTAACTCAACTGTCTTGTTTCAATTCAGTGAAATTCGAGGTCACGTGTTTTTGCATAGTTGTGGTGACCTCTCTAACTCAACTGTCTTATTTCGGTTCAGTGAAATTTGAGGTCGCCGACCCATGCAAAATGCCCTATTGCATAATTTACTACATGTTTTCTTTAGAGATGTTATGCATCGGGTGAGTCATGCTTTTTCATGGCTGTCTCTTCATTTATTTTTTTATGTGTGATTGATTGTGCTGTGAAACACAGGTTCCCAATTTTGTATTAAAAAATATGTGCTGTGAAACGCAGGTTCCCAATTTTGTATTAAAAAATATGTGCTGTGAAACACAGGTTCCCAATTTTGTATTAAAAAATATGTGCTGTGAAACACAGGTTCCCAATTTTGTATTAAAAAATATGTGCTGTGAAACACAGGTTCCCAATTTTGTATTTAAAAATATGTGCTGTGAAACACAGGTTCCCAATTTTGTATTTAAAAATATGTGCTGTGAAACACAGGTTCCCAATTTTGTATTTAAAAATATGTGCTGTGAAACACAGGTTCCCAATTTTGTATTAAAAAATAAATCTTCCAGATGAATTATGAAGAATTATTGGACGAAAGTGCGAACGAAAGAAAGAATTGTGAAATGGAGGGGAGGACTGATGCGAAAGAACAACAATTGTTGTGTAAAAGTTCATTCAGAATATTGAAGATAGAATTCTTTCAATTTCATTTTGATTGGCCGTAATTGTCATTTCGCTGTATCTTTGGGTTCATACGTTATATGTATCTATTGCCATTGTTGTTGTAAAAATAGGATGCGGAGAGAGAGTAGTTATTTATGGCTTGCTTTGTCTCACATTTAAAATAACTAACTTGCGTATACGCTTATTAAAGTCACTTTTGTTACAAGCACTTTCTCTGTTCTTTTCCTTCGCCGCGCATGGCCACAATCGACACTTTGATTATTTTGCCATGGAACCGTTTGTTTGTTTTGTCGTAAATCACAAGCATGTAAATCACTGCAAGCTGTGTATTCAGAATTAATGGTTGTAACGCAAAAAAGGGGATTGGATAATCAATGTATCTGTATAAAAACTTGCATGTACAAAAGCCTATAAAAAATGGTTTGAGAATTTGAGCAGCCGCTTCATGATTACCGCAAAATTGTCTTCTAATGTTGTCTGTCAGTGCCGGGGTTGAAAACTTGGCGTTCAGATGAATGGTTTGCAGTGTGTGTGTGAAAATTGAAAATTGCAAAATTT
>CM065707.1:39811958-39814458 GCA_017654935.2 Phymorhynchus buccinoides | reverse complement strand
ATTTCCATGCAACACAGTTGTAAGCGGTCGTACTAAACAGCGTCCACAAGCGTCCATAAGCGTCCACAAATGTCCATAAGCATTAGCAAAACATCCACAAGGTTGCTATATTGTTGTGCTGGAATGGCACATGGTTCCAACTTTTAAAAGACAATTCATACATACCGAAACCGAAACCGAAAGTGAAAACCCGAAATCTGCCGAAACCGACTTCAAACCTTCGATATAATAAACATTAAAAAATGGCATTTAATTATTCATCTCCCCCCCCTCTCTCTCTCTCTCTCTCTCTCTCCCCCCCCCCTCCCTTCAGAGTGAATGCAGATAAATAGACAATTACAGACACATAGAAGTTAGTTGATGTTCACACTACCATATATTTATTTTTCCTGATTACAGTTCACGCGAGATGACTTGTATGATTGAGTACATGTGATTTCTTCCCATTTCAAGTTTTGCTTGTGAAGGTCCTCCTGTGTTTTTCTCCACTTGAGTTTTTGACTTCCTTTGTTGGTAAGTGATTTAGGCCTACCAGAGGATGTGATTTCTACTGTGTGTACGAAATTGGTTGTTATGTCGCCACTGATGAAGGCCGCTGCACTCCATCTTCGGGGAACATGAAGAGGATATTGATTTTTAATTTATTTTCTCTAAATTGATGGAGTATACATAGTAACATTACATTTGTTATCAATTGTGATACAGTCTTGAGCTGAACGACTTATTTTTTATTTTGTTCATTATTTTAAAATTAAGTAATCTTCTTCTTCTGCGTTCCCAGGCCATATGGCCATAATGGGTAAGGTACGTGTGTCCGGTTTTCAGTTTTAACTGGTCTCCCCGCTGCGTACAGCCGATACATTCTGATTTCGGAGGAGCTCAAAGGAGAAACATTAGACGGAAGATGTTTTTGAAAAAAGGCAGGAGAATGGACCGGTAAGGAAGAAAGATAGTAGATCATAGAAAGCAAAGGGGAAAGGCAGAGTCAAAGAGAGCACTGAACTTCCTGAACGTTTTGTGTGAGTGTCTGAATTCATGTACATTATAACGCCATTGAAGCCACTTTCCATAGAGTCTCAGGTGCATTTTTGAATGTTGTGTTGAATGAACAAGAATTTCGTGTTGAGTGAAGGTCTGAAGTAGAATGAATTGTTTTATTTTTTTAATCAATTTCTTATCTTCCTTTTTGTGTGTGTGTCACTGTGTGTGTCTGAATTCATGTACATTATATCGAAGATTTTTTTGAAAAAAGGCAGGAGAATGGACCGGTAAGGAAGAAAGATAGTAGATGATAGAAAGCAAAGGGGAAAGGCAGAGTCAAAGAGAGTGACAGGTCAGAGGAAGTTACAAGCACTGAACTTCCTGAACTTTTTGTGTGTGTGTGTCTGAATTCATGTACATTATAACGACATTGATGCCACTTTCCATAGAGCCTCAGGTGCATTTCTGAATGTCGTGTTGAGTGAACAAGAATTTTGAATTTGTCATTCTTTGAGAACGCCTTAATAAAGGTCTTATTTTCTTTCTTCATATAATTTTTTTTTTATGAATTCAAGTATGCATGTATGTATGTATATATGCATTTATGTATGTATGTACGTATGTATGTGTGTATGCATGTGTGTATGTATGCATGTGTGTATGTATGCATGTATTGTATTTATGTATGCCAGCTGTGTCCTGTGTCCTCAAAGAGAGTGTGGGAATGTTTCTAGGCGAGGCATCTCCACTATAAACAAATTCATGTATAAGTCTCTGTGACTATAAACACACAAACCCACTCACTCTGTCTCAAAGAGAGTTGGGATGTTTCTGGGCAAGGGGAAGTTTAAAGCTTTACGTCCTCCCGCTCTTAAAAGACCATATGGGACATTTCTTATTTATATTCTGGGCAAGAAGAAGAAATTTTGGTGTTTTACGTCCTCTCGACCCGGGTAGGCACATATGGGACATTTATATTATATTCTGGGCAAGGCATCTCCACTATAAACAAATTCACGCCCAGCCCACCAGAAGCACACAATATCAAGAAACAAATTATTAAAACAAATATTTTTTAAACATGAAATGTGTGGCGCGCCTCTGGCTGCGACGTGCTCTCCAGGTGGGAGCAGCCCAAATTTCACAGTCGTCTCTATGACTATAAACACACAAACACACTCACTTTTGTCTCTATCTCTCTCTCCCATTTCATTCAGTCAAGGGAAGTAACTTAACGATCCCTTAGCTGAGTCGTTTCCCTTTGTGAACTTTGCTAAATTGTCTTTCCATAAGCTTGCTATGTGTCAGACAGACAGAGGTAGCATAGCAAGCTTGTGGACGCTTATAGACGCTTATACAGCTATAGACGCTTGTGGACGCTTATAGACGCTTGTGGACGCTGTTTAGCACGACCCGTTGTAAGTTATACCCAGAACCCAGAAGAAGTTATACCCTATTGTGATAGCATCAAAATCTTCAAAATGTTGAAGTGGGATGCTCTATTGAAAGAAAGAAAAAG
>CM065707.1:39789458-39806958 GCA_017654935.2 Phymorhynchus buccinoides | reverse complement strand
AACTTTTTAACAGTTGTGCATAGAGATAGACCCGTAGACCCTCATTTTGTCATGCTTAACCCTTTCACCGCCAACGTCGCATTTTTTTAGCACCACAGTGATTTAACACCTATGTCACTAAAAGGCATCAAAATGGGGTCTATTATCCAATGACCCCTTTTGTCTTAGTTTGGGGAAGTAAGGATAGACCTTATTTTATATCTGTCACAGAAGAATCCCCAATACTACAGATGGATTTTGTTCTCTACCCAGGTAAATTTCATAGCACTTTTTGGCTGAAATATGGCTGGCGGTGAAAGGGTTAAAAGTTGAAACAAAATTAATTGAGACATTGGCAGTATTGCGATAAATATGTGTGTGTTATTGTGTGTGTGTGTGTGTGTGCCGTGTGTGTGTGTGGTGTGTGTGTGTGTGTGTGTGTTAGAGAGAGAGAGAGAGAGTTGCTTTGTATATGCGCTGTTGCTGGTTAATGCTGTTTTTGTTGTTTGTTGATGAATCATTGATTGTAAAGCACTTTGGGCTCATCTGAGGTAAAGCGCTATATAAATGTACAATTATTATTATTATTATAACTGTTGCAAAATAATTGCAGAAAGGGTCTTCACATTCTGCCAAAGGCTAGGGCAATAGTCGAATGAACGAAAATCTGCTTAACGTCCTCTGGTCTGGAACAGACACATATGGGACATTAGTAGATATAAAGATGGTGGGAACGATCCTGGAGGCAATGCCCAGAGGCAGTGCAACACCAGGAAAGTCCCAAATTTTTAACAATATAGTAAATGTATACTAAGATAGGCAATAGTCAGTCATGTTCCAAAGTGGTTGCTGCCATGATTTTGTAAAAGTGTTATCAAGTCTTAGTTTCAGTTAGGCCATCTTATGATGATAGCATTTTTTTATTTTTCCTCCTCATTTTTCTAAAACTTGCAACAAGTGCGATAGGAATTGTTCGGAAATACTTAAGGGGAGTAATTTCATGGTGTGTGGGAGTGATCTTGCCTAATTCAATCGGTCAAACAGGGGAAGTTACTCTACCATCAGGTAGATCCCCAGCTCTCGCCTCGTGCATTTGAGCAGACATACAGCACTTAGAACACCGTGCGTCATTCTAAAAATTGATGTCATTTATATTTTTTACACCACATTTTTCAAGTTTTATCAGTTTGTGGCAACTGGCCACCCGTAAGTTTTCTATAAAAAAAATGTTTGCAATCGCTGGCTCGCATCCTCAGACCTGCCTACCCATACAATTTTTCTGTATTTTGTACACGATTTTGAGCCCCAGTACTGCAGTACGGTAAATGGAAAATTAATACGGCAAAAAAAATTTGAACTTAAGGTCTTCTAAGATCTGTCAAAATCGAGTGTTTTTCGTCATTTCGCATGGCGTTTTAATGTTCTGTAATGTTCCGTTTTTGGGTCTCCTTGCAAAATACAGAATTTTGAGAAAAAGTACGGAATTTTATTTCGTGGAGTACCTAAAAAAGAAATTGGGGGTAGGTAGGTCTGAAATCCTGCAGTTTCAAGCTTCAACGCTATTGTTGCATTGTTGCTGTGGTATTTGACTGAGTAATGGAGGCAATCAATTCTAATCTAAAGTGCTCTCCCCCTTTTTTTTCTTCAGAAAATCATCTATTAGGCAATTATTCTGTACAAGCGTAATTATGGAGAAAACTCTGGAGCATCCTCGCTGAAGGAGTGGTATGAAGCACATTTAACCCTTTCGCCGCCAACGTCGCATTTTTAAACCACAATGATTTAACACCCATGTCATTAAAAACCTTGAATTCGGGATCTGCTATCCAATTATTTCTGTGCTTGATTTTGGGAGTTAAGGATAGGCCGTTTTTTTTTTTTTTTTTTTTTTTTTTTTTTTTTTTTTTTTTTTTGACCCTCCACTTTCTTTTCATTTCCTTTTTCTTTTCTAATGATTTTTTTTTTGGAGGCGGCTCATCTTTTTTTTTTTTCTTCAACATATTCTCTCTCTGTGTCCCCCTCCCCCTCTCTCTCTCTCTCCCTCTCTCTCACATTTTTATGTGTGTGAACTATTACAATGTACATTATTTTGTGGCGAACGTTTAGTGTCATTTTTTATACAAAAATGTCAGGGTTTCTGTCTGACCTAGTGTGTGGTGTATTGACTCATTCATTCCGTTTGGTGTGCTGTTTATGAATGTGAGTGCGTGTGTCGACGTGTTCCGAGTAAGTATGACAATATGTACCGACAAAGACCAAAAAATTGTATACTTTAAATAAATGCTGCTCATCCTTCCATTTTTACCCCCCCCCCCCCCCCCCCCTTGTCCCGAAAATCGAAAATTACATGGACAAGTCCAAGTAGAGAAGGAAATAAAACAAACAATGGAGAAAAAACCACTCATAACAACAACAAGGAAAAAAGAAAGAATCCTATTCGAATCCACAATCTCCTCAATCAGAGGATCCCCCCGGTGTCAACCCTTATAGTGGGAAAAAAAGAAAAACTACAAGGGAGACTAGAAGGACTATAAGTGACGAGATAGCTGATGTAGGGACGTAAGTGTGTGTGTGTGTGTGTGCGTGCGCGCGCGCAGTGTGCGGTGTGTGGATGTGTGTGTGTGTGTGTGTGTGTGTGTGTGTATGCTTGCGTGCGCGTGTGTGGTCTGTGTGTGACAACATGTGTCTACATGCACGTTTGTTATGCTTTTGTATCTTCTTCTTACAATTATCAATTAACATGGAGAGGACAAATGTTAACATAACATATGTCTACAAAAACATATTTCCGGTTAAGAAATCCATCCAATACTTCCTTCTTATTTCGTTCTATCCATACATGCACATATCAATCCAACACACCCTTTACAAAAAACCCACCTTAACACCACAAAGAATATATACCTAACTAACAATAATGGTCGAAATGGGCCTTTTTCTTAAGCATGTGAGAAAATGCCTTTTGTGTGGAAAACGCTATTTGTAATGGTTTGAATTCTAGTGGAGTGTGAAAGGGTGTGTGTGTGTGACTGACGGAAATGTAGTTATTGTGATTTCGTTTCGGGTTGTTCCTTATGATAAGTGCGTTGTTTTGTTGTTGTTTTTTGCTCAGATTTTTAACTTCTTTGTGAAGCGCTTAGAGCCCCGTACGGAAAATAAGCACTATATAAATTGTCATCATTATTATTATTCATTATTACTATTATGTAGTAAAGGAATGCTCGATATTTCAGACAAAATCTGTTCTTTACCTATGTAAGTTTATTGGATAATTTTTGGCTAAGAAATGGCTGGCGGCGAAAGGGTTAAATGACAGCGCTTTGCTATGATCTGTGCAATGTTTCATACTCCCCTTGAGAACCCTTGAACCAACTAATCTCAACCTGTCCAAAAGGGTGCTTGAAACCCCTTTAAGATTAGAGAACATCCTGTCACCCCTTGAAGATTGGTCCTGCGGACCTGTTGGTTGTATAAATATTATTCTTATGTATCTCGTGAAATCTCACAAAATGTAAAGTTGTGCGTTTTTTTACGAATCACAAATGAAAAGTAACTTAGATCTTACAGAATATTATTTCTGGTAGTGATTCTAATATGTACAAATCCATGTTTTTACTGTTTTGACCGGACGCATTCAGATTGTTTATCGCCTTATTTTGCGCATGTCTGCTTTTTGTGTTTTTTGATAATCATTGATGTAACTTTGATGACTCTTTAAGAATTAATATATATATTTCCCCTGGAAAAAACCTGGAAAAGTCCTTGAGTTTGTTTCCAGCTCAAGAATGGGAACCCTGTCTGTGACTTTAAGAATTCAAATATCCCCTTGAAAAACCCTGGAAAAGTCCTTGATTTTTTTTTCCAGATCAAGAGAGGGAACCCTGTCTGTGACTAGTACAAGAGTTCTTGGCTTCTTCTTCTTCTTCTTCTGCGTTCCCAGACCTTATGGCCATAATGGGTAAGATGTGTCCGTTTTTCATTTTTCACTGGTCTCCCCGCTGCGTACGGCCGACACATTCCGATTTCGGAGGAGCTCAAAGGAGAAAAATTAATTGGAAGATTTTTTTTGAAAAAAGGCAGGAGAATGGACCAAATAAGTCAGAAAGATAGCAGATGACAGAGAGCAAAGGGAAAAGGCAGAGTCAAAGAGAGTGACAGATTAGAGGAAGTTACAAGCACATAACTTCCAGAAGGTGGGGGAACTATTTTTACGAAAGACCCCCGGTATCCCCACGGGGAGGGTTCTTGGCTGAAAACAAAGATGGACACGGAGATCTACAGCTGAATGTCGCTGATTTTTATCCCCCCCCAAAAAAAAGGTTAGTGGAATTGACGAGCGATTTTCTGTGCGGTCTTTCCGCAGCAAACACGCGGACTGATGGCGCCCTCTGGTATCAGCATCAACAAGCCGATGGCGTTAGGGGTGACGATCCTGGTGGCAGGGGCCTTAATCTTCTACCACTGGGGATGGATGGCCTCCCCTGCCTCCTCTTCGTCCTCTTCGTCCGCTGTGGAGGATAAGGGTAATGATCGTCGATTGTATGTTTGACTAGTTGGCTATTTGTGTTGCGTTATATGGCATTGTAGGCAAATGTTCAGATCAGCTCTCCTCCGGCTGTTCCCGCGTGTCTCAGCTTAGCGAAAAATGTCATTCGGAGGGAGCTGATTGGCCAGCTTCACCCTGGAACAGCGGAGGGAGCTGATCTTAACATTAGCCGTATTGTATTGTATTATATTCTACGAACTAGCACATTTTACAGGCTTAAAGGGAATCATTGTTTAATAGGAATTGTTCTGAAATAATGGAGGGGAGTAATTTCATGGTGTGTTGGAGTGATCTTGCCTAATTCAATCGGTCAAACAGGGGAAGTTACTCTACCATCAATGTTATATTGCATTGTATTGTTTCGTATTGTATTGTATTGCGCTGTATTGTTCCGCATTGTATATGTTGTGTATTGTATCGTATTGTATTGTTTGCGCATTGTTCCGCATTGTATTGTGTTGTGTTGTTATATTGCATTGTATTGTTTCATGTTGTATTGGTATTGTACTATATTGCATTGTATTGTACTATATTGCATTGTATTGTTTTGTATAATATATTGTATCACGTTTCTGCCCACACAGACTCGTCTCCATGACATTTCAGGCTGCTCCCACCTGGAGAGCGCGTTGCAGCTAGTGCAGCACCACCCATTGAAACAAAAATAATAATCTTTCCGCCTTGGCTTAGGGCTATGTCAGACCAATTAACATAGGCTAGAACACCAAGGCTACATCAAAATATTATGCTCTGCATAGTTATTGGGGCATAGCCTTTAGCCATCTAGTATACCATCATCAGTTTCCATAATGTTATGCTCTGCATAGTTATGCGGGCATAGCCTTTTAGCCATGACAAGCTCCTAGTATAACATCATCAGTTTCCATAATGTTATGCTCTGCATAGTTATGTGGGCATAGCCTTTAGCCATGACAAGCTCCTAGTATAACATCATCAGTTTCCATAATGTTATGCTCTGCATAGTTATGTGGGCATAGCCTTTAGCCATGACAAGCTCCTAGTATAACATCATCAGTTTCCATAATGTTATGCTCTGCATAGTTATGTGGGCATAGCCTTTAGCCATGACAAGCTCCTAGTATAACATCATCAGTTTCCATAATGTTATGCTCTGCATAGTTATGCGGGCATAGCCTTTACTACCATGACAAGCTCCTAGCATAACATAATCAGTTTTCAAAATCCCCCGAAGACGGAGTGTGGCTGCCCCCGTGGCAGAGTAATCCAAAACCGGTCACACACGCAATTGTTCTCATCCCTAGCTGATGCGTTCGTACCGTAGTGTTCTAACGCTTCGGCTGTTGGGATGATCCCTGGAGTCTTTTAGCCAGGGTACGTCAGCTACAATAGCACCAATCTATTTTCAGGCTCCAACGTGGTCGACTTCAACATTCTGGAGAAGGAGATGGAAGTAACGAAGCTGGACAAGGCGCCCGATGCCGGAGCCAATGATATCGAAATCACCCAGAAAACCGTCCCTGTCATTGTCGGGGAAAAGGTAAGTACCGTATTTTCAGGGCTATAAGCTATACTTTTTTCTTCAACTTTGACCCCTGCGGCTAAAAGCAACGATTGCGGCTAATTTGTGAATATTTCCCCTTCCGTATTTTAGGCTGGTCGTCAACTCCAGCCTGTGCGTGTTGACATCGTCAATCTCGGTAAAAACGAACCGTTCTCATGCTGAAACTGAAGAATTTAATCGGCGATATCACGATCTGACCACTAAATTTCACCACTTTTATGCACATGTGTCATCACTGAGCAGTTTATGATCAAAGTTTGAACTGAAACAGTCGAGATCGTGTCGATCTTTGTGAACTATGTGCACTTGTAAATGCGAAGCCAATTTCCAAGTTGAAACTAGGTGATCGGTCTCACTCCATAAGTTGGAACTCAGTGAATGGTCTCACTTTACTAAAAAAGAAGTTGAAAAGCAGCTCCTTTCCGTTATCAAACTGATAAATCGGCATTAGTGTGTGCACTGAAACACTTGCTGAATGCAAACAACTCACAAAATCCGATAAATGAAAGCAGCTGGCGCATTAGCGTTTGCCGTGATTTCGTATCTGCGGTGTGCGCTGCGCCATTTTGTCAGCCGAGTTGTATGCGCGGTAAAAGTTCCGTGTGTGCAAACTGTGACTGAAAATGAACTGCCAGTGCGTTACTTTGCCATGTTTTGTGTTGTGTTGTGCAGAATTCAGTATTTAGTAGGTCCGTTATGGCGAAGATTAGGTCTGTACTGTTATGTCTAGTTCGTGTGCGATAGCAACACGGGCCATCAAAGTATCACGAGTTCGTCTGCTCGTTTTCTCAGGTTCGTTTTTCTTTTTCAGCCTCTTGCGGCTTAGACATTGATTGCGGCTTTGTCGTTGTTTTTTTCCAGAATTTTAATAAAATTCAGGGGGTGAGGCTTAGAAAATAGGTAGTTGTCGCGTTATTGGGTGTTTTTTTGTGGTGATAGTCATTACTTTCAATCAATCAATCAGTCAATCAATCAATCAAGGAATTAATCAGTCGTTTTTTTCAATCAGTTATCAAGAAAACCATCCCCGTCTTTGTTGGGTAAAAGGTGAGTGTAGTTGTCGCGTTATTGGTTTTTTGTTGTTGTTGTGGTAGTTATTGCTTTCAATCAATCAATCAATCAGTCAGTTAATCAATCAGTCAATCAATCCAGTCAATCAATCAATCAATCAATCCATGGCCCCTAATGCCCCCCTGGCCCCTTCCCTGCCTGGCCCCTCTGCCTGCCTGGCCCCTGTCTACTGCCTGGCCCCTGGTGTGTGGCCCCTGTCGTGCCTGATGATGGCCCCTGGGTGATGGTGTGTGATGTCTTATGGGGGAGGGGTCTTATAAGGGAGGTACTTTTAATACTTACAAACAGGGCAGTCGGTGGATGCCTCATGCCTCCATACAGGGAGCTGGACGACCCCGCCCCCTCCACGAGTCTCTCCCCGTGGGGATACCGGGGGGGTCTTTTGTAAAAAATAGTTCCCCCACCTTCTGGATGTTCTGTGCTTGTAACTTCCTCTAATCTGCCACTCTCTTTGACTCTGCCTTTTCCATTTGCTTTCTATCATCTACTATCTTTCTGACTTTTTGGCCCATTCAGTCACGTGATTCTCCTGCCTTTTTTCAAAAACAATCTTCCAAATAATTTTTCTCCTTTGAGCTCCTCCGAAATCAGAATGTGTCGGCTGTACGCAGCGGGGAGACCAGTGAAAACTGAAAACTGGACACATACGTATCTTACCCATTATGGCCATATGGCCCGGGAATGCAGAAGAAGAAGAAGAAATACTTACAAAGAAGGGCAATGTCTCAGAGAAGTAGGTCTTATATGGGAGGGAGTCTTATAATGGGAGGTCTTATAAGGGACGTTCCACTGTAGTCCAAAAAATACGGTAGTCATGGTTAAGGGGAAGCGACTTGCCATTGCCAAGATTAACAGCAGTTTTGTTTTAATTTTCAGACGGTGAACATCTTCACACGTCAGACGTCGCCGAAAGAAGCGCCCAAGCTGACGGTGCTGTTGCTGCACGGCGCCGCCTTCAGTTCCAAGAACTGGGAGGACATCAACACACTGAAGCTGCTGGCCTCCTGGGGCTATAGGGCCGTAGCTGTGGATCTGCCTGGTGAGAGGGAGGGAGGGAGGGAGAGGGAGAGAGAGAGGGAGGGAGGAGAGAGAGAGAGAGAGAGGGGTGAGAGAGAGAGAGAGGAAGAGAGAGAGAGAGAGAGAGAGAGGGGGGAGAGAGAGAGAGAGAGAGAGAGAGAGAGAGAGAGAGAGAGGGAGAAGGAGAGAGAGAAAGAGAGAGGGGGGGGGGAGAGAGAGAGAGACTGCTAGTCTCATGGAGATATAGGGCGGTGAGTGTCAATCTACCCGGTATAGTGAAAGAGAGAGGGACAGACAGAGACAGAGAGAGAGAGGGAGAGAGGAAAAGAGAGAGAGGGAGAAAGGGAAAGACTCAGAGAGAAAGAGAGAGATATGAAGTTGGCTGTTTCTGGAAGAAGAAAAGATTAGGGTATAGCTACACTCAAACTATTGGATTGGTGTGGATGCATTTTGTGGTCAGTTTGCTTGTGTGCATGTATGTGTGTGCTTTCGTCGTCTCATCTGAAAGACGCAGCGTTCAGACCATAAGGTCTAGTGGAAAGTGAGCGGGAAAAAACTGCTGCGGCCAGGAACGATCCCTGGTTTGTTGCTTACGAGGCCTTATCTCTGAGCCACAATAGTAAGTTCATCAAAATCAAAACCTCATTACCGCTATCCAACCCGTTTTGAGCGCCATGCATAGGCTCTTAGCTTGTTGCGCTCGTTTGCTTTTGTGGATGCTGCTGCTATATGATGTGATTGTTTTTCAATAAATTTCGTTGAAACCAACGTTTGTTTTAAAGGTGCACCCTCACAGATGAGTTTTTGCAAGAAACACGTCGAGATCACCAGAAAGACAGCCTTTTCAAGGATTCGGAACACTCACTTTGCTCTGGTTTCCTCGAAATCAAACTGTCAAAACGGCGATTCATCCTTGGTGGAGTTGCCGGAGAGAGAAGCCATTTTGGATGGGGTGGGTGGAGGTCACTCATTGTGGTTGAAGCTTCTTTTTTTTTGTAGTGCAGTAACAAAAATAAAGTGGAGCTATTTTCTTTGTTGTGAGCGAAACTCACTATAAAATTTAAAAAAATCGCCAATTTGACGGTTTGGTTTCTGGGAAACCAGAGCAAAGTGAGTGTTGCGATCTCTGTAAAGGGTGTTTTCCTGGTGATCTCGACGTGTTTCTTGCAAAAAACTGATCCGTCAGGGTGCGCCTTTAATCTCCTTCACACCATGCAGGTTACGGGGAGAGCAAATCCCAGCATCTGGAATTCGGCCAAGATGAAGTCTTCATGCAGACGTTGGTGAAGACGTTGGGCCTGGACCCCTCTAGCATGGTGGTGGTCAGCCCCTCCATGAGCGGCAGGTTCTCCATGCCGTACTTGTTCAGTGCAGGCGCCGTCGCTGATGCCGTGCCCAGAGCTCTGGCATTTGTGCCAGTGGCACCCGGCATGACCGACGATTATGTGAACAACTTTTCGAAAAGCCAGGTGGGTTAGCTTTGGGTTAGGGTTCAATGTAGAGTTTTCGGCGGAGCTTGCTAAGTTTTCTTTGTGTGTGTGTGTGGGTAGTTGGGGGGGGGGGGGGGGGGGGGGGGTTAGTGTATGTGTTTGTGTGTGTGTGTTATGGACAGTCAACATCAACGCTGAGACCTGGGAAGCCCCCTGTGGGGATACTGGGGGGGAGGGGGGGGGGGGGGGGTCTTTGGTATAAATAGTTCCCCCACCTTCTGGAAGTTCTGTGCTTGTAACTTCCTCTAAACTGTCGCTCTCTTTGACTATGCCTTTTCCTTTTGCTTGCTGTCATCTACTATCTTTCTACCTTTCCCAGTCCATTCTCCTGCCTTTTTTCAAGAAAGACTTTCAAAAAAGATTTCCTCCAGCCGAAGTCGGACATGCTGGGCCTAATAATTTCTTACTTAGGCGCATAACGGCAGCATGATGCATCTGTGCTCATAATTGACAGGAAACTGTCTGAGTGGATCGAAGAAGAAGAAGAAGAAGAAGAAGAAGACCTGGGAAGACCTAGTAGCCGACCGAAGTAAATGGCGAAGTTTACTCCAGAGACAACTCGAGGAGGGTGAAGAACAGATCCACAGCCTGGCTGAGGAGAAAAGAGCCAGAAGAAAGGCAATCTGCAGTGGAAGCAACCCCTCATCCAGCCACACCTGCACCCGTTATGGTAGGGACTGCCACTCCAGAACAGGGCTGACAACCCCTCATCCAGCCACATCTGCACCCATTGTGGTAGGGACTGACCACTCCAGAACAGGGCTGACAACCCCTCATCCAGCCACATCTGCACCCGTTGTG
Organism: Phymorhynchus buccinoides; assembly: GCA_017654935.2. Lineage (NCBI taxonomy): Eukaryota > Metazoa > Mollusca > Gastropoda > Neogastropoda > Raphitomidae > Phymorhynchus > Phymorhynchus buccinoides. Next base: position 39,796,511 of record CM065707.1, on the reverse strand, counting down.
GTAGGGACTGCCACTCCAGAACAGGGCTGACAACCCCTCATCCAGCCACATCTGCACCCGTTGTGGTAGGGACTGCCACTCCAGAACAGGGCTGACAACCCCTCATCCAGCCACATCTGCACCCGTTGTGGTAGGGACTGCCACTCCAGAACAGGGCTGACAACCCCTCATCCAGCCACATCTGCACCCGTTGTGGTAGGGACTGCCACTCCAGAACAGGGCTGACAACCCCTCATCCAGCCACATCTGCACCCGTTGTGGTAGGGACTGCCACTCCAGAACAGGGCTGACAACCCCTCATCCAGCCACATCTGCACCCCTTGTGGTAGGGACTGCCACTCCAGAACAGGGCTGACAAGTCACAGCAGACGCTGTTCCAAACCGTGATCTTTAACACGGTCTTTGCCTGATCTAGGGAGCATAATCCGTTGCCGAATCGACCGAAGGAGCCCTACTACTAGAACTACTATGGATGGTCGGACTTCCCCCCAAAAAAAACAAGCGAAAATTTCATGTGCTGTTTTGTTGTTGTTGTTTTACCCTGGTTTAAAACCCTTTCAATGCCAACAAACAAACAACTACACGACAAGTGTTCCAGTGACGTTGCAGTCTGTTTCATTTTTTTGTTCACCTTTCAATGCCAGCACGGTTTTTCATTTAAGCCACAAACTTTCCATTAAACTTACGTGGGTATGAGAAAAGATTTCTGTCTGCAAATATTGGGGATTCCTCTGTGACATTCTTTGCTTATGTTCTCTGACAGGCATAAAATATGGCCTATCCTTACCTCCCGAAATTAAGAACAAAAGGTCTTTGGATAACAGACCCTCATTCTGATGCCTTTTAGTAACATGGGTGTTAAATCATTGTCGGTGCAAAGAATTCGGGGCGACAACAGGCGATGAAAGGGTTAAAGGTTAACACGGGTATCATCCGTAAACAACAGCCGAAGCAACTTGAACACTATGGTACAACCCCTCTCACCTTCGCTGCACCAGCTATTAGCTAGGGACCCTGAGAACATTACGTGTGTGACTGTTTTTGATTTACCTCGCCATGTGGGGCAGCCACACTCCGACTTCGGAGGAAGGGCGGAGGATTTTCAGGACTGATTGATGTTTCGGATATGCCTCGGACGTAGCCTCTGTCATGGCATTCAAATACATACATTCCCACACAACCATACCAAAGCATATCATTTTGATATAAGCCTTGGTGTTCTAGCTTATGTCAAATTGGTTGCTGAACTATCCAGCCTCGTGCTAAGGCGAGCTGTACAGGGCATGTGTGCCACATTACGTGAGGAAACCTGTGCGCGTAACCCATGCACAATCCACTACGAAGTCAAAGAAAAGTAAGACATACGCGGATACCCCCTTGGGGGATACCAGGGGTCTTTTGTATAAAATAGGTTCCGCCCCACCTACCTTCTGGATTGTTCTGTGCTTGTAACTTCCTCTAAATCTGTCACTACTCTTTGACTGCCTTTTCACCTATTTGCTTGCCCTGTCATACGTAATCTATATTTCTGCCTTACCGGTCCATTCCGCATTGTCTCTCCTGCCTTTTTTGAGGAAGAAACACTCTTCCAAAAAGATTTCCTCTAACTGCTGGGTCCTAACTGTTTCTTAGTTAGGCGCATAATGGCAGAATGACGCATCTGCGCTCATAATTGACAGGAAACTGTCAGAGCGACTCGATCGACAAAAGAAGAAGAAGATTGTGTCCAGGCACCCGCCAAGCAAACAGAGATGAGATGTTTCCTCCAATTGGAGGATTTCCTCCTTTTTGATGGCCCCAGGGGTCATTTTTTGAGATCAGTGTAAATCCATTGAGAACATTGGGGGGTAGGGGTAGGGGTTTTGTGTTAAATCATGAATGTGGCAAAAAGTTTGATTGATATTTTGTTCTCGATTGGTTCATTCTCAAATGGACATTTCAGGTTACTGCTTGGGGCAGCCAAGACTGCTCTGTTTATCATTACACTGCAGTTTGCAAAACTGAAACAGAAGTTGTTATCCATTTGCTGATGTATTTTACATCGGGCCCCGGACCCCCCGCTTATTTTTTCCTCCTTTTTGGTTTTGTGAGAATCTCATCTCTGAAGAAGAAATATGAGAGCGATCAAAACAGAAAACAAACAAAACAACAACATTCTGTTCCCTTTGTTGTGTGTTTTTCAGATGAAAACTCTGATAGTGCACGGCGACAAGGATCTCAAGCTGGGTGTGGACAGCAAGAAGAATTTGGTCAAGCTGCCCAACTCTCAAGTCATTGTCATTCCCGATGCCGGTCACCCCTGCTACATCGACCAGCCCGATCTGTTCCACAACGCTTTCTACAACTTCCTGGGACGACTGCCCAAATGAAGCGTCCGGTTATGTACGCCCTTAGCATTTTTTGACTTTTTTTTTCTTCGTTTTTTTTCTTCTTTTCACCCGTCTCGCTTGTTGTGAGTTTTATGTTCATTTTTCTCTATTTGCTGTCTGTCTTTTCTTTTTGACTTTTCCGTTTGTGTCTGTCTGCTTGTTGCAAGTTTTATTTTCGTTTTTCTCGTTTTTACTGTCTGACTTTTCTGTTTGCGTCTCGCTTGTTGTGAGTTTTAGTTACTGTAATTTTCGGACTATAAGGGGATATATTTTTTTCTCCAATTTTGACCTATGCTGCCTAATAAATGAGGGCCCCCTATAGATGAAAAATATTGTGAGAAAGAGAGAGGGCAACCGATTGCCGTGTTTCAGTACAGTTCTACGATGAGTACCTGTGAGTGCACGATATCTGATACAGTGGTAGCGAGTCGCCGATATGACGAATACTCATGTTGTAAAAATGCTTAAAAAATCCCTGTTGCCATCATCCGAGATATACCGTGCCAAACAGCTGCTACAAACCCTTCACTGGATGTGAAAAAAGCATAGCTGCTAGAGCTTAAAATGCCATAATTCTACCAGTTTTTGTGAAGAATTGTCCAAACACAACAACTGGAAGTCGGCAAAAACGGAAGTTCCGATTATTTGAGAAGGGGAGCCAATTCTCGTTTATCGGACAGCAGTAATGGCAGTTGGGATGCGTACGGGCTTCAAACTTTCGACTTTCTTTTGCGAGGCCTTATAAACGAAGGGCGCCTTTTACTTTAATTTTTTTCAGATTTTTTTTGAAAATTGCCCTATTCGCCTTATAGGGTAGTGCCTAATGATCCGAAAAATACGGTCTGTTTTTCTCTCTTTTGTTGAATGTCTTTTTGTTTTGCCTTTTCCGTGTGCGTCCGTCTCGCTTGTTGCGAGTTTTAGTGTTTTTTTCTCTCCCTTTACTGTCCGTCCTGCCATGACTTTATGATGGAGGAGTAAACAAGAATTAAAAATAAAATTAATTTGTATTCCATTAATTTTGTTTCCCTGTTGTTTTTTCTGTCTGTCTGTCTGTTTCTTTCTCCCCTCTCTGTCTCTCTCTCTTTACTTTAATCTTGTATTATTATTATTTTAACTTTATTTGTGCTTTCTTCGTTTCTTCCGAAACGTTCTGTGATCTGCTTGATTCTGTCTTTCCTTGTTTTGTCGTGGGTTTTTTTTCTTTTCTTTTGGCTGAATTTAAAAAAAAATTTCCCTCTTTGTTGCATTTTTGGTCTTTCTTGTAATACAAAAAAGTTGTATCTTCGATCGAATGATTTTTGTTTTAATCAGTTTAGTTTTGATTGATTTGTCTTTTTTTGTACTTTATTTACTTAATGCATTAAAAAGAAGTTTTGTGGTTTAAAAAAAAAAAAAAATCTGTAATTACTCACAACATTTTTCATGTTTTGTTGTTGTGTGAATCGGTCGCTATTCCTTTTCTGCTTTCAATAATTCATTTTTAATACATCATTATTTGTGGGTTTGTTTGTTTTTTGGCTCTGTTTTGTTTGTCCGTCGGCTGTCAGCTAACTCGGCATAATTCTTTTTTTCTTCTTTATTTAGTTGTTAAATTGAGGTTTCGTGGCTTCAATTTTGAGAGTTAAATTCTTCCCAAGGTCTTGTCTAAATCTTTTATTGCGCAATCGTCACATCGATAAAGTTGTAGCGCACTGCGAGGTGCAACAGTGCCTGTTTGATGCCGTGCTTGGAACTTACTGTGCGCGAATTTATCCGTGGGTAAAGAGCGAACAGACCAACCCTGATGACTGACTTCGGTTCTACTGAACTCGTCAATTTTTTTATAACACCCTTTCACCGCCCTCACAATACTTCAACCAAAAATTTCCATAAATTATTTACCATCTGGGTACGCCGAGGCGAGGCAAAATCCCAATCTGCCAGTTTCCGAGGGGGGATTCTGTTCTGTTGATCCCAGATATAAAATTAAGGTCTATCCTTACTTCCCAAAACTCAAGACAATCGGGATCGGGTCTTTGGATAATAGACCAAAATTTGATGCCTTTTAGTGACATAGAAGTTAAACCATTGTGGTGCTTAAATGCAAAATTGGCGGTGAAAGGGTGTTTAAGAAGTTTGTTCGCCTCTGTAAAGGTTGGTTAATGCATACATAATTTTTTTTATTATTATTATTTTTTTTTTTTTTAATGTTCGTATTTTTCCTCCGGTCCGTACACTGCGTTGATCGCCACGCCACGCTATCCGAATCCCAACTCGCAGCCACACCCTGGTCTTGGCAGGTTGCAGAATCCGAAACCAGCAAGTCCCAGAAGAGCGAATATATTTTAGGCCGTCAGGCAAGGCAACCACACCGAGAAGACACATCGCAACTCGCTGCTGAGTCCCCTCCTGGTTGGGAGTTGAGTGAGAGCCTGTTCTGAGCTAACATAAGCAAGGACACCACCCACCTAAGCCCCTGCATAATGTTCGATTGCCGGATCCAGCGTTGGTTGATTGATTGGATTGTTTGTTTTCTCGCAGACCCAGCAATGTTGTTGTGGTGAAATCCAGGCTGTGTTTACCTTTACAATTTGGCCGTAATTTTTATGAAACAAAAGTCAAATTACGTATCGATTAATGACCGGGCGGAAAAACAAAATACACCCCACCACTACAGCAGTTACGCCCGGCAAGCGAATTGCTTGTGTGCTGAAACAGGATGCCTGGGAAATAAAGTCATTCCGGTTTCCAGTCATTCTGTTTCAAGATGGCGTCCGAAACGAGAAACCCCTATTCCGCCCCCTACCCCGCGTTGGTGCGTGATCACAAGCAGTGTTAGTAAGATGATGCTGTTGAAATGAAACAATGAAATAGAAAAGGCTCTATAGAGTACACACCTTATGCGTTTAAACTTGTTTTTTTAAATTAAAAACATGTTTATTCAAAGGATTACATTCCAGCGCTTGAAATAATTGCATTGCATATAATCGGGTTATGGGACGAAAAAGAATCGGCCGCGCATTGCATTACATGGTTTTTTTCAAAATTACTATTTTTTGTATTCATAGAAATTACAAATTTGCAAAATAGGGGTAAACGGGTCTGTTGAAATCTATCATCAGAGAATTTGTGTCCTGTTTTGTAAAATGTGATTGTGTGGAACTTGAAGCTATCGGACATTGTGTGTCCATGTTTTAAGAAAAATGTTTTTAAATGAATCGTTTGGCTGTATCGCTGAAATGCCAGTTGTGGACGTTCCTCAATGATGGAAACAGCAGTGTAGACACGCACTGCAATATTGGGGGAGGGGAAGGGGAGGTTTATGATTTTGAGCACAGCCTACAGCAAATTCCTGATAATTATGCATGTTTCTGTCGCTTCTCTTATCGTGTTTTTGTGCGAATAATTGTGTGCTAGAATGAAAGAAAAATCATATTGCAGGCATGGTATTTTTCTGTGAATTCTCTGATTTCTGAGAAAAGCGAAAGTAAAAAAACAAATATGTTAGAGGGGGTTTAAACTTGAGGAGATGCCCTTTTCCAAACCCACTAAATTTTTAGTTAGTTTTATTGGGGTGTTAGGTACTTTATAGTCACAGTCCCGAGAGGCGTCTCTGTGAAATTCGGGTTGCCTCCCACCTGGAGAGGGTGTGTCGGCAGCCAAGAGAGTGCGCACTTCCCGTAAAGAAGGTTTTTATTTGCATGCGATTTTTTTGTGTGGCGGATGAGAGGAAGTAAATTTTAAGTAAGAATAGTAAAGTAGGGTAAATTTGGATACCATGACAACTTTTTTCATTGCCACTGGATTAACGGTGTGCTGCTGTGCATGGAGCAGCAGCAGGACCACCTCGAGGTTTATCGTCTCATCATGCCGGAATAGACTCCCTGATGTTCACAGACCGTGTAAGGCCTAGTGCAAAAGTGAGAGGAAAAATATCCCCTGTACCATGTAACCTCAGGTAAGTTCGTAACACTCAAGGTTTACTTGCACACGCAAGCGCGTGCAGGACCGCTACTAACTGTGCCACTCTAGCACCTACAATAACTTGCACAACTTTAAGAATCGACAAGACAGCAAGTCAAATAAAACAGAAGGAAAGCTCATATACCGTATTTTACAGACTATGCCCCCCCCCCAAGGCAAAAAAAAAAATTTAACAACAAAATTAAGAGTTTATTGCTCTATTTTCTCACTATATAATTATCAAATGCAATTTCAAAAGTTGAAGAAGAAAAACCAAACACACCATTAAGCTTTCCTCTTATATATGATATATATTTATATATAATTTGCTTTTGATAAAACTTTTTGTATCCAATGTATGTTTTGTAAGCCTATGATGTGGCTAGGGGGTCTCAGTCTTGGGGTAAAAAGTCTACGCTCATGTATGTCCGTAAAATACAGTTCTTTTATAGTTTCTCTTGAAAGAGTTACAAGAACTTCTTTTTGATGGTTGAGGGGAGGGATGAGGGGAAGGATGGAATGGGTGGGGTGGGGTGGGGGGGGGAGGGTGGGAGGCTACCGGAGCATATCAGCTGTTGAGTGTTTTGTCGATATGTTTGGAGTAATTCCCGCGTTTCATTGTTTTTTCCTGTTAGTCTTATGACGCAATGATGCATGACACTGTTGGTGATATTTGTTGTTTAAGAAGTGAAACGCATGTTGGTTCCAGGATGATCGCAAAAAAAAAAAAAGAAAAAAATGG
>CM065707.1:39694728-39788958 GCA_017654935.2 Phymorhynchus buccinoides | reverse complement strand
TGGCCTTGGCTACAACTGTACATACGTCTTAGCGATTGTGGGGGAAATTCTGCACAAAAACACATAAGTATAATCATAAACCTGCACTGAGCACACACACAAAGCTAAAACACACACACACACAACACACTGAGACCTGCGGCCTCGAAACTAGCAGTCTGTACATCATACCGGTCGTAGAGGGAATTCTAAAAAATAAAAATAAAATTCAATATGAACATAACGCATGCACGCAGACACACAAGTAAAACACACACACACACGCAAACACACACAAATAAAAAGCATACATACACACACACACACAAACACAATAAAAGCATGCGCACGAGTAAGGCGCACACATGGAGCATGTACACCCAAACATACATACACACACAATAAAAGCATGTACACAAACAAATGTAACACACACATGTAACACACACACACTACACGCACATAAAAGCCATGTACCCAGACATGTACCCACAAACACACATGTACACACACACCACAGACACACACCACACACAGTTACCACACACACACCGCACACAAATGCGCGCACGCACACACACATTACGCAAGCAAGCACACGCACACACACACACACACCACATACATGTACATACAACACCACAGGCGGGGTGGGGTGTGGAGGTTTGGAGGTGGGGTGGCGGGCGGTGGGGGTGGATGGTCGTATGTAAATCACAGGTCCACGGTCTACCGTTGCATATAGAAACAGTGTCTATAGCACCTGGGGAGTATTTAGTACAAAAACCAACAGACCTGTAAATCACAGGGGGTCGGGGGTCGGGGGGTCCGGGTCGGGGTTCGGGGTATCGGTGGAGGTATGTAAATCAACAGGTCCTCGTTCTCTATTGCAATGAACACTCTTGTATAGGACTGGGAGTACACATAAACCAACAGACCTGTAATCACAGTGGGTGGGGGTGGGGGTGTGGAGATGGCATAGGCATGTATGTAAATCACAGGCCTATCGTTCTCGTTGCAATAAAACTCTTGCATAGGACTGGGAGTACAAAAACCAACAGACATGTAATCACAGGGGGTGGGGGTGGGGGTGAGGCATGTATGGGTGGGGGTGGACGGTATGTAAATCACAGGCCATCGTTCTCGTTGCAATAAACTCTTGCATAGGACTGGGAGCACAAAAACCAACAGACCTGTAATTACAGGGGGGGTGGGGGTGGGGGTGAACAAAAATAAAATAAAAAAAGCAAAAATGAAGGACTAACCTGAACAAGTTTCATGATGTAGGGAAAATCATTGGTCAGAATCTCGTTCCTCACCAATCTGTGCACACACATAGAAATAACGAAGACATCAAAGATTAGTCTTCTTTTTCTTTTTGTTGTTGTTGCTGTTATTATATTATTTGTTTGGTGTGATTGTTTGTTTTTTTCAATCATTCATGCAAATCTGTGTTTGCTACAATATGTTCCTGAATTGTTGTATTGTTTGTATTTGCTGAATGCTGTATTTTTCTTGCACCTGTTTTGAGAAATGAGTGCGCTGGTGTTTGTTTCACTCTTTTCTTATCTGTTCACCATATTGGCATGAGGTTACTGTTTCAAATATTGATTGTTGTTCTATCTAAATTTATCTGTTTGCTTTCAACAAGTCCGTCGAACCATATTTTTCTATGTGAACGATGGCACAAATATCAAGACTTTTCTTCAGCTTGTTGCTGATGATATGTTTGTCCATTATCTATTGTTCTGTTTGTTCATGTACTGTGGACCTAATAACAATTGTTTAAACCAAAAGATCAGTGAACAATGCAAATGTGCTGCGCCTTTTGATCTATGACACAGAGTGAAAGAGAGATGTAACCAGAGAGACCGACATGAGAGAAAGAAGAGAACCGAAAGAGAGACAGATAGAGATAGAGAGAGAGACAGACATACAGACAGCCAGAGACAGACAAACAGAGAGAGAGAGACACACACACACCAGGCATGGTAGTGGGGGCAAAGTGGTTTCGTGGAAGAATATCCAAACCGATTCTGCATTTCATTTGAAAGATGTCGACTGAAACTAAAATGATGAAGTTGGGCGTCAAAATGAAGAAGAAGAAGAAAAATAAGCACTAGGATCACAAATCTGGAAAACGTGTGGCGTGAGCTAGGCCGCGCACGACTGCTAACTTCAACGGGAAGTTGCTTGTTCAGTCATTCACATCCCGTTCCGCCAAGCGATTGCAACGCACATAATTTTTAGGCACCCAAGCAAATTTTGACTACCCAGCTTTTTTCTTAATAGAATGTTGTCAAATTTTCACTTTTGCGGAGTTTTCCGCGATTCGCGGAGGTCTACCATGCCCTGACCACACACACTAGAAACACACAGATAGAGATACATGACAACACAGAGAGAAAGAAAAAAACCCAATGAGAATCAGTGCATTACTTGTCTCAACGACGAAATTCAGGGACAAACATTTTTGTGTTTGTTAAATCTACTGCTTTGTTTAAGCATTAAGGTGCTTTTCCGTCCGTTCAAACTGATTTTTGTGTGTTAACCAATATTTCACGTTATCCAGTTATGTGCTAAGAGTACTCCGCTGTGCCATTATTTTCACCTGACAAATCGTCTGGCATGCAGTGCTGTTTTCCTCTCTTCCAAGCTAGGTGGGTGTTGCTTGGTTGTGGTTGTTTTTTCACATAAAAATGTCAGGCCACAAAGGGTTAATTCAGAATTCAAATGTATTTGATGACATGTGCTCATCTCCAATGCAGGTATCTTTATATACACACACACACACATGACTTACATGAGCATGGCTAGACAAACGTTAGATGAGGAACTCAAAGCGGTTGGTGTCAGCAAACAGAGAATCCCAAATCCTCAGCACATCTGAAACAGAACCATAGAACACAGAGATACATAGAACACACACACAGATAGAACTTGACACACACACACAGATTAGAACACACACACACCCCAGATAGAACAACACACACACAGGCACAAAACTCTCACACACACACACACAGATATAACACACACACACCCAGATAGAACACACAATACACACACAGATAGAACACACACACAGATAGTACACACACAGCATTTCAGTACACACACACACACAAGATAGTACACACACACACACAGATAGTACACACACACACACAGATAGTACACACACACACAGAAGATAGATTAGAACACACACACACACACACACAGATAGTAACACACACACAGATAGTACACACACACACACAGATAGTACACACACACACACACAGAGATATAGAACACACACACACACACAGTAGAACACACACACACACACGGATAGAACTCACACACACACACAGATCTGAACACACACACACACACACAGATAGTCTCTACACATACACACACACACATAGTAGACGACACACACACACAGATTAGAACACACACACACAGATTAGAACGACACACACACACACAGATAGTACACACACACACACCACAGATAGTACACACACACATATAGAACACACACACACAGATAGAACACACACACACACACAGATAGTACACACACACACACAGTACACACACACACACAGATAGAACACACACTGAAATAGAAACACACATGTACTGTGCAGTCGTCCCCGTTGGGATACCGGGGGTCTTTCGTAAAAATAGTTCCCCACACCTTCTTGGAAGTTCTGTGCTTGTAAATTCCTCTAATCTATCACTCTCCTTTGACTCCGCCTTTTCCCTTTGCTTTCCGTCATCTAATATCTTTCTGACTTATTGATTGGCCCATTCTCCCGAGGTGCCTTTTTTCAAAAACATCTTGCCAAATAATTGTTTTCTCTTGAGCTCCTCCGAAATCGGAATGTGTCGGCTGTACGCAGCAGGGAGACCAGTGAAAACTGAAAACCGGACACTAACCATGTACCTTACCCATTATGGCTATATGGCCTATGAACACAGAATAAGAAGAAGTAGAAACTGTGCAGTCGCACTGATGCTAAATAATACGGACAAACCACAGAGGAGGCACTGTGGCTCGGTGGGTGAGGGTTGCCGTTAGTAATCCAGCATGTCTGCGAGGGCGCCGGTTTGAACCCAGGCCCGTCTACGGTATTGTATCCTTGGGAAAGACACTTTACTCCCATTTCCTGGTCCTTCGGTTGAGACTTTAAACCGAGGTCCCTGTGTGCATACAGACGCACGCACAAGATGTTGCGTGCACACGTTGACAAGCCCATTCCACTATTCGGTAGGAGTTAGGCTTGCGTTGTGTTCGTGGAGTGGACGACACGAAGTCACAAAGCATGCATCCAATGATCAACATCAGTCTAAATGAAGACTTTGGATGTGGGGCCGGATAACGTCCCCAATCTGAAGAACAACCGTATAAACAAACCCCTACCACTCACCAGATAAAGAAAACTCCCGCGACACATACAAAGGGACATAACTGCGAAGGTCAAGGGAGGCCACTCATCAGGTAAAAAAAACTCCCGCGACACATACAAAGGGACATAACTGCGAAGGTCAAGGGAGGCCACTCACCAGGTAAAGTGGAACTCATGCGACACATACAAAGGGACATAACTGCGAAGGTCAAGGGAGGCCACTCATCAGGTAAAGGGAACTCATGCGACACATACAAAGGGACATAACTGCAAAGGTCAAGGGAGGCCACTCATCAGGTAAAGTGAACTCATTCGACACATACAAAGGGACATAACTGCGAAGGTCAAGGGAGGCCACTCATCAGGTAAAGGGAACTCATTCGACACATACAAAGGGACATAACTGCGAAGGTCAAGGGAGTCACTCATCAGGTAAAGTGAATTCATTCGACACATACAAAGGGACATAACTGCGAAGGTCAAGGGAGGCCACTCATCAGGTAAAGTGAATTCATTCGACACATACAAAGGGACATAACTGCGAAGGTCAAGGGAGTCACTCATCAGGTAAAGTGAATTCATTCGACACATAACTGCAAAGGTCAAGGGGGGCCACTCACTAGGTAAAAAAAACTTCTGCGACACATACAAAGGGACATAACTGCGAAGGTCAAGGGAGGCCTCTCATCAGGTAAAGGAAACTCCCGCGACACATACAAAGGGACATAACTGAAGATCAAGGGAGGCCACTCGCCAGGTAAAGAAAACTCTCGCGACACATACAAAGGGACACAACTGCGAAGGTCAAGGGAAGCTACTCACCGGGTAAAGGAAACTCTTGGGAGAGCAGCAGGGTGATCCAGCGGAAGGCGAAGAATTGCGGCTTGAGCTCCATCTCCTCCAAGCGGTGCCACAGAGACACGTCATGCTCACGCAGTTTACGCATCAGATCGGACATGGAGAAACCTGCGCACACCACACATACACAGTAACATAGGTCATACACATTCATTTTTACATGAATAATTATGTTAACCCCTTGATCTAACGCATCACGTACTGACTTGATGACATCACACTGACCGACGTCATCAGACGAAGAGGAATAACTCTGATATAATTATGCTGGCTTTTGCTCTAACACAGTCAAGAGCCAGACCATTTTTGCCAGATTGGCTCAATCAGTTGTCTTTTTCATGGCATGATTTGTACAATGATTTTTTTCTTTAATTGTCTCTGGCAATCAAGGGGTTAATAAACACAAAGATAGAAATACATACATTTAGAGACTGCAACACACACACACACGCACACACACACACCACACAGACACACACCAACACACACACACACACACACACACACACACACACACACACAAACACATGCACACACCACACACACACACCACACAGACACACACAAACACACACACACACACACACACACACAAACACACAGACACACACACACACCCACAACACACACACACAGACACACACCACAGACACACACACACACACACATACACACACACACAGACACACACCACACACCACACACACACACACACACACACATACACACACACACACACACATCCTCAGCACACACCACACACCCACACAGTAAGACCCACACAAACACACACACCACACACACACACACACACAGCACACACACAGACTGTTTACCTCTCTGGGCTTGCACCAATACTCCTGACATTCAAAAACCATGCATCAATTGATAACATCCTCTTCTCTCTCCCTTTCAGATCATGTCTGTAAGCAACCACAGACACACTTCATCAAGTCCCTGGATGAGACACAGAGTGGAGCCTCACAGTGTAAGAGCCTCTGACGCTGTTAAACCAAATGCTTCAAAGGCCGGTCAGAACTTGATATAACATCCTCCTCTCTCTCCCTTTTCTCCTGTCTCTGATCTCTCTCTCTCCGTCTCTCACCTATTCCACACTGTGTCTCGCCAGGGACTTGATGAAGCTGTCTCTGATCTGTCTCTCTCTCTCTGTGTCTGTCTCTCTCTCTCTCTCTCTCTCTCTCTCTCAGCTATTCCCACACTGTGTCTGTCATCCAGGGACTTGATGAAGCTGTCTCTGTCTGATCTCTCTCTCTGTCTCTCTCTCTCTCTCTCTCAGCTATTCCACACTGTGTCTCGTCCAGGGACTTGATGAAGCTGTCTCTGATCTCTCTCTCTCTCTCTCAGCTATTCCACACTGTGTCTCGTCCAGGGACTTGATGAAGCTGTCTCTGATCTGTCTCTCTCCCTCTCTCTCTCCATGTCTCTGTCTCTCTCTCTCTCACCTATTTCCACACTGTGTCTCATCCAGGGACTTGATGAAGCTGTCTCTGATCTCTCTCTCTCTCTCTGTGTCTCTCTCTCTCTCTCTCTCTCACCTATTCCACACTGTGTCTCATCCAGGGACTTGATGAAGCTGTCTCTGATCTCTCTCTCTCTCTGTCTCTCTCTCTCTCTCTCTCACCTATTCCACACTGTGTCTCGTCCAGGGACTTGATGAAGCTGTCTCTGATCTCTCTCTGTCTCTCTCTCTCTCTCTCTCTCTCTCACCTATTCCACACTGTGTCTCGTCCAGGGACTTGATGAAGCTGTCTCTGATCTCTCTCTGTCTCTCTCTCTCTATCTCCACCTATTCCACACTGTGTCTCATCCAGGGACTTGATGAAGCTGTCTCTGATCTCTCTCTGTCTCTCTCTCTCTCTCTCTCACTCTATTCCACACTGTGTCTCGTCCAGGGACTTGATGAAGCTGTCTCTGGATCTCTCTCTCTGTCTCTCTCGTCTCTTTCTCTCTCTCTCTCTCTCTCTCTCTATCTCACCTATTCCACACTGTGTCTCGTCCAGGGACTTGATGAAGCTGTCTCTGATCTCTCTCTCTCTCTCTCTCTCTCTCACCTATTCCACACTGTGTTTCATCCAGGGACTTGATGAAGCTGTCTCTGATTTCAGCCATCAGGCTGGTGAAGCAGAAGAAGGAATCCGCCTCTGCGTTTTCTGTCACACATCACAAACCTTTAGTATTAACCCTTTCACCGCCAAAGTCGCATTTTAGCACCACAGTGATTTAACACCTATGTCACTAAAAGGCATCAAATTGGGGTCTATTATCCAAAGACCCTATTGTCTTAGTTTTGGGAAGTAAGGATAGACCTTATTTTATATATGTCACAGAAGAATCCCCAATACTGCAGATGGATTTTGTTCTCTACCCAGGTAAATTTAATGGAAATTTTTTGTTATTTTTTGGCTGAAATATGGCTGGTGGTGAAAGGGTTAATTAATAAAGACCTGATAAGAGAATCTCCATCCTTAAAAAACACACACAACTAGTAATGCTATCAGAGTCACCTAACAGTACCTATTTGAAGGAGATGGGGGTGGGAGTGCTTGGTTTTTGTATCAGACATTTTATTTGATTACGAATACGAATACGAATGTTTTTTAATGAGGGTAAACAGATAAGCTTTCGCTTCTTTACACCATGCCCTCAAGGAGGAAAAAAACTAACCATGACTATCAAATAACAAGAAAACAAGAAACAATGCAAATAAGCAAAAATGGGGAAAAACACATTAAATTTTCAAGATCAAGCAAAAATACAAACATCATTTAACAAAATTCAAATATCATAGACCACACACACACACACACACACACACACACACACACACTACACACACACACACACACACACACACACACACACTCTCTAAGTATACTCGTGTATTAAGGTCTACTTGGGCATAGTGAGCGAAAGTAGAAGTATTTTTAGATGGAGGTAATTCACGTGAATCATGACTCACAGACATCGTCACAATCGTTTCGTATTGGGATCGAATTATATGTAGAGTAGCCGACCTTTTACCTCTACACTGCTCTGTTGATGAACAGCGTTCGTCATAGATGATGTCATTGATGATGTCATACCTTTTGATGTCATAGCCCTGAGTGATGGTTTTTGGTTTAAACAAGACAGGAAAGATATGTCTCTAGATCATTTTCTCAGATCGAGTCTAACCGGTCTCTTTTAAATTTCATAATGAGGAAATTGATAATTTCTCTTATTTCCTCTACCAGTCTTAGTGCGCTCTCCCAGTTCCACAGGAACATGACACACCAGAACCAGAAAGGTACCCCCCCCACACACACACCACCCCTGTCTTTTGCATAAATAGACCCCCCCCCCCTCAGCTTCTGGAAGTTCTGTGCTTGTAGCTTCCTCTAATCTGTCACTCTCTTTGACTCTGCCTTTTCCCTTTGCTTACTGTTATCTACTATCTTTCTGCCTTACCGGTCCATTCTCCTGCCTTTTTTCAAAAATTACTTTCAAAAAGATTTCCTCCGGCCGAAGTCGGACTTGCTGGGCCTAACTACCGTATTTTACGGACTACAAGCCGCACCTGAATATACGGTGCAACCCCCAAATTTTACACAAAATTCAGATTGTGTTATTATAGTTTTTTTAGGTAAAGGTAAAGATGTGCCACCCCCCCTGCATTTCTCGGTTAATTCTATTTTTCCGTTTTTGCCTTTCTTACCATACATAAAGCTGTATTTTAGGAACATTTTTAGCTAAAAACCTTTTTGGAATACTAACCCTATCCCTAACCCTAACCCTACCCCCCAGTACACCGCGATTTGTCACAGTTGTGGTTCGTTGCGTTTTTCCGTCTTATAGGGTGGGGGGTAGGGTTAGGCTTAGGGCTAGGGTTAGTATTCCAAAAAGGTTATTAGCTAAAAATGTTCCTAAAATACAGCTTTATGTATGGTAAGAAAGGCAATAATGAAAAAATACAATTAACCGAGAAATGTAGGGGGGGTGGCACATCTTGACCTTTGCCGTTTTTTTTTACTATATTATCAGTCACATCATAAGGGTCGCAGGGGTCTCTGTCCAGGAAAAAAAGTATCGTCTTATAGTCCGTAAAATACAGTATTTCTTAGTTAGGCACATAACTGCAGTATGATGCATCTGCGCTTATAATTGACAGGAAACTGAAGAACAAGAAGAAGAACAAAAAGAAGAAGAAAGGTAATGCCTTCTTCTTCTTCTTCTTTGATCACTCAGACAGTTTCCTGTCAATTATGAGTGCAGATGTGTCATGCTGCCGTTATGCGACTAAAAAATAGTTAGGCCCAGCATGTCCGACTGGTAAGGCAGAAAGATAGTAGATGACAGTAAGCAAAGGGAAAAGAGAGTGACAGATTACAAGCACAGAACTTCCAGAATGTGTGGGAACTATTTATACAAAAGACCCCCCTGGTATCCCCATGGGTGGAAGGTAATGCCTGACAATCAACGCTTTGTCCAATTAGTTTCCTCTTGATCGTCTCCCCTCACCTCGACAGTCCTGATCGTGGTCTGTGGCGAAGGTGTAGTAGATGGGGCCGATGATTTCGTTCATCCCCTGAAAAAGGGAAAGTAAGGTTTCTTAAATTTTCATAAATAATAATAATACATAGTATGTATATAGCGCCTTTCTTTAGAATTAAAACTCAAGGCGCTCACATTCACTGATTAACACGCAATTCGGCTAACATACACATTATTCGTTCAATCATCATCTAATTAATGTGAACATTAAATTTTAAATTCTGTTTGTTACGTATTTGTGTCAAAAGAGAGCAAGACAATACCACCACAAAAGGAACAAAGGGTGAAAGTGAAAATCTCAGGTGAAAGTGGAAAAAAAATCTCTTAGGTGAAATTCTCTCAGGTGAAAGTAAAAAAACCAAACACACTTAGGTGAAAGTGAGAAATTATCTCAGGTGGAAATGGAAAATTCTCTTTAGTGAAAGTAAAAATTATCTCAGGTGAAAGTGAAACATTCTCTCCGGTGAAAGTGAAAAATCATCTCAGGTGAAACTGAAAAATTGTTTCTGGTAAAAGTGACAAATTATCTCAGGTGAAACTGAAAATTTTCTTAGGTGAAAGCAAAAAACTCTCTTGGGTGAAAGTGAAACATTCTCCTCAGGTTAAAATGAAAAATTCTCCCAGGTGAAAGTGAAAAATTATCTCCTTCCTGAAATGACGTTCAATGTTCTGTGAATGTTGTGTTGTTGGGTTTTTTCCTGAGCAACACTGCCTCCATTCCTGAAGCGAGCACATATTTCCAATGTGTTTGTGTGTCTGTGTAGTGTACCGTATTTTTCAGCTCATTAGGCGCTGCAGTGTATAAGGCGAATAGGACAATTTTCAAGAAAAATCTGAAAAAATCCAAGTAAAAGGCACCCTCGTTTATAAGGCGATACACACCTCACAAAACAAAGTCGAAGTTTGAAGCCCGTACACGTCCTGTAAACGCTTACCGACCGCCATTACTGCTGTCATAAACGAGAGTTGGCTCCCTTCTCAAATAATCGAAACTTCCGTTTTTGTGATTTCCGGTTGTTGTGGTTGGACAATTCTTCGCGAAAACTGGTAGAATTATGGCATTTTAAGCTCTACAACAATGCTTTTTACATCCAATGAAGGGTTGTGGCATCTGTTGGACGGTATCTCGGACGATAACAGGGATTTTGAAGCATTTTAACGTGAGTATTCGTCGTATCGGCGACTCGTTACCACTTTCGATGTTGTGACTCACAGTAGACTGTACTGAACACGGCAATCGTTGCCTCTCTTCTCACGATTTTGTTCACTCATAGGGCGCCCTCGTTTATTAGGCACATAGGTCGAAATTAGAGAAAAAAATATCGCCTTATAGTCCGAAAATTACGGTATGTGGGGGTGGGGGTGGTGGGTAAGTACTGCATGTCTCCTGTCATGTGTCTGTCGGCCGTCAATGTCATCAGCATACATTTCCCTTGTATTTTATAAGATTGTAGATCCAGACGACAAGATGACCATTCCCAAAGATTCCTTTTATCAGCTTTATTTCATTCCTGATTTGAAGAGTATGCCTGACTGACTTTCTTTCTTTTTTTTATTCCTGATTTGAAGAGTATGCCTGACTAACTTTCTTTCTTTTTTTCATTCCTGATTTGAAGAGTATGCCTGACTGACTTTCTTTCTTTTTTTCATTCCTGATTTGAAGAGTATGCCTAACTGACTTTCTTTCTTTTTTTTCCTGATTGACTTTCACCCATGAGTTTTGCCCCCCCTGACCTGAACGTATGCCAGGCCCGGGTTGAGTTTGGCGTAGATGAAGAGGACTCTCTCCACCACCTCCCAGTGGGCCTCCTCCCCCTCCTTCAGAGTCAGGTACTCCTCCGTCGACGTCCGCCGCGTGTTAGAGCGCTGGTAGGCAAAGATAACAGCATGGACATAAACACAGGCATCAGAATAGTCAGAAGTCCAATCCTCTGAAAACTGCGGTGCAAGAGTCACCAAGGCCCCAGACTGTAGAGGGACAACGCTGAAATCAGTTCCCAACAAGACTGAGAAGGCTTAATGCAGTGAGAAATCACTTTAAAATGCTATTTAACAGAAAAGATAACACTCAATGAAAAAGCCAAAACCTTTGACAGTAGAAACCAATCCTCTGTCAGAAATGAATCCTCTGAAATTAGCAGATCCTCTAACAATTCTGATACCTGAAACAACATCAACGGAAAATAACAACAATGCTCTTTTGAAAAAAACATGGGTACATGCCACTTCTCTTCCTTGCTACAGTCTCAGATTTAATTAAGGACACAACACTCCACTCTTTTTCTCAGTTTTCACACTAGAACTGAATCAGTTAAAAAACACAGGTTAATCACTATTAACACTAATATAACATCAGCAGTAGGCACTCACTGTGAAAGTGATTCCACTCCAATCCCTTGCAACGGTCTCAGATTTAACGAAACACTGCCACTGGTTTCTTTAGGCTCTTCACATACAAACCGATTTGGGCAAAAACTTCTTCTTCTTCGATCGCTCAGAGTTTCCTGTCAATTATGAGCGCAGATGCGTCATGCTGCCGTTATGCGCCTAACTAAGAAATAGATAGGCCCAGCAAGTCCGACTTCGGCTGGAGGAAATGTTTTTGAAAGTGTTTCGTGAAAAAAGGCAGGAGAATGGACTGGTAAGGCAGAAAGATAGTAGATGACAGTAAGTAAAGGGGAAAAGGCAGAGTCAAAGAGAGTGACAGATTAGAGGAAGCTACAAGCCCAGAACTTCCAGAAGGTGGGGGAACTATTCATGCAAAACTGTCTGAGCGATCGAAGAAGAAGAAGAAGAAGAATAAGAAACAAACAGCTATGACTCACGTTGAAAGTGATGCCGCTCCTATTCCTGGCCACGGTTTCAGACTTGAGGACACATTGAAACAAACAGCTACGACTCACGTTGAAAGTGATGCCGCTCCTATTCCTGGCCACGGTTTCAGACTTGAGGACGCATTGAAACAAACAGCTATGACTCACGTTGAAAGTGATGCCGCTCCTATTCCTGGCCAGGGTCTCAGACTTGAGGACGCATTGAAACAAACAGCTATGACTCACGTTGAAAGTGATGCCGCTCCTATTCCTGGCCAGGGTCTCAGACTTGAGGACACATTGAAACAAACAGCTATGACTCACGTTGAAAGTGATGCCGCTCCTATTCCTGGCCAGGGTCTCAGACTTGAGGACACATTGAAACAAACAGCTACGACTCACGTTGAAAGTGATGCCGCTCCTATTCCTGGCCACGGTTTCAGACTTGAGGACACAGTGCTCCACCCTTTTCCTGAGCGTCTCCACATTGGAGCCAGCCTTGGTGATCTCCTCACACGGAAACTCTGTCGCCCGCTGGAAGAAGAACAGGTCCGGGCACAAACGCCTGCACGCAGAAAACCACAACAATTATTTTTTTACAGGATTTCCCATTTAACCCTTTCGCCACCAGCCATTTTTCTGCCCAAAAATACCATTAAACTTAACTTGGAAGAGAAAAAACATTATTTGCAATATTGGGAATTCCTCTGTGATTTGTATAACATTAGGCCTATCATTACCTCCCAAAATTAAGAAAATAGGGTATACAGATAAGAGGCCCTGATTTGATGCCTTTTTATTGACTTGTTGACTTGGTTGTATCATTTACGCATTGGAACTGTAGAGGGGAAGTATTGTTGTTTGATCTTGATGATTTTTTGCTAGTAAATAGCAGTCAAACTTTTTTTTATCACAGCATACACTTTCCTACGAACAAACATACACACATGCACACTGTTGTCAACTCACCTGCAGTCTTTGTCAATCTGCACCAACATCTCGTTATCCTTGAAATCCTCCTGCCACTCACTGTCTGGGTTGGGATTCAGCGGCTGTAGATATATATATATTTTGTTAAATAGTCATTCATTCTTTCTCGGCAAGCTATATTTTTTCGGACTATGAGGCGCACTTCATTATAAAGGCCCACCTTGCCAAATCTTACACAAAAAAGATTTTGTAATTATTTCATATAACTTGTGAATGGAAGTTGTATGTTTGTATGTATGTGTAAACATATGTGTATATATGTATAAGTTAGATGGATGGGTAGATAAATGGTTGTATGCATGCACATGATATGTGTGTTGTGTGTGTATATGTGTGCGTGTGTGTGTGTGTGTATGTGCGTGTGTGTGTGGTTGTGGTGTGTGTGACCAAGAATTGTATGTGCGCACAGTGTTTAAAATAGTCGCATATTTCATTTTTTGGCTTATCCACATACATGTACTATGTCTCTGTCTTCTTGTGTTGTTTTGTTGATTGTTTTATTGCTGCAGAAAGAATTTCCTGCAAAATGGACAATAAAAATATTGATAATCAAAAGTTAGAAATTTCTGAAAATAAACAAAGACGCCATGGAAACAAATGGCCAAACATGTACTACCATATTTTTCGGACTATAAGGCGATACTTTTTTTTCCCAGACTGAGACCCCTGCGCCTTATAATGTGACTGATAATATAGTAAGAAACTATGATAACACAATCTGAATTCTGTGTAAAAATTTGGGGGGTGCACCTTATAATCAGGTGCGGCTTATAGTTCGTAAAATATGGTATTCACAAAAAAAGTAGAATAGAAAGACTTAGAACGAGAAGAGAGATTTGAAAAACAAATTTTTTTTATTCCAAACCACTGATTTACTTGCAAGGAGGTCGAAAAAAATTGAAAACTCTTCTCTCCCTAAAACACTTAACACACATACATGCCTGCGTGCGTGCGCACTCAAGTGTGCAGGTGTGCCTACAATACAAGGAATCAGAGAGAGACAGTCGGAGAGAGAGAGACAGACAGAAAAAGAGAGAGAGAGAAATGAATGAACAGAGCTTAATTTATACAAGGTAATGAGATAAGCCTAATAAATACTTTTTTTTTTACACTCCTGTGACCAAATAAATAAACAAAATAAAACAAATATGTAATTAAAAAGAAAATAATAATAATAATAAAAGAAACAAGAAAGGCAACAACACTATTCAAAATACATGGATGTTCCTAGGAAATTAAAAAAAATCCTGAGAGAGAGAGAGAGAGAGAGAGAGAGAGAGAGAGAGAGAGAGAGAGAGAGAGAGAGAGTGAGAGAAAGTGAGAGAGAGAGAGAGAGAGAGAGAGAGAGAGAGAGGGAGAGAAAGAGAGAGAGAGAGAGAGAGAGAGAGAGAGAGAGAGAGAGAGAGAGAGAGAGAGAGGAGAGAAAGTGAGAGAGAGAGAGAGAGAGAGAGAGAGAGAGAGAGGGAGAGAGAGAAGTGAGAGAGAGAGAGAGAGGGAGAGAAAGTGAGAGAGAGAGAGAGAGAGAGAGAGAGAGAGAGAGAGAGAGAGAGAGAGAGAGGGGGGGGGAGGATGACAGACTGGTAGACAAGACACAGAGAGACAAAGAATTCCAAAGTGAAGCCCAGGGCTCCTCTTTTTGGTCCACACTGACATGGTCTTCCAGAGTCCCGTTAGCTGAGAGGTTGGACCTGGCCTTCTGGCCCGGCATGATGATCAAATCGTGGATGAAATTCTTGTACGCTGCCCTGAAGAGACCACAAAATAATTTATTTAAAATATGTGAGTAAAAAGTTGTCTTAACCCTTTCAACACCAGCCGTTTTTCAGCCAAAGCTTTCCATTCAACTTACACCCCCACCCCCCGGTGGGGATACCGGGGGTTCTTTCGTACAAATAGTTCCCCCACCTTCTGGAAGTTCTGTGCTTGTAGCTTCCTCTAATCTGTCACTCTATTTGACTCTGCCTTTTCCATTTGCTTTCTGTCATCTGCTATCTTTCTGTCTTACTGGTCCATTCTCCTGCCTTTTTTTCTATAAATTCTTACAAAGATTTTCTTCAGCCGAAGTCGGACATGCTGGGCCTAACTATTTCTTAGTTAGGCGCATAACGGCAGCATGACGCATCTACACTCATGTGACAGGAAACTGTCTGAGCGAACAAAGAAAAAGAATTTAACTTACCCGGGTAGAGAAAATATTCTGTCTGCAATATTGGGGATTCCTCTGTGACATGCATAAAACTAGGGCTTATCCTTAGCACTCAAATTATTAATAATAATAATAATAATAATAATAATAATAGTGAATCATTTATATAGCGCACTCCTCCACCAAATGTGGAGCTCTATGCGCTTAACAACAACAAAAATTAAAAGCATTTAAGAACATAAGGTCACTGGATATCAGACCCTTATTTGATGCCATTTTAGTGACATGGGTGTTCAATCATTGTGGTGCCAAGAGATGACAGTGGCGATGAAAGGGTTAACGCATTGATAGATGGGGGAAAAACAATTCACAAGTTTATCTTACTTAACCCTTTCACCGCCGACGTGGCATTTCTGCACCACACTGATTTAACACCCACGCCACTAGAAGGCATGAAATCAGGATCTGTTATCCAATGGCCTTTTGCTGTTATGCATTGGAAATAAGGAAAGTCCTTACTTCATATATGTCAAAAGGGGGATTCACAGTAATGCAGATGCAAACTTTCTTTATCCAGGTAGACATTTTTGGCTGAAAGATGGCTGGTGGCGAAAGGGTTAAACTTAAATAAGGCAGAATCATCACACACAAGACACAATAACACACCCACCACCACCACCACGATTAAGAATAAGATTAAAATGATAGCCCCGTCGACAACATAGGGGCTGTCACCATGTTGCATCACACCACGTATTAAAAAGGGGTAAAAACATAAGGTAAAACAAGATCAAAGTTTTTTTGGTTGAAATACTTTTTGTTAAAAATCATTAGTCAATCAGAAACTTTGCAAGTAAAAACCTGACATGTCTAGGCACACACATACATGCAAACACACATACATACACTTAACACTTGTAACCCCGATTAAAATGATGACTCTACTCCCTGTAACCACCAAATTAATGTTGGTAAACTGGGCCCGAAATGGGGTACTTTGCTTAAAAATATATTAAAAAATAACTACTTGATGGATTGACTTCAAATGTTCAGGGTTTGTGTATAAATGAAGAATGTTTAACTTGCAATGTTTTTTTTGTTATGTGATATTTTTGATTTTTTGATATTGCAATTTTAACTCAAAATACATAACGAAGTGGGTGTACGGGGGCGGTTTTAGACGGCTTGGTAGGAGAAAGTAATGGATGTCATGGGCGGAATCAGGCTATAAGGGGCTTAAAATGTTAATACACAACATAACCATTGCATAATTCTTTCTCACCCTCTCTCACAGAAACAGGCACACACGCACAACACACTCCACCATCCTCCTCTTGGACACACACACACACACAGAGTGACACACACACACACAGTGACACACACACATACACATGCAGTGACACACACACACACAGTGACAGACACATAGTGACACACACTCAGTGACACACACACACACACACAGTGACACACACACACACACACTGTACCAACCTCTGTCTCCCTTTCTCTTTCTCCCATTCGGCCTTCTCCAAAGGAAGAAAGTTGAGCAGCACCTAAAAGAACGCATCAAGAAAACAATTTACATTACTTGATAAATCAGTACAAACAAGACATACAGCAGTATACCGTATTTTCCAGGCTATAAGCCGCTACTTTTTTCTTCAACTTTGACCCCTGCGGCTAAAACAACAATTGCGGCTAATTTGTGAATATTTCCCCTTCCGTATTTTAGGCTGGTCGTCAACTCCAGCCTGTGCGTGTTGACATCGTCAATCTCGGTAAAAACGAACCGTTCTCATGCCGAAACTGAAGAATGTAATCGACGATATCACAATCTGACCACTAAATTGCACCACTTTATGCACATGTGTCATCACTGAACAGTTTATGATCACAGTTTGAACTGAAACAGTCTCTTGCGGCTTAGACACTGAATACGGCTTTATCGTTGTTTTCTCCAGAATTTTAATAAAACTCAGGGGACGGGGCTTAGACAATGGTGCGCTTTGTAGACCGGAAAATACGGTAGTATTGACAAACACAATGACACAATGCACCGGCAATACAAAACAACTTTATACATTAACTTCTTTTTTATCCGTGTTACCAGGCCGCGAGCATAGTGTGTCCTGTCTTCTGTCTTCACTTCAGTTTCCTCATAGTCTTATTAAAGACCCACCAGATCACGTGTCAAAATCACGGGTTTCACGTGTTTTCCCTCTTATAACTGGAAACAAATCTTGTTTTGACCAGGTCTGACTCCCATATAAATGGCCCCAAATTCAAACCGAAACATCAGTTTAAAGAGCAGCCTCAATTTGAAGTTGGGGAAATTTGCATGTGGGTCGTCACAGCAACCCAGAAAAAAACAAGGGACTTAATCGTGGTGCATCACTGGGTCTTTAAAAAACAGGACTTTCCTGGAATGTCAGTACCTCCAGGATCAACCCACTATCTTCATATGTAAAAATGTTCCGCATGTACATGGTTCAGGGTGGAGAACATTAAACTGGGGATTTTCTTCTACCTCAGGCCTTGTGGTCATGAGTGCGTCCCACACGGTCAACACGGGTAGTATGTTCTTCTTCTTCTTCTTCTTCTGCGTTCCCAGGCCATATGGCCATAATGGGTAAGATACGTATGTGTCTGGTTTTCAGTTTTCACTGGTCTCCCCGCTGCGTACAGCCGACACATTCCGATTTCGGAGGAGCTCAAAGGAGAAACATTATTTGGAAGATTTTGTTGAAAAAGGCAGGAGTCTGGGCCAATAGGTCACAGATACAGTATAGTAGATGACAGCAAGCAAAGGGAAAAGGCAGAGTCAAAGAGAGTGGCAGCTTAGAGGAAGTTACAAGCACAGAACTTCCAGAAGGTGGGGGAACTATTTTTACGAAAGACCCCCGGTATCCCCACGGGGAGGGGTAGTATGTAAATTAGACTAAACTCTCAAAACGACTGTCTGTTTAGCCTAGTTTACATACTGCTACCAGTGTTGACTGTCTGAGATGCAGTCATGATTACAGGCCCAGTTTCCTGTAGGTCTTTTCACTGCCTTCAGCTAAAAACATTCCCGTTTTGGAGTCCTGAGCTCAGAGCAAAGTGTGGTTTAACCCCTTGACTGCCATTTCCACTTAGATATATGACAATGACATCCATCACTAATAAGGTCATCAGGCGAAGGGGAAAAATCCTGCAATTTTTTTGCAAACCAACAATCAAGAGAGTTATACCATATCTCCCCATGGGGATACCGGGGGGTCTTTCATAAAAAATAGTTCCTCACCTTCTGGAAGTTCTGTGCTTGTAACTTCCTCTAATCTACCCAGTCTCTTTGACTCTGCCTTTTCCCTTTGCTTTCTATCATCTACTATCTTTCTGACTTATTGGCCCATTCTCCTGCCTTTAAAAAAAAAAAAAATCTTCCAAATAATTTTTCTTCTTTGAGCTCCTCCGAAATGGGAATGTGTCGGCTGAACGCAGCGGGGAGACCAGTGAAAACTGAAAACTGAACACATATATACCTTACCCATTATGGCCATAATATGGCCTGGGAACGCAGAAGAAGAAGAAGACCATATTTGCAGACCATTTTGCCAACTGTACAATAATTCTCGTGACAATTTTACTCATTATTTTCTCAGGCAATTGAGGATTTAAACTTTTTTTCTTTTTTTTTTTAGCAAAGAGGCCAGAGAATGAGCCAATTCAGTAAATCAGCTGATGACCGTAAATGAAAGAAACGGCAGAGTCCAAGTAAGAGATAGGTTTAAGGAAGTTACAAGCACAGAACTTCCAGAATGCAGGGGGACTGTTTGTACTGAAAGGCCCCCCGGTATCCCCACAGGGGATGCTCAGTTGTGTTTGCATTCATTTGTACATGAACTAAACAACAACAGCAAAAAAACAAATCAACACATTTTGTTGTTTTTCTTTTAAAGTCACTTGATCATTTTTACATACATTGTATTTGTGCTGACACACACACACACACACACACACACACACACACACACACACATGGGTGCAACTCCCCAAAATGAACAAAAAATGAAAGGCAGGGGTCCAGGGACCCATGGCCCCAGCAGGGTACAGGGGCAGAGCCCCGTCAGTGTGACGTAAGTGTCCCGCGCGACCCGCTTTCTTTATTTCTTATCTACACCCCCCCCCTCTCCCCTCCCCACCCCCCACCCTCTCTCCTTTTCATTTTCTCGACCAGCCGCCAGCAGCTTCAAACAGAAACCGATTAAGGCACTTGTCTCTTTGAAGCAAGATCTATCTCCCCATCACGAGATAGTGATATCAACAGTCGGCTCCCTTTGGAGACAACTCGTCCTTTCCAATCACAAGAAGGATTTGAATGTTGGCACGTGATAAGGATGTAACTGGCGCGTGATTGTTCGGTACTAGTATGCATAAAATTATAGCATCATCTTGTGACTGTGTCGACTGCTATAAACCAATGACAGGCTTTCATTGTTTGAAAGTGAAGGCTACAATTGGAGTGGTGAGAAAAAGTTTTTCATAAACCAATGACAGGCTTTCATTGTTTGAAAGTGAAGGCTATAATTGGAGTGGTGAGAAAAAGTTTTTCACACAAGACGCTGAAACCTAGCTAGAGCAACATTGCAGACTCACCCTCTCCCAGCCAGTTATAGCCCAATTAGTGAGTATTATTGATGGCAGGTGATTGAGATCTGGTTTGTTTGACCCTAGTTTTGATCTAGATCCTATGTTCAATGATGAATAAGGAGTAGATAGATATGTTATAGAAAAGAAGTGGTAAACATTCTATTCTATTTATGTGCACTGATTATTTGTGTGTGTGTGTGTTTTTTTTTGACTTTAACACTTTTGGTACCAGAACCGGAGTTTATGCCTACTAACCCTTTTGTCTATTTTTAGTAGGAAACCTATGGGCCGCAATCTTGCACTTTATGATACCATTCCTTTCCAGGTGTTGGATGGAGAGTGATGTTGGATTAATCACCTTTTATGTTTTTCTGATCTCAGTTTGTTAACTGAAATTCAGTTTATTTATTAACTAGTGCTATTGTACAAGGGAAGCCTTCTAGCCGGTTGGGATTCACTAATGCCCTGCCGACTGAAGCCCCTTGTCTCTAAGCCATAGAGATCTACATCCACCTTCTCCTGTGATAATCAGCAGGGCATCGTGGGCCGGACGATTATCCCGGACTCCACCAAGCACCAAGACGGGACCGCCGCCAAGACGACCCGCACCCAGAATCCGCGAGGAGACCATGCTTGAACCGTGCCATCCCGCGAAGCCGTAACCGGAACGACTGGGAGCTACTCTCATCTGACGAGCAAGCCCAGCCAACCCAGCACTCGCCGATCACTACGGAGGAACTTGACAACAGCTAAGTCCAGCGGACCGCGCCAATCATTTGAACTTTCCTCCGGACAATGAAGATTAGTGACCCTTCTCGCTTGGGGCTAACCTTCTAGAAAGACAAAAGTCTTGTAAATCCTTTCGGATTCCATTGTTTTTCATTCATATTTTGTTTTGGCGCCATTGAGCTGCTTTATTATTATTGTTGCATAATCTCATGCAGATTTTGGGAGTAAATAAAATACAAGTGTCAAATAATCCTGAACCCTTTGGTCAGACTGATGAGAGTGGGAGTCTTGTAATTTCATGTAAAACCCTACTTCTCTCTGTCTGCCATTTAGAGCAATTCAACCACTTGTATTTCTTACAACCATACGAGCCAGAACCCGGGCACAAATATAAATTTATTAGATGAAAAGGGGCCGGGAAAGTTGCTCATCTCCCATACCCTAGAGAAGTGGGCTAAAAGCAAATTTTCTAAAGTCTTCCTTAGGGACTTAGCCTTTTAACCCATTACCTCGTCACAGTCAGATGATTCAGGGGGGCAACTTAAGAGATAACGAGACAGACAGACAGTTAAAATAATAGACAGAGACAGTTCGAGTCTGATAAGCCTTGTAAAACTATTACATTGCCTTTGTAAACTTCCATGATAGAACCAAGTTAAAAACGCCCCAAATCGCTTGTGGTGATTGATTTTTGGATGAATTAAAAAAATAAATGAAGTCCAGTTTCTGGTAAAATTAAAAATACTGAAATCAGTGTAAAAATGAAAGCGTAGCACCCATGCGCACGCACACGCACACACACACACACACACACACACACACACACACACCGACACGGTATCCCCACAAGGTTACTATGTTCTCATTTATTCGTGTAAATGAACTGTTTTCTTAAAAATAGTTAATGTTCATCACTTCATGTTTGGTTGCTTAACGATCCCAACACAAGGCTAAACTTAAATAAGTAGATCGGTGAATGAAGAAACAAAAAGATTTCTTTACCTTCCAACATATAGAGCGACAACTGTTCTCGGGACATCCTGCAGAAGACAACATTCAGATTCATTCATTTCGAAACAACTATAGATGCAGACCTGTTTACCCCCTACACAAGTCTTGAGTAGTCTGGATAGCTGAAATGAGTAGTTTGGGTGTGAAATGAGTAATCCTGTTCATTAAACCATCAATGTTCACTGAAAATGAGTAATTAGAGCATTTTTTTCAATTTTGAAGAGTAGTAGAGGTCCAAATTGAGTAGAATACTACTCAAAAAGAGTAGAGTAAACAGGTCTGTAGATGCAACAATAACATCAACTTTTTGGTTGTTAGATCACTCAGATTTTAAGCTCTTAATACTTAATCGCATCTAATCAATAATGCTATCATATGTGTTACTATTATAATAACAGTGCACACACACGGTGACACACACGCACCTACACACACACACACTCATACCCCCCCCCCCCCACACACACACACACACACCCACTCACACACTCATACCCACACCGACACAGTGACGCTACACACAAACCCACACAAAACCTACAAACATGCACACACACAAACACACACATTCATACCCACACCGACACAGTGACGCTACACACAAACCCATACAAAACCTACAAACACGCACACACAAACACACACATTCATACCCACACTGACACAGTGACGCTACACACAAACCCATACAAAACCTACAAACACGCACACACAAACACACACATTCATACCCACACTGACACAGTGACGCTACACACAAACCCACACAAAACCTACAAACATGCACACACACAAACACACACACATTCATACCCACACTGACACAGTGACGCTACACACAAACCCACACAAAACCTACAAACACACACACACACACACACACACACTCATACCCACACTGACACAGTGACGCTACACACAAACCCACACAAAACCTACAAACATGCACACGTGCACACACACACACACACACACACACACACACTCATACCCACACTGACACAGTGACGCTACACACAAACCCACACAAAACCTACAAACACGCACACACACACACACACTCATACACACACTGACACAGTGACACTACACACAAACCCATACAAAACCTACAAACATGCACACGCGCACACACACACACACACACACTCATACCCACACATTCACACTGACACAGTCACGCTACACACAAACCCATACAAAACCTACAAACACGCACACACACACACACACATTCATACCCACACTGACACAGTGACGCTACACACAAACCCACACAAAACCTACAAACATGCACACACACTCACACACACACACACACACTCATACCCACACTGACACAGTGACGCTACACACAAACCCACACAAAACCTACACACAAACAAACACACATACACAACACACAAACAAACACACATACACACACAAACCCACACACAAACAAACAAACACACACACACAAACACACACACACACACACACACACACACACACACACACACACACACATTGCTTGCTGTTCAATTCAAAGAAATAACAAGCCATTTTGTCAGCTCACAAGTAATCACTGAACGCTTCAGTAAATATTCCTGTAGACAGTACTAGGAAGAAACAAGGAAGTTGCTTCCTTCCTAGAAGTGTCAACGACTATTGTATTCACGGTGTGTAGCGAAGCATGACCGATATGTTGTCTTAACATGCCCATATTCACTCAGTCACACGGTCATTTTATGTGCATTTAGTAACATGCCTTAACATGCGCATATTAACTAAGTACTTAACACAGTCATCCTCACATGCTCATATTAGCATAGTCATCCTAACATGCACTTATCAACAGTGTTATCTAGACATTGTAACACAAGAGATGAAAGCAAAAATAAACTATTACAGATAAGTGCTTAATTAAGTATGTGTTGTTTAATGGTTACAGGTTAGACTAAAGATGTTAATTACTACATCTCGGTGAATAAATAAATATTGCAAGTTTCAGTCCACTATATATTTTTTTTAATCTTCTAAAAACTATCGGAATTTTACTGTGCACAAAAATGTGTGATAAAATAAAGTCTACCTCGCCACAAAACGAAGCAGTCAATTACAAACACACACACAAACAAACACACACACATGCACTCATGCACAAACACAATTACAGATACAAACACAGACCCATACACACAGACACACGCGCGCACACACACAGGCATGCACACACACACACACAGACATAAAGACAAAGAGACACTGACAGACGATAATGGAGAAACTTCAAAACTTCACAATGCATATTTTTCATGAATGTCCTGAGTGATTTTAGTGGTTACTTATGTTAAAAAGTGTACACACACACACACACACACAGAGAGAGAGAGAGAGAGAGAGAGAGAGAGAGAGAGAGAGAGAGAGAGAGAGAGAGAGAGAGAGAGAGAGAGAGAGAGAGAGAGAGAGAGAGAGAGAGAGAGAGAGTCACACATACAGTCACAATCACACACACAGTCACAATCACACACACACAGTCACAATCACACACACACAGAGTAACACACACAGTCACAATCACACACACACAGAGTAACACACACAGTCTCAATCACACACAGTCAAAATCACACACACACACAGTCATAATCACAGAGAGAGAGAGAGAGAGAGAGAGAGAGAGAGAGAGAGAGAGAGAGAGAGAGAGAGAGAGAGAGAGAGAGAGAGAGAGAGAGAGAGAGTGACACACACACACAAGGGCCAAGGAACATCATGTAAGCATTGTTATAAAGTATGCAAAAGAAATTAGACATCTGAAACAAAGGCATAGTTATACAGTGGAACCTCCCTTATAAAACCTTCACAAATCATTCAAAATTAGGTCTTTTAAGGGAGGGGTCTTATAAGAGATGTAATTTTAATACTTACAAAGAAGGGCAATGTCTCAGAGAAGTAGGTCTTCTGTGGGAGGGAGTCTTATAATGGGAGGTCTTAAAAGGGAGGTTCCACTGTACTCAGTATAATACAAGCTGACATCACCCATGAACAAATGTAATTGCCAATCCACCACTTGGCTTGTATTCCAAATTTAATTTGATGACATCACTTAGAAAAAAAAAGTGTTCCTTCTTCTTTTTCTTCGATCGCTCAGAAAGTTTTCCTGTCACATAAGCGCAGATGCATCATGCTGCCATTATGCGCCTAAATAAATAATTAACAATTAGGCCCAGCGTGTCCGTCTTCGGCTGAAGAAAATCTTTGCGTTTCTTGAAAATATGCATGAGAATGGACCAACAAGGCAGAAAGGTAGCAGATGACAGTAAGCATTGTCGTTTTACTTTAAAGACCCCCCACATCACGTGTCACGTTCCCTCTTATGCTAGGAAGATTTCTTAAGATCTCCTACCAGCAATAATAAATTTAAGAGGGAAAACACGTGAAAACCGTGATTTTGACACGTGACATGGTGGGTCTTTAAGCGAAGGGAAAAGGCAGTCAAAGAAAGTGACAGATTAGAGGTTACAAAAGTACAGAACTTCCAGAAGGTGGGGAACTATTTGTATGAAACACACACACACACACACACAGACACCGGTATCCCCATGGGGGATCATTGTTGGAAAGTTCTGCCATCTCATCTGTCAGAATCCTGGATGGGGAAGGAGAAATATCAGAGGATGGGAGGATTAATGGTATTGTAGAGGTCACGTGGCAGTGGGGGAGGGGGGGGGGGGCTAAACTAGACTTCTAAGGAAATCATGCTTTGGAGACAACTAGGCTCTGACAGGGTTGAAGATACATATTATTCAAATAAATTAACAGCTTTCTAGTGCACAGTGACTCCGTGACAGCGAAGCTATATCCACATTTTCATCCATTAAGGGAGGTAATTTAACGATAGAAAAACGCTAAACAGGTTATTCCTTTCTGCCAATAGATTGTCTTCTAGTTCTATTCTCTTTTCAGGTGAAACTGAAAATGTTGATTTTGTAGCCATGATATCCCGCTTGCTAACTGAGAATGTCTCTCTCTCTTACCCTCCTTCTAAACCAGTAGTAGTAGTTTTCTAGTAGTAGTTCAGGGCAAGAAGTGGGCATCGCAGCCCTTCTTCTTCTCCCGTTGAGTATCCACAATCATCAGTTTGATTATATGATACTTTATCAGTATATGCGGTCGAGGTCCGAAGTCGGGCATCAAAAAGAGACAAAATAAAACAAAAACCTACTCTACAAAGATGACCCAGCCAGTCGGGTCTCGCTGATCCAGCCCCCGACGTGATTCCCTTTTACACCCTTTCTCGTTTGTTACTTTGTTTTCGTGCTGGTTGCTACTTAAGTTAAAGCTAAACTAAAGTAGGATGTTCAAAGATTGAATTGACCTAGCTTAGCATTAATCCTGTAGCTTTCCCCAACCACCCTCAACCACTTATTAGTTTAGAGCTCTTACTGACAGTCTTTTCTGGCAGTAGCATTCACTGCCTTTATAAGACTTTTGTTATTTAAATCCTTTCTTAGAACGTTTGTTTAAGGCCAGAAATGCAAGCCACACAGCCTCCAGTTATTATAGCCAGTGGCATTAAACAAGGAAGTTTAATATGCAGCTATTGCGACTGATACTATTACTAGGAAATGGAAGTCTCTGTAGTCTAACATCAGACATGGACCATGCACGGTGCGAAGTAAAACTTACCTTGAAAGCACTCTTTCCGAAGCTTGGCTAGGTCGACCTTGTCCGCATTCAACAAGTCCTCGAACTTTTTCAGCCTGCACAGAACATGAATTTTAAAGTTTAATGAAAATAACGTACAAAAACAAACTCCATAATAATCGAGGGGCGTTTCTATTTATCGTCTGCCCGATTACCTTGCTTTGAAGGCCGCCATCATGTGTTGACATTAAATGCGCATGCGCATCGTCTTGTAGCTCTTCCGTTTTGTATTTTGTACTCCGACAAAAGTAATGATGGTGTATCAGGGTGAAACACCTATCCAGAAGTTTTGTTACTGACAAGTTGACATCCAATAATATAAGAAAGTAAGAAAAAGAAAAAAGAAAATAAATAAATAAATAAGACGGCAGAGCCATTTAAAATGTACTCCCAGTTCAAGACAAAAAATAACTACATAGTCAATTAGGATTATGAGGTCATTGTGTTTTGGAGGGTTTTTGTTGTTTGTTTTTGGTGAGTAGTGGGTGGGTTTGGGGGTTGTTGTTTTGGGGTGTTTTTTTTGGGGGGGTTCTGTTTGTTGTTGTTGGTGGTGTTTTGTTGTTGTTGTGTTTTTTAAATTGTTCCTGTATGCCTAGTAATATTGAGAAATTAAATATTTTACACACACACAAAAAAGAAATTTGTTAGGCAACACCTTTTCACTGTACCTACTTTGGTTAAATCCACCCGTTGTCTTTGAAATAATCAGTATTTTTGACAATATTCAAATTTGATTCAGTGGGATTGTGTTCATATGGCTTGCCGTTCTGTGAATCCGACATCACACGCCGCAACTAAGAGGCGTAAAGAACCACTGTATCAAGTTTCGTTCTGCCAGAACACTTCGCAATTTTAGTTGTGAAATCATAGACTATAGAGAGTGTCTTTGGTGAAATTTAGAACGTTGAAGCATAAACTACCAATAGGCTACAAACAGGCAGAATTCAAAGCATTCCGCATAATGAAAGATTCTTCTGTTCTAAGTGTCTTTGGTGAAATTTAGAACGTTGAACCATAAACTACCAATACAAACAGGCAGAATTCAAAGCATTCCGCATCATAATGAAAGATTCTGTTCTAAGTTCGATCTTCTTGTGCTGAGTGGGTGACAATTTTCAGTACATTTTTTGAATGTCCTGCTTTCCAGGATGTAAGGAAAAGATATCTGTGAAATTATTACCAGAAAAGACCAAATGCTATACAATTCCACTCTTTATTTCAAACAAGAAACAGTCGAATTCTCAACCGCTTAGCTTAATTGTTTCATAAAAATCATTTTGAAAGCTTTCTAAAACCTAAACATTCATGTTTGCGCTACTTCTCGAGCCCATTTCATAGGTTAAACTCAACTTTTTGGGTGTTTAGTAAACTGGTGCTATATGTGCGGATGTTAGAGAGAGAAAATAAAGTTTTACGCCCTCTTGGGCCTTTCGGCCATGTGGGGCAGAAAGTGCGGATGTTAGTAGTAGTACTCTGGAATTTTACGTCCTCTCGACCTGGGAAGGCACATTTGGGACATTTGTTAGTTGTAAAATAAACAAAAGACAATACATGAACGTAAGAGGACGTATACAAAGACGAAGACAAACATTGAAATATGGGGGAGGGATTCTAAAAGCGCAAGTTTTAATGTATTATGAGGAATAATCCTGTTAAAAATTATAAAATTAGTTGATAGAGACTTTAGATGTTTGTTAAATAACTATAAATGTATAAAATATTGTTTTAAAATTTGTTTGATATCTGGCCCGAGTACAACCCTCCCTGTTGTATTAAAATTTCAAGGCTACAATGTTAAAAATTTAATCTTTATATTTATTAGTAAAAACCAAATGAGGCCTTATTTATTTTTAAAAGATATGTATTTACAAATATTCTCTTTATATTTACATCAATTTATAAATTTGTATATTTACAAGCATAAAAATTTGTACATGGAAATCTTTTTGTTAAAACGCCAGGGGAGAAAACTCCCATCCTGGCTATCACTTTATGAAGTGGGGACAAGGTTTAAGAAATATATAAAGGGAGATTATTTTTTAAATTCTTAGGAGGGATCATTAGAAAAGGGAAGGGGGAGGGAAAAAAGGGATCCCGGAGGGCCTCAACACACCGAGTTGGGGCGGGCCGGCCGAGGGAGGTATACGCGAGCCATCCTCGCGTCAACAACCCACGACGGGCCCGCCCCATCAAGGGGGAGGTCATCTCACGGGTCTTGGGGTAAGGGTAGGGGGAGGGACAGAAACCCGGGGGTCCTCAGCCATCGAGGGGAGCCACCCCCACCGCCGGAGGGTACGCGAGACATCCTCGCGTCAACTACCGACGATGGGGACACCTCCCCGAGAGGGGGACCACCACTCGGGTGTATTTACTTTAACGGATCCCAACTAAGTTAACTATATACAACACAGACACATGTTTTATATTTTTATTTTTCCACTGATAGGGCACCATGTTCTACCATTTGAGTATTTTATCTATTGTTAAAATGAATATTAAAATGGGTTTAATGAATAACCCTTAGTTTATGATGGAGGAAGACAACTTATATTAATTGATAAAATAGTAGTTAAAATGGTGTTAAGATATGGATATCATAATATAAAAGTTTAAAATACTGTAGCTGTGCCGGAGGACCCCGTGCTTGCGGGCCCGTGCAAAACCAGCTATATTGTTTAATTAAAAGTTGGGGCAGGTATAAGAGCATTCACTGCATGCCAAAAAGAAGGGGAGGCCTCGTAAATGAGATCCTCAGTCAGCCGCTATGAAGTGGTGAGATGTTTGTTTGTTAAAACGGTTAAAATTATTTATCAATGGGCCAGTGGCCTGTTCAGCAAATAACAAGAAATAGGTTAAGAGTTACTAATAAAATTGTTTTATTGTACTTTATATAAGAATATATTGGGGTACGCGACGGAGGTCCCTGACCGACCGAAACCACAGGGTGTATATGTAGGTATTTACTATTTGTAATTAAACAGGACCAATAGAATGGCCTGAAAATTCTCATGTAAAAATAAGATTAATTATGATTTAAAAACTGAATAACGGTGGCGACCACGCACAACAAGCTGAGAAAAAACAACCTCTCCTATCCCCCCCCATCGTTCTTGATACATTTTGGAGACAAGATTCCCATCCTAAAGTAACTGAAAACCCAAAAACCTATGCCTCAGCCCTCAAACGAAATAACCAAAGACCCATAGAAAACAAAAACAACCCAAGTCAAATCTCTAGAAAAGAACAAACAAACTCAGAGGAGACTGTCATCATCCCCTCAAATTCAATCCAAAAAGAAACCATTCGTGACGTTAAACAATCACTCCTAAAAGCCCAATCTGTCTTCCAGAAAAAAGAACAAGATAAGAAATTTGAAAAAAGTGTAGCGGAAGAAGTTGCAAGACAACTAAATGGAATCCAAACACAAATTCAAAAACAAATCCAGGACTTATCAGATAACTTGACAAAACATATGGAACGAATGACAATGACAACAAATAAACTAAATGATACAGGATCACTAATTCAAAGCTCTAAATCCACTCAGAGTAGCCCCAGCTCAAAGGCTCAGTCCTTAGACGAAAAACAGCTGACAAATTTCCTGATAGGCTTTGAAAAAGCTAGAGAAACAGCTAAACCCCAACTCATTATTGAAAGTCTGACACTACTGTTCCCACTAGTAGGGCAAAAGACTCCAATTCCAATCAATAGAGGCGGAACACTATGGAACATGGCAGAAAAGATGTGTGGCATTTCGAGCAACCCAGCTAGGAAATCGAAGTCACTGTCGGGTGTTCCCCCTCCGGCTGGAGGGGGATCACTCCATTCTTAAACAAACTTTTAACTATATTTTAACCTCATATTTGTATATAACTCTCTCCACAAGACAATACAATGAAAGGACTTAACCTATTACAATGGAATGCACGTTCACTTAAGAAAAATCTAGATTATCTCATTGATTTTCTAGCCACTTCTACTTTTCAATACCACGTAATATTGATTCAATCTTCCAACGTTAAAAATCGTGATATCCCCAAAATAGAAGGATTTTACTTTCCCCCAGAGACTAGTAATCACGATGGGAAAATTCAAACACTTACTTATGTTAACCAAACTATTAAATATACTAAAATTTCATCCCCTGTTCCAAATATTCCCCATATTCAATATAGTAACTCGATTCAAATTAAACTACATCAAAAACAAACAAACATAGTTAATATGTATCTCCCTAAGGGCTACACATCAGACATCTCTAATGCTAACAAAGATTGGCTTTCTTCTCTAAACCATAAAGAATCTTGGATAATTGTAGGCGACTTCAACACTCATCACCCAACATGGGACCCTACTCAAATTAGAAACAGTACAGAAGGAAACATCTTATATAACGAAATACTAAACTCTAGACTCTCAATACTAAATGATGGCAGCACAACTCGCCTACTAACTCATATCAAAGAAAGATCCACAGCAATAGACTTAACTCTAGTAAGCCCCGAAATGCTTAATAACTATAGTTGGACGGTGAATACGGACCCTTTGGGTTCCGATCACTGCCCCATCACAGTAAAAATAAATCAAAGACCAGACACAATAGAAGCTAATAAACAACCTAAATTCAACTATGACAAAGCTAACTGGACCATGTTCCAAACCACTTTATTAAATACAGACACTGAAAAACTACAAAATAATGACATAGAAATTTATTATAATAACATACATACTGCTATATACAAAGCTAGCGAAATAGCCATCCCAATTATATTCCCATCAAACTCAAAAGGAGATACACATAATAAGCCATGGTGGAACGATGACTGCAGAGAATACGTGAAACGTAAAAATAAAGCCTGCTTTCAGTGCTACAAATGCCCATCAGAACCTAACTTATTACAGAAACAACAATCTGAAAAAGAATGTGATCACACAATTCAAAAAGCTAAAAGAGACTATTTTACTAGTGAAACAGAACAAATAAACTTTAAAGACACCAGCAAAGTGTGGAAAAAGATCAAACAAATCAATAATGATTATCAACGTCCGGAAACCCCATTAACATTAAATGGACATACAACAAAAAACAATAAAGAAAAAGCAGATATGCTAGGCCACGTTTTTGCTCGGGTAGGTCAAACCCAACACCTCCCCAAGGCAGAACAAAAACGTAGAAAAGAAAAAGCTACTGCCCCTAATAAATCAATGGACAATACTGATTTCATAAATGCACCTATCACAATTTCTGAATTAATAAACGCCCTAAACTCTATCCGTAATGTTAACAAAGCCACAGGACCAGACTTAATCTCATATAGAATTCTGAGACAACTACCTAAATCTTTCCTACAAGCACTTCATCAGTTTTACTCCAAATGCTGGGAAGAGGGTATTATCCCTAAAGCCTGGAAACAGGCACAAATAGTCCCAATTCTTAAACCCAGTAAATCACCTAAAGATCCCAAAAGTTATAGGCCTATATCTTTAACCCCCCATATAGGTAAACTTTTTGAAAAAATCACCAACAATCGACTACAATACTTCTTGGAGAAGAACGATATCATTCCTAGATTCCAAGCTGGATTTCGTAAAAATCGTAGCTGTGCAGAACAAACTGCAAAATTAAGTTCTCACGTACGTAAAGCCTTGATTAAAAAACAACAACTATTTGCTACATTCTTTGACATCAAAGGTGCCTACGACACAGTATGGCACGACAAATTATTATGTAAAATAGACAAAATAGGCATTCATGGCAATATGTACAATTTTATCAAAGAATTTTTAACAGATAGGGTTATTCAAGTAAAAGTGGGACAAGCCACTTCTGCTACCCACCTTTTAAATATGGGCGTGCCTCAAGGCAGCATAATCGCGCCAGCCCTGTTCAACATTATGGTTCATGATATAGATAAACTTCCATTCAAAGATTGCGATCAATCAATGTATGCAGATGACGTCGCAATCTGGACTAAAGTTAATAACAGAGAAAAGAAAACAAACTATAAAGAATCTCTTAAAAAACATCAAAGAAACACTGACCTTGTTACATTTTACATGTTTATAAACGGCTTTTACTTGGCCCCCAACAAATGTGTATTTGTAGTGTTCTCAAGAACAAGAAACACTAAACTATCGGTTTTTATATATGACGATGAACTCAAACAGTCAAGAACTGTAAAATTTTTAGGAGTTATTTTTAATGAAAACTTATCCTGGAACGAACACATACAACATTTAGCAAAAAAATCCTATTTTGCTCTACATATCATTAAAAAACTAACTACTCAGAAATGGGCGCAGGACCCTAAACTGCTTACTTATTTGGTACAAGCATTAGTAAGGAGCAGACTACTGTATGGATGTGAATCATTTTATACAGCCACAAAAATACAACTAAACATACTCGAAAAGATTGAAACTAGTGCCCTAAAAACAGCCCTGGACATACCAAAATCGGCAGTAAATAACTTGGTCTATCGGGATATTGACTGGATTCCACTCCGTCATATCATAAAACTAAGATGTGCAAACCTATTAACTAGAATTACTGCATCTAATATTTACTCTAAGAATGAATTTAACAAACTGTTTGGTACCTCTGAATGGGGTATGCAATGGGAGTCTTTAAAAAACAAAGCCCCAAGAACTTATGATAGAACTAAACACATTGATTCACTAAATCCTTATTCCAAAAAGCTGAAGTATCAATAAACCAGGTTAACATTAACCCCAAATGGAAAGTCCCACAATGGGAACTAGAAGAACCAAACTATGATAAGGACCTACATGGCATCCACTGTAAGGCCAAGGCCCCTCATCTGTTAACCTTAAAAGCCAAAGAAAAGATACATGGCTTACAACAACACTTGTTGGTGTACACAGATGGATCTAAACTATCCAACGACCAAATAGGCTGTGCTTTTTATATTCCATCATTAAAAATAACTAAAAGCTTTCAACTTAATAAGGAAATTTCCATTTTTAGCGCTGAACTCTGGGCTATTTTACAAGCCTGTATATTTTTAAATGAGTTACCAAGATCACTAATTAGCGCTTACATACTAACTGATTCCCTGTCCTCAATTCAAGCCATCCAGAATAAAACTAATAATCGCCAATCTATAATACAA
This sequence comes from Phymorhynchus buccinoides, assembly GCA_017654935.2. Classification (NCBI taxonomy): domain Eukaryota; kingdom Metazoa; phylum Mollusca; class Gastropoda; order Neogastropoda; family Raphitomidae; genus Phymorhynchus; species Phymorhynchus buccinoides. The sequence continues at coordinate 39,755,015 of CM065707.1, read as the reverse complement.
GAAATTCTACACATAATCCATCAAATAAAACTGAAAGGTACTGACGTTACTTTATCATGGATTCCTTCCCATAGTGATATTTCAGGAAATGACAGAGCCGACTGGGCGGCCAAAAAAGCGGCTAACGGTCAGCTAGGTCTTAAACAAGATATTGGACTATCCATCTCCGAAATTAAAAACGTACTTAAAAGAACAATTAAACAAGAATGGATTTTAGAACTCCATAAGTATGCCCAAAAACACTCCTGGGATAACGAGGTAGTTAAAGGGGGCTTGTTTTTACAAGTCCCACACTATCTATCAGCTTTAATGTTTCGACTCCGAACCCAATCTTACCTTTGTAAATATATCACTATTTTTTGTACCTGTGGAGAAAATCTCTCACTAAAACACCTAATTAACTGTGATAAACATCAAAATCAGTTCGGTACCATCAAGAGTATTCTCGAGTCGGACAATATCCCATTTAACGAAAATACCATAATAAATAAAGGACCTAGAGATTGGTCCACCCTCATCTTATTTGTAAAAACCCTACATCAATCCGAGTTAGGACATTTCTTTTAAAACTTTTATCTCTGTTTTTATAAATAAGTATTTTAAAATGTAAATTTAGGACCGACTCAGGTCCTCCTCTTTTAAAACAATGTATATAGGGATCCTGATACGGAACCATGTTATGTAGGTATCCAAAATCGGATCATTTTATTAATAAAAAGACTATGTAAATATTTTAACAAACTAAAGGCCTATTTTCGATTTTTATCTAAATAATATCTTTTAACCGTGGCCCTGGAAATTTTAACCCGAAGGGAGCAAGCGCTTAACTGACTTTGTTGGAGGCATAGTATAAAACTAAGACTTATTGACGAAATAAAAATAACATCTCGATAAAAAATTTCTCTAAGTCTCGTCCCATTAACTTTTAACTTTAAATTTTATTTATAGGATTCTCTCTTTTTTACACAAAAATCTTGAAATAATGTCCCATATGGGCTTTTAAGTCAAAGAGGACGTAAAAACAGAAAACGAGCGACCACGCAAGATGTGAGTGAATGTTGTAACTTTTCATGTGTTCCCGTAGGGGGGTGGCCACAAAATCCCCCCCGCCTACGTTGACATGATATGAATATCTAATAATATTTTAAATATATTTAATATAATCAGGTGTTATTTTGGCATGGGAGCCCGAGCAACTATTGTTTATTATATGTATGTAGAATAAATAATAACTTGAATAATAATGGTGATGTTGATGGAGGGGGAGGTTAAGGATTCTTTCGTGGAAGGGGCGGGGGGAGGGAGGGAGAGGGACCCCTCCTCCCCGCCCCATCCAGAGGAAAGGCGCCGCTTGTGTGATCCTTGTGCGGGGGGGTCACAACGTAAAACGTGACGGCTACCATAGAACTCCCGGGGTGGCGACCCGGGCGCCCACGGACTGGGGGGGAGGGAGAATAAAAAGAGGTGGACCCAAAAGGGTCACTACAGCCCGACGGCGCATATGACGTTAAGATGGAATGGGGGGGAAGGGAAGGGGGAATGTGAGTGAGCGCCAGGCCCGCCACCCGAGGAGACTCCACCCCCACCATTTTGATTTTAATAGATGTTATTTATTGTCTAGAGAAAAGGCTGGTTAAGGATTCCCTTCGGTTAGGGGCGCTGCCACGGGTGCGACACCAATAGGGGTGGCCACCCGGAGGTGTCTCGGGCGGGCGAGAGATATTATCTGTCTACCGCCCGAGGCACCCAGCCAACGCCCCCCCCCCCCCCTTCCAAAAAAGAAGGGGAGGGGGGGACGCCGCTATGCAGCTACCATAGATTCCGCACGTGGGCCGCACCAAGCACCCACCCCCAACATAAGGAGGGGGGGGGGGGGGGTACCGATCCGACCCACGCACAGATTCCCCATTAAAGTTATTAATAATGAAGTTAGATCAAATGTAGGTAAGTTGTTTGGTTGGAATAAACAACTGAGAAGAGTTATAATGGAAGTGGAGAAAAGGAGAGGCCAAAATGGCCGCCATAAGTTCCGGCCCCCCAAGAGGAAACCAATAAAAAATGGTAGATATTTTTAGGTCATGGAGGCTGCAGTAAATGGTGGCAGCAGAAATGTATCAGGTCAAAAAAATTCTTTGTGCGGATGTTAGGTTGTGTGTGACAGTTTATATACCTTTGTATGCCATGCTATGCCGTTGTGTTTCTGTCTTTATTAATTATAAGCGAATTGTGTTGCTGTATTGGTTTCATTGTGATGTGTAACATTTTTTCATGTGCCCCCTGTTTTTAAAAAAATAAACTTTTTTTTTAAACGATCAGTTTAGTGATTTAGGTGTCATAGCACAGAACAGTATTTTGATCAAATACGGACACACAGAGGAACGCACAATGTAATCCATTTCAATAGTGTGTGTGTGTGTGTGTGTGTGTGTGTGCGTGTGCGTGCGTGTGTGTGTGTGTGTGTGTGTGTGTGTGTGTGTGTGTTTGTCTGTCTGTATGTCTGTCACACAAGCATTGGTGCATCTCCCCAAATATTAAAACAACTGAAAGGCAGGAGTCCATGGACCCATGGCTCCGGCAGGGTACAGGGGAAGATCCCCGTCGGACAATTCAGGGGGGCAAGTTAAGAGAGAGAGATAACGAGATAGATAGTTAAAATGATAGACAGAGACAGCTTGAGTCTGATAATTAATTAGACCTAGTAAAATTATTACACCTTTGTAAACTTCCAAGATAGAACAACCAAGTTCAAAACGCCCCAAATCGCTTGAGGTCAAATTTTCTTTCTTTTTTTGATGAACTACATTTTTTTAAAGGAAGTTCAGTTTCTGGTAAAATTAAAAATACTGAAATCAGTGTAAAACTGAAAGAGTAGCACCCATACACGAGGCATTCATACACTGCTAGATTGATTTTAATTTATAAAAAATTGGTGTCAGAACCTATACGGTCCCATTTCTAGATGTTCTTATAATTGTCACTCGAAGTTAGGAACGCATTTGGACCGAGAAGACGTAAAACATAGCTTTTCATTCATTAGGAACGCATATTTGGTCCTCCGTTCTGAGTGAATATCGTCTGTAGGAATATAAACCATCAATCAATCAAAATGATATAAAAGTCTCACTAACAGGCATCTTGTAAGACATCCATGTACGTTTATGGAATAATTAAGATACCCACTAACTTAAAAGAGCACCAAGTACTAACTCTTTCAAAAATCTGCTAGACAATTCGAATTATTACAATAAACTAATATATGAATATGATGATTAATTCATCAACAACAAAACTGAGCAATCGACGACCTTGTCAACGAAGCAAAATACATTTTCATTAAAAAAATGATGGGACTTTAAAAGTCTAACGGCTGTATCATCTCGTCCCTATTATCTCATCTGATATGATCATGTAACATGGGTGCAACTACACAAAATAAAAAAAAACCTGAAATGCTGGGGTCCAGGGGTAGTGTCCCAGCCCTGGAGCTGAAGAAACAATGATTTTTTGTATAAAAACATTTAAGGCAGATGATGAAATTTATTCATAAAGCTATAAAATAAAATAAAAGTGCCAAACCCCATTTTATACTTGTCCCAGATCGCAAAGAGTATCAATACTCACACTGAAATAAGGGACTAAGAAACAATGATTTATGAAAGTATTTTAGTTCGCTTTTTCCCCAATTTATACAAATGTTTATTTTCAAGTGTTTCAAAAAATACAGTAGACATACAACGATCTTGTTTGACAAGTTTTAAAAACAGGAAATTCCTTTTCTGGTAACATTCAAAAACAGGAAATCCTTGTATACAAGGAAAAGTTGCACCCAAGATGTAAAGGACGGTATCTTCACTGGAACCACACCATCATCGTGATGTCCGACGAGGGTCATCCAGGACAAGTTGCACCCATGATGTAAAGGACGGTATCTTCACTGGAACCACACCATCAACGTGATGTCCGACGAGGGTCATCCAGGACAAGTTGCACCCATGATGTAAAGGACGGTATCTTCACTGGAACCACACCATCAACGTGATGTCCGACGAGGGTCATCCAGGACAAGTTGCACCCATGATGTAAAGGACGGTATTTTCACTGGAACCACACCATCAACGTGATGTCCGACGAGGGTCATCCAGGACAAGTTGCACCCATGATGTAAAGGACGGTATTTTCACTGGAACCACACCATCAACGTGATGTCCGACGAGGGTCATCCAGGACAAGTTGCACCCATGATGTAAAGGACGGTATTTTCACTGGAACCACACCATCATCGTGATGTCCGACGAGGGTCATCCAGGACAAGTTGCACCCAAGATGTAAAGGACGGTATCTTCACTGGAACCAAACCATCATCATGATGTCTGACGAGGGTCATCCAGGACAAGTTACACCCATATAAAGGACGGTATCTTCACTGGAACCAAACCATCATCGTGATGTCCGACGAGGGTCATCCAGGACAAGTTGAACCCATATAAAGGACGGTATCTTCACTGGAACCACACCATCATCGTGATGTCCGACGAGGGTCATCCAGGACAAGTTGCACCCATGATGTAAAGGATAGTATTTTCACTGGAACCAAACCATCAACATGATGTCAAAGACACTGAAAAGAAAAGACTAACATCCGGTCCCTTTTCCCTATAATTATGAGTAGTGAGGACAGAAACACTGGTTATGTCCCTTTTAAGCGTGACACATTTAGGTTAAAAACACGTCGATAGGCCAGTTGAATTCCCCGTTCAAATTCCAGTCTGAGTTTGGATAGCCGCGCCACTGTGAATGGTGTAACTACCCCACTAACGATAACTCTATCAGCCTGGCTCGCCGTAACTCTTAAGTAGTCCATCTTACCCTTTTAGAGTGTTTGATGATGTCCGACCAGGGTCATCCGCCATCCCTCGGCTTGGTTCCGAGCCCCCCCCCCCCGTGGGGATACTTGGGGATCTTTCAGTACAAATAGTTCCCCCACCTTCAGGAAATTCTGTGCGTTAATACATATCTGTATTGTTAAAAAATCGGGATTTTGCTGGTGGTGCATTGCCTCCGCGCATTGCCTCCAGGATCGTTCCCACCATCTTTATGTCTACTAGTGTCCATATGTGTCTGTTCCAGACCGGAGGACGTTAACTCCTTGACTGCCAAAGAAATTAAAGAAAAAATCATTGGGCAAATCATGCCATGAAAAAGCACACCTGATAGAGCCAATCTGGCAAAATCGTCTGGGGATATTACTCTCTTGACTGTGTTAGAGTAAAAGCCAGCATATCAGAGTTCTTCCTTTTCATCTGATGACGTCATCAGTGATGTCATCAAGTCAGTACGTGATGTGTTGGTGGCAGTCAAGGGGTTAAGCAGGTTTTCATTCAGGAAGTTATGTGCTTGTAACTACCTCCAATATGTCACTCTCTTCGACTCTGCCTTTTCCTATTGCTTACTGTCATCTACTACTATCTTTCTGTCTCACCGGTCCATTCTCCTTCTGGAAGTTCTGTGTTTGCAACTACCTCCAATCTGTCACTCTTCGACTCTGCCTTTTCCTATTGCTTACTGTCATCTACTACTATCTTTCTGTCTCACCGGTCCATTCTCCTTCTGGAAGTTCTGTGTTTGCAACTACCTCCAATCTGTCACTCTCTTCGACTCTGCCTTTTCCCTATTGCTTACTGTCATCTACTACTATCTTTCTGTCTCACCGGTCCATTCTCCTTCAGGAAGTTCTGTGCTTGTAACTACCTCCAATCTGTCACTCTCTTCGACTCTGCCTTTTCCTATTGCTTACTGTCATCTACTACTATCTTTCTGTCTCACCGGTCCATTCTCCTTCTGGAAGTTCTGTGTTTGCAACTACCTCCAATCTGTCACTCTCTTCGACTCTGCCTTTTCCTATTGCTTACTGTCATCTACTACTATCTTTCTGTCTCACCGGTCCATTCTCCTTCTGGAAGTTCTGTGTTTGCAACTACCTCCAATCTGTCACTCTCTTCGACTCTGCCTTTTCCTATTGCTTACTGTCATCTACTACTATCTTTCTGTCTCACCGGTCCATTCTCCTTCTGGAAGTTCTGTGTTTGCAACTACCTCCAATCTGTCACTCTCTTCGACTCTGCCTTTTCCTATTGCTTACTGTCATCTACTACTATCTTTCTGTCTCACCGGTCCATTCTCCTTCTGGAAGTTCTGTGTTTGCAACTACCTCTAATCTGTCACTCTCTTCGACTCTGCCTTTTCCTATTGCTTACTGTCATCTACTACTATCTTTCTGTCTCACCGGTCCATTCTCCTTCTGGAAGTTCTGTGTTTGCAACTACCTCCAATCTGTCACTCTCTTCGACTCTGCCTTTTCCTATTGCTTACTGTCATCTACTACTATCTTTCTGTCTCACCGGTCCATTCTCCTTCAGGAAGTTCTGTGCTTGTAACTACCTCCAATCTGTCACTCTCTTCGACTCTGCCTTTTCCCTTTGCTTACTGTCATCTACTACTATCTTTCTGTCTCACCGGTCCATTCTCCTTCAGGAAGTTCTGTGCTTGTAACTTCCTCCAATCTGTCACTCTCTTCGACTCTGCCTTTTCCTATTGCTTACTGTCATCTACTACTATCTTTCTGTCTCACCGGTCCATTCTCCTTCTGGAAGTTCTGTGTTTGCAACTACCTCCAATCTGTCACTCTCTTCGACTCTGCCTTTTCCTATTGCTTACTGTCATCTACTACTATCTTTCTGTCTCACCGGTCCATTCTCCTTCAGGAAGTTCTGTGCTTGTAACTACCTCCAATCTGTCACTCTCTTCGACTCTGCCTTTTCCTATTGCTTACTGTCATCTACTACTATCTTTCTGTCTCACCGGTCCATTCTCCTTCTGGAAGTTCTGTGTTTGCAACTACCTCCAATCTGTCACTCTCTTCGACTCTGCCTTTTCCTATTGCTTACTGTCATCTACTACTATCTTTCTGTCTCACCGGTCCATTCTCCTTCAGGAAGTTCTGTGCTTGTAACTACCTCCAATCTGTCACTCTCTTCGACTCTGCCTTTTCCTATTGCTTACTGTCATCTACTACTATCTTTCTGTCTCACCGGTCCATTCTCCTTCAGGAAGTTCTGTGCTTGTAACTACCTCCAATCTGTCACTCTCTTCGACTCTGCCTTTTCCTATTGCTTACTGTCATCTACTACTATCTTTCTGTCTCACCGGTCCATTCTCCTTCTGGAAGTTCTGTGTTTGCAACTACCTCCAATCTGTCACTCTCTTCGACTCTGCCTTTTCCCTTTGCTTACTGTCATCTACTACTATCTTTCTGTCTCACCGGTCCATTCTCCTTCAGGAAGTTCTGTGCTTGTAACTACCTCCAATCTGTCACTCTCTTCGACTCTGCCTTTTCCTATTGCTTACTGTCATCTACTACTATCTTTCTGTCTCACCGGTCCATTCTCCTTCTGGAAGTTCTGTGTTTGCAACTACCTCCAATCTGTCACTCTCTTCGACTCTGCCTTTTCCTATTGCTTACTGTCATCTACTACTATCTTTCTGTCTTACCGGTCCATTCTCCTTCAGGAAGTTCTGTGCTTGTAACTACCTCCAATATGTCACTCTCTTCGACTCTGCCTTTTCCTATTGCTTACTGTCATCTACTATCTTACCTGGTCCATTCTCCAGCCTTTTTGTCTTCTAGAAATTCTTACAAAACATTTATCAAGCCGAAGACGGACATGCTGGGCCTATGTTTCTTAATTAGGCGCATAACGGCAGCATGACGCATCTGCGCTCATGTGACAGGAGACTGAGTGATCGAAGAAGAAGAAAGAAAGAAAGAAGAAGATCGGTGGACGCTGGTGAAAGGCAGTATAAAATCTTTACTTTCAGGGAAAGACGAAATGTCCCATATGACTTCGGTCGAGAGGACGTAAAACATAATTTTCATCAAAGACGAGTAGCGGAACAAACATCGGCCTCTTAAGGGTTAATTAATTAAAACCCTTTCACCGCCAATGTCGCATTTCTGCACCACAATGATTTAACACCCATGTCACTAAAAGGCCTCAAACCAGGGTCTGCTTTCCCAAAACGCCATTTTCTTAATTTGAGGAGGTAAGGCCTTACTTTATACATGCCACAGAGGAATTTCCAATATTGCAGATGATTTTTTTTTTGTTTCTACCCAGGTAAGATTAATGGAACATTTTTTGCTGAAAAGTGGCTGGCGGTGAAAGGGTTAAATTTAAGCCCAGAGAATTCTATGGTGGAGCCACAGATCGTCCCTTCTCCATGATTCATCTACTTCTTCTTTGTTTTCCTCCTCTTCTTCTTCGTCTCACCCCTACTTCAGATTTTAAAGGGTAAACCTCACACATGGTTTGAGATTCTGGGGGATGATTTTGAGAGTTCTAGTGCGTAAATATGCACAATTTCTACGTTTTCAGAAACCCTGGTAGAAGAACTACTTCCCCCAATTCCAGTTGTCCTCAAGTCTTTTGTGCGGAGAGAGGGGAAACACCTTGGGCAAGGCATTTCGGATGATTTGAGAGTTCTAGTGCGTAAATATGCACGATTTCTACGTTTTCAGAAACCCTGTTAGAAGAACGTCCCCCAATTCCAGCTGTCCTCAAGTCTTTAGTGCGGAGAGAGGGGAAACACCTTGGGCAAGGCATTTCGGATTCTGTGGGATGATTTGAGAGTTCTAGTGCGTAAATATGCACAATTTCTACGTTTTCAGAAACCCTGTTATAAGATCTTCCTCCTACTGATTCCAGCTGTCCTCAAGTCTTTAGTGCGGAGAGAGGGGAAACACCTTGGGCAAGGCATTTCGGATTCTGTGGGATGATTTGAGAGTTCTAGTGCGTAAATATGCACAATTTCTACGTTTTCAGAAACCCTGTTATAAGATCTTCCTCCTACTGATTCCAGCTGTCCTCAAGTCTTTAGTGCGGAGAGAGGGGAAACACCTTGGGCAAGGCATTTCGGATTCTGTGGGATGATTTGAGAGTTCTAGTGCGTAAATATGCACAATTTCTACGTTTTCAGAAACCTTGTTATAAGATCTTCCTCCTACTGATTCCAGCTGTCCTCAAGTCTTTTGTACGGAGAGAGGGGAAACACCTTGGGCAAGGCATTTCGGATTCTGTGGGATGATTTGAGAGTTCTAGTGCGTAAATATGCACAATTTCTACGTTTTCAGAAACCCTGTTATAAGATCTTCCTCCTACTGATTCCAGCTGTCCTCAAGTCTTTAGTGCGGAGAGAGGGGAAACACCTTGGGCAAGGTATTTCTACTGTGAACAGATTTTAGCCCAGCTGTGCAGAGTAGCAGCTTCCTCCTCTTGTTGTTGTTGTCGTACCCTGGCTTAAAGACTCCAGGGATCATCCTAACAGCCCAAGCACTTGAACACTATGGTACAAATGAACCAGCTAGGGATGAGAACATTACGTGTGTGACCGTTTTTCACTACCTCGCCATGTGGGCAGCCACATTCCGACTTCGGAGGATATGTATATATTTTTTTTTCTTCCCAGTTTCATGATAATAACCCTAGGCTGATCCTAACCCTTTACTGCGAATGGCAGAATGTCGCTACTTAGTGAAGATTTTTAATGCGAAAATTTGATGTGTGTGATGTGTATGTGTGCATGTTATAAACAAGAACTTAGCCCAGATGTGGCCTCAAAGGGGCACCCTGACGGATTAGTTTTTGCAAGAAACACATCGATATCACCAGGAAAAACACCCTTTACAGAGATCGCAACTCATTTTGCTCTGGTTTCCTAGAAATCAAACCGGCGATTCATCCTTGGCGGAGGTGCTGGAAGTCAATTTCTTTTCTAATGGCCGCCTGAGTTAAGACCAAATTGTTTGCAGGAAATTTCCACAATACACGTCTTTTTATTTATTTATTATTTTAATTTTATACAGTTTACCAAAAGGAGTTTCGCTCACAACAAAAGAAATAGCTCCTTTTTTCTTTCTTTTTTACTGCACTACAAAGAACAAAAAGCTTCAACCACAATGAGTGGCCTCCATCCAAAAGGGCTTCTCTCTCCGGCATCTCCGCCAAGAAGGAATCACCGTTTTGACGGTTTGATTTCTAGGAAACCAGAGCAAAGTGAGTGTTCTGATCCTTGAAAAGGCTGTCTTTCTGGTGATCTTGACGTGTTTCTTGCAAAAACTCATCCATCAGGGTGTCCCTTTAAGGTAGTTTTGCTGTGTTTGGAAGCTGGGTGTCAGCTTCATCTTTACTGTTTTAAACAATATTTTCATAAGTGATAGCTTTCGATACAGACTGGAGGGTGGGTGGGGTGGGAGAGGAGGGATGATTGATGAGGTGCCTTCTGTGGTGCAGTTCCATACCACTAATGACAAGTTCAACATTTGACACTAATGACAAGTTCAACATTTGACACTAATGACAAGTTCAACATTTGACACTAATGACAAGTTCAACATTTGACACTAATGACAAGTTCAACATTTGACACTAATGACAAGTTCAACATTTGACACTAATGACAAGTTCAACATTTGACACTAATGACAAGTTCAACATTTGACACTAATGACAAGTTCAACATTTGACACTAATGACAAGTTCAACATTTGACACTAATCCCAGTCTCCTTCAGATTTAAACACACACACATTTCAAAAACAATCTTCTGTTTTATTTTGGTTTAAACAAATAATAGTATATACATTAGACCATGAATGGAAGCATGTCGTTACGCTAACATCGTCATAACTTAAATACCATTTAAGCTTATTAACAGGGTTCATACAGATCTGTGCAAAAAGAAATTCCGGGACTTTTCCAGGGACCAGGTTACTAAATTTCAAGGACTCAATCTGGCACACCAGTCAATGTTGGTAGCGTTCCTTTCTTCAGCTCCAACAGTTGCTTGGGCTTCTGGCCCTGACAATGACCTTTTAACCTTTTTGCCGCCAGCCATTTTTCACAAAAAACACACCCTTAGATTTAACTAGGTAGAAAAGAAAAGTATCTGAAATATTGTCAATTCTTCTATGACATATGTAAAGTATATATAATCCTTACCTCCCAAAATTACGATAATAGGGTCTTCGGATAACAGACCATGATTTGATGCCTTTTAATAACATAGAAGTTAAACCATTGTGGTGCATAAACTCTCACCATTGCTGGTGATGTCAAAGTTCTTTTTGCACACTGTGCAACTAGCTTTCCAGTTTTGAACCATCTGTTGATGGAGCTAACCAGCTTTTTTTCTTCTTTGTTTTGCAGCCAAACAACGTTGAATATCAAATATGAAATTCAAAAACCTCGTATCTCGCTTTTTGAGTTAGATACATAGTCAGCTCTCTAATTTTTCCCACCACCTTCCATCAAAAGCTTGTATCTCTAACGACCTTATATCTGGGGTAAATGAGGTTGTGTAAATTGACGAAAAACTCGCAAGTCCCAAATTCAGATATAGTTAAGGACAAAAACCTTGTATCTTCGTTCTTTTCAAGTATTACAAAATATATTAAAAAAAATTAAACAAAACGCAGGACTAAACTCGCAATGTCTTGAACAACATCCATCATAGTTAATCAATTGTGGTAAACACGGTTTTCATTTTTCTAAAAACTACCAAAATTGAGATACGAGGTTTCTGAATTTCACTGACAATATGCAGTCTCATTTCATCAGCGTCCTATCAAAACCTCATATCTCAATTTTTGGCTGATTTGGTTTTTTTGTAGGGTTAGGTTACTTGAATTCTTACCAATGTTCCAACCAAACCTTGAAACTGAGCAGTAATTACAAATAGCTTTAATTGTCGTGTAAAAAACACCTTGTAACTCAATCCTGAACCAGAATTACCACCCAGATGATATCCCACCTGTGGATGACCAAACAGAGCAACGATTGACTGTAGATGCTTTCCACCCAGATGATATCCCACCTGTGGATGACCAAACAGAGCAACGATTGACTGTAGATGCTTTCCACCCAGATGATATCCCACCTGTGGATGACCAAACAGAGCAACGATTGACTGTGGATGCTTTCCACCCAGATGATATCCCACCTGTGGATGACCAAACAGAGCAACGATTGACTGTAGATGCTTTCCACCCAGATGATATCCCACCTGTGGATGACCAAACAGAGCAACGATTGACTGTAGATGCTTTCCACCCAGATGATATCCCACCTGTGGATGACCAAACAGAGCAACGATTGACTGTGGATGCTTTCCACCCAGATGATATCCCACCTGTGGATGACCAAACAGAGCAACGATTGACTGTGGATGCTTTCCACCCAGATGATATCCCACCTGTGGATGACCAAACAGAGCAACGATTGACTGTAGATGCTTTCCACCCAGATGATATCCCACCTGTGGATGACCAAACAGAGCAACGATTGACTGTGGATGCTTTCCACCCAGATGATATCCCACCTGTGGATGACCAAACAGAGCAACGATTGACTGTAGATGCTTTCCACCCAGATGATATCCCACCTGTGGATGACCAAACAGAGCAACGATTGACTGTAGATGCTTTCCACCCAGATGATATCCCACCTGTGGATGACCAAACAGAGCAACGATTGACTGTGGATGCTTTCCACCCAGATGATATCCCACCTGTGGATGACCAAACAGAGCAACGATTGACTGTAGATGCTTTCCACCCAGATGATATCCCACCTGTGGATGACCAAACAGAGCAACGATTGACTGTGGATGCTTTCCACCCAGATGATATCCCACCTGTGGATGACCAAACAGAGCAACGATTGACTGTAGATGCTTTCCACCCAGATGATATCCCACCTGTGGATGACCAAACAGAGCAACAATTGTTTGTAGATGCTTTCCACCCAGATGATATCCCACCTGTGGATGACCAAACAGAGCAACAATTGACTGTGGATGCTTACCACCCAGATGATATCCCACCTGTGGATGACCAAACAGAGCAACAATTGACTGTGGATGCTTTCCACCCAGATGATATCCCACCTGTGGATGACCAAACAGAGCAACAATTGACTGTGGATGCTTACCACCCAGATGATATCCCACCTGTGGATGACCAAACAGAGCAACAATTGTCTGTAGATGCTTTCCACCCAGATGATATCCCACCTGTGGATGACCAAACAGAGCAACGATTGACTGTAGATGCTTTCCACCCAGATGATATCCCACCTGTGGATGACCAAACAGAGCAACAATTGACTGTGGATGCTTTCCACCCAGATGATATCCCACCTGTGGATGACCAAACAGCACAACAATTGCTTGGCCATCTACTGGGTACTGTCGGTAGCCCAAACGAAGAAGCAGCAGAGACTAATAAGTGAACAACCTGTTGTTTCAAACACTGATGATGGATTTGTTGTGGCAGGAGACACACAAAGAATCGTTTACTGAACATGAAGACACAAGTGATGATTCCCATGAACCATGAAGTGACAGTGCAGATACTGACACAGACAGTGAAACAGACACGGAAGAAGTCTCCATCCTCCTCCTACGAAGGCGAACAAGATGCAGGAGACGTTGTTTTGAATGCCATACACGCTAACAAGGAGCGAACTGAACCCGACGATCCACCCAAGAAACGTGCAAAGAAAGGAGTCGCTGCAAAAGTCACATGGAAATCAGATAAGAATAAAAGACTTAGAATGGAAGGAAAACCTTACCTGGGCTCTATGAAAGATCACCCCACAGGCAAAACGATGCTCACAATGGAGGGTCCTCGCAAACAAGGACCACCATGCAAGTCTAGTTACTGCAGAAATTATCAGCATCGGTATTGCCACGATATCAAAGACGAAGACAGAACAAGCATCTTTGATGAGTTCTGGACCAAGATGGATTAGGGACAGAGAAAGACTTACGTTTCATCCTCGGTGAACTATCTGCTAACACAGCGTGCCGCAGAGGCCACAAGTAGGCGAGGGGGAACGTTCCGATATCACCTGAGCGTGGGAGGAAGGAGACTTCAGGTGTGTAGAGCCATGTTCCTCAATACTCTTGGAATCAGAGTGGTCGGTGCGCAGCTGGGTGTTAGACTCACGGCTTTCACATGGTATTCACAAAAGTGCTTCGAAGGTGCAACACCCCCAGAAATCACCTGACTCAAAGAAGCAGAAAACGCTGCTTTGCAGGAACTTTTTGGCATCCTTACCAAAGCTGCCATCGCACTACTGCCGAAAGAATACAGAGGTGTGTCTTGAACCCAACTGTACAAAATATTCCAGAAATATTGTGATGAACATGGGAGTCAGCGAGTGTCACGCAAAGTTTTACTGAAGGAAATGAGGGCACAAAACATCGCCATTTACAGACCCAAAAGGACGAGTGCAATGTGTGCTCAGCTTACAAGCACGGAAACGTAGGTCATGAGGAGTTGAGTTTTCATCAGAGAAGGAAAGAAGAATCCAGACAAGAAAAAGAGAGTGACAAACTGGAGGCAGAAAAAAGAAATGGAGTTCTTGTCCTGACCATGGATTTGCAAGTGGTCTTGATGGCCCCTTTGTTGAACGCCAACGCAACATGCTATAAAACAACACTCTGCTGTCACAACTTCACAATTTACAACCCAAAATCTAATTTGAATTTCTGAGAACGTTTTTCTTAAAACAGCAAAAATTGAGATACGAGGTTATGATAGGACACTGACGGAAAGTGGAAGTACGGTAAAGGGAAGTAACTTCAGTGGAGGACAACTCGCGCACATGTCGTCTGCTATTATCACGCTATCGGTATGACCTTGACATTTTTTTTTTTTTTTTTTTTTTTTTTTTTATTGAACTTTTTTTTAATTAACATTTTGCAAGGTAAGCACATATAAAACAAACCAAGACACATGCACACACAGAATATAGTGATTGTTTTGAAAGCACCATTAAAGACAATAATCACCAAACACCACTCAATGGACAATATTTAGCATTAAGAAAAATAATATTAATAATAATAATAGATGAAAGCGACTGTAGTACATGGTGAATAGCAACAACCGCAGTAATAATAATGGTAGCAACAACAATGAAGACAATGACAATAACAACAATTATGAATTCTGATAGTAAAGATAATAATACAAATATTGACAACACTAACAATTGTTGTAGAATTGATAACCGCAAAGACAATATAAATGGCAGGCATAATTCTCACACTTGATTTATATGATTAATAACAGTAATCATCCTCATCATTCCAACCATCGAGATCACCATCACCATCTTCAACAAGATTACTGATGATAGTAATATCAACAGTAACTTGGAACCTTCATACACACACATGCTAAATAACTACATTTAACTTTCTCACTCCCCGCCCCCCTCCCTTCCCTGTGTGGGGTACACTTTCAGCATTATCAAGTATGAATTTTATAAGCAGAATACTGCAAGTTATAATGGGTAATGTACAAGGAAACTTGTTACATTTAACATTTACACACAAAGCTACAATATATAATATACAAATGATGCATGTGGTATATTATACAGCAGAAAAAAACAAAACAAAAAACAGAGAAAAACAACAAGAACTTGAGGAAGGGGAAATAAGATGAAATCAAGAAACAACCGAGAGGTAAGGGAACCAATCTTCTTCAAACCTTCTTGCTGTTTAACTTAAGACAGATGCATATTTTTCTATGCTATATCTATTTTTCAATACAGCAACAAAAGCCTGAAGGTTAGGGTGAACATCCTGAACATTTTTTTTTTTCATTTGAATTTAGTTTCAACCTTCGATGTTTTTAATGGAGGACAGATTTTGACTTTGATGGACGTGGTCAGATGGTTTTGAAAATTGCAGGACTTTTCCGGGGCCTTTGCTGTTTTTCAAGCACTTTTCGAGTCCTGGAAAAGGCCATGTCAATTTTCCAGGACTTTTCAAGGTTTCAAGGACCCTGTACGAACCCTGCTTACATTACAATTGTAAGATTTGAAAAGTACAATAATGTCATGACACAGCACTGTTGGATTTTCAAAGTATTGTTAAGACTACCATAAAAATCAAATCTGGGTATATTATTTTAACAATATCCATAAAAGCGGGATTTATTATGAGTCCCCCCCCCCCCGTGGGGATACCGGGGGTCTTTTGTATAAATAGTTCCCCCACCTTCTGGAAGTTCTGTGCTTGTAACTTCCTCTGATCTGTCACTCTCTTTGACTCTGCCTTTTCCCTTTGCTTACTGTCATCTACTATCTTTCTGCCTTACCAGGTCCATTCTCCTGCCTTTTTTCAAGAAACACTTCCAAAACGATTTCCTCCTCCAGCCGAAGTTGGACTTGCTGGGCCTAACTATTTCTTAGTTAGGCGCATAACGGCAGCATGACGCATCTGCGCTCATAATCGACAAGAAACTGAGCGATCAAAGAAGAAAAGAAGAGATTATGAGCCAAATACTCAAAAATCAACACAAAAAATAAGGTCTAATCACATCACAAAGTTCTTTCCTGAGAACCAAAACATCAAACAAAAATCCTCCAAATACACATCCGACATGGGATTTGCAGCTGACACAAAATTCTGTGTAACATTTCCATAGCTATTTCTTGCTACATATTCGTCGTACGACACACACATGTGCTTAATTAGATACATGCTATGTACAAAAGCAAAACTTAATCAGGCCAGTATGACTATAGTTGTTTTTGTTTGTTGTTGCTAGGTACTCATTATAGACACATACATATGTGTGTGTGTGTGTGTGTGTGTGTGTGTGTGAGTGTGTGTTTTCACCTCCATTTAAAAGCGTTAGTGTTAAGTGAAACAGTCAGTAGTTGGACTGGCGCGCGTGTGTGTGTGAGTGTGTGTGTGTGTTTTAACCTTCTTTTAAAGCGTTAGTGCTAAGTGAAACAGTCAGTAGTTGGACTGGTGTGTGTGTGTGTGTGTTGAGTCTATGTACTGAATAAGTGTGCAAAATATCATTAAGATATCTTTATTAGTTCCTAAGAAACAAAAATGAACAAAAAATGTCCTAAAATTGCGCAGTGTGCCACCTTAAGAGCACGTTCCGCCAAGAATGGAAACAACAAAGGAACCCTCCTGAGAATGACTGCCTCCCAAACCTGGAGAGCCTCCTGAGAATGACTGCCTCCCAAACCTGGAGAGCCTCCTGAGAATGACTGCCTCCCAAACCTGGAGAGATGGCAGCAAGCCATCATCTTTCGCCTACGTACAGGCCACTGCCAGCTGCACTCTCATCTGTAGCGCCTCAAGATATCCCACACAAACGAATGCCCATGTGGGACGGGTATCCAAGACCCCGAACACATTCTACAGTACTGTCCGAACTATGCCGGCCCCAGATGGACTGTATGACCAGTTTCGACAGACATGCAGACGAAGCTGTGGGGAACAGAAAACGACCTTCAACAAACCGCCCATTTCATCAAAACCATCAAAATTCGGGTTTGATCAACCAGCCATCAGCATTTTTGGAACACAGAAGAAGAAGGAGGAAGGGAGGGGTCTGAAAAAATCACTAAAGTTTTGGCTTGGGATAGTGATGATGAGGGGATGGATTTGACATTGACCAGTCTTTGAAGGAAAGAAGAAAGATAGAGAGGGGGGGGGGGGGGGGGGGGGGGGGCCTGAAAAAATCACTGTCGTTTCTGTTTTTTTGGCTTGGGTGGTGGCGATGAGGGTGTAGATTTGATATCAGCCTTGGCAGGGGACGTTTTCCTCAGCCAGTTCATCATCAGATTGCTGCTAGCAGTCTTCTTCACCTCCCTGAAACAACAGAGAATTGGACTGAATTGAATTGAACTGAATTAATTTTATTTATTGAGGGTAATAGAATAAGCAAATAATACATGCTTTTTTACATCCAGCCCTCTTTAAAAAAATAATAAAAAGGGACAAAGAAAGCAAAATAAAGAGCATGCAAAAATCATAGTAAGATAACAAAATCAAACCTAATCATATATGAACACGAATGTTGAGCAGACGAATGTTTTAAATAAAAATGATACCGTTAACAAACATAAAATAGTAAAAGTCACACACACAAGCATTCTGTATGTATTCATTTAAGAGAGAGAGAGAGAGAAAGAGAGAGAGAGAGAGAGATAGAGAGAGAGGGGGAGAGAGAGAGGGACGGGGAGAGAGAGAGAGAGGGACAGAGAGAGAGAAAGAGAGAGAGACAGACAGAGAGAGATCATCAAAATTGTAGCAATATGAGAGAGAGAGTGGGGAGGAGGAGGGAACGAGAGAGACAGAGATACAGAAAGAGACTTGAGAGAGAGAGACCAATACAAATTTGTCATAATACAAGATAGAGAGGAAGAGAGAGAAAGAGAGAGAGAGAGAGGGACAGACAGACTACCATCTTTATCACCATCTGAGATGATGATGGTGATGGTACTTATGACAATGAAATGATGATCACAATACTAACTGAGGTTATAGTTCTTCACACATTCTAGGGATTTGTTTTGAGAACTGTTGACAACTGAAGAAACCAAAAGAGATAGTGATGATGATGATGATGATGATGACAGTGATGATGATGATGATGATGATGATACTTGTTAATAGACAGATGTTGTTCGCGATAAAAATGACGATAAACGAATCTGAGATGTAGACCTTCAAGCATTGTGGTAAAAGAAGAAAACTTGTGAGCTGATAATGATGATAATTCAATGAAGATGATGTTGATAATGATGATAACGATTCAATGAAGATGATGTTGATAATGATGATAATGATTCAATGAAGATGATGCTGATAATGATTCAATGAAGATGATGCTGATAATGATTCAATGAAGATGATGCTAATAATGATTCAATGAAGATGATGCTGATAATGATTCAATGAAGATGATGCTGATAATGATTCAATGAAGATGATGTTGATAATGATGATATGATTCAATGAAGATGCTGCTGATAATGATTCAATGAAGATGATGCTGATAATGATTCAATGAAGATGACGCTGATAATGATGATTCAATGAAGATGCTGCTGATAATGATTCAATGATGTTGATAATGATTCAATGATGATGTTGATAATGATGATGATTCAATGAAGATGACGCTGATGATGATTCAATGAAGATTATGCTGATAATGATTCAATGAAGATGACGCTGATAATGATAATGATTCAATGAAGATGCTGCTGATAATGATTCAATGATGATGTTGATTCAATGATGATGTTGATTCAATGATGATGTTGATTCAATGATGATGTTGATAATGATTGAATGAAGATGATGTTGATAATGATGAAGATTCAATGAAGATGACGCTGATGATGATTGAATGAAGATGACGCTGATGATGATTGAATGAAGATGATGTTGATAATAATGACAATGATTCAATGAAGACGATGTTGATAATGATGACAATGACTCAATGAAGATGTTTCAATGAAGATGATGTTAATGATTCAATGAAGATCATGTTGATAATGATGACAATGATTCAATGACGCATTCTGGTAATTTGTTTCACAAGTTGTTCACAATTTGAGAAACCCTAGTGAGCTAACTATAAAGATGATGATGATTATACTATAATGAAGATGATGTTGATAATGATAATAATAATTGAATGGGTTATAGACCTGGGCCTGTATTCACATCGAGATAGTATGAGACTTATCATCAAGTCCTGGGCCTGTATTCACATCGAGATAGTATGAGACTTATCATATCTAAGAAGTCCTCCTAAAGCAATAGGATTTAACAGGACTTAAGAAGGACTTCTAAGATATAAGTCTCATACTATCTCGATGTGAATACAGGCCCAGCACTTCTAAGATATCATGATGATAAGTCTCATACTATCTCAATGTGAATAGAGGCCCAGAAGATATCATGATGATAAGTCTCATAGCACCTCAATGTGAATACAGGCCTAGCATATATTCTGGTGGTTTGTAAATAAGAACAATAACAAAAACAGCAGTGATTCTTCTTCGTTCGCTCAGACAGTTTCCTGTCACATGAGCGTAGATGCGTCATGCTGCCATTATGCGCCTAACTAAGAAATAGTTAGGCCCAGCATGTTCGACTTCGGCTGAAGAAATCTTTGTAAGAATTTATAGAAAAAAGGCAGGAGAATGGACCAGTAAGATAGAAAGATAGCAGATGACAGTAAGCAAAGGGAAAAGGCAGAGTCAAAGAGAGTGACAGAATTAGAGGAAGTTACAAGCACAGAACTTCCAGAAGGTGGGGGAACTATTTGTACGAAAGACCCCCCGGTATCCCCACGGGTATGTGTGTGTGTGTGATAATGACGTTAACTGACTCTGGGTTGTAGGCCTTGACGCATTCCGGTGACTTGTATCTCGAGCTGTTCACCAGTGGCGACACCATGTGCATGGTGAGGGCTTCTGTGGGGCGAATCACCTTCACCGCCTGACAAAGTAAATAAACAAATAAAGAAATTAAATAGATAAACAAATCAATAACAAGAATACCTTCATCAAGTGCTTAACTCATTCAAGTCGTTCCAGACCATATATGTCCGGAATTAATAGATAGCTGTCAATTTGATGCATTTGCTTCAAGGGAAGTAAATGTGTGTGCACACCATACCTTGGTCACTTCTAAACTCGCTTCGCTCCCTTAGACCACAATTTTGCCTCTGACTTTGCTTTTGTAGTGGTTTGTTGTGGGGGAACCAATCGGTGTAGAGTTTTTCTATATAAAGTCTATATAAAAAAAAAGAAGTCTGATCTAGCACTTCCCTATGTCTAAACATGAAGTAAAAACCTGTAATCTTCTTTCATTTCTCCTTTTGTTTATGTATGTTTTGTTTGTGTGTATGGCTGGAGTGATTTGCGAGTTTTTTTAATAATTCAAAATCGTTGCGATGCGAATGAGTTAACACAGGAGAAACCATGATTGCATGGGTGCTCCTGGAAAATTAAAAAAATCCTGTAAGGGGGCGGCCCCGGCGGAGTGCAGGAGCAGCATGCACACACACTACTTGAGATTTTAAAGGGCAAATCTCACACATGGTTTGAGATTCTAGGGGGTGGTTTGAGAGGTCTAGTGCGTAAATACGCACAATCTCTACGTTTTCAGAAACCCTGAACAACAGACTCACAAACAGGCGTATAAAATCAATGCTTCACCTGTGTCAGGGGAACCTCAGCAAACTCCAACCACGCCCTGATTTCTTCGTCCGAGGACAGCAAGGCCTGGACAAAATCACACAGTAAATCCAAAGATATTCTAAAAGGTTAAGATGGATTACTTAAAAGCTCGGCGAACCGGGCTGATAGTTATCGTTAGTGGGGACGTGTACACTATTCACAGTGGAGGCTATCCAAAAACTCAGACTGGAACTTGAACGGAGAATTCAACTGGCCTATCGATGTGTAAAATGTGTCACGTTTAAAAGGGACATAACCAGTGTTTCTGTCCTCACTACTCATATAGGGAAAAGAGACCGGATGTTTATCTTCCCCTGTACAGTCTTTGGTAACTCCCCTTCCAGTATCCACACAAGCATCCACAGGGATAAATGAGGCAATGTCAAAAGGTGCCATGCCCCACCCCTACCTCACAAAATTGTCCATAACTTAATTTCATGATGCTTATGATCTCAGTGATTAGTCTGTCTGTGTTGCAGAAACATTAAAAATGTTTATTAAACAGTAAAAGCTATTGAAGACATCAAATTAAAAAAAACTATTAGCGAAAATACCGGCACTAGATGGCCGAAATCGGTGTGCATTTTGACTATGGTGAACAGTGCACCACTTGGAGGGCTTGTGGTTCCAAATAGATGCAAATAGCAAACCCATTTTCAGTTGTATTATGTTCTTCTGTAATCTTTGCAACTATAATAATGTTCAAAATAAAATGTTCATGTGTATCTTTACGGTAATATGACCTCAAAGTCAGTATGTTACTTGCTACAATTGTCGTCACATTGAGAGCTAGCAGATAACTGTTTACCTTGACTAACAAAAATATGGAACGAGTCTAAAATGAAGGTTATAGATCCATTGGAAGTTGCTCTTTTTAACACCTATTAGTACAATAGTTTTTTTGTGGTAATAGTTAGCAAAATTACATCATTTACGGATTGTCGTCACGACGTCACAAGTAACACTTATGAGCTTTCAATGCTTATTACAATTAAAAAATTCAGTCAACAAGAACGGAACCCCCAGTTTCTGTAAACCTTCGACTCAGTGTGCAATGCTCAATAGCTTTTCCACTCTTTTCAACATCGAAAGAGCGAAGAGAAGGCTCATAAATTTTTGTTGTCACGGAGGAATTTATGTCACAAGTAACATAATCTTGTAGCAAGTAACACACAAACCATAGTTCATTTTTATATCAATTCGATTGAAGCAATAATTTGGATGGAAATATTGACAGCTTGGCACAAAACTTCTTTATTTTGATCTACTCTTCTCCTAGTGGGTGCCAAAATTATGTTGTAGGGTAAGAGACCCCCTGTGACGGGAGATCTTGTGGTGTCACATGTCACAAGTAACTCATGAGTTACGATTTTAAGTTGAAATTAGGCACATTACAAGTCTACTTCACAACACTTTGGCTGTTTCAGTAATACTGAAGCAATATTTCTTGAAAAAGTACTTTCTTTTCTGTTGGTTTATGAGACTTAATGACTTCAATCACATGTTACTTGCTACCTGTGACAACACTTCAATTTGTCGTCACATGGATTTGTGTAGCAAGTAACATAAATAAAGTTCTACTCTCTTATTCATTTGGCTTGAATTTTTTTATCATTACTTTACAATATACACATGGAATGTTTCTTTGAAGAAATAAACATTTGTTTACTGTTTCTGATATTTTCTTTTATGGTAGGCAATTGTGTGCGAGTGAGGCAACGACGTATGTGTAGGTGATGATACAAAATTAAGCATAACACATGTGTTATTACTAAAGTGTCAAAAACAATTATACCAGATTATTCTAGCAATGTGACTTTATTTATTTCTGCTTTATGAAGATGATCTTTGCTTTACTCTTCACACAGCATAGTACTTTATGTTGTCACGTGTCACAAGTAACATGCCTCCTGAAGCCAATTTAAAATTGTGATAAATCATAATCTAAGCTAATTTATCCATAAATTCACACAAAGTCATTTTATTGGAGTTGAAAAGAAACAGAAAAAGTCAAAAGAATGGCTGACAATGACACTTTATTTTTCACTTGCTTGGAAAGCACCTTTTGACATTGCCTCAAATACGGATAACTGGCACTGTTCGCCTAGGCTTAAGGCTGTGTCAAATCAATTGACATAGGCTAGAACACCAAGGCTACATCAAAATGTTGTTAGGCTCTGTACAGTTATGTGGGGGTTGTCTTTAGCTATGACAAGCTCCCAGCATAACATTGTCAGTCTCCCAAATCCTCCGAAGTCTTGAGGAGTGTGGTGGGGTAATAAAAAACGGTCACACACGTAATGTTCTCATCCCTAGCTGATGCATTTGTACTGGTGTTGAAGTGCTTCGGCTGTTGGCATGATCCCTGGAGTCTTTTAGCCAGGGTACAACAACAACTGGCACTGTAATGGGCATAGCGACAATAACAAATGCAGACCTGTTTACTCTACACTTTTAGAGTAGTATTCTATTCATTTTGGACCTCTACTACTCTTCAAAATTGACAATAATGCTCTAATTACTCATTTTCAGTGAACATTGTTTGATGGTTTAATGAATAAGACAACACATTTTGCACCAATACTACTCATTTCAGCCATCCAGACTACTCAAGACTAGTGTAGGGGGTAAACAGGTCTGCAAATGGCAAGAAAAACGAGACAAATGAAACAATTTAACTTATTCAAGTCTGTCCGGCCATATATGCCCGGAATTAATATACCTGTCAATTTGATGCATTTGCATCAAGGGAAATCTGTGTGTACACCATACCTTGGTCACTTCTATACTCGCTTCACTCCCTTATACCACAATTTTGCCCCTTAGTTTGCTTTTGTAGTGGTTTGTTGAGGGGAGTGTAGAGTTTTTCTATATTAAGTCTATATATAAACGAGTCTGATCTACCACTTCCCTACGTCTCAACCTGAAGTAAAAACCTGTACTCTTCTTTCATTTCTCCTTTTGTTTATGCATGCTTTGTTTATGTGTATGGCTGGAGTGATTTGTGAGGTTTTTTTTTAATAATTCAAAATCGTTGCGATGCGAATGAGTTAATAAGCAAACAAAGGTGAAATGACACAAGAGTCGAAACATTGACGCGTGTCCTTACCGGCATCCTGTGATGGATTTTGGCCATGGCAGGCGAAGACTCCACCGTGATAACGCTGTACGAATACAGAGGAGCGGAACCCTGTAATGATAACAGATCACATATTGATGATGCTACTCCAGAACAGGGCTGACCAGTCACAGCAGACGCCGTTCTTAGCAGGTGAAATTGACATGGTTTCTTTCATCAATCTAGGGCGCAAAATCCATGGTTGACTTCGACCGACAGAGGCCTACTATTGATGATGATAATGATGATGATGACAGTGATGAGGATGAAGATGGTGATGATGATGATGATGGTCATGATGACAATGACTGATGACCATAATGAGTGACAATGATGATGATTGAACATAATAAAGACAACAATCACAAGGAAAACTTTCACAATCTTATATCCACAGCAGCAGTCAAAACAGCGGGAAAACTGAACATACATAAAGATGCAGTAGCATTGAACAAACACATACACACATATACGTGTATACAGAGACACACAGTCAGTGGCACAAGCACACACACACACACACACCAGGAGAATACCACACATCAAAACACTCGTCATCATCCGTAATGGACCACACTTACATACACACTGGCACACACACACACACACTGGCACACACACACACACACACAAGCTGGCACACACTGGCACACACACACACAACATACACACACACACACACATACACACACAACACATACACCATACACACACACAGATACTCACACACACACACACCATACACACACACACCACACACACAGACACTCACATCAGGAGGGTTCCACACATCAAAGACACCGGCCATGGTCAGCAGTCGCTTCCCCTGCCACGCTAAAACACAAAACAACGATAAACGCAACTTAAAATCGGTTAAAACTTATTTACAGGAATACTGCATGATCTTTCTTATTTATCTTATCTTAAATTTGTTCAAAAATCTTTTACATAAAGATCCCCAAATCCCCCATGGGAATACCGGGGGGTCTTTTGCAGAATAGTTACCCCACCTTCTGGAAGTTCTGTGCTTGTAACTTCCTCTAATCTGTCACTCTCTTTCATTCTGCCTTTTCCTTTTGCTTACTGTCATCTACTATCTTTCTGCCTTACCAGTCCATTCTCCTGCCTCCGGCAGAGTCAGGGCACACTTGGAAAGCCTAGCTATCAATTTGTCCATACCAGGCAGCAGGATTTCTTCCCTGCTCTTACCAACTTTCAACTGCCGTGGGATTTTTACGTGCGTAAAGCGCAGACTAGTTTTAAGTCCCCATCTGAAGGACTCAACTTTCAGTTTGATTTTCCTGTCGAACTAGAAAGAAAGGGACAGGCCGGGATTCGAACCCGTGTCACTCACATTGCAGTCATGCATTACATTTGGCAGGCGAACGTCTTAACCACTCTGCCACCTTTCTCTCTGGTTTAGGTTGCACAGCGTTAATTTCACATGATACAGAAGTTATATCTAACCCAACAACAAAAAAGAAAACAATAATTTCAACAAAGTTGTACCTTAGACAACACCCTCAACAAAAGCTTTGCTTCGAGAATGTTCACTGAGAAGCAGCAGACTGCCGTTCTCCAGAAAAGGATAGGGTTAGGATCAGCCTAGGGTTTTTGCATTGAGAATTTTCATTCAGAAGCAGCAGACTGCCGTTCTCCAGAAAAGGATAGGGTTAGGATCAGCCTAGGGTTTTTGCATTGAGAATTTTCATTCAGAAGCAGCAGACTGCCGTTCTCCAGAAAAGGATAGGGTTAGGATCAGCCTAGGGTTTTTGCATTGAGAATTTTCATTCAGAAGCAGCAGTCTGCCGTTCTCCAGAAAAGGATAGGGTTAGGATCAGCCTAGGGTTTTTGCATTGAGAATTTTCATTCAGAAGCAGCAGTCTGCCGTTCTCCAGAAAAGGATAGGGTTAGGATCAGCCTAGGGTTTTTGCAATGAGAATTTTCATTCAGAAGCAACAGTCTGCCGTTCTCCAGAAAAGGATAGGGTTAGGATCAGCCTAGGGTTTTTGCATTGAGAATTTTCATTCAGAAGCAACAGTCTGCCGTTCTCCAGAAAAGGATAGGGTTAGGATCAGCCTAGGGTTTTTGCATTGAGAATTTTCATTCAGAAGCAACAGTCTGCTGTTCTCCAGAAAAGGATAGGGTTAGGATCAGCCTAGGGTTTTTGTATTGAGAATTTTCATTCAGAAGCAGCAGTCTGCCGTTCTCCAGAAAAGGATAGGGTTAGGATCAGCCTAGGGTTTTTGCATTGAGAATTTTCATTCAGAAGCAGCAGTCTGCCGTTCTCCAGAAAAGGATAGGGTTAGGATCAGCCTAGGGTTTTTGCATTGAGAATTTTCAATGAGAAGCAGCAGTCTGCCGTTCTCCAGAAAAGGATAGGGTTAGGATCAGCCTAGGGTTTTTGCATTGATAATTTTCATTCAGAAGCAGCAGTCTGCCGTTCTCCAGAAAAGGATAGGGTTAGGATCAGCCTAGGGTTTTTGCATTGAGAATTTTCATTCAGAAGCAACAATCTGCCGTTCTCCAGAAAGGGATAGGGTTAGGATCAGCCTAGGGGTTTTGCATTGAGAATTTTCATTCAGAAGCAACAGTCTGCCGTTCTCCAGAAAAGGATAGGGTTAGGATCAGCCTAGGGTTTTTGCATTGAGAATTTTCATTCAGAAGCAACAGTCTGCTGTTCTCCAGAAAAGGATAGGGTTAGGATCAGCCTAGGGTTTTTGCATTGAGAATTTTCATTCAGAAGCAACAGTCTGCCGTTCTCCAGAAAAGGATAGGGTTAGGATCAGCCTAGGGTTTTTGCATTGAGAATTTTCATTCAGAAGCAAGTCTGCTGTTCTCCAGAAAAGGATAGGGTTAGGATCAGCCTAGGGTTTTTGTATTGAGAATTTTCATTCAGAAGCAGCAGTCTGCCGTTCTCCAGAAAAGGATAGGGCTAGGATCAGCCTAGGGTTTTTGCATTGAGAATTTTCATTCAGAAGCAGCAGTCTGCCATTCTCCAGAAAAGGATAGGGTTAGGATCAGCCTAGGGTTTTTGCATTGAGAATTTTCAATGAGAAGCAGCAGTCTGCCGTTCTCCAGAAAAGGATAGGGTTAGGATCAGCCTAGGGTTTTTGCATTGAGAATTTTCATTCAGAAGCAGCAGTCTGCCGTTCTCCAGAAAGGGATAGGGTTAGGATCAGCCTAGGGTTTTTGCATTAATAATTTTCATTCAGAAGCAGCAGTCTGCCGTTCTCCAGAAAAGGATAGGGTTAGGATCAGCCTAGGGTTTTTGCATTAATAATTTTCATTCAGAAGCAGCAGACTGCCGTTCTCCAGAAAAGGATAGGGTTAGGATCAGCCTAGGGTTTTTGCATTGAGAATTTTCAGTCAGAAGCAGCAGTCTGCCGTTCTCCAGAAAAGGATAGGGTTAGGATCAGCCTAGGGTTTTTGCATTGAGAATTTTCAATGAGAAGCAGCAGTCTGCCGTTTTCCAGAAAGGGATAGGGTTAGGATCAGCCCAGGGGTTTTGCTTCGAAAATTTTCACCGAGAAGCAAGTCTGCCGTTCTCGGGACACGGACAGTGTTAAGATCAGCCTAGGGTTATTGTCATAAAGCTGAAAGAACCAGATTTTGAAACCGAATTTAGTAAACATGTAGAGGTGTCTAAAAACTACAACTCTGCATACATTTCTAACATACCTTCATGATCATCATCCACACTTTCATCAGCTCCTTTCGCCATGCTACGCTTAGCTTCCAAACTGCTGTTGCGCGATGAATCGTTCGTCTCGTCATCCTCTTCATTTTGCACCGACTTTGGAACGGCGTCTGGGTCCGGCGTCGCATCGGCTGGCTCCACTTTCACAGACGATCTTGACTCGTCGCTCGATGAACGTGATTTGGCATCTTCCAGCTGAGGTTTCCTATCAGTGTTAGTTTTCAATTTAACATCCACCTTCACGGAATCTGGTTGAGCTTCATCGGGCTCTTGCTTGATTTTACACTCAGTTGAAGACTTTGCTTCTCTTGTTTGCAAATCCGCTTTAACATCTTTCGCCTCTTGCTTCATTTCGATACTTGTGGATAACTTTCTCTCGTCTATTATCTGCGAAGCTGGTTCGATATCCTTCGACTCCTGGTGGATCTGAGAGACGGTATACGATTTATCGTCTGCAGTCTGGAAATGCCGCTCCACTTCGTCAGGTTCTTGTTTGAGGGAAGTTTTGGATTTGTTATCCGGGTCAGGTTTCACTGTGAGTGGCCTGGGCAGAGCGGGGTCGGTTTTGGTGTCGGGTGAGGGGTGTGTCGATGTCTGGGGAAAGTAGATGAAGTAGGGTTGCTTCCCTTCCGGGCCTCTCTTCCATTCAAAGAATCTACAGGAGGAAATAAAAGTAACGTGGAATCTTCAATCATTAAGAAAACAGGCTATGAAATGACACATGCTTCGCATTGATTGATATATTATAAAAGACTTTTACAGAAGATGGTTATCGGAATACTGTCTATAAAACAAAAAGTATGCTATCAGATTTATAACTTACACAGATATCAGACACATTTATGGAAGAAAGGCTGTAGATGATAGTTGCACATTTCTTTTTTAAACTTTTTACTCTTCAAAACAGGCTCCAACAAGGCACCATAGACTGACACACTATTACAATGTGCTGCTTTATAATGCCAAAAGAAACACACACACACATGCATGCACGAACGCACATGCGCATACACACGTTTTTGTTAAGTAGAATAAAGACTAAACAGAGCAAGAACAGCTCTAGTTATTACATGAATTTTGTGATCTAATGGTAAAAGTTTGTTCTTTTCTCTCAGAGTTGAACTTCTCCTTCTTCGATCGCTCAGACAGTTTCCTGTCAATTATGAGCGCAGATGAGTCATGCTGCCGATATGCGCCTAAGCAAGAAATAATTAGGCCCAGCACGTCCGACTTCGGCTGGAGGAAATGTTATTGAAAGTGTTTCTCTAAAAAAAAGGCAGGAGAATGGATCGGAAAGGCAGAAAGATAGTAGATGACAGTAAGCAAGGGGAAAAGGCAGAGTCAAAGAGAGTGACAGATTAGAGGAAGTTACAAGCACAGAACGTCCAGAAGGTGGGGGAACTATTCATACAAAAGACCCCCCCGGTATCCCCACGGGGATAGAGTTGAACTTATCTTTTGCCATTATACTTTAGCTCAAAACAATAGACGATTTTCTGAAAAAACTAGGGGAGAGCACTTAGTGAAAATTAGAGTTGCTTACCTCCATTACTCGGTCAAATACCATAGTAACAATGCAACAATGGCGTTGATGCTTGAAACCGCAGGATGCGAGTCAGCGACTTGCAAATATTCTTTTAATACAAATTAGAGGTGGCCAGTGGCCACCAACTAATAAAACTTGCAAAATTTGACGTAAAAATATAAATGACATAATTTTTTAGAATGACGCACGGTGTTCTGAGTGCTGTATGTCTGCTCAAACACACGAGTCGATAGGCTACGAGAGCTGATGGTAGAGTAACTTCCCCTGTTTGACCTATTGAATTAGGCAAGATCACTCCCACACACCATGAAATTGATCCCCTTAATTATTTCTGAGCGATTCCTATTAAGACCATGAATGCATCATGAAGGAAAGGGCCATTGCCCATCCACTAAAACAACACAGCCCTGTCCCTTCTCCAAGAGGCGTTTTGTTTACAACACTTTCTCTTTTTGTTGTTGCTTAAGGCTGTGTACACATGTAATGGGGTGGTAAGGGGGTAAAGGGATAAGTGAATAGGGATAAGGATAGGGAAGTTGATGAGGGATAAGGATTGGAGGGTGAAGATAGGCACACTCCGCGCAGACCAGAAACATATAGAGGAAACCAGACAGTTGTTTAGCTTTTGTTTATTTGGGTACTAGGAAATACTAAGGAAGACATAGGAAGACAGTGCAGAGATTACATCCTGCAACAATATAAAATATGCAAGCATAAATATAAACAAGAAATAACAATGATTAAGTATGATTGTAGGCCTTGTGCCATAGCACTCAATGCTAAAATAACATGAGGTAATAGACAGTCACAGCAGTGGAAGGAGCTCACTTTATGACTTAAATGGCATGATTAAACTGACACTGACACAAGCCTAGTTGGGGTTTGGAAACATAACATAGGTCGGTTTTACCTGACCCTATGCTTGCTTAACCCATACACAAACATTTGAGTTCATGTGAGTTAACCCAAACCAAGTATTGTAACACTGACATCATCATCTGCTGTGTTACTAAAAATAGACTACACATCACAGTAAACTGAATGAGATCAGTTTGTAGTGGGAAACTGACTAAAGGCAAATGTAGGCCTATTGAGAGTTTAGCATTGAAGTAGCAAGAAACTCAACCAAAAAGGAATGCCTTGTTAATACTATAGTATCAGTATTAACACAACACCATACTAGGCCTAGCACACACACCTAGGCCTATGAATGAAACTATTGCCAAGTAGGCCTACACCATAGCATGGTATAAGCCTAGATCAATAATATTAATACAATGTAACATGGAAAAGAGCAAGTTAGGCTTTTAAACAATATAATGTCTGCAATAGTATTAATAGCATAAAAATGAGCAAGTTAGGCCTTTAAACAATATAATGTAGGCGAAGTGCCCCTTCATTGCTTACACGCAGTAGACTGACGTCACACACGAGTGGGTGTGAGGATAGACCAGAACGATCGGAATGTTCTAATTTTCAGTCTCTCAACATAAACTTTGGCCTAGTGCCGTTATATTTCTGAATGAACTGAACTGATGGTTCAGTGACGGGAATAGCAGTGTACAACGGCAATGCCTAAACAACCGTTAGCAGTGTTGAAACGGCAGTGTCTAAGCTGCAGTGTTTAACGGCAGTGCCTAAACAACAGTTAACAGCAGTGTCTTTTGTGTGTTGATCTAGATCATCACATAGATTCACGGCAAACTCGAACGTCATAAGTTCGGCAAAAAGTAAACAAAGTTGGACTTCCTGCTGTTAACAAACATAAAAATACATCAAAGCATAGTTCAAACATCAGTACTTACAGTAGTCACTGTAGATTCACATCAACAGCATGAATGAGAAGGCAGGCCGAGATCGAGCAGACGAAAATCTATAAACCTAGTGCTAAATTATTAATTTGATTGAAAACGTGTGAACCCAGATTTTGGGCACTTTATATATATATGCTCGAGAGCCGGACCGCAAGGACAGCAGTCGCTGGATGTAGCGAAAATGGCTCTGTGGGTGGCGAGAGTGACCAGATCTGTGTTTGTTTGGTTTTGTACAACACAGATATCTATGCCACTAATCACTAAACCCTGGCATGTTGTATATGAGAAGAAAGAGGATGAACTAAGCTCTATTCTGACTACTATTATAATAAGGAGATCTAACTATATATTTATAATAATTATGAAAAACCTTGTATTTTAGACCCCACTGAAACAGGTTCAAGCTACTAAATAATTAATTTATCTAAACTCATACCACATTACACCGATCTTTCATAATGGATTAATACACTAAAAGAAGACCTTTCTATACATATACTATGTCACTATGTTAGATGACACAGTTAAAATATAATTAGCATTCAATGTCCAGTAACAAAAATAAGCTAGCCGAAAACCCGGTTTTCGGACTGAGTCCACACCGGTGGTCAGACGGATTGTGACGTTGACACAGCGTCGGTGTAGCTTTCGTCAAATGTTCTGTTTTGACGTCAAATAAAGTAGCTACTTTGTATGTAGGACATTGAAAGAGTTGTTTAGTAACAACATTATGAAAGGATGGCTTTGATAAAATAGGTTTTATAAAGATAAGAGGTGACATAACTTGGCCGGTTAGATTGCCAGTTTTAAGGATAAATCAGCCATTCAATGTTTTAATTAACAAACTAATAAAGTGATTGACATAACTACAATAAGATTTTATTATTGGAATGACAATCAAATAGAAGAAAATGGCTAAATTATAAGTTTATTATTACTACTAGTTGGCCTGAGATTTGAGGGGAGGCCGTTGGAGATTTGAAAAACCGGGTCGCATGATGCGATTTGAAAAGTGACATGTCTAAAAATAGATATGATGTCATATAGTGAGGCGCGCGCGACTTGGAAAAAGGGCCTAGGCACGCTTGTCGTATGCTAAAAATAGTATTGCGTGACAGGTAGGCCTTATGAAATACGGCACTCTGTCACACACACATAAGCGGATATTCCATGCGGAAACCCGTGCGCAATCCATAAATAAGTGAAACAAAGAATGGAAAAGATTTGCGCACGTGTCCGAATTTCACCTATATGCGTAAACTTTTATCCTTCTTTCTTCCACTTATTTAGGGTTTTCCGTACGTAACTTACGCGTCTAATGTGAACCCGGCAAAATCTTTAAAGGATTCACAAGAATCAAGACAATACCCCAAAAAAAAATATGCAAAGAAAAATAGCCTTTACCCATCCATCAACGCAACACAGCGCTGGCCCTTCTCCAGGGCAGTTTATATATATTATATAGATATGATAAAATAAATGTTAAAAGTTATATATATAGTAACATTGTTTAAAACTTTTTTGTTCCTATGTGTTTGAAACGAACATTAAAACCAAAACTAGTTAGATTAACTTGGTATTTTGATCTATGTTCTAAAAAAACATAACGAGTGCTAGTTTAGTTTTTCCTCCTTATTAGGGAGGCAATGGCAGAACCCAGCCGAGGACAGCTGTTTCGACAGCTGTGTAAATATGTATACACACCTTCGTTTGCTATGCTCTTTCTTTGCTTTTAAATGTTTATTACTAATTCGCAAGAATGAAGACAATACACACACACAGAAAAAAAAAGAAAACAAGTGCAACGCCGAGCAGCTGCAAAGTCCCCTCGCAGCATCGCCGAGCTACTCGGAAATCGGAATGTGTCGGCTGTACACATACATAAAAACAGCACGTAACTACATAAGAACGCATCAGAACAGCACGTAACTGAATAGTTTTTTTATATATAGCCTTGGGGTTCGGACCCGTGATTTGAGCGCATGTGATCATGCGCACACGCGCGCACAGAAAAATTCACGACAACTGTGTTATAGACCATTCATCAAGAAATGTGAAAAAACCCGCATTGAAATACATGCAAAACTTCGCGAGTTATTAGCGATTATGTGTTTTGGGGTTTGAACCCCGTAACTGGCGCGACCTTGACCTTAATGTAAAACTAAATACATCAGTGGATAGCTTGCATCTTGGCAAACTAGTATACCAAATTTGATGATGATAGATTGAATAGTTTTTTTAGAAAAACGGACGGACGGATGGACGGAGGGACGGACGGACGGACCAGACAAAAACAATAGCTCCCCGAACCTTCGGCTCGGGGACTAAAAAAAGAAACTGCCTTTACTCATCCGCCAACGCAGCGTTGTTCCTTCTCTTGGACAGATTTGTGCCTCTGTTTGCTCTGCTCTTTTTGTTTCTTTGTTTATTCACAAGAATAGAAATTGTTCGGAAAAAATTAAGGGGACTAGTTTCATGGTGTGTGGGAGTTGATCTTGCCTAATTCAATCGGTCAAACAGGGGAAGTCACTCTACCATCAGGTAGATCCCCAGCTCTCGCCTCGTGTGTTTGAGTGGACCTACATCATTTAGAACTCTTGTGTTTCATTCTAAACTTGATGTCATTTATGTTTTTACGTCACATTTTGCAAGTTCTCTCAGTTTGTGGATATTGGCCACCCCTCATTTTTCTAAAAAACAAATGTTTGCAAGTCGCTGACTCGCATCCTGCGGTTTCAAGCTTCGACGCCATGGTTGCTATGGTTTTGACCGAGTAAGTCGGTGTAAGCAGCTCTAATTTTCACGAAGTGGTCTCCCCTAGTTTTTTCCAAAGAAAATCATCTATTAACCCTTTCAACGCCAGCCATTCGTCTCCCAAAATTTACCATTAAACTTACCCGGGTAGAGAAAAGATTTTGTCTGCAATATTGGGGATTCCTCTGTGACATGCGTAAAATAGGGCCTGTCCTTACCTCCCAAAATTAAGAACATAAGGTCATTGGTCAGCAGACCCTCATTTGATGCCTTTCAGTGATATGGGTGTCAAATCATTGCGGTGCCAAGAGGCGACGAAAGGGTTAGGCCAATAAATAAAACAGTATGCAAAAAAAAGAAAAAAGCCTTTACCCATCCGCGAGCACAACGCATCGTTGTCCCTTCTCCAGGGCAGTTTTATACGTCCGTTTGCTCAGCATGCCCTCCGCACGGCAGTTGTTCGTCTCGTATTCCAGCCTGTAGGGGTCGCCTTTGTGCCAGGGGGGCACCAGCCCCCATTTCATTGGCTGGACCACTCGCTCGCTGAATGACTCCAGTTCTCCGGGGTAGTGCCGGCTGGAGAGAAGCACTGGTCTGTTTCATGAGAAATGAAATACAGTGGAACCTTATAAGACCTTCAAAAATCATCCAAAAAATGGAGTCTTATAAGGGAGGTAATTTTAATACTTACACAGAAGGGCAATGTCTAAGAGAAGTAGGTCTTATGTGGGAGGGAGTCTTATAATGGGAAGTCTTATAAGGAAGGTTCCACAATAAAATAGAGATTTTGGAATTGAAATGCAAAAGACTGGCTACAAAATTGAAGGTACAGAATTTGTTTTATTGGATTCTTTGTGTTAGGGCTGGGCTGCTCTCCTGTTGGTAGGACAGATGAGGCCAGCGAGTCTCTGGGTCCCGCCAACACCTCCAGGCGTTTCTTTAGGATTTTTTTGCATTACAAAATTGGTTTACAAATTTGAGTAATGTCTTACAATATTCGTTTTAAAAAAACACGAAAAAGAAACTTACGTATGCGCAGTATGGGCGACGTCATAACAGGGGTAGTGTAGGTGTCATCCTGGCATTACATCTGTGTCTATAAGTGATGTGCGTGTACGCGCATGCATGCAAGAATGTGTGTAAAAATTAAAAACCACGAAAAAGAACCTCACGTATGCGCAGTAGGTGCGACGTTATAACAGGGGTGGTACTGCTGCCCCCCCGGAGGGTCCTTCCACACAGGTCTTCCACGCTTTCCTCCTCTGGTGCGGAAGGCACAGGCACGCACGATGTCATCTGGGGCCAAAGTGCTGAACAAGTCAAATATCAACATAGTCAACATTTTGGCTCTGGTTCTGGTTGAACGAAGTAAGTCGATGGAGCCTATGAAAGCTATTGATAAACGACGGAAACTACGAGAGCACGCTTTAATTTCAAGTCTTCAATAATTTCTGGTCACGCCGTCTCAGTAGACATAACAGTGACTTAAGAGGTTGTGCAATGCGGAAAATAAAATAGTTAGAAAACTAATTTGGGGCAAAGTGTGTGTGGAAAAACAAAAACAAAAATAAAGTGTGTGTGTGTGTGTGTGTGTGGAGGGGGTGGGTGGACCATAGATCTTTTTTTCACAGTATCCAGGCAAGACCAATCCGGCTACCGTAGCAGTCCCCGGGGCCAAACCCCCGACCGGCACATCTGCCTGTCAGACTCTTTATTTAAGCATTAGAGTCTTCACTACTTCAGTACTTGGAAGTTGGATGATCAAACGAAGGAGAGAGAGAGAGAGAGAGAGAGAGAGAGAGAGAGAGAGAGAGAGAGAGAGAGAGAGAGAGAGAGAGAGAGAGAGAGAGAGAGAGAGAGAGAGAGAGAGAGAGAGAGAGAGAGAGAGAGAGAGAGAGAGAGAGAGAGAGAGAGAGAGAGAGAGAGAGAGAGAGAGAGAGAGAGAGAGAGAGAGAGAGAGAGAGAGAGAGAGAGAGAGAGAGAGAGAGAGAGAGAGAGAGAGAGAGAGAGAGAGAGAGAGAGAGAGAGAGAGAGAGAGAGAGAGAGAGAGAGAGAGAGAGAGAGAGAGAGAGAGAGAGAGAGAGAGAGAGAGAGAGAGAGAGAGAGAGAGAGAGAGGGCGCCCAGTTCTTCAGATCTAATTTTCATCTAAAACTGACATGTCAAATAACTGCAAGTGATAAAAAAATTGCAAGTGAAGATTTGGCTAACTTTCGGTTATTATAGATAGCTAAAAAGTTGACATAAAAATGGAAGACAACTGAAAAATACAGAAGACTAAGGGGAGATTTGGGTAAAGGTAAAGATGTGCCACCCCCCATGCATTTCTCGGTTAATTGTATTTTTCCGTTTTTGCCTTTCTTACCATACATAAACTGATAAAGCTGTATTTTAGGAACATTTTTAGCTAATTACCTTTTTGGAATACTAACCCTAACCCTACCCCTACCCCTAAACCTAACCCTACCCCCCACTATGTACTGCAGTACACCGCGATTTGTCACAGTTGTGGTTCGTTGCGTTTTTCCGTCTTATATGGTGGGGGGTAGGGTTAGGGTTAGGGTTAGTATTCCAAAAAGGTTATTAGCTAAAAATGTTCCTAAAATACAGCTTTATGTATGGTAAGAAAGGCAATAACGGAAAAATACAATTAACCGAGATAGGTAGGGGGGGTGGCACATCTTGACCTTTACCGAGATTTGATAAATGTTTACAAGATTTTTCAAGGCACTGACAATACTAACAAAGGCTTGTTTCACTTGTCTAACGAAATAAGAACTAACATTAGAAAAAACTTTTTTTCTAACAGTCACCCAATATTGGAACAACCTCCCTGCACACTAAACTGGCCTCAGATACTAACAAATTCAAAAACCTCCTAGACAGTGATCCAAAAATTGCCCTGTTAAAGTACATCCATGATTAGTGCATCAATATCATTATATCATATCAGTTTAGGCTCTGTAGGCTTATGAAGCCTTTTGCCCTCTAGATATTTTTCTCAAATATAAATATTTATTTTCCTTTTTCTTTGCCCGTGAATTACTACGGCTATTGTGTAGTTTTGGGTTGGGTTGGTGGGTTTTTTGTGGTTTTTAAAAAAATTTATTTCTCCAAATTTGTGGAGTACATAATAGTATTAAATTTTTTGTCAATAAGATTTTTGAACCTATTTAGTGATGATGCATTTACAGTTTCATTAGAAAGATTGTTCCATGCAGTTATTACTCTGTTAGTAAAAAAGTTTTGAGCTGAACGACTGTTATTTAGTTTTTTTGTTAATTTAAAATCATGCCCTCGTGTTCTCTCCTCGTCAGTTAAAGTTAGTAAAGTTTTAGTTGTGTTAGGATCATAGAACTTATTAAGAATTTTATACACCTCAATCAAATCGCCTCTTAGACGTCTGTATTCCAAACTAGGTATTCCCAAATACTTTAGTCTGTCCTCATAGTCCATATATCTCTGGTTCCAATAATTGTTTTCGTAAATCTCCTTTGGACACCTTCTAAATGATCAACATGTTTTCTCAAAAAGGGACACCAGACAGGATTTCCATACTCTAATAAGGGGCGTACTAATGTTTTATAAAGAGGTAGCATAATTTCCTTTGATTTATTAGTTATTGTTCTGACCAGTAGACCAGCAGTACGGTTTGCCTTTTTAACAGTATCGTTGATGTGTGGTTCAAAAGATAGCAATGGATCAACTATAACACCAAGATCTTTCTCCGCATTTGTGCTCACAAGAACCCTTCTGACACCACCATCATTCATAAAATACTCATGCATTGGGTTCTTTTTTCCAAGATGCATCACCTTGCACTTTTGATTATTAAAATTCATCAGCCACTCCTCTGACCAACCAACCAAAGAGTCAATACACTTCTGAATTTTTTCTTTTGATTTCATATTATCATTTACTGTGGAATAGGCTTTTGTATCATCTGCAAATATTTTAACTTCACATTCAACCTTTTCTGGCAAGTCATTTATATAATAAATAAAAAGGGTAGGGCCAAGGACACTTCCTTGGGGAACTCCACTTGTAACTTTTAATATGGGTGCTAAAAACCGCAACATCAATTGCCAAACTATAACCAAAAGGAAGGACGCATTGAGAGGCTGCAAGGCCTGGTCGTCCAAATACCTGACCTGACCTGACCTGACAAAAGGGACTAGCCTAGTCTAAGACTACACTTACAACAGTGAGTGACATTCACATTCTGACATTGCACTACCTGAACATCTTATTCTTCTTCATTACCATAAAGCGTGCTACTTGTTTTTAAGGTACCGTTTTTAATCATATTTAGAATGATTACCAAGCTGTCCGTCCACACATCTTGAAGTTTTCACACAAAAGACGGGCCACAAATCAATCGCAAATGTCCAAGTCAACGTCACTCCTTCCCGCCAGCCAACATTTTTGTCGTCTGCAATGATCAGGGGAAGTAACTCAACTTCAATGTTTCAATCAGATTTGTTCCCGTGTCAAAACACCCACCCTAGGCATTTTTTTTTTTTAATCCGCCAAGGGGGTGGGGGATTAGGCTTTGGCTTTATTGTTTGTTTGTTTGTCGTTTTGGTTGTGTTTTCTTTTGATGATATCGCTAAAAACAATTATAAACAAGGGCGTCGCCGAGCGGCAGACATGTCCGTCACCAGCAATGCCACGCACTTGCGACACCCCGTAGCATAATTTAGGCACCAACATGATTATTCTACATGTTGTATGTTCACGAGATACAGCTTGAAGAAGAAACATATAGCGAAAAGAAGGAAATTTCAGTTTTCAAGGTCACACTTCAAGGTCAAGATCAGCATGGTGATAATTTATGCTCAGATGTGTTCGTCTCTAGGGTATACAGTACAACACACAATCTGAAGCGCTTCTGTCAAGTACAAATGTGGAAAATATGGCTTAAAACCCAATTTGTAGACCCCTACCACTTTCAAGGCCTACCGATCTCCCAGACCGTGACCTTGACCTTGATCGGTCTGCAACCATCAGAACGGGCATAAGGCAAAGTACCTACATGCCAACAGTGTGGGAGTTATGGCCCCTTAAAGATTTTCGGTTTTCAAGGTCGTACGCCAAGGTCAAGGTCACGACGGCAAAATGTTTTGCGCGGATGCCTTCCTCACATGGTGACACACCAGCACATAAATTTTGACGCGATTCGGGAGATATCCTTGGGACAGACAGAAAAAAAGAGAAAGAAAAACAAAATACAAACCAGCCCATCGCAAAGTCCGATCACTTATGGTGACGGACAACAAAAGGTCCAGTAAGACCTCAATTGAAATTGTATTTGGTATCCTAGTTTAAAGGGACACCCTGACGGATGAGTGTTTGCAAGAAACACGTCGAGGTCACCCTTTTCAAGGATCGGAACACTCACTTTGCTCTGGTTTCCTAGAAGTCAAAACGGTGATTCCTCCTTGGTGGAGTTGCCGGGAGAGATAAGCCATTTTGGATGGGGGGGGGGGGGGGGGGTGGCCACTGAGAGTGGTTGAAGCCATTTCTTCTTTGTGCTGCAGTAAAAAATTAAAAAAAGGGGGGGGAGGGGAGCTATTTCCTTTGTTGTGAACAAAACTCCTTTTGGTAAACTAAATAATAAAAAGGCTTGTAGTTTCGTGCAAGCGATTTGGTCTAACCCAGGCCGCGGCCGCCATTAAAAAGAATTTGACTCATTCCAGCACCTCCGCCAAGAAGGAATCGCCGATTTGACTTCCACTGAGGAAACCAGAGCAAAGTGAGTGTTGCGATCTCTGTAAAAGGTGTTTTCCTGGTGATCTGGACGTGTTTCTTGCAAAAACGTATCCGTCGACGACGACGACGAAAATGGTGTTTTACGTCCTCTTGGTCTGAATCAGACACATTATGGGACATTTGTAAATACAAATATGGTGGGAACAATACTGGAGGCAATACGAAACCAGTAAAGTCCCGACTTTTTTTAATTAATACAGATAGGTGTAGCGGTAACCACGCCTCGGGTAAACCTCATCGGCTATGGCACCGCTACAAGTAATGCTAATATGATATCCGTTATCCGTCAGGACGTACCCCTTTAAAAGAGTCATTCTTTTTTTAAAAAGAAAGTAATTAATAATATAAGCTTATCTATATTGTCAAAAATGTCGGGGACTTTACTGGTGTTGCACTGCCTCCTGGCATTACCTCCCGGATCGTTCCCACCATCTTCTGATTTCCCATATGTGTCTGTTCCCGACCAGAGGACGTTAAACAGATTTTCACTTATCAAAAAGAAAGTACAGAGAACTGCAACTAATCTTCAATGTTTCATATTCTGATGATGATGAAAATTATGTTTTACGTCCTCTCGGTCATAGACACATATGGGACATTTGTTATACAAAGATGGTGGGAACAATACTGGCTGCAATGCCCGGATGCAGTGCAACACCAGTAAAGTCCTGAGTTTTTAACAATATAGATAGGTGTAGCGGTAACC
Organism: Phymorhynchus buccinoides; assembly: GCA_017654935.2. Lineage (NCBI taxonomy): Eukaryota > Metazoa > Mollusca > Gastropoda > Neogastropoda > Raphitomidae > Phymorhynchus > Phymorhynchus buccinoides. The sequence continues at coordinate 39,714,470 of CM065707.1, read as the reverse complement.
ACGCCTCGGTTAAACCTCATCGGCTATGATACCGCCATATTGAGAGTAACTAAAATAAGAATATGTTTCATGACAGGAAAATAACTCAATATAAGTCTACCAAAATTAAAGGTGATGCTGATATAAGGGAGTGTTTGTTATTTACAAATAATAATGGTATTGCAATGGGAGACTTAGTGGGATTTTTGTCACGCCAGGTGTCGTGACACTCGCTAGGGGCCAATCCCCTCTATATTCTTAGTTGGGGATAAAGAGAGAGCGAGAGATAGAGAGGAGACCAACCCTCTCTCTCTCTCTCACTACGCCCAACTAAGAAAATAGCGTGATAAGCCCCTAGCGAGTGTCACGACACCTGGCGTGACAAACCCCCCACTAAGTCTCCCAATCACCCTTTTCGTGTTTAGGATCTCAATGTCAAGGTCTGTTTCAGTTCCATGACGACGACGGAAATGGTGTTTTACGTCCTCTTGGTCTGAATCAGACACATATGGGACATTTGTAAATACAAATATGGTGGGAACAATACTGGAGGCAATGCCCGGAGGCAGTACGAAATCAGTAAAGTCCCGATTTCAAGTTTAAAAAAAAATTAATACAGATAGGTGTAGCGGTAACCACGCCTCGGTTAAACCTCATCGGCTATGGCACCGCTACAAGTATTTAATAACAGTTCCATGAGAGAGAAAAAATGGAGTTTTACGTCCTCTTGGTCTGAATCAGACACATATGGGACATTTGTAAATACAAATATGGTTGGAACAATACTGGAGGCAATGCCCGGAGGCAGTACGAAACCAGTAAAGTCCCGATTTTAAAAAAAAATAATAGAGATAGCTGTAGCGGTGACCACGCCTCGGTTAAACTTCATCGGCTATGGCACCGCCACAAGTAGTTGAAGCTAACCAATTAACAGTTCCATGACAAAATCCAAGGCTGAGCCTATCCATTTCCCTTTCACAAAAATGTAGGTGATAGGCTTAAAGACACACTGACCCGCCACGATTAAGTCCCTTGTTTCTTTCTGGGTAGCCGTGACCAACATACCAATTCCCCCAACTTCAAATTGAGGCTGCTCTTTAAAATGCTTCGTTTTCAATTTGGGGGCATTTGTATGGGAGTCAAACCTGGTCCAAACAAGATTTCTTACCAGTTGTAAGAGAGGAAACACGTGAAACCCGTGATTTTGACACGTGATCTGGTGGGTCACGTCTCTAAAAAGACGGCTGGAAACAGACGTTCGTTCACATTTTTTGAAGATGAGAAATAAAATGGTTATTCTACATGTATTTTTTGCGCCGAGTTCAAATCTGAAGAGTTCTCAAACATAAGTGTGTGCACGATGTCGGTAGGAAGGGAGACAACTTACGACCTGCTATCAATGTCGATAGTGATATTTTCACGTTTAATGAAGGGAAATTATGTATTGTTTCGATAAAACTAAATGCATTATCACCACAAGGTACAACTATTTAATTTAAAACTAAAAAACACTCAAACCACCGTCAAGGGAGACAACTCGATGTCAGTTTTAAGCGTATCAAGCCTAAATTAAACGATTTTTCATAACATATTAATTGTTCAAAATAATCGTTAACCGAGAGGACGTAGAACATAACATTCGTACTAGTGTATTATTTTGAAGCATGTTCATACAACTGATCGCTTCTCAGCCTTTTGGCTAAGACTGATTCAGGAACATAAATTTTTGTTTATATCATGGTTGGTTTGTTCAGCCCGTCGCACATGGCGAAAGCCGATACGCGACGTTAAACTGAACTTCCATTATTTTGAAATCTCTTAAGCGAGCGATTTCAACCCTGATCGCTTCTCGGCCTTTTGGCTAAGACAGTGATTCAGGAACATAAATTTTTGTTTATACCCTGGTTGGTTTGTTCAGCCCGTCGTACATGGCGAAAGCCGATACGCGACGTTAAACTGAACTTCCATTATTTTGAATAATAACAATGCTTGTGGCGGTGCCATAGCCGATGAGATTTAACCGAGGCGTTGTCACCGCTACAGCTATCTGTATTAATTTTAAGAAATCGGGACTTTACTGGTTTCGTACTGCCTCCGGGCATTGCCTCCAGTATTGTTCCCACCATATTTGTATTTACAAATGTCCTATATGGGTCCGATTCAGACCAAGAGGACGTAAAACACCATTTTCGAGAATCGAGAATTCTGATCGCCTAAGACAGTGATTCAGGAACACACATTTTTGTTTATACCATTGTTTGTTTGTTCAGCCCGTCGTACATGGCGAAAGCCGATACGCGACGTTAAACTGAACTTCCATTATTGTCAGTAAGCATCTTCATAATTTCAAATGGCCTTTTGGCCCAGAGGGCGTTAAATCTCTTTCTCCCTCTATTATTGTCAGTAAAGGGGAATGTGGCCCGGAGATCGTTAAAAAATAGCCGACATTATTGGATAAGAACCTTATAAGTTGCATGTTACTTGTTAGTCAGATGTGGATTAGCATTTGTAAAACAAAACAAAACAAAACAACTCGGCTTTCCTTCAATCCATCTTTGAAAAGGAATATGGTCTACCGAATACTGTTTAAAATGTATCGTAATGGGTGCAGATGTGTCTCTGTGTCTGTGTGCGTTTGAGGGTGTGCGTCTGTGTATGTGTGTGTCTATATGTATGAGTGTGTGTCTGCATGCGTTTGAGTGAGTGTGTGTATGTGCTTGCGTGTGTGTGTATGCGTGTGAGTGTGGGTATGTGTGCGCACGCGCGCGTGTGTGTGGGTGCGTGCACGCATGTAACTTCCTTGAATGTCGGTCGTTGTCCAGAGTAGTGCCGTTAGCGCTGCAGTGCATGGTGACAGTAAAATGTGCTATCAGTGAACTAGTATTGTGCGTGTTAATTCAGAATATGGAGTAAGGTGTGTTATCAGTGAACTAGTATTGTGCGTGTTAATTCAGAATATGGAGTAAGGTGTGTTATCAGTGAACTGGTATTGTGCGTGTTAATTCAGAATATGAAGTAAGGTGTGTTATCAGTGAACTAGTATTGTGCGTGTTAATTCAGAATATGAAGTAAGGTGTGTTATCAGTGAACTATGCGTGTGTTGTTTCACGATATGAAGTAAGGTGTGTTATCAGTGAACTAGTATTGTGCGTGTTGTTTCAGAATATGAAGTAGCGTGTTATCAGTGAACTAGTATTGTGTGTGTGTTTCAGAATATGAAGTAAAGTGTGTTATCAATGAACTAGTATTGTGTGTGTTGTTTCAGAATATGAAGTAAGGTGTGTTATCAGTGAGCTAGTATTGTGTGTGTTGTTTCAGAATATGAAGTAAGGTGTGTTATCAGTGAGTTAGCATTGTGTGTGTTGTTTCAGAATATGAAGTAAGGTGTGTTATCAGTGAACTAGTATTGTGTGTGTTGTTTCAGAATATGAAGTAAAGTGTGTTATCAGTGAACTAGTATTGTGTGTGTTGTTTCAGAATATGAAGTAAGGTGTGTTATCAGTGAACTAGTATTGTGCGTGTTGTTTCAGAATATGAAGTAAGGTGTGTTATCAGTGAACTAGTATTGTGTGTTGTTTCAGAATATGAAGTAAAGTGTGTTATCAGTGAACTAGTATTGTGTGTGTTGTTTCAGGATATGAAGTAAAGTGTGTTATCAGTGAACTATATTGTGTGTGTTGTTTCAGGATATGAAGTAAAGTGTGTTATCAGTGAACTAGTATTGTGTGTTTGTTTCAGGATATGAAGTAAAGTGTGTTATCAGTGAACTATATTGTGTGTGTTGTTTCAGGATATGAAGTAAGGTGCGTTATCAGTGGACTAGTATTGTGTGTGTTGTTTCAGGATATGAAGTAAGGTGTGTTATCAGTGAACTAGTATTGTGTGTGTTGTTTCAGGATATGAAGTAAGGTGTGTTATCAGTGAACTAGTATTGTGTGTGTTGTTTCAGGATATGAAGTAAGGTGCGTTATCAGTGGACTAGTATTGTGTGTGTTGTTTCAGAATATGAAGTAAGGTGTGTTATCAGTGAACTAGTATTGTGTGTGTTGTTTCAGAATATGAAGTAGTGTGTTATCAGTGAACTAGTATTGTGTGTTGTTTCAGGATATGAAGTAAAGTGTGTTATCAGTGAACTAGTATTGTGTGTGTTGTTTCAGGATATGAAGTAAAGTGTGTTATCAGTGAACTAGTATTGTGTGTTGTTTCAGGATATGAAGTAATGTGTGTTATCAGTGAACTATACGTGTGTGTTGTTTCAGGATATGAAGTAAGGTGCGTTATCAGTGGACTAGTATTGTGTGTGTTGTTTCAGGATATGAAGTAAGGTGCGTTATCAGTGAACTATACGTGTGTGTTGTTTCAGGATATGAAGTAAGGTGTGTTATCAGTGAACTATATGTGTGTGTTGTTTCAGGATATGAAGTAAGGTGTGTTATCAGTGAACTATACGTGTGTGTCGTTTCAGGATATGAAGTAAAGTGTGTTATCAGTGAGGGGGAAAAAGTTAAAAATAAGAAAAAAAAGGACGATAACATGAACTTCAACAGAAGAAAGTAGAGGGAAAGTGAGTGCAGTAGGAAAGAGGGGGAAGATGGTAATGGACACAGATTCTTATGAATCAAATTTCAGAATTATGATGGATGATGTTTGAATGGAACTGAATATTTGTTGTAATGTTCTTTTATACATTGTTGGATTTTATTTTATAATTGTATTTTATGGATGTTTATTTATAAATAGGACTGACTGACTTTCTTTCAGGATGTTTTACAGGGCCTGTATTCACGTTGAGATAGCATGAGACTTAGCATGATGCTAACTTAGAAGCTCTTCCAATGTCCTATAGGATTTAATAGGACTTTTGGAAGAGCTTCTAAGTTAGCATCATGCTAAGTCTCATGCTATCTCAACGTGAATACAGGCCCTGATTTTCAAGTATTTCGATCAGCCTCTTATGTTTGTTGTTGTCTTACCCTGGCTAAAAGACTCCATGGACCATCCCAACAGCCAAAGCACTTGAACACTATGGTACAAATGCATCAGCTATGGATGATAACATTACGTTACCGTTTTTTTATTACCCCGCCACGTGAGCAGCCACACTCCGTCTTCGGGGGAGGTCACTCATTCTCGACAGAATAAATCTTTTTTGTAAATAACTTCGGGGCTGTGGGTGGTTGCCTCATGCCTCCATACGGAGAGCTGGACCACCCCGCTTTCTGCGAGTCTCTCCCCGTGAGGATATAGAAGGCTTTCAGTATAAATAGTCCCCCACCTTCTGGAAGTTCTGTGCAAGCAACTTCCGCTAATCTTTCACTTTGCCTCTGCCTTTTCCTAGTACCATCTACTATTCTTCCGACTTATTTGGCCCATTCTGCTTTTTGTTAATCTTTAAAATGTTTTTTTGGATCTCCCCAGAAATCAGTGTCAACTGAATGCAGCGGGGAGACCAGTGAAAACCGAGCACATAAAATTATGTGCCTCACTCGCTATGGCCCGTTCTTCTTACTATTATCTTCTACAGTATTTTTATTGGGCTATTCTGTCTTTTTTCAAACAGAAAAATCATCCCAATAATTTTCTCCTTTGAGCTCCTCCAAACTCGGAATGTGTCGGCTGACCAGTCAAAACTGAAAACCGGACATATACACTCATGCCAAAAACGTTAAGCAACACTGCTTTGAAATGTTAATGTCATAAAACAGAACGCAAACATTTTCATTCTTCTTAAGCAACTCTAAAAAGAGTCTATGTTGTGTACTGAGTGAATATTAAAAAAAATACATAAACCAACAAACTGAAGTGGTGCCAGAATGGTCAGCATACTGACCGTGGGCCCTGAAGAGAAGAAGAAGAAGTAGTGACCAATTTCGTTTTGCAAAGATTGAGACTGATTTTTACCCTTTCATGTCTTCTGAAAAAGCTTGAACTTTGAAACCCCACAGAGAACATACAGACCTATGTGCTAACTTTCTAGCTTTGTTGTTAACCCTTTCACCGCTAGCCATATTTCAGCCAAAACTTTCCATTAAATTTACCTGGGTAAAGACAACAAAATCCATCTGCAGTATTTAGGGATTCTTCTGTGATGTAACATGTATAAAATAAGGTCTATCCTTACTTCCCAAAACTAAGACAATAGGGTCTTTGGATAATAGATGCCTTTTAGAGACATAGGTGGTAAATCACTGTGGTGCTAAAATGCGACTTTGGCGGTGAAAGGGTTAAAAACGAGCAATGGTAGCCAATAATAACTGCCTTGTTCGAGCACGACTCTGCCAGCTCTACGTCACTTTGTCCTAGCTTGCCATGTCTGCATGGCAATCCTGAACATGTTTGTCAAACTTGATGTTTAGCAAAAGGTACCCTCATATTGGTGTAGGCGTTACCCCGGGAACGTAATTAGCATGGAAACCAAGGAGAACTAGTCGTGCAGATTGGTAAATAGATAAGCTGAACTTGTACTCCATTTAAGTCTTCTCTCAAAACTACTCTTTTCAAATTATAGCCTGCTATATTTCTTTTCACAAGTACTGTGCCCCTTCTATCCGCGTGTGTTTGTGTGCGTGTGTGTTGCGTGTGCGCGTCTGTTTAGTGCGTGCGCGTGTCTGTGTTTAGTGCGTGCGCGCGCGTGTGTGTACAATATATTTTTGTCGTTTCTTTATTTATATTGCTTGCTTGTTTATTCATTTATTATTGTAAACGCTTATGGCTTTTTTAAGATTAGGCGCTATAAATGCTAATTATTATTATTATTTACCAAACCTGTGCAATTCACTCAGCCAAAAAACATGCTTCGTTTTAGTATAAGATTGCTGGACTTTTTGATTGACACGGGTGTGCGTGCCTCACCCATTATGGCCGGAAGACGCAGAAGAATATGATGGCTTGGAGTCAAATCGGACTATCTTTAGACAGTCCATTGACATATTGAAATCATTGCAAAAACTGATAACTTGTATAAAAAAAAAGACTGCATGAATATAAAAAGCCTAATCCCCATTTTATATTATTTGTAGTCTTTTTAAATACAAGTTCTTAGGTTTTTCAATAACATCAATAATAAGTCAATGGACTAGGGGAAGACGGGGTAAAAAGCGCATGGGCGGGTAAGAAGCCCACCCCAATTATCTCATGAAATAAAGAAAATTTCAGTCAAATTTGCCCCTGAGACTAATGCTAGACATTAACGCTCGTCTCATGGGCAAAATGAGACTGAAATTTGCTTCATTTCATGAGATAATTGGGGTGGGCTTCTTACCCGCCCATGCGCTTTTTACCCCGTCTTCCCCTATCTAAAGATAGTCCGTTTTGACCTAAGCCATCGATATTGAATGGTGCAGGTGCTGACAAAGTGCGCGTGTAGGCCTATGTGCTTGCGTGCGTGCATGAAAGTGAGCGCGCATTATCCATGGTTTTCTGTATGCTTGATCTGCAATTCAAAAGTATTAACTGTACAAAATTTTAAAAAGGCAAAGATGTAGATTAGTCACCCTCCACCTCAAATTGTTGCATTGAAAATAATTCTTTCCATTAAAGATCCACCAGATCACGTGTCAAAATCACGGGTTTCACGTGTTTTCCCTCTTACAACTGGAAATAAATCTTGTTTTGACCAAGTCTGACTCCCATATTAATGGCCCCAAATTGAATCCGACACATCAGTTTAAAGAGCAGCCTCAATTTGAATATGGGGAAATTCGTATGTGGGTCACAGCAACCCAGAAAAAAACAAGGGACTTAATCGTGGTGCGTCACTGGGTCCTTAAGAAGCAACACTGTCATTTTTGGGGAAGGGGGTAAGGCTACAATCAGCCTTGGATTCTTTTCATAAAATTCAAAGAAGCGAAGTTGAGACTGAGGGTCGTAAACACAGGAGATGGAGGGGGGGGGGGGGGGGGGGGGGGGCCACAAATCTACATCTTTGGTCACGTTTCTTATACAGCGGAACCTCCCATATAAGACCTTCAAAAGTCATCCAAAATGAGGTCTTATAAGGGAGGGGTCTTATAAAGGAGGTAATTGTAACACTTACAAAGAAGGGCAATGCATCGGAGAAGTAGGTCTTATGTGGGAGGGAGTCTTATAATGGGAGGTCTTATAAGGGAGGTTCCACTGTATTGCTTGATCTCTAATTTAAAACAAAAATGTTAACTGTAAAATTCTTGCACACATGCGCGCGCGCACGCACACACACAAATAAACACGTTGAAACGAAAGGGGAGGGAGGGAGCAGAGAGAGAGAGAGAGAGAGAGAGAGAGAGAGAGAGAGAGAGAGAGAGAGGGAGGGGGGGGACTTTAATGTGGATTCGGCCAATAAAGATTGACTTTGCACCCCTGACAACTAAAACGTAGCTAACCAAAAACGCATCAAAATAAGATATGTAAATTTCGGCGTGTTCAGGACCTTGGATTGAAACTTCACTACACTTCAAACAATAGGTTAAGAAATGCAACAAATAAACTTTCATCAAGCTTAGTATTAAAAACTCCTAAATGTTTTGCATATTGGACCTAAACATGTTACATTCCTGTACCAAACTGCGGCAGAATATAAACGTAGGCCTACCGCATTTTCTAATTACGAACTAATAGAGGAAGAATTGTCTTCATTATGCATCGTAATCAAACATACTCCCTGTGAAGATATCGTAATGTAGGCTGGCCTCGGCATCTGGACCAAGCATACTATACCGATATTTGTAATCATGCTGTGCTCTGTGTTCATCAACATCTATTCACCAAATGTTCCGTGTCAAGTTTTGCAGATGCCATTGAATGTATAAAAAGTCTTGCAGATACCAGGGAATGTATAGAAAGTCTTGCAGATGCCAAGGAACGTACAGACAGATGCCAGGTTGCGTATACATAGAATGTCTTGCAGATGCCAGGTTGCGTATACATAGAATGTCTTGCAGATGCCAGGTTGCGTATACATAGAATGTCTTGCAGATGCCAAGGAACGTACAGACAGATGCCAGGTTGCGTATACATAGAATGTCTTGCAGATGCCAGGTTGTGTATACATAGATTATCTTGCAGATGCCAGGTTGTGTATACATAGAATGTCTTGCAGATGCCAGGTTGTGTATACATAGAATGTCTTGCAGATGCCAGGTTGTGTATACATAGATTGTCTTGCAGATGCCAGGTTGTGTATACATAGATTGTCTTGCAGATGCCAGGTTGTGTATACATAGATTATCTTGCAGATGCCAGGTTGTGTATACATAGAATGTTTTGCAGATGCCAGGTTGTGTATACATAGATTGTCTTACAGATGCCAGGTTGTGTATACATAGATTGTCTTGCAGATGCCAGGTTGTGTATACATAGAATGTCTTGCAGATGCCAGGTTGTGTATACATAGATTATCTTGCAGATGCCAGGTTGCGTATACATAGAATGTCTTGCAGATGCCAGGTTGCGTATACATACAATGTCTTGCAGATGCCAGGGAACGTAAAGACAGATGCCAGAGAACGTATAGAAAGTCCTTACACACGTATAGAAACAACAACCCAAGGCAGTTAAAAGTCGATAAGAACAATCCTGCTGCCAGGCATCCCCAAATTGAAAGCTAGGTCCCCTTCCCCCTTAAAAAGAAAAAAGAAAAAAAGAGGGTGATGCTGCGTTCTCCAGGTGAGAGCTGCCCGAATTTCACAGAGAGCAGACGAGACAAGAACAATTATACCAAGTTCCAATACTAAATTACCAGTGTCTGCGTCCTATCTACCAACGTCAATAATTTAAAAAAAGTAAATAGTTTTAATCACTTAAATCGTGGATGTCAGTTTCTTCACTGCAAATGCCGCTGATGATGTTTTTTCACTGTGGATGTCATTGATGCTGATTTCTTCACTGTGGATGTCATTGATGCTGATTTCTTCACTGTGGATGTCGTTGATGTCGCTTTCTTCACTGTGGATGTCGTTGATGTCGCTTTCTTCACTGTGGATGTCATTGATGCTGATTTCTTCACTGTGGATGTCATTGATGCTGATTTCTTCACTGTGGATGTTGTTGATGTCGCTTTCTTCACTGTGGATGTCGTTGATGTCGCTTTCTTCACTGTGGATGTCATTGATGCTGATTTCTTCACTGTGGATGTCATTGATGCTGATTTCTTCTCAAGGGAGGTTTGGGCTGGTTTCTTCAACTGTAAAGTCGTTGTGTCTTCGCAGAGTCGTACTTTGCCGTGGACTGCTCTGCAATCAATCAATCAATCAATCAATCTTTATTAACCCCATCAGAGTGACAGGGAAATGATGCTTACTGTCACATTAAAAGGTACAATATAAGACGATGTTCACGAGGGAAAAAAAGGAAACAAAAGATTTCTGATAAAAATCACACACACACACACACACACACACACACGCTACCATCTACCTCCAGCCACCACCACTCATATATCGAGTACCTCATCTCAACAATCAGATGTATATGAAATTACAAAGCATAAATACATTCCTAAACAAACAGATAAATAAGTAGATACATAAATACATAAAGGCGGTGATCAAAGAAACACAATAGGGCAATAAAAAGGGTAAAACTGAAAGACAATTGCGCAGGTATAAAAAATTCATAGAAATATGATATCAGTGGAGGACAAGCCTGTGCGCGCGCGCGCGCACACACACACACACACACACAGAAGCACGCAACCCCCGACACACCACAAGGAGTAAGCTGCAAGCCGTTTACTCGGGTGGAAAGCATCTCTTCGGTTGTTCGTCATTAAAATTAAGATTACAAATATAGCCCCGTCGACAACTAAGGCCATGTTTTGAAGAATAGAGGTCCAAATTGAGTAGAATACTACTCGAAAAGAGTAGAGTAAACAGGTCTGGTTTTCTTTGATGAAAATAGCCCTAAACCAATTCTAACCTTGTCCATTACTCGATTCAAGGCGAAACTTGCAGGAAATTGGCCCAACCATTCGGTGTTTGGACCATTCGGCATTATTCGGCACCTTTCGGCACCATTCGGTGTTTTGTCACACCGGTTCCTGAACACTTCGTTCGCTGGGTCAGCATGTTAATGAACACTATCCTCATGCAGCTTACAAACCAAGTAAAAGCAGAAAACCTCCAATAACATGCGTCACTTGTTTCAGGGTTTTTTAAAAGCAGGAATGCAATGCCATCGAAAAGAGGAAGAAGAAGAAATTCTGCTTAACGTCCTCCGGTCTCGAACACATATGGGACATTAGTAGATATAAAGATGATGGGAACGATCCTGGAGGCAATGCCCGAAGGCAGTGCAACACCAGGAAAGTCCCGAATTTTTAACAATACAGATGTAGGCCTATAGGATATCGCCAAGAGGCTTCCATTGACCCTTTATACAGACCGTGAGCCGAAGATGCATGGTGTGTTGCTGTTGGTGGCATTCGTACCCAGGATTAACCTCAGTACAAGCACGGAAACCCCGTAAAACGAGTCGAAGAAAGAAGGATAAAACACACACACACACACACACTGACACACACAAGCATCGGAAAATGTCCTGAAAGGACTGAATTAATAAATTATTGTTATTGCTACACGGGCACTGCATTACGTTTTACCTGATTCTGACTCAGCCAACCATGAAAACGCCATTCTAACAGACGTGGCAGTTTGGTCGGGATGACGTCACTGATGAGGAATCTGGATACGCCGCCAAAGGTCACAGGTTTCAGAGACGCGTTCATCTGACAGCAGTGACGCTCTCGTGTGACTGTGTAGGTTGGTTTCTTTGGGCCTGTGTGGAGGTCTGTTAACAAAACGTTTGACGAGGATGAACTGAATAAGCATAGCAATACTTCTTTTCACTGTCAGGTCCGCAAACAAATGAAAATAACAACAAGCTGCTTTGTGGGTGGCAGTAGATTGCGACAGGGAGTAGTATGGTTGCCTGTTCAAGATGACAAGCGTAGGATGTTTATGATTTTCACACAAAAGATGTTTGTAGTATTTTGGCCAAACACGTTTTGAATGATTTGTGACTAGTCTGTGGGTGATTTTCGGATGTTGAACCTATGGATGTCCATCTTCTCTGGTGGTCACGTGGACATTTCAAAACTGATTTCACCCCTCGATTTTATGCTCAGTGGAGTTCGTTTGTTTTCAAATGGAATACAACTTATAACTTTTTTGGTAAACCCATGGTGGTCTTACAAATTCAACATCCCCGACTTTTTTCAGCAGTACATTGTATTCTTCATCTATAATGTTGTTAAAGCCATGCTTGGTTTCTACTCTTCCTTTTGCAACTGAACTTGTTTTCTTGCGAGAAATAGACCTACACTCAACACAGTATTAATTATACCCCCCCCCCCCCCTCTCTCTCTCTCGCTTTCTCTCTCTGGTTTCCTTTATCTCCCATAACTTGCCTTCAGAGTCAGAAGTGAAGCCTGTGGTTGTTCCAGTCCTGGTCATCTGTAGTGTTTCCCCCGAGCTTTCTGACGTTTTCTCAGGTCACTCGAGCTTGCATAAATGGCAAGGCCCAGTCGTTGATTTTCCCAGTTCATTACTATATTAATTTACTTTTCAATCGTTTATAACGATTTATTTTCCATCCTTTTATTAGGAAGGGGGAGGGGGGAAGCCATGTCCACTGAGCAGAGAGAGAAATATCCAGCGAAAGAACGAAAGAAAGACACACAAAAAGACAACAGAAAAGTGATACGAAGAAGAAGAAAAAGAAAGAAGAGGAAGAAAGGAATAAACCGAAGGACAGGGATGAGGAAGAAGTATATGATGAAGAAGAGAAGAACGACGAAGGGAAAAAAGGAATTGAAGGAGGAGAAAAAGAAGAGGATAAAGGGAAAATACATGAACAAGATTTTTTCTCTATCGATTCCCCCCTCTTCGACAATTGCCCTTGTGCAATAGACAACTGTCACATCAGTAAGACAGGCTAATAAAATCATTTCATGTCCTCTCTCTCTCTCTTTCTTCTCTCTCTCTCTCTCTCACTCTCTCTCTCTCTCCTCACACACACACACACACACACTGACCCAGCCAGCACACACACACACACACACACACACACACACACACACTAACATACAGTATGTATAAGGTGCTTACTGTTGAAATAAATCAAACCAAAGAGCAGAGTCACATTTACATTCATGGTGCATTCAAACAAAAACATTACGAAGGAAAAAACGAAAAAAACCAGCATCAATATATTGGCATAATTGCATCGCTAGAACCAAACCTAACACAAGACAGAGCGTGCTTCGCTTCGAGAGAACAGGTAGGTTTTACGGGTTGCTTTGAAAGTGGAGAGGGTCGTTCACTGACGGAGGGAGAGTCTGTTAATCCCGAAACAGCAAAAGGGCGCTGGCTGACAGTTTAAAGCTTGTCAATGGATCTGAAAGGGAAACTAGCGAGCCGGCGGGTACATGGAACTGCCACAGATGTAGGCGGGACCAGCTTGATGGAACGATTAATATGATAGACTAGTGTTTAGTTTATATTCCATTCTATCGTTAACAGTAGTTGTGCAGAGAACGGAGAAGAGGGCTTGCATTATTGTTCTCAAACCGAGCAGCTGTATACATTTTGAATGCGTTGATCTATGCATTTATTTAAATAATTGTGAAGCGCCGTGAGCTCAAGAGAGAAAGGGCGCTCTATAAATGTTAGTTATTATTATTATTATTATTATACATAGTATTTATATAGCACCTTTCCTTAGAATTAAACTCAAGGCGCTCACATTCACTGATTCACACGCAATTGGGCTAACATACACATTCATTCGATCATCATCTAATTAATGTGAAGAGTTACAGAGATAAAGCTCTTTGAAACAAGCGAGTTTTCATTTGGGTTTTGAAAGCGGGAAGTGCTGAATTGTGACGGAGGTGAACAGGCAAGGAGTTCCAGACAGTGGAACGCACTTAATTCCTCAACAAGAGAGAGAAGAAACTGGCAGACCAGAAAGAAGAGCATAACAATAGTCAGGACGAGACGGGAAGACGGAAATAAATCATTTAGAAGTGGCGTTTTCAGAAAAGTATTTACGAATAATTATTGGATCTGATAGTAATAGGACTGACTTTTCTGAGTGAGGAAACTGAATGGGAAGGGTATTGTTGAGAGCGACAGCTAAGTTTGTGACAGTGTCAGGGAGGGAGAGAGACGTTGCCCAGTTGGACCGACTCTTCTACTTCTTCTTCCAATTAGGCCGTGTACACACATAAGCGGATATTCCATGCGGAAACCTGTGCGCAATCTATAAATAAGTGAAACGAAGAACTGGGAAAGGAATTGCGCACGAGTCCGAATTTCCCCTATATGCGTAAACTTTTACCCTTCTTTCTTCCACTCATTTAGGGTTTTCTGTACAGCGTCTAATGTGAACCAGGCTTAGTCGCCTTGGTCATTTTTCACGCTCTTGGTCATTTTTCACGCTTATTGCAACTGAAGAGGGAAAAGACGTCGAAGAAGAAAAAACGAGAGAGAGAGAGAGAGAGAGAGAGAGAGAGAGAGAGAGAAGAGAGAGAGAGAGAGAGAGAGAGAGAGAGAGAGAGAGAGAGAGAGAGAGAGAGAGAGAGAGAGAGAGAGAGAGAGAGAGAGAGAGAGAGAGAGAGAGAGACAGAGAGAGAGAGAGAGAGAGAGAGAGAGAGAGAGAGAGAGAGAGAGAGAGAGAGACACTTGTGGTGGGTAGGCAGCCAGACAACCGGCCAGACAAGGACCGTTCAGCGGTACCCAGCATGATGCCGGCCCAACCACTGCCCACCCTGGGTCTGATGCGTTTGGTTAGAGTTTTGCCAGTGGACTTTTTTATCTTCGGTAGTTGTGCTGGTTTAGGGTAGTGAGTCATCTGCTTAGGAGCAGTGTGTTACGTTGTGTTGGTCGACTTTTAGCTAGAGATGAATTTTTAAAAGTATAGGGAAAGCAAGAAAAAATATAGTACAGAACCCTAGAGAACTCTACAAAATAGTCCAAACCTGTTCAGACTGCTGATCGTTGACGAGAACCGATTGAAAACAATCAGAAAGGTAATAACAGCAAATGCTGGTGTGTTGTTTCCAAAAGAAAAATAACGAGAGAGAGAGAGAGAGAGAGAGAGAGAGAGAGAGAGAGAGAGAGAGAGAGAGAGAGAGAGAGAGAGAGAGAGAGAGAGGAGAGAGAGAGAGAGAGAGAGAGAGAGAGAGAGAGAGAGAGAGAGAGAGAGAGAGAGAGACTGGTGGTGGGTAGACAGCTAGACAACCGGCCAGACAAGGACCGTTCAGCGGTACCCAGCAGATGCCGGCCCAACCACTGCCTACCCTGGGTCTGATGCGTTTGTTTAGAGTTTTGCCAGCAGCCTTCTGAATGTTTTGGTTAGATGGGGCCTGGATGGTTTCTCGTTCGGTGTGTTTTATTCTCGGGAGGTGTGTGTGTGTGTGTGTGTGTGTGGGGGGGGGGGGGGGGGTAGTAAGCGCTGCGCTGCTGGGTAGGACAGGAAATCGTGTTGAACTTTAGAGACAGACTACGTTGCTCTTCCCACTGTGCTTACATGCATGGTTTTGGTTTTGTCACCATTTAACCGAGTTTATTTCAAAGCATCCCATTCTTGATGCCGGAATACTGTCAATGTCTGGAAGAATGGTATTTTGTTCTTCATTAGTTGTGCTGGTTTAGGGTAGTGTGTCATCTGCTTAGGAGCAGTGTCTTACGTTGTGTTGGTCGACTTTCAGCTAGAGATGAATTTTTAAAAGTATAGAGTAAGCAAGAAAAGATACAACACAGAACCCTAGGGAACTCTACAAAATAGTACAAACCTGTTCAGACTGCCGATCGCTGAGGAGAACCGATTGAAAACAATCAGAAAGGTACTAACAGCAAAAGCTGATGTGTTCTTTCCAAAGAAAAAAACACGAGAGAGAGAGAGAGAGAGAGAGAGAGAGAGAGAGAGAGAGAGAGAGAGAGAGAGAGAGAGACTGGTGGTGGGTAGACAGCCAGACAACCGGCCAGACAAGGACCGTTCAGCGGTACCCAGCATGATGCCGGCCCAACCACTGCCCACCCTGGGTCTGTTGCGTTTGGTTAGAGTTTTGCCAGTGGATTTTTTTTATCTTCGGTAGTTGTGCTGGTTTAGGGTAGTGTGTCATCTGCTTAGGAGCGTTGTCTTACGTTGTGTTTGTCGACTTTTAGCTAGAGATGAATTTTTAAAAGTATAGAGTAAGCAAGAAAAGATATAGCACAGAACCCTAGGGAACTCTACAAAATAGTCCAAACCTGTTCAGACTGCCGATCGTTGACGAGAACCGATTGAAAACAATCAGAAAGGTACTAACAGCAAAAGCTGGTGTGTTGTTTCCCAAAGAAAAAAAAACGAGAGAGAGAGAGAGAGAGAGAGAGAGAGAGAGAGAGAGAGAGAGAGAGAGAGAGAGAGACTTGTGGTGGGAAGACAGCCAGACAACCGGCCAGACAAGGACCGTTCAGCGGTACCCAGCATGATGCCGGCCCAACCACTGCCTACCCTGGGTCTGATGCGTTTGTTTACAGTTTTGCCAGCAGCCTTCTGAAGGTTTTGGCAGATGGGGCCTGGATGGTTTCTCGTTGGGTGTGTTTTATTCTCGAGGGGGGGGGGGTAGTAAGCGCTGCGCTGCTGGGTAGGACAGGAAATCGTGTTGAACTTTAGAGACAGACTAGGTTGCTCTTCCCACTGTGCTTACATGCATGGTTTTGGTTTTGTCACCATTTAACCGAGTTTATTTCAAAGCATCCCATTCTTGATGCCGGAATACTAACTGTCAATGTCTGGAAGAATGGTTTTTTGTTCTTCATTAGTTGTGCTGGTTTAGGGTAGTGTGTCATCTGCTTAGGAGCAGTGTCTTACGTTGTGTTGGTCGACTTTCAGCTAGAGATGAATTTTTAAAAGTATAGAGTAAGCAAGAAAAGATATAGCACAGAAACCTAGAGAACTCTACAAAATAGTCCAAACCTGTTCAGACTGCCGATCGCTGAGGAGAACCGATTGAAAACAATCAGAAAGGTAATAACAGCAAAAGCTGGTGTGTTGTTTCCAAAGAAAAAAAAACGAGAGAGAGAGAGAGAGAGAGAGAGAGAGAGAGAGAGAGAGAGAGAGACTTGTAGTGGGTAGGCAGCCAGACAACCGGCCAGACAAGGACCGTTCAGCGGTACCCAGCATGATGCCGACCCAACCACTGCCTACCCTGGGTCTGATGAGAGAGAGAGAGAGAGAGAGAGAGAGAGAGAGAGAGAGAGAGAGAGAGAGAGAGAGAGAGAGAGAGAGACTTGTGGTGGGTAGGCAGCCAGACAACCGGCCAGACAAGGACCGTTCAGCGGTACCCAGCATGATGCCGGCCCAACCACTGCCTACCCTGGGTCTGATGCGTTTGTTTAGAGTTTTGCAAGCAGTCCTGGGGAAGAGTGGATTTTTTATCTTCGGTAGTTGTGCTGTTTTAGGGTAGTGTGTCATCTGCTTAGGAGCAGTGTATTACGTTGTGTTGGTCGATATTAGCTAGAGATGATTTATAGAGTAAGCAAGTATAGGGTAAGCAAGAAAACACATAGCACAGTACCTTAGAGAACTCCACAAAATAGTCCAAACCTGTTCAGACTGTCGATCGTTGACGAGAACCAATTGAAAACAATCAGAAAGGTAATAACAGCAAAAGCTGATGTGTTGTTTCCAAAGGAAAAAAAACGAGAGAGAGAGAGAGAGAGAGAGAGAGAGAGAGAGAGAGAGAGAGAGAGAGAGAGAGAGAGAGAGACAGAGAGAGAGAGAGAGACAGAGAGAGAGAGAGAGAGAGACTGGTGGTGGGTAGACAGCTAGACAACCGGCCAGACAAGGACCGTTCAGCGGTACCCAGCATGATGCCGACCCAACCACTGCCTACCCTGGGTCTGATGAGAGAGAGAGAGAGAGAGAGAGAGAGAGAGAGAGAGAGAGAGAGAGAGAGAGAGAGAGAGAGAGACTTGTGGTGGGTAGGCAGCCAGACAACCGGCCAGACAAGGACCGTTCAGCGGTACCCAGCATGATGCCGGCCCAACCACTGCCTACCCTGGGTCTGATGCGTTTGTTTAGAGTTTTGCAAGCAGTCCTGGGGAAGAGTGGATTTTTTATCTTCGGTAGTTGTGCTGTTTTAGGGTAGTGTGTCATCTGCTTAGGAGCAGTGTATTACGTTGTGTTGGTCGATAATATTAGCTATAGATGATTTATTTTAAAAGTATAGAGTAAGCAAGAAGAGATACAGCACAGTACTACCTTAGAGAACTCCACAAAATAGTCCAAACCTGTTCAGAGAGAGAGAGGAGAGAGAGAGAGAGAGACTTGTGGTGGTATAAGCCAGACGACCGGCCAGCACCGGACCGTTCAGCGGTACCAGCATGATGCCGGCCAACCCTGCCTACCCCTGGGTCTGATGCGTTTTGTTTACAGTTTTTGCCAGCAGCCTCTGAAGGTTTTGGCAGTTGGGGCCTGATGTTTCTCGTTGGGTGTGTTTTATTCTCGAGGGTGGGGGGGGGGGTAGTAAGCCGCTGCGCTGCTGGTAGACAGAAATCGTGTTTGAAACTTTAGAGACAGACTATTGCTCTTCCACTGTGCTTACATGCATGGTTTTGGTTTTGTCACCATTTGTTACCGAGTTTATTTCCAAAGCCTCCCATTCTTAGATGCGGAATACTAAACTGTCAATGTTCTGGAAGAATGGTTTTTGTTCTTCCTTAGTTGTGCTGTTTTAGGTAGTGTGTCATCTGCTAGGAGCAGTGTCTTAACGTTGTGTTGGTCGACTTTCGCTAGAGATTGAACTTTTAAAATGATAGAGAAGCCGAAAAGATTAGCACAGAAAACCTAGAGAAATCTACAAAATATCCAAGAACCTTTCAGACTGCCGATCGCTGATGAGACCGATTGAACCAATCAGAAGGTATAAGCAAAAGCTGGTGTGTTGTTTCCAAGAAAAAAAAACGAGAGAAGAGAGAGAGCGAGAGAGAGAGATAGAGAGAGGGGAGAGAGAGGAGAGAGAGAGAGAGAGACTTGTAGTGGGCTAGGCAGCCGACACCGGCCAGACAAGGACCCGTTCAGCGGTACCCAGCATTATGCCGACGCCAACCACTGCCTACCTGGGTCTGAGGCGTTGTTTAGAGTTTGCAAGCAGTCCTAGGGGAATGAAGTGGATTTTTTATCTTCGGTAGTTGTGCTGTTTTAGGGTAGTGTTTCATCTGCTTAGAGCAGTGTTATTTACGTTTTGTGTTGGTCGATATTAGCTAAGATGATTTATGAGTTAAGCAAGTATAGGGTAAGCAAGAAAACACATAGCACAGAAACCTTATGAGAACTCCATCAAAATAGTCCAAACCTGTTCAGACCTGTCGGGGAATAGGGGGTGACGAGAACCATTGAAAACATCAGAAGGTATACAGCAAAGCTGATGTGTTGTTTCCAAAGGAAAAAAACGGAGAGAGCAAAAGAGAGAGAAGAGATGAGAGAGAGAGCGCGAGACAGAGAGAGAGAGAGAGAGAGAGAAGAGAGAGAGAGAGAGAGAGAGAGAGAGACCGAGAGAGAGAAGAGACCTGTGGTGGCTAGACAAGCTAGACAACCGCCAGACAGGACCGTTCAGCGGTACCAGCATGATGCCGCCCAACCCACTGCCTACCCTGGTCTGATAAGAGAGATAGAGAGAGAGAGATGAGAGAGAGAGAGAGAGAGAGAGAGAGAGAGAGACGAGAGTAGGACTTGGTGGGTAGGCAGCTAGACAACCTCCAGACAAGGACCGTTCAGCGGTACCCAGCATGATGCCGGCC
>CM065707.1:39679108-39694228 GCA_017654935.2 Phymorhynchus buccinoides | reverse complement strand
GTTAGTTGAGAGAGATCGCGCCCATTTCTCTCTGGAGCCACGGCGCTTCACAATTATTTAAATAAATGCATAGATCAACGCATTCAAAATTTATACAGCTGCTCGGTTTCAGAACAATAATGCAAGCCCTCTTCTCCGTTCTCTGCACAACTACTGTCAACGATATAATGGAAATAATAAACTAAACACTATGCTATCATATTAATCTTTCCATCAATCTGGTCCCTCCTACATCTGTGGCATTTCCATGTACCGCGCCGGCTCGCTAGTTTTCCCTTTCAGATCCATTTACAAGCTTTCAAAACTGTGTCAGCCAGCGCCCTTTTGCTTTTTCGGCATTAACAGACTATCCCTCCGTCAGTTAACGAACCCTACTCCCACTTTCGAAGCAAACCCGTAAAACCTAACTGTTCTCTCGAAGCGAAGCACGCGTCTGTCTTGTGTTAAGTTTGATTCTAGCGATGGCATTATGCCAAGATATTGATGCTGGTTTTTTTCGTTTTTTCCTTCGTACTGTTTTATGTTTGAATGCACCATGAATGTAAATGTGACTCTAGCTCTTTGGTTTGATTTCTGTCCAACAGTAAACACCTTATAAACATACTGTATATTAGTGGGGGTGGGGGGGGCGGGGGGGTGCTGGCTTGGTCATTTGTGTGTGTGGAGAGAGAAGAGAGAGAGAGAGAGGCCATCAAATGATCTGTATTAGCCTGTCTTACTGATGCAGTGACAGTTGTCTATTGCACAAGGGCAATGGACGAAGAGGGGGGAATCGATAGAGAAAAAATCTTGTTCATGTATTTTCCCTTTATCCTCTTCTTTTTCTCCTCCTTCAATTCCTTTTTTCCCCTTCGTCGTTCTTCTCTTCTTCATCATATACTTCTTCTTCCTCCCTGTCCTTCGGTTTATTCCTTTCTTCCTCTTCTTTCTTTTTCTTCTTCTTCTTCGTGTCCTTTTTCTGTTGTCTTTTTGGTGTGTCTTGGCTTTCGTTTCTTTCGCTGGATAGTTTATCTCTCTGCTCAGTGGACATTGCTTCCCCCCCTCCCCCTTCCTAATAAAAGAATTGACCATTAAATCGTTATAACAACGATTGAAAAGTAAATTAATATAGTACTTAATGAACTGGGAAAATCAACGACTGGGCCTTGCCATTTATGCAAGCTCGAGTGACCTGAGAAAACGTCAGAAAGCTCGGGGGAAACACTACAGATGACCAGGACTGGAACAACCACAGGCTTCACTTCTGACTCTGAAGGCAAGTTATGGTATTTAAAGGAAACCCAAGAGAGAGAGAGAGGGAGGGGGGGGGGTCGGCATAATTAATTACTGTTGTTGAGTGTTTGTTCTAATTTCCCGCAAGTAAACAAGTTCAGTTGCAAAAGCGAAGCGTAGAAAACCAAGCATGGCTTTAAAAGCATTATAGATGAAGAATAGAATGAAAGTATCCGTTTTATTATATTGTACTGCTGAAAAAAAGTCGGGGATGTTCAATTTGTAAGACCACCATGGGTTTAACAATAAAGTTATAAGTTGTAGTCCATTTGAAAACGAACGAACTCCATTGATCATAATATTGTAGGGTGAAATCAATTGAGAAATGTCCATGTGACTGCCAGAGAAGATGGACATCCATAGGTTCAACATCCGAAAATCACACACAGACTAGTCACAAATCATTCAAAACGTGTTTGGCCAAAATACTACAAACATCTTTTGTGTGAAAATCAAAACATCCTACGTTTGTCATCTTGAACAGGCAACCATACTACTCCCTGTGGCAATCTACTGCCACCCACAAAGCAGCTTGTTATTATTTTCATTTGTTTGCGGACCTGACAGTGAAAAGAAGTATTGCTATGCTTATTCAGTTCATCCTCGTCAAACGTTTTGTTAACAGACCTCCACACAGGCCCAAAGAAACCAACCTACACAGTCACACGAGAGCGTCACTGCTGTCAGATGAACGCGTCTCTGAAACCTGTGACCTTTGGCGGCGTATCCAGATTCCTCATCAGTGACGTCATCCCGACCAAACTGCCACGTCTGTTAGAATGGCGTTTTCATGGTTGGCTGAGTCAGAATCAGGTAAAACGTAATGCAGTGCCCGTGTAACAATAACAATAATTTATTAATTCAGACATTTTCCCATGCTTGTGTCGTGTGTGTGTGTGGTGTGTGTTTGTTTCTGCACAGGAAATGCGTGCGCTTGTTTTATCCTTCTTTCTTCGACTCGTTTACGGGGTTTCCGTGCGTGTACTGAGGTTAATCCTGGGTACGAATGCCACCAACAGCAACACACCATGCATCTTCGGCTCACGGTCTATATAAAGGGTCAATGGAAGCCTCTTGGCGATATTATATACATCTGTATTGTTAAAAATTCGGGACTTTACTGGTGTCGCGCTGTCTCCAGGCATTGCCTCTAGGCTCCAGGATCGTTTCTACCATCTTTATATCTACCAATGTCCCATGTGTGTTCGAGACCGGAGGACGTTAAGCAGAATTTCTTCTTCCTCTTTTCGATGGCATTGCATTCCTGCTATAAAAAAAACACTGAAACAAGTGACGCATGTTATTGGAGGTTTTCTGCTTTTACTTGGTTTGTAAGCTGCATGAGGATAGTGTTCATTAACATGCTGACCCAGCGAACGAAGTGTTCAGGAACCAGTGTGACTAAACACCGAATGGTGCCGAAATGTGCCGAATGGTCCAAACACCGAATGGTTGGGCCAATTTCCTGCAAGTTTCGCCTTGAATCGAGTAATGGACAAGGTTAGAATTGGTTTAGGGCTATTTTCATCAAAGAAAACCAGACCTGTTTACTCTACTCTTTCCGAGTAATGTATTCTACTCAATTTGGACCTCTATTCTTCAAAACATGTCCTTGAGTTGTCGACGGGGCTATATTTTTAATCTAAATTTATAATGACTACCAACCGGAGAGATGCTTTCCACCCGAGTAAACGGCTTTCCGCTTACTCCTTGTGGTGTGTCGGGGGTTGCGTGCTTCTGTGTGTGTGTGTGTGTGTGTGTGTGCGTGCGTGCGCGCGCGCGCGCGCGGGGCGGGGGAGCACTAGGCTTGTCCTCTCACTGATATCATATTTCTATGAATTTTTTATACCTGCGCAATTGTCTTTCAGTTTTACCCTTTTTATTGCCCTATTGTGTTTCTTTGATCACCGCCTTTGTGTATTTATGTATCTACTTATTTAACTGTTTGTTTAGGAATGTATTTATGCTTTGTAATTTCATATACATCTGATTGTTGAGATGAGGTACTCGATATATGAGTGTGTGTGTGTGTGTGTGAGGTGCGCAGTTGTGTGTGTGCAGTTGTGCGTGTGTGTGTGTGTGATTTTTATCAAGAAATCTTTTGTTTCCTTTTTTTTTCCCTCGTGAACATCGTCTTATATTGTACCTTTTAATGTGACAGTAAGCATCATTTCCCTGTCACTCTGATGGGGTTAATAAAGATTGATTGATTGATTGCAGAGCAGTCCACGGCAAAGTACGACTCTGCGAAGACAACGAATTTACAGTTGAAGAAACCAGCCCAAGCCTCCCTTGAGAAGAAATCGGCATCAATGACATCCACAGTGAAGAAATCAGCAACAATGACATCCACAGTGAAGAAATCAGCATCAATGACATCCACAGTGAAGAAATCAGCATCAATGACATCCACAGTGAAGAAATCAGCATCAATGACATCCACAGTGAAGAAAGCGACATCTACAGTGAAAAACCAGCATCAGCGGCATTTGCAGTGAAGAAACTGACATCCACGATTTAAGTGATTAAAACTATTTACTTTTTTTAAATTATTGAAGTTGGTAGATAGGACGCAGACAGTGGTAATTTAGTATTGGAACTTGGTATAATTGTTCTTGTCTCGTCTGCTCTCTGTGAAATTCGGGCAGCTCTTACCTGGCGAAGAAAGCATCACCCTCTTTGCCTTCTTTTTTCTTTTTAGAGGGGGGAGGGGGTGAGTAACAGTAGTGAGGGGGAAGGGGACCTAGCTTTCAATTTGGGGATGCCTGGCAGCAGGATTGTTCTTATCGACTTTCAACTGCTCTGGGTTGTTGTTTCTATACGTGCGTAAGGACTTTCTATACGCAACCTGGCATCTGCAAGACATTCTATGTATACGCAACCATGGCATCTGTCTGTACGTTCCTTGGCATCTGCAAGACATTCTATGTATACACAACCTGGCATCTGCAAGACATTTTATTTATACTCAACCTGGCATCTGCAAGACATTCTATGTATACGCAACCTGGCATCTGCAAGACATTTTATTTATACTCAACCTGGCATCTGCAAGACATTCTATGTATACACAACCTGGCATCTGCAAAGACATTCTATGTATACACAACCTGGCATCTGCAAAACATTCTATGTATACACAACCTGGCATCTGCAAGACATTCTATGTATACGCAACCTGGCATCTGCAAGACATTGTATGTATACGCAACCTGGCATCTGCAAGACATTGTATGTATACGCAACCTGGCATCTGCAAGACATTTTATTTATACTCAACCTGGCATCTGCAAGACGTATGTATACGCAACCTGGCATCTGCAAAACATTTTATTTATACTCAACCTGGCATCTGCAAGACATTCTATGTATACGCAACCTGGCATCTGTCTGTGCTTTCCCTGGCATCTGCAAGACATTCTATACGTTCCCTGGCATCTGCAAGACATTCTATACATCCAATGGCATCTGCAAAACTTGACACGGAACATTTGGCGAATAGATGTTGATGAACACAGAGCACAGCATGATTACAAATATCGGTATAGTATGCTTGGTCCAGATGCCGAGGCCAGCCTACATTATATCTTCACAGGGAGGTCTGTAACTCATGTTCGATTACGATGCATAATGAAGACAATTCTTCCTCTATTAGTTCGTAATTAGAAAATGCGGTAGGCCTACATTTATATTCTGCCGCAATTTGGTACAGGAATGTAACATGTTTAGGTCCAATATGCAAAACATTTAGGAGTTTTTAATACTAAGCTTGATGAAAGTTTATTTGTTGCATTTCTTAACCTATTGTTTGAAGTGTA
The DNA here is from genome assembly GCA_017654935.2 of Phymorhynchus buccinoides. NCBI lineage: Eukaryota > Metazoa > Mollusca > Gastropoda > Neogastropoda > Raphitomidae > Phymorhynchus > Phymorhynchus buccinoides. The sequence continues at coordinate 39,689,138 of CM065707.1, read as the reverse complement.
GTGAAGTTTCAATCCAAGGTCCTGAACACGCCGAAATTTACATATCTTATTTTGATGCGTTTTTTGGTTAGCTACGTTTTAGTTGTCAGGGGTGCAAAGTCAATCTTTATTTGGACGAATCCCACATTAAAGTCCCCCCCCCCCCCCTCCTCTCTCTCTCTCTTCTCTCTCTCGGGGTCTCTCTCTCTCTCTCTCTCTCTCTCTCTGTCTCCCTCCCTCCCCTTTCGTTTCAACGTGTTTATTTGTGTGTGTGCGTGCGCGCGCGCATGTGTGCAAGAATTTTACAGTTAACATTTTTGTTTTAAATTAGAGATCAAGCAATACAGTGGAAACTCCCTTATAAGACCTTCCATTATAAGACTCTCTCTCCCACATAAGACCTACTTCTCCGATGCATTGCCCTTCTTTGTAAGTGTTAAATTACCTCCCTTCTAGGACCCCTCCCTTATAAGACCTCATTTGGGATGACTTTTGAAGGTCTTATATGGGAGGTTCCACTGTATAAGAAAAACGTGACAAAAGATGTAATTTAGAGCCGCCCCCCCCCCCCCCCCCCCCCCCCCCCCCCCCCCCCCCCCCCCCCCCCCCCCCCCCACACACCCCCCCCCCCCCCCCCCCCCACCCCCCCCCCCCCCCCCCCCTCCATCTCCTAGTGTTTACGACCCTCAGTCTCAAACTTCGCTTCTTTGAATTTTAGGGTGAAAAGAATCCAAGGCTGATTGTAGCCTTACTCCCTTCCCAAAAAATGACACAATGTTGCTTCTGTTAAGGACCCAGGTGACGGCACCACACGATTAAGTCCCTTGTTTTTTCTGGGTTGCTGTGACCCACATAACGAATTTCCCCATATTCAAATTGAGGCTGCTCTTTAAACTGATGTGTCGGATTTTCAATTTGGGCAGAATACATTTATATGGGAGTCAGACCTGGTCAAAACAAGATTTATTTCCAGCTATAAGAGGGAAAAACACGTGAAACCCGTGATGTTTGACACGTGATCTGGTGGATCTTTAATGGAAAGAATTATTTTCAATGCAACAATTTGAGGTGGAGGGTGACTAATCTACATCTTTGCCTTTTTAAAATTTTGTACAGTTAATACTTTTGAATTGCAGATCAAGCATACAGAAAACCATGGATAATGCGCGCTCACTTTCATGCACGCACGCAAGCACATAGGCCTACACGCGCACTTTGTCAGCACCTGCACCATTCAATATCGATGGCTTAGGTCAAAACGGACTATTTTTAGATAGGGGAAGACGGGGTAAAAATCGCATGGGCGGGTAAGAAGCCCACCCCAATTATCTCATGAAATGAAGCAAATTTCAGTCTCATTTTGCCCATGAGACGAGCGTTAATGTCTAACATTCGTCTCATGGGAAAATTTGACTGAAATTTCTTTATTTCATGAGATAATTGGGGTGGGCTTCTTACCCGCCCATGCGCTTTTTACCCCGTCTTTCCCTAGTCCATTGACTTATTATTGATGTTATTGAAAAACCTAAGAACTTGTATTTAAAAAGACTACAAATAATATAAAATGGGGATTATGCTTTTTTATATTTTTGCAGTCTTTTTTTTTTATACAAGTTATCAGTTTTTGCAATGATTTCAATATGTCAATGGACTGTCTAAAGATAATCCGTTTTGACTCCAAGCCATCATATTCTTTCATGCGTCTTCCGGCCCATAATGGGTGAGGCACGCACACCCGTGTCAATCAAAAAGTCCAGCAATCTTATACTAAAACGAAGCATGTTTTTTTTTGGCTGAGTGAATTGCACAGGTTTTGGTCAATAATAATTAGCATTTATAGCGCCTAATCTTAAAAAAGCCCTAAGCGCTTACAATAATAATTGAATAAACCAGCAAGCAATATAAATAAATAAACGACAAAAATATATTATCCACACACGCAAGCGCGCGCGCATTTAAACGGAACGGTATACGGGTCACCCACCACACGCGAAACGGCACCCCCCACTCCCCCACCCACGCCAGCCCACACACTCGCACACACATAACACACACTTCGCACACAAACACACGCGGATGGATAGGCTAACACACAGTACTTTGAAAAGAAATATAGCAGGCTATGATTTGAAAAGAGTAGTTTTGAGAGAAGACATATGAAGGAAATGGAGTACAAGTTCAGCTTATCTATTTACCAATCTGCACTAGTTTTACTTTGTTTCCATGCTAATTACGTTCCGGGGGTAACGCCTACATCAATATGAGGGTACCTTTTGCGAAAAATCAAGTTTGACAAACATGTTCAGGATTGCCATGCAGACATGGCAAGGCTAGGACAAAGTGACGTAGAGCTGGCAGAGTCATGCTCGAACAAAGCAGTTATTATTGGCTACCACTGCTCGTGTTTAACCCTTTCACCGCCAAAGTCGCATTTTAGCACCACAGTGATTTAACACCTATTGTCTCTAAAAGGCATCAAATTGGGGTCAAAGACCCTGTTGTCTTAGTTTCACGCGGACAGTAAGGATAGACCTTATTTTATATTATTGTACGTACAGAAGAATCCCTAAATACTGCAGATGGATTTTGTTGTCTTTACCCAGGTAAATTTAATGGAAATTTTTGGCTGAAATATGGCTAGCGGTGAAAGGGTTAACAACAAAGCTAGAAAGTTAGCACAGGTCTACGTGTGGTGTTCTCTGTGGGGTTTCAAAGTTCAAGCTATTTCAGAAGACATGAAAGGGTAAAAATCAGTCGCCATCTTTGCAGAACGAAATTAGTCACTTCAGTTTGTGTGTTTTTGTTATATTCACTCAGTACACGACACAGACTCCTTTTAGAGTTGCTTAGGAAGAATTAAAATATTTGCGTTCTGTTTTATGACATTAAAATTTCAAAGCAGGGTTGCTTAACTTTTTTTGGCATGAGTGTATATGTCCGGTTTTCAGTTTTGACTGGTCAGCCGACACATTCTGAGTTTGGAAGAGCTCAAAGGAGAAACTAGGATGATTTTTCTTTTTGAAAAAAAGACAGAATAGGCTATAAAAATACTGTAGAAGATAGAAGAACGGGCCATAGTGAGTGAGGCACATATGTGCTTACTCGGTTTTCACTGGTCTCCCCGCTGCATTCAGTTGACACTGATTTCTGGGGAGTATCAAAGAAAGCATTTTAAAGATTACACAAAAAGCAGAATGGGACAAATAAGTCGGAAGAATAGTAGATGGTACAACACACAATACTAGTTCACTGATAACACACTACTTCATATCCTGAAACAACACACAATACTAGTTCAATGATAACACACTTTACTTCATATTCTGAAACAACACACAATACTAGTTCAATGATAACACACATTTACTTCATATCCTGAAACAACACACACAATACTAGTTCACTGATAACACACTTTACTTCATATTCTGAAAAAAACCACACACATTAACAATACTAGTTCAATTATAGTAACACACTTTACTTCATATTGATGAAACAACACACACAATACTACAGTTCACTGATAACACACTTTACTTCATATCTGGAAACCAACAACACAATACTAGTTCAATGATAAAACAACTTTACTTCATATTCTGAAACAACACACACAATACTAGTTCACTGATAACACAACTTTACTTCATGTTCTGAAACAACACACACAATACTAGTTCACTGATAACACACTTTACTTCATATCCTGAAACAACACACACAATACTAGTTCACTGATAAAACACTTTACTTCATATCCTGAAACAACACGCAACAATATAGTTCACTGATAACACACTTTACTTCATATATCTGAAACAATACTAGTTCACTGATAAACACCTTACTTCATATTCCTGAAACAACACACACAATACTAGTTCGCTGATAACGCCTTACTTCATATCCTGAAACAAGCACACACAAGTACTAGTTCGCTGATAACACACTTTACTTCTATTCTGAAACAACACACTACACCTATATGCTAGTTCATCTGATAACACCACTACTTCATATTCTGAAACAATACTAGCTTCGCTGATAACACACTTTACTTCATATTCTGAAACAACACACACAAATACTAGTTCACTGATAACACACTTTACTTCATATTCTGAAACAACACACACAATACTAGTTCACTGATAACACACTTTACTTCATATCCTAAAACAACACACACAATATTAGTTCACTGATAACACACTTTACTTCATATTCTGAAACAAACACAATACTAGTTCACTGATAACACCTTACTTCATATCCTGAAACAACACACACACAATACTAGTTCGCTGATAACGCCATCTTTACTTCATATCCTGGAACTGAAACAACACACAATACTAGTTCACTGATAACACACTTGACTTCATATTCTGAAACAACACACACAATGCTAGTTTCGCTGATAACACACCTTACTTCATATTCTGAAACAAATACTAGTTCGCTGATAACACAATACTTCATATTCTGAAACGACACACACAATACTAGTTCACTGATAACACACTTTACTTCATAATCTGAAACAACACACAATACTAGTTCAATGATAACACACACATTACTTCATATTCTGAAACAACACACACAATACTAGTTCACTGATTAAACACACTTCATATTCTGAGCAACAACACACAATACTAGTTCACTGACAACACATTTTACTTCATATTCTGAAACAACACACACAATACTAGTTCAATGATAACACACTTCATATTCTGAAACAACACACACGATACTGAGTTCAATGATAACACGCTTTACTTCATATTCTGAAACAACACACATACAATACTAGTTCAATGATAACACTTTACTTCATATTCTGAAACAACACACACACAATACTAGTTCAATGATAACACACTACTTCATATTCTGAAACAACACTCACAATGCTAGTTCACTGATAACACACTACTTCATATTCTGAAACAACACACGCATAGTTCACTGATAACACACTACTTCATATGCACTGAAACAATACTAGTTCACTGATAATACACTTTACTTCATATTCTGAACCAACACGCACAATACTAGTTCACTGATAACACACTTTCATATTCTGAAACAACACACACAATACTAGTTCACTGATAATACACTTTACTTTACTTCATATTCTGAAACAACACACACAATATTTGTTCGCTGATAACACACTTTACTTCATATCCTGAAACACACATAATACTAGTTCACTGATAACACACCTTACTTCATATCCTGAAACAACACACACGTATAGTTAACTGATAACACACTTTACTTCATATCCTGAAACAACACACGCATAATTCAATGATAACACACTACTTCATATTCTGAAGCAACACACACAATTACTAGTTCGCTGATAACACACTGTACTTCATATTCTGAAACAACACACAATACATATAGTTCAATGATAACACATCTCCTTACTTCATATTCTGAAACAACACACACAATACTAGTTCACTGATAGATATCACACTTCATATTCTGAAACAACACGCACAATACTAGTTCACTGATAACACACTTTACTTCATATTCTGAAAACAACACGCCCACAATAGTATAGTTCAGGTGATAATGACACACTTACTTCATATTCTGAAACAACACACAATACTAGTTCACTGATAACACACTACTTCATATTCTGAAACAACACACACAATACTAGTTCACTGATAATACACTTTACTACTTTCACTATTCTGAAACAACACACACAATATTTGTTCGCTGATAACACACTGTACTTCATATTCTGAATGACAACACACACGTCATAGTTCACTGATAACACACTACTTCATATCCTGAAACAACACACACACAATACTAGTTCCACTGATTAATACACTTCATATTCTGAAAACAACACGCACAATACTAGTTCACTGATAACACACTGTTACTTCATATTCTGAAACAACACACACAATACTAGTTCAGATGATAACACACCTACTTCATATTCTGAAACAACACACACAATACTAGTTCACTGATAACACACTACTTCATATTCTGAAACAACACACACAATACTAGTTCACTGATAATACACTTTACTTTACTTCACATTCTGAAACAACACACACAATATTTGTTCGCTGATAACACACTGTACTTCATATCCTGAAAGCCAACACACACGCATAGTTCACTGATAACACACCAACTACTTCATATTCTGAAACAACACACAATACTAGTTCAACTGATAACACACCTTACAGTTCAAATCCTAAAAACGCAACACACAATACTAGTTCACTGATAACACACTTTACTTCATATTCTGAAACAACACACACAATATTAGTTCACTGATAACACACCTTACTTCATATCCTGAAACAACACACAATACTAGTTCACTGATAACACACTTTACTTCATATTCTGAAACACCACACACAATACTAGTTCAATGATAACACATTTAACTGTGCTTTGGTCACCATGCACTGCCAGCAACTAACAGCTCTACTCTGGACAACTACAGACATACAGGGAAGTTACATGCGGGCACGCACCCACACGCGCGCGCGCGTGCGCACACACATACACACACACACGTACACACATACACACACACACATACTCGCACGCTCAAAAGCATACAGACACACACTCGTACAGACAGACGCACACAGAGACACGTGCACCCATTACGATACATTTTAAACTATTCGGTAGACCATATTCCTTTTCAAAGATGGATTGAAAGCCGATTGGGTTTGGTTTTGTTTTGTTTTACAAATGCTGATACACATCTGACTAACATGCAACTGATAAGGTTCTTATCCTTGAATAATGTCAGTTACTTTTTTAACAATTTCCACATTCCCGTTTATTGATAATTAATGACGAAATGGAGTGTTTTAAGTCCTCTTGGTCTGAATTGGACAACTATGGGACATTTGTAAAATACAAATATGGTGGGAACAATACCGGAGGCAATGTCCGGAGGCAGTGCAAAACCAGTTAAGTCCCGATTTTTTTTTTAATAAATATATAATACGAGATAGTGTGTAGCGGTAACCACGCCTCGGTTAAACATAATCGGCTATGGTACCGCCACAGTATATACAAAACATCTTACGAAAAAAATCTTATTGATAATAAAAAGAAAATTTATAATTTTTTAACGTCCTCTTGGTCTGAATCAGACACATATGGGACATTTGTAACAACTTACAAATATGGTCAGAAACAATACTGGACTGGCAATGCCCGGAGGCAGTACGAAACCAGTAAAGTCCCGATTTCTTAAATTAATACAGATAGGTGTAGCGGTGACTACGCCTCGGTTAAACTTTATCGGCTATGGCACCGCCACAAGTTTGTTATTATAAAATAATGGCGAAAATGGTGTTTTACGTCCTCTCGGTCTGAACCAGACACACATGGGACATTTGTAAATACAAATATGGTGGGAACAATACTGGAGGCAGTACGAAACCAGTAAAGTCCCCCCGATTTGTTTAATTAATACAGATATAGGTATAGCGGTAACCACGCCTCGGTTGTTAAACCTCATCGGCTATGGCACCGCCACAAGTATTGTTATTATTCAAAGTAATGTCGGTCATGCTTTACGTCCTCCCGCTCTTAAAAAAACCATATGGGACATTACTTATTTTAAAAGTTGTGGTCAAAATAATACACTAGTACGAATGTTATTGTTCTACGTCCTCTCGGTTAACGATTATTTTGAACAATTAATATGTTATGAAAAATCGTTTAATTTAGGCTTGATACGCTTAAAACTGACATTGATGTGTCTCCCTTGACGGTGGTTTGAGTGTTTTTTAGTTTTAAATTAAATAGTTGTACCTTGTGGTGATAATGCATTTAGTTTTATCGAAACAATACATAATTTCCCTTCATTAAACGTGAAAATATCACTATCGACATTGATAGCAGGTCGTAAGTTGTCTCCCTTCCTACCGCCACCGTGCACACACTAATATTTGAGAACTTTTCAGATTTGGATTCAGCGCAAAAAATACATCTAGAATCAACATTTTATTTCTCATCTTCCAACAATGTTAACGAACGTCTGGTTCCAGCCGTCTTTTTTAGAGACGTGACCCACCAGTTCACGTGTCAAAACAACAGATTTCACGGCAGATTTCCCTCTTACAGCTGGTAAGAAATCTTGTTCTGACCAACCAGGTTTGACTCCCATAAAAAAATTGCACCAAACTGAAAACGAAACATTTTAAAAGAGGAGCCTCGATTTGAAGTTGTGAGGAATTGGGATGTTGGTCACGGCTTACCCAGAAAAGAAACAAGGGACTTTATCGTGGCGGGTCAGTGTGTCTTTAAGCCTATCACCTACAAGATTTTTGTGAAAGGGAAATGGATAGGCTCAGCCTTGGATTTTTGTCATGGAACTGTTAATTGGTTCGCTTCAACTACTTGTGGCGGTGCTATAGCCGATGAGGTTTAACTGAGGTGTGGTCACCGCTACAGCTATCTCTATCACATTTTTTAAAAATCGGGACTTTACTGCTTTAGCACTACCTCCGGGCATTGCCTCCAGAATCGTCCCACCATCTTTATATCTACAAATGTACCATATGTGTCTGATTCAGACAAAGAGGACTTAAAACTCCATTTTCTCTCTCTCATGAACTGTGATTAAATACTTGTGGCGGTGCCATAGCGATGAGGTTTAACCGAGGCGGGGTTACCGCAACACCTATCTATATTGTTAAAAAAAAAAAATCAGGACTTTACTGGTTTAGTGACCGCCTCCTGGCATTGCCTCTAGTATTGTTCCCACCGTATTTGTATTTAAAATGTCCCATATGTGTCTGATTCATACGAAGAGGACGTAAAACACCATTTCCGTCGTCGTCATGGAACTGAAACAGACCCGTGACATGAGATCCTAAAGACACGAAAAGGGTGATTTGGGAGCTTAGTGGGGGCGTTTTGTCCACGCCAGGTGTCGTGACACTCGCTAGTTGCTGTTATTCACGCTATTTTCTAGTTTGGCGTAGTGAGAGAGGAGAGGGGTTTGTCTCCTCTCTATCTCTCGCTCTCCGTCTTTTATCCCCAACTAAGAATATAGAGGGTATTTGGCCCCTAGCGAGTGTCACGACACCTGGTAGACTTATATTGAGTTATTTTCTGTCATAGTAGAACAATATTCTTATTTTAGTTACTCTCATATGGCGGTATCATAGCCGATGAGGTTTCACCGAGGCGTGTTTACCGCTACCCTATCATTATTGTTAAAAAACTCAGGCTTTTACTACTGTGTTGGCACTGCTCCGGCATTGCAGCCAGTATTGTTCCGAACCTCTTTTGCATAGTCAATGTCCATATGTGTCTATGACCGGAGGACTTAAAACCTAATTTCATCATCATCATAATATGAACATTGGATTAGTTCAGTTCTCTGTACTTTTCTTTTTGGTTAGTGAAATCTGTTTAACGTCCTCTGGTCGGGACTCAGACCATATGGGAAATTCATAATAATGGTGGGAACGATCCGGGAGGTAATATGCCAGGAGGCAGTGGCAAACACCAGTAAAGTCCCCGACATTTTTTTGACAATATAATAAGACTTATATTATTAATTCCTTTTCCTTTTTTAAAAAAAGAATGACCTTTAAAGGGGTACTCCCTGACGGATAACGATATCATATTAGCATTAACTTGTAGCGTGCCATAGGCCCCGATGAGGGTTTACCCGAGGCGTGGTTACCCGCTACACCTATCTGTTTAATTACAAAAAGTCCGGGACTTTACTGGTGTTCGTACTGCCCATCCGGCATTGCTCCAGTATGGTTCCCACCCTTTGTATTTTACAATGTCCCCATATGTGTCGGCTTTCAGACCAAGAGGACGTAAACACCATTTTCGTCGTCGTCCGTCGCGGATACGTTTTTGCAAGAAACACGTCCAGCTCACCAGGAAAACACCTTTTCCAGAGATCGCAACACCACTTTGCTCTGGTTTTTCCTCAGTGGAATCAATCGGCGATTCCCCTCGCGAGCAA
>CM065707.1:39609058-39678608 GCA_017654935.2 Phymorhynchus buccinoides | reverse complement strand
GTGTGTAATGTCTGTGGTGTGTGTGAGACAGAGAGAGAGTGAGCGAGTATGTGTGGGTGTGTGGGTGTAATGGTCTGTGTGTGTGTGTGAGACGGGGAGAGAGTGGAGCGAGTATGTGTGTTGTGTGAGACTTCCTCTCTCCCTCCGTCAGCGACCGACTCTCTCTGCTTTCAAAGCTAACTCAAAAAACCCACCTGTTTCCACGTCATTAAAGCTCCTCTCTCTTTCTATTATCTCTCTTGCCATTAGGTCTGTTTCTGCCTATATCCAATTTAGTATCCGTGTGTGTTCGCTTGTATTGCGTTTGTGTTGAATGCGCTTTGAATGCCTAACATGTAGTGTGCGCTTTGATTTGCATTTATCAAGATTCAGCGCCGTTATAAATACGTATGTTGTTGTCGTTGTTGTGCGGTGTGACTGTCTGTGTGTGTGTGTTGGGGAAACAGAGGAAAGGGTGGAGGCGTTGTGGGGGAGGGGGGGTTGCATGTGATCAGTTGTCCATGTAGGCTGTGTGAAATTTACAAATATTGTGTCAGAATTGATTAGCTTATTCTCAATTGTAAAAAAAAAAAAAAAAAAAAAATTAAAAAAAAAAAAAGATTGTGCTTTTTGTAGGGATAACGCTAAGCTCTGAACCCTGCAATCAGCAGCGTATGGTGTCTAGGTTCTCCTGTGGTGGAATTACTCTTTTGCGTGCTTTGCTTAACATGATGCCAGATCTTGGTCATTATATCATGATCAGTTATTTATTCAGGTAGATAATTCTAGTTGTTTAGATTGTTATTGGTATTTTTTTAAAATGAGGTTTGTGTGTGGTTGTTATGTATTGATTTCATTTTCAATGATTTTGTTATCGTTTCATCCTTCATGCCCCAAAAGGGGTCAAAGCAATAGGGCACGTACACATAACTGCGGAAAACCCGTAAATAAGTAGAAGAAAGAAGGAAAAAGATCTGCAGCACGTGTACGAATGTCCCCTAATCAGTACATGATCCTTTCTTTTATTATTATACGGATGTGCTTGGGATTTTCGCATGAACTGGTACGAGCCTTAAAGTCTTGGTTGCTCTGTGCATGTGTGTGTGCGTGGCATGGTGCGTGTGAACAGTATGTTTGTTGCACCTTAAAACCACTAAAATACAAGTAAAAAAATCAAAAATTAAATTAATAACAAAAAAACAAAAACTAAAATAATAAAAAAAGAAAAAAAAGAAGGATTTAGAGATAAAATGTATCATTGTACTTGTGATTATGTGTGTTTATTTTAATAATATATAATGACAAAATATGTAGATATAAATTTTATGGTGCTTCAATTTTTCAAAAAACCACATCTTTGGGTGATAATTTGAACTGTTTGACCCTGACAGTTTATCTGAGAAAGTTCCAGCTTCAAAGAGAAAACTGAGTATGGTACTACAAGACGACAATTTGTCCGGTGCAGAGCAGGAATCAGTTAGATAATATATGAGCCCACTTAAATTCCAAATCCTAGAACCTAAGGGCACCCTGACGGATGAGTTTTTGCAGAAAACACGTCGAGATCAACTAGGCGAAAACACCCTTTACAGAGATCGCAAACTCACTTTGCTCTTGGTTTCCTAGAAAATTCAAATCGTCAAACGGCGATTCTCTGTAGCGGAGGTGCTGGAAGTTCAGATTCTTTCAGTGAAAGAAAAGACATGTGCCTTCTCTTTTCTAATGGCATCCATGAGTCGCCTAGACCCAAATCACGAATTTCCACAATACAACAAGACTTTTTGTTACAGGATTTACCAAAATGAGTTTCGCTCACAACAGAGGAAAAGCTCCCATTTTTTGTTACTGCTCACTACAAAGAAGAAAAAGTTCAACCACTCGAGTGCCTCTACCCAACCTGTCCAAAAGGGCTCTCTCTCGGCAACTCCGCCATGCTTTGACGTTGATTTCTCGGAAACCAGAGGCAAAGTGAGTGTTCGATCTTGAAAAGCTGTCTTTCTGGTGATTCAACGTGTTTTTGCATAAAATCATCCATCCCGTAAGGCGAGCTCTCGGCATTGAACCTAGACAGGGAAGTTGATTCATTCATTGTGTGGCATAGTTTTGAAAGACTTATCGGGTTTTTTATTTGGTGTGGTGGTGTTTCCTTAAGAGGATAGCATGTTGGGGGGGGGGGGTGGGATTGGTTGGGGGTTGAAGGGAAGGGAGAGGTATGGGTGGTTGTTTAGTGTGGGTGTGTTGTGTTATGATTATATGCAATGTATTCTCTAATTTATTCATTTTCATAGAGATGTTTGGTGAGGATGCGTGGGCCAGTTTGTTAGAAATGTTTGCACGAATGGTGAGTGGAAAGCGCATTGCGTTGCTTAGCAAGAACATGCGCTATAATAAGCATTATTAGTTTATTATGTATTTTTTACTATGTTTGTGCCTCCTAGGTTTGTTTTTTGAAGGGATCGTTTTTCCGTACCCCCTTTTGTGGATTGGTTTATTCAATAATCTTGGGATTGACTATCGTCCCCACCCCCCCTTACAGTGTTTTTTCCCTTTCTATGAAATAATGTGCGATTGGTGTTTGCCAATGTAACAAACCAGGGTCGACATTGAAGGCAATTTTTCAATCATTTTAATAAATTGAGAAGCGAAGATGGCTGCTGGGTTCAATAAAAACTCACAGCAAATTAAAACAGAGTCGATATTGAAACCCAAAATAAACGGGCCGGAATTCGCTATATGCATTAAATAACAAAAAACACAGAGCAAAACAAAACACGACGTTTCGGGTCCAAACCGTTGTCACCCCCCCCAGTGCTAAAAATAAATATGGCATAGTGACATACATGACGTAGAGACGTAAACAACTTGTGATGCAATGATGAAATTGACGGTGGACAGTGACATCACTTTAGTAAAAATGATGACAAAGAAACTCAAGTCGTTGTAGTAAATTGTCAAATTGACAAAACGTTGGGCAAAAATCAGCTCAAAAATTGAAGAGTATGAAAGTCAACATAAACAAATATCACTGAAGTAAAAATGATGACAAAGAAACTCAAGTCGTTTTAGTAAATTGTGAAATTGACAAAACGTTGGGCAGAAAGTCAACATAAACAAACTCGACCAAAGACTCTAAAAGGGTAACATGGACTACTTAAGAGTTACGGCGAGCCGTGCTGATAGAGTTTATCGTTAGTTGGGTAGTTACACCATTCACAATGGCGGCTATCCAAGGTATAACTGACTCATGAAAAGATAACTCTGGTTTGAAAAAAAAAAGAGCTAATGTAACCTAAATGTGTCCTGTTTAAAAGGGACATAACCAGTGTTTCTGTCCTCACTACTCATATAATAGGGAAAAGAGACCAGATGCTTAGTCCCTTTTCCTTTTCAGTGGTCTTTGACTCCTGCCACCACACCTTCTTAATGTTTTAACGCCATCCCATGAATTAAGCAATTTATTTTGTTCGAGTATGGTAAGGTCATGTTTGGCACCATTCAAGTAATGTTGAAGAACTTGATTTTAAAATTCCACTGAGAAAAATGTACACTTCCTATTCAGGATAAATATATGCTGATTGTTTTTTTTTAAAGGTGAGAAAAAAAAAGCAATAGTGAAAATTGAATGGTTCGAAGAGGCACTACGGGTTCATTCTGTAGTGTCTACCAGCCATTGTGGTCCCTTCTATGCTGATTTTTGTATGCTTGGATGGTTATTTTTCAAACATGTTTTTAACATCTACCTACCATATTTGTTTTACTATAAGCCACGCCTTTGTAAATATTACCCAAATTTCAGATTAAAAAAAAAAAAATCTTACTATTTTATTAGTCATATTGTAAGGTGTAGGGGTCCGAGTCTTAGAGAGAAAAAAGTATCTCCTTATAGTCCGAAAAATATGGTATGAATAAGACACCGGTTCTCTTTTGTCACAATTTTGTTTTCATGATCTGAACCGATTTTTTATTTTTTTTGGGCTACAGCTAAAAGAAAAGTTTGTGTGTCTCCTTTTGTTTGTTTGTTAGAAATGCGATAACACGACTTAAAAAAGAAGTTATACTACACATTGACAGTGACACAGTCTGCTTTCTATTCTGTTTCTGTTGTTGTTGTTGTCGTAACCTGAAGCTTTGTTTCGCTGTGTGAGTGATGCGTTAAAACTGCCTTTAGGTTTCACCCAACTGTTGTTGTTGTTGTCGTAACCTGAAGCTTTGTGTTGGGTTGTTTCGCTGTGCGAGTGATGCGTTAAAACTGCCTTTAGGTTTCACCCAACTGTTGTTGTTGTTGTTGTCGTAACCTGAAGCTTTGTGTTGGGTTGTTTCGCTGTATGAGTGATGCGTTAACACTGCCTTTAGGTTTCACCCAACTGTTGTTGTTGTTGTTGTCGTAACCTGAAGCTTTGTGTTGGGTTGTTTCGCTGTGCGAGTGATGCGTTAAAACTGCCTTTAGGTTTCACCCAACTGTTGTTGTTGTTGTCGTAACCTGAAGCTTTGTGTTGGTTGGTTTCGCTGTATGAGTGATGCGTTAAAACTGCCTCTAGGTTTCACCCAACTGTTCTATTCAGTACATCTTTGATTTTGAGGAAAATTCTAAATAAAAAAGCTCTAAAAAAACACCTCTTAATGTTATCTCTGAAAAAAGAAGACAAAGTCATATATAAATGAAGATTACAGATTACTGGGTGCATGAGTACTCCCCCCCCTCCCCCCCACACACACATTTGTGTGTGTGAGTGTGTGTGCGTGTGAGCAATACTCTGTAATTTCTCATCTGGCCATTGCAGTCTTGTTGGTAACCTGTGAAAGTTTACAAACCCTAAGGAGAACTGAATTATAGAAAGGTGCAATAGAAATACTATCAATTATTGTTTTTAACTGTTTTAGCTCGTCATAGGTTTTAAATTAAACCGAAAACGTGCTGTCACAATTACGGTGTTGCTGTTTTTATTCATTGAAGTCTTATTTGTAAATTGTGTAAAATAAATCTAACGTATTTATGGTTTCAGGCTATGTATACCCCCCCCCCCCCCCCCCATCTTGTGCAGATTTTCATTCTATTCCACGTTTCTCTTCAGTTTACAATGTGTGAAACTGGAGGGAGGTATGTTATTGTTACGTAGCAAATCTTTCAGCTTACTACATGTATATTTTTCGGGCTACAAGGTGATCCTTTTGGGTTTTTTTCCAGAGTGAGTCCCTGCCTCTTATAATGTGACTACAGTGGAACCTCCCTTATAAGACTCCCTCCCATATAAGACCTACTTTTCTGAGACATTGCCCTTCTTTGTAAGTATTAAAATTACCTCCCTTATAAGACCCCCTCCCTTATAAGACCTCATTTTGGATGTTTTTTTGAAGGTCTTATAAGGGAGGTTCCACTGAACTAATATAGAAAGAAAATATCGGAACAAAATCTGATTTTTTTGTAAAATTTTGGGGAGCGAGCACCTATAGTTAAGGTGCGCCTTATAGTCCGAAAAATATTGTAATTAGTTTATACATGTCATATACAGTGGAACATCCCTTATAACCCTCCCTTATGACTCCCTCCCACTTAAGACCTACTTTTCACCGAGACATTGACAGTTCTATGTAAGTATTAAAACTACCTCCCTTATACAACTCACTCCTTTAACTCATTCCCTGCTGGCCAGTTGCTTCCCTTTGCAAGCGTTCTGTACTGGCCGATTTGCATAGGTTGCCAAAAAATTATTTTATAAATAATGGTAACGGATACAAATGTGTAATTTTGAATATGTACACAATATAAAGTACTAACACCTGCAACAGTTTCAAAACATCCACTTGATTAGTTTTGATTTGTGATATTTTAAAAATAACTGCATGTTTTGTCAGCCGCACTCACCTCATAATAGCGAAAATATAATTTGACGGTCCCAAATACCGCGCCGAGCCATCCATGTTAAAAATTAAAGAAAAACAGGCATGAATGAAACGTAGTAGTAGCCCTCTGAAGCACGCATGACTGTTAACCTATAACTATGAATTTTTAAAGTTCACATGAGATATCCCGTTACCTTAGTAACAAGGAGTTGTGCGCATGCCCTGCGATCGAGAGCACAGGTTAGTATAGAAAGAGTTAAGAGTCTCATTTTGGACGATTTTTGAAGGTCATATGTAAGGGAGGTTCGACTGTGTTTTCATTCTTTTTATGTCCTATAACCCGTATTGTAAAACCATCTTATTTCTGTGTACCAAGCAAAGCGATGGTGACCCGTGTGTTTGGTCTCTGGTCTATCCACCACCATAAGTTTCTTTATTGTCCATTGGCATTGTACAAAACGCACATGGAAACTTGTCTTCCACCACCGTGTAAAATATAAAAATATTAAATAAAAATATGAAACATAAATTTACATTAAACAAATATGTAGCTCTCACACCACACCCAATCATTCATCCGCTCTCCGCTATCTTGCTCACTCATCATGCAACCCACCACCACTTCCACCTTCATTTTTCAACCCCTTCTTTTCTTTTTTTTTCCTCTTCCTCCTTTTTTCTTTGTTCCTTTTCACTCCCCCCCCCCCCCCCTTTTTTTTAGGTAGGCTTTTTCATGTGTGTGTACCTGTCCATGCGTGATCTCCACTGCGAGGGAAATTTGCACCTGATCTCATTCAGCCTAGTTTTGTGTTATTTTCTTTGTTATTTTTTTAATTCAGTGGTACAGCTGTGGTGGTATGTGCCTTGGGAATCTTCTTCTTTTTCTTCTTCTTCGATCGCTCAGACAGTTTCCTGTCAATTATGAGCGCAGATGCGTCATGCGACTTCGACATTTCTCATATCGTCGGTGAACACAAAAATACCGATAACTCACAGTTGACCAAAAAATTGGATTTTTGACTTTACAAACCTATTGAGAAAAACTAGCCCAGCGACTTAATATCCCTTTAAGGTGGTGCTGGGTCACTTACAACAGAGGATGACACTAGCCCATATCCAGTGCTGGATGACAACTAATATCCAGTCGACAAGCACTTAGCAAAATATGCGTACAGCAATCAAGAACAACACTGGTTAGTGACCCCCTCCCCCTTTCTCTCTCTATCTCTCTCTCTCACTTTGATGCTGCACTGTGCAGTCATGTTTTAAAAACAAACAAAAACAAGTATAGTCTTCCTTTACAAAACAAGAATCCAGGGGGCCGTTTCATAAGGGCTAACTTTACAAAACGTTTGCGGAAGATATATACAAGTTGCGCTCGCTCAAATCGGCAAAAACGGTCTAAGAAACACCCTTCGTTTGCCGATAGTTCGCTTGGCGTTTTGTTCTTGCCAAACACTGAGCAAGCAGCGAACTATCCGGAACTAGTAAGGGGGTGAATACGTTTCTTGTTGGTCCATTAAAGTTTGTTTAAAATAATACTTTTTGGGACCAATCAGACAAGAGCTTGTAATATTCTTCTGCAAACGTTTTCTAAGTGTTTCTTAGACCCCTTTTGGCGTAACAGTTATTCGCGCGGCGACCGTCGTCTAGAGAAACTCGTCCCTGCTTTCTTTGCCATATTTTTATCTATTTTTTTTGGAAGGGACTATAATTTTGCTGTTTGTCAAGTTTTGTTTTCGTTCCGTTTATATATGTACATTATGAAGTTTTGATTACACCTTTTGTGACGAAAGTGAAATTTTAGACATTTTCGTTTATCGACTCATTTTCTAAAAGTGATTATGCTCCATTTTGCTACATGTATTTCTGGCATCATAAGCATGAGTACGTCTTCAACAGTTGATACGGGTAGTACTATGTAAATTAGACTAAACTCCCAAACGATTGGCTGTTGAACCTGATTTACATACTATGTGTTAACTGCTTAAGACACGCTCATGGTTATGGCCCTACCAGGTGATTGCATTGGCTATGGACTTCATTACAATTTTCAAGAGAAAACGGAATGGGGTGATTACAAACCAGTTCATTCTCTAAACTGGCTTGCTTTGTTGATGTGACATACTTCAGTGCTAAGAAGGTGACTATAATGGTTACTAGAAGGCGACACGAAACAATTCAGCTTTTTGGTGTATCTTTCAAATGTTGCTCTGAGGTTCTGTCGTCATTTTATTCATATTTGCATATGTATATCGAAGTGAAGAAAAAAAAAAAAAGTTCAAATGATTGACGTAATTTTATTCACATTTGCATATATGTATCGAAGTGTAAAAAAAAGAAAAAAAGCAGTACAAATGATTACAAGAAGATGACATTAAAATTTCCATTTTTGGTGCATATTTTCATTGTATTCTCGAGGTACTATTATGATTTTATTCATATTTGTATATATGTGTATATCTGAGTGCTAAACATGTGAATGTAATGTTTTATTTATGAGGGTGAAATAAACGATTGACATGGTACATGTAATTTTTTTCTCCACTCTTTGTGTGTGTGTGTGTGTGTGTAAATGTACACACTAGCGACCAATGTGTGTGTGTGTGTGTAAATGTATTTGCATGCACACTTGTAATGGTGCATTTCTAAATGTCAGATTCAGAAGATCTCAGATATTACACACACACAGACATTTGTAGCACTCAAAAAAGTTTAAAATTCATGATGTAATACTCTGATTTTCTTACAGCTTAAGCATTTTCTATCCATTTATACGACTCCATAGTTTCATCGTAGATGTGCCAACAGAAAAGAAAAGCTGAAAAAAAAATGACAGCCAACATTAATAAACAATAGAATGTTTCATATCGTCGGTAAAATTCAAAAACCTTGTATCTCAATTTTGGTAGTTTTGAGAAAACTTTTAAAAATTAACCGCGTTGACCACAATTGACTAACTAACTATAATCAATATGTTTTTCAAGACATTGCGAGTTTACTCCTGCATTTTGTTAAAATTACTTTAAAAAATTTTTTTTTTTTGTTTTTTATACTTTGAAAAGAACGAAGATACGAGGTTTTTGTCCTTAACTAGATCTGAATTTGGGACTTACGAGTTTTTCTTCTATTTTCACAACCTCATTTACCCCAGATAGAAAGTCGTTAGAGATACGAGCTTTTGGTGGAAGGTGGCGGGAAAAATTAGAGAGCTGACTATGTATCTAACTCAAACCCCCCAAAAATCGAGATACGAGGTTTTTGAATTTCACCGACGATATGTTGCTTGCAAAACATCCATATTATATAAATATGTTTCCATATCGGTAATTTGACAGATAAATCAATTAATCAATATTATCCCCATCAAAAATGAACACAGAAATTTGGCTTGCTGCCACTTTAAAAGGTGGTACAACACAAACACATGGGTGCAACTACACAAAATGAAAAAACCTGAAAGGCCGGGGTCCAGGGGTAATGTCCCCCTGCAGCTGCTGAAGAAAAAAAAAAAAAAGATTTATGAAGGTATTTTAGTTTGCTTTTTCCACAATTTATACAAATGCTTATCTTAAAGTGTTTGAAAAATACAGTAGACACACAAATATCTGGTTTGACAAAAAAAAAAAAGGAAATTCCTTTTCTTGTAAAATTCAAAAACAGGAAATCCTTGGGGCCGTTTCACAAGGGCTAACGTTACGTAGCGTGAGCACAAATCGGCAAAAACGGTCTAAGAAACACCCTTCGTTTGCCGATAGTTCGCGTGGCATTTTGTTCTTGCCAAACACCGAGCAAGCGGCAAACTATCCGGAACTAGTAAGGGGTGAATACGTTTCTTGTTGTTGATTGGTCCATTAAAGTTTGTTTAAAATAATAAATCGTTTTGACCAATCAGACAAGAGCTTGTAATATTCTTCCGCCAACGTTTTCTAAATGTGTTTCTTAGGCCCCGTTTGGCGTAAGCGTTATTTATTTGCGCGGCGACCGTTATCTAGAGAAACGACCCTTGTATACCAGGAAAAGTTGCAACCATGCAAACACAAAGTTCACGACAAAATAATTGAATAACTGAATGGTAATCTTCTGTACGGGCATGCGCACAAACAGTCACACACGTATGCTAAACAACTGTACATGACTTTAGATTCAGCCAGAGAATCATTATAAAGAGAACATAACGAGCACCACTAATATTGCACCCCCCCCCCCCTCCCACCCTCCTCCACACACACAGAGTCACACACGTATGCCAAACAACTAGACATGACGGAGAAAGCTTTTAGTTTTAGTGTAATGCAGTGCTACAGGGTCATATAACGAGTGATCACCGAGTGCATTGTTTGGTCACCCCTGATTTAAGACCCCCCCTCTTTTACGACCAATTTTTTTGAAGTTCTTAAAGAGGGGTCAGACTGTATACATGATTTTCAGTTTCAGCCAGAAGAATCATTTATAAAGAGAACATAACGAGCACGCACTTATTGCATTCCCCCCACGCCACCCTCCTCCCCAGCACAGACACATCAGTATGCCAACAGGGAACATGTTTCGAGCCATCGGAACTAATACGAGCATCCTATATTGGCCCCCCCCCCTCCTCCACACACACAGTCACACACGTATGCCAAACACTATACATGATTTCAGTTTCAGCCAGAGAATCATTATAGAGGGAACATAATGTGCATCACTAATATTGCCCCCCCCCTCCTCCACACACACACAAGATCAGAAACAGAACCAATAAACCGTTGGCAACGTTTCAATCACAGGCTACATGATAGTGACACAGTAACAGCTGCAGAAGCTATTATGCAATTTGCATCCAAAGGTCCAGAGACAACGGAAATGGCAGTTAACAAACAATTACTATTTGCTTCAAGCACCGTATAGTCATAGAGCAGGTATCAACTGCTAACAAAGAATAAGCAGAGTACAGGCTTGCCAGCAACAAAAGAAGGAAATTAGAGAGTGAAGGAAATTCTGAATAATATGACCCACTGATCAACTGCTGGTTTTCATAATTTAAACCCTGAATTACACAAAGCACACGAATGGCCACATAACAGTACAAATGTACTCCTGTCTTGCTATAAAAGTCATTATTAAACAAAACAAACGGGATTTGAAAAACGGAAGCAACAACAATATCGAGCAACAACACAAACCCCAGCTAGTTGAGGAAAAAACCCACCTGTATAATATAACTTTGATGATATTTATTGATTGAAATACAGTGGAACCTCCCTTATAAGACTCCCTCCCATATAAGACCTACTTCTCTGGAACATTGCTTTTCTTTGTAAGTATTAAAATTACCTCCTTTATAAGACTCCTCCCTTATAAGACCTCATTTGGGATGATTTTTGGAGGTCTTATAAGGGAGGTTCCACTGTAAATGATTGATAACAGGCAGGATTTTAGTTTTCAATATTCTCCATTTTGTAACATCTCATTCCATGGCACACAGTCATTCCAGGGAGAGCTGGAATACAAACAATCTTCACGGACGTGGTGGCACCCTCGGAGGAGGACCTCACTCACGCTGGCTCCACGACTTAAGACATTTTTTGTCGTCAGTAGGGGGCAAAGCACATGGTGTCCTGCGTATGTTAGCTCAGAACAGGCTCCAATGAACTCCACCCAAGTGACTCAGCAGCAGTGCAGTGTCTCCTCGGCTGGTTGCCTCCTGACGGCCTAACATAGATTCGCTCCCCTTGGGGCTGCTGATTTTGGATCCTGCGGCCTGACAAACCGGGGTGTGGCTGGGAGTTGGGACTCGGAATGAGCTGCGTGGGAGCAACACCACTGTATGCCCAGAAGATGGGACAGCAAATCTTTTAATTTGTTTAAATTTCCACAAGTCTTTTGGCCCTGGTTCTCACTCTAAGGGAGCCGGTCCACTCTTTCATACAATGAAATCCACTAAGAACTGGCCTCAAGTCTACATATTAGAAGCTTTCTCATCCAAAATCAGAATGTGTTGGCTGAAGGCAGGGGTGAGACCGGTGAAAACTGAAAAACCGGACACTTCACTTGCCGTATTTTTCGGACAAGGCGCACCTGATTATAAGGCGCACCCCCCAAATTTTACACAAAATTCAGATTCTGTTATTATATTTTCTTACTGTTTTAGTAGTCATATTATAAGGCGCAGGGGTCTCAGTCTGGGGAAAAAGTATCGCCTTGTAGTCCGAAAACTACGGTACATCACCCGCTACGGTCATTATGGTCTTGGAATGCAGAAGAAGAAGATGATGAAGCTTTTTCAGTTTTTGTGTTGTGGTTCTTTATCTTTCTCCAAAAAGTATCTGAATAGATGTACAAATTCTAGAGTAAAACATTTGCTAAGTTTGCTAAATGTTGGTCAAGCGTTGGAATGAAAAATAAAACAACAAAAGTGACCGCATGTGAACAGTTTAAGGGCTTCGCACACTAGCATCAGGCGTCAGTCAATTGTTTCTCAGAGCAACGCCTTGACGCGTTGACGCCTGCATCACAGCACACATTGTAGCGAGGCAGTGGTGTTCTCACACACGACTCTTGTCGCTTCGCCTCTTGTCGCTCGAACTTCCTTATTTGGAAAGCAAGGAAAGATTACTCTAGCGTCAAACCTCCTCTTAGAAACAACAGTATTTTTTTTCTTCAATCTGAGTTATGGTCCTTCCGTCCGTTGTGATTGGTTAGTTTCACGATCTCTGCGATCTTGAGCATCAAAATTAGAGCCGCATCTATTCTTGAGCAACACAAAATCGCGCAGCTACGCATCAAAAATCCTGCTGCGCCGCGAATCTCTCACACACAAGCGGCGCATCAAACTGCGCCTTGCAGCAAAAAATCGCCGCGATCTCGAGATCTTGACGCTAGTGTGCGAAGCCCCTTACTTAGGAGCAATATCTGCCAGTGGTGCCAACTTTACTGCCAGGGGATGCTTAGATTGATTTCAATTAGCGTATTTGACGGACTACAAGGCGTTTCTAATAGGAATTGTTCGGAAATAATTAAAGGGAGTAATTTCATGGTGTGTGTGGGAGTGATCTTGCCTAATTCAATCGCTCAAACAGGGGAAGTTACTCTACCATCAGGTAAATCCCCAGCCCTCGCTTCGTGTGTTTGAGGAGACACACAGCATGTAGAACGCAGTGCGTCATTCTAAATTTGATGTAATTTATATTTTTACGTCACAGTTTGCAAGTTCTATCAATTTGTAGCAACTGGCCACCCCTTATTTTTCTAAAAAGAAAATGTTTGCAAGTCGATGACTGGCATCCTGCGGTTTCAAGCTTCGCCGCCATGGTTGCTGTGGTTTTTTGACCGAGTAAGTCGAGGTAATCAAATTTATTTTTTCACGAAGTGCTCTCCCCTATTTGTTTACGAAAATCGTCTATCATAAGGCGTACCCCCTGAATCTAAACATATACAATGCGTATGCAAACAATAGCAAAAAACAGATCGAAAACATGAGGTCGACTCAAACAAAAGAGGTCGGCATTTTGCCTAGTTCTGTCAAAACAATCTTCAGAACGACATAAATTACACTCACGCCGCTATCCAGATATCGGTATAAAGAAGCACTGGCCTGTGTCAGAGAGCCCAGAAAAGTCGGAACTGAAAAATATGGTAGTAGATTTCTATAGCGAGTTACGGCTCCAGTAGGCTATGTCCGCCATGATTGTTAGTGTCTTCAGCTGTGAACATCGAGGCTGCGACGTCATATCCTGTTCAACCCCCCCTTCTCTGTGTGAATGTGTCATCTGCTTCATTCAAATATTTCTGGCCTGAATAGTCGGTCTCAATACTTACAATATGAATGGAATTCACAACTTTGCTTGATCAGATTTCAGTCATACATTAGGCGCAACGCATTTTAACCCTTTCACCGCCAAAGTCACATTTTAGCATCACAGTGATTTAACACCCATGTCACTAAAAGGTTATCAAAATGGGGTCTATTATCCAAATACCCTATTGTCTTAGTTTTGGGAAGTAAGGATAGACCTTATTTTATTTATGTCACAGAAGAATCCACAATACTGCAGATGGATTTTGTTCTCTACCCAGGGAAATTTTGGTTGAAATATGGTGGGCAGTGAAAGGGTTAAGGCACAGGGGTCTCGGTTAATAAAAACAATTATTGCCTTGTAGTCCGAAAAATATGGTAATTAATTGGCCGGCAGCTTGGACAAGAAGTTGTGCAGAACGTCGTGAAAGAGCTTGGGCTGGTTCATGTAACAGGCGTGCTCTGCGTCGGGAATCTCCACAATCTGCGACTGAGGCAGGTTTCTGAGGTCGTTGAGACTCGCGTGCCCTAGAGTGGAGTCCTTGGACCCGTAAACGATCAGAGTGGGCATCTGCGGAAACAAGAATGATGCGATTTTGTTGAAACTAATGACCTGAAGAAAATGTTGATGACAAATAAAATAGATAAGAAATCCTGATTACTTAGTTGTATTCTCTCTTTCATTCCTTTTTTTCTTGTTCTTTCTTTTCTCTGTGTGTGTGTGTGTGTGTGTGCCTGTGGCGCGTGCATGCGTGCGTGCGTTCGTGCCTGTGTGTCATTACTTTCTTTCCATGTGCCTTTCTTATCTTTTTCTTTCTTGTCTTCATTTTTTTTGCCCTTTTCCTTCTTTCTTCTGTTCTTATTTTGTTTTTTTCTTTCTTCTTTCTTTCCTTCCCTTCTTCCTGAGGATTAAAATCAAGGAAATTAAGAATTGTTGGCAGCTATTGTTACTAAGTATCAATACAACTAACATTTGTTTTGTCATTAATTGTTTTTTCTTCGGACATACGTACATATGCATCTATAGACATTTAAAAAAAATCAATTTCTAATAATCACTCACATTAGCTCGAACACATTATTTAGTAGATTCTAGAGTACCCCCCCCCCCCCCCCCCCCCCATTGAAATTGTAGAGATTGTAAAGAAATCACGTCATGCTTGCGTAATTTATTCCAATGACGTTTATTTCTTCCAGCTTCCATTTTTCAACCAAAAGAGACCAACTTTCATGGAGTTAGAAGGTAAAATCTGAATCTACTCATTTTACGTTAAGGTTTCCTCAACGCACTTGGTGTGGGGTGAAAGTTGCTATGGTTACATATAAGTGTATATAGATAAAAATGCAACACCCGTATGTACGGTGCGCACTGACCCGTACCGGTACGCAATGACCAATTTGTCATAGTCTTCAGAAATCCGTTTGCTTCTAGAAAACGGTTTTCAGTTACAAACCAGAGCGTTGATACAGTGGAAGCATAAACATTTTAACAGACGCTGGTGATCTAAATCTTTTCCAATATCGAACTGGAGATCCACAAATTGACGTCATATTACGATAACGCCTTAAGGGGTACGCAACCCCCCTTCAGTACTTTACATAATAATGTTCAACTTCAACATTAAACAAAAATAATGACAAACCAATAATTGGCAAAATTATATGAAAGCATAGATGGTGTGCGAAAGAAGAAATACATAACACAAATAACAACACGTTTGGCTTAGCTGTAGTTTAGACTCTTCTTCTTCTACTTCTGCGTTCCATGGCCATATGGCCATAATGGGTAAGGTACTCATGTGTCCGGTTTTTTCAGTTTTCACTGGTCTCCCCGCTGCGTACAGCCGACACATTCCGATTTCGGAGGAGCTCAAAGGAGAAAAATTATTTGGAATTTTTTTTTTTTTAAGGCAGGAGAATGGGCCAATAAATAAGTCAGAAAGATAGTAGATGATAGAAAGCAAATGAGAAAAGGCAGAGTCAAAGAGAGTGGCGGATTAGAGGAAGCCAAGCTACAAAAGCACAGAACTTCCAGAAGGTGGGGGAACTATTTTTAAGAACGAAAGTACAACATTGCCACATTTAAATTATTTCTTTTTACAGATTCTGTGAGTCAAAAGTCTCGCCTGGCTGTCGGGGTAATTCTGTTTATACACTTCTCCCGTCATGATCGGAGCCACAGGAACGTATCCCGCTGCCCTGGGTGGCGTATTGATATCCTGCTGCGGCGTGCTGCGGCCGAACAAATAGGGCAGGGAGAAACTGCCGCTCATGGAAGGGCTGAGGATCACTGGGGGTTTGTCCGATATGGCTTTCACCAAGGCTGACAGGAAATCCTCTCTGTGGATGTCACCCAGTGACTGTTCTGCGCTCTTCCCGTAACCTGGGAAACATTCGATTGATCCATTAGTATATCAATCAATTGTTCAATAACCCCATCAATTGATTAATCAATTGTTCAATAAGCCCATCAAACTATCAATCAATTGTTCAATAAGCCCATCAAAGCCCATCAATCAATCAATCGTTCAATCAGCCCCGATCAATCAATCAATCAGCCCATCAATCAAATCAATCGTTCAATCAGCCCATCAATCAATCAACGCAGCCCATCAATCAATCATCAATCGTTCAATCAGCCCATCTTATCAATTGTTCAATCAGCCCATCTATCAATTGTTCAATCAGCCCATCTATCAATTGTTCAATCAGCCCATCTATCAATCAATCATTCAATCAGCCCAACAATCAATTGTTCAATCAGCCCATCAATCAATTGTTCAATCAGCCCAACAATCAATTGTTCAATCAGCCCAACAATCAATTGTTCAATCAGCCCAACAATCAATTGTTCAATCAGCCCATCAATCAATCATTCATTTAATCAGCCCAACAATCAATTGTTTCCGAATCAGCCCATCAATCAATTGTTCAATCAGCCCATCAATCTATTGTTCAATCAGCCCATCTATCAATCAATCATTCAATCATCCCAACAATCAATTAATTATCCAATCAGCCCATCAATATATTGTTCAATCAGCCCATCAATCAATCAATCATTCAATCAGCCCATCAATCAATTGTTCAATCAGCCCATCAATCAATCAATCATCCCAACAATCAATTAATTATCTGATCAGTCCATCAAACTATCAATCAATTGTTCTATCAACCTATCTATCAATCAAACAGCCCATCAGGATATATAAATTGTTCAACCAACCCAAACAATGAATGAATGAATGAATCAGCCCATCAATCAACCCATCAATCAACGAGTCAATCAGCCCATCAATTATTCTATCAATGATTGAAGGAATCAATGAGTCAATCAGCCCATCAATTATTCCATCAATGATTGAAGGAATCAATGCATCAATCAACCCATCAATTATTTTATCAACGATTGAAGGAGTCAATCAGCCCATCAATTATTCGATCAATGATTGAAGGAATCAATGAGTCAATCAATTATTTGATCAATGATTGAAGGAATCAATGAGTCAATCAGCCCATCAATTATTCTATCAATGATTGAAGGAATCACAGGAGTCAATGGGCTGATTGGAAGGAACGATCAAGGGCATTTTTCAATGTTAACATGTAATGACCATAAGAAATTGATAAAGTCAATATGGAGCTACAATTTACGAAGTCACTCCCCACCTCTTTGGTGCCTAATTCTTTTATCACCATTCTTTTTTTCTAAATTGTCTCCCAATTTACTGACCCCCTAGTGGGCTGTAGCACCAAGAGTGGGTGTGGGGCAATGTCCTCCCAGGGATTCTTATTATTATTCGCGGGGTATGGGCAGTCGCTCAGACAGTTTTCTTGTCAAAGGAAACTGAGTGCAGATGCGTCATGCTGCCGTTATGCGCCTAACTAAGAAATAGTTAGGCTCAGCAAGTCCGACTTCATAGCTGGAGGAAATCTTTCTGAAAGCGTTTCTCGAAAAACAAAGGCAGGAGAATGGACCGGCAAGGCAGAGAGATACTAGACGACAGTAAGCAAAAGGAAAAAGGCACAGTCAAAGAGAGTAACAGATTAGAGGAAGTTCCAAGTACAGAACTTTCCAGAAGGTGGGGAAACTATTTGTTTTACAAAAGACCCCCCGGTATCCCCCACGGGGGTGTCTCCTGATTGAGAGTCAATGCAGTTATTCACAAAAGATTTAGATTTTAAGTGTCCATCATTTTCTTTGTCCAAAGATGCAACAATCATGGGGCTTTTATACACGTATTTGGTATTTGGTATTTTACAGTCACAGAGGCATCTCTGTGAACATTCGGGTTCTCCCACCTGGAGAGTGCATCGCAGCCAGAGGCGTGCCACCCTTTTCTTCTTCTTTTTTTTGCATGCGATTTTTCGTGTGATTGATGAGGGAGGAAAAGGGAGGGGGGGGGGGGGGTGTGTGTGTTAAATTTTGACCAAATGACAACTTCTTTTGTTGCTTCTGGGTTTAATGTTTGCTAAGTGCATGGGCACACGGGGACCTCGGTTTATCGTCTCACCCGAAAGACTAAAAAAAAAAAAAAGAGCTTCATTTTTGGACTGACTTGACCATGCCACCTAGTGACGGGTCAGGGGCAGAGAACTTTCTGTGGCTATATACTACTACAAATAGAACCTCCCTTATAAGACCTTCGAGAAATCTTCCAAAATGAGGTCTTATAATGGAGGTAGTTTTAATACTTACAAAGGAGGGCAATGTCTCAGAGAAGTAGTAGGTCTTATGTGGGAGTCTTATAACAGGAGGTCTTATTAGGGGAGGTTCACTGTAGTTCCTGACCGTCAAGGTTGATAATCTTAAGATAGGTGGCGCTTTGCATCTCAGTGGCACGGACAAAGGTGCAGAAGAATTTTCAGTATAAAAGCCGCTCATTGTAAGAGTGCCTTAGGGGATGGTCAGGTTTATATGAGATGATTAATGACATCTGATGATTCTCCGTGGTGGATACCATGGGGTCTTTCAGTACAGAGCATTTCCCCAACCTTCTGTAAATTATGTGCTTGTAAATTCCTCTAATCTGTCACTCTTTGACTGCCTTTTCCCTTCAATTTTCTGTCATCTACAACTTTACTGCCATATTGTCCCATTTTCCTGCTTTTTATTCAACAACAAAAAATCCCCCAAACAATTTTCTCCTTCGAGCTCAGGACTCCGGAATTGGAATGTTCGGCTGTATGCAGCGGGGAGACCAGTAGAAACTGAAAACCGGACACATACATACCTCACCCACAATCATGACACTGACAGGCTATATGGCCTGGGACCGAAGAAGAAGAAGAAGACATTAATATTGATAATGATAATGACGAACATTACCAGGGACCAGCCATTTGGGGGTCTATGAAGTGCTAAAATTCTAAAGGACCGCTCCAAAAAAAAAAATAAAAAAAAACAAGAAATGTGCAGGGGGGCCCTTTGATATGATAATGACGAACATTATCAGGGACACCCTGCACATTCTTTTGAGGGTCCTTTAGAAATTTTAGCAAATTCATTGACCCCCAAATGGGGGTCCCTGATAATGTTCGTCATTATCATTATCAATATTAATGTTCTCTTATTCTTCGGTCCCAGGCCATATAGCCTGTCAGTGTCATGATTGTGGGTGAGGTATGTATGTGTCCGGTTTTCAGTTTTCTCTGACTTGTCTCCCCCGCTAGATTCAGCCGACACATTCCAATTCCGGAGTCCTGAGCTCGAAGGAGAAAATTGTTTGGGGGATTTTTTGTTGTTGAATAAAAAGCAGGAAAATGGGACAATATGGCAGTAAAGTTGTAGATGACAGAAAATTGAAGGGAAAAGGCAGTCAGAGTGACAGAATAGAGGAAGTTTGCAAACACAAAACTTACAGAAGGTGGGGGACCACTGCTCTGTACTGAAAGACCACCATGGTATCCACCACGGAAGAATCTCCAGATGTCATTAATCCATCATCATATAAACCTGACCATCCCCTAAGGCACTCTTACAATGAGCGGCTTTTATACTGAAAATTCTTCTGCCCCTTTGTCCGTGCCACTGAGATGCAAACGCGCACCTATCTTAAGATTATCAACCTTGACGGTCAGGAAGACTACATGTGAACATCCCCCTAATAAGACTCCTGTTATAAGACCACCTTCCACAATAAGACCTAATTCTCTTGGAAACCATTGCCCTTTGTGAGTATTACAATTACCTGGGTCCCTTATAAGACCTCATTTTTGATGAGTTTTCGAAGATCTTATAAGGGATAGGTTCCTGTTTGTATAGTATATAACCCAGAAGTTCTCTGCCCCTTCACTATGTCACTAGGTGGGCATGGTGAAGTCAGTCCAAAAATGATCGCTCTTTCGGATGAGACGATAAACCGAGGTCCTCTTCTTCTTATCTGTGTGCCTCATGCACTTAGCACACTTTAAACCCATTGGCAACGAAAAAGTTGTCATTTGGTCGCAAATTGACCACACCACCTCCTTTCTCCTTCCTCATAAGTCACAAAAAAAATATCTGCATGCAAAAAAAAAAGGAAAGAAAAAAAGGTGGCGCGCCTCTGGCTGCGACGCAACTCTCCAGGTGGGAGCAACCTGAATTTCACAGAGATGCCTCTGTGACTGTAAAGTACCTAATACCAACATGTAGTATAAAGCCCCATGATTGTTGCTTCTTTGGACAAAGAAAATGATGGACACTTTAAATCTAAATCTTTTGTGAATAACTGCATTGACTCTCAATCAGGAGACAACCCTGTGGGGATACGGGGGTCTTTTGTAAAAAAAATAGTTCCCCCACCTTCTGGAAGTTCTGTGCTTGTAACTTCCTCTAATCTGTCACTCTCTTTGACTGTGCCTTTTCCCTTTTGCTTACTGTCGTCTAGTATCTCTCTGCCTTACCGGTCCATTTCTCCTGCCTTTGTTTTTTTCGAGAGAAACGCTTTCAGAAAGATTTCCTCCAGCTATGAAGTCGGACTTGCTGAGCCTAACTATTTCTTAGTTAGGCGCATAGCGGCAGCATGACGCATCTGCGCTCATAATTGACAGGAAACTGTCTGAGCGACTGAAGAAGAAAACAATTGGGAGACATTTAGCACCCACTCTTGGTGCTACAGCCTAGGGGGTCAGTTAATTGATTCCTTCAATCAGCCCATTGACTCGATTCCTTCAATCAGTGATAGAATAATTGATGGGCTGATTGACTCATTGATTCCTTCAATCATTGATCAAATAATTGATTGACTCATTGATTCCTTCAATCATTGATCGAATAATTGATGGGCTGATTGACTCCTTCAAACGTTGATAAAGTAATTGATGGGTTGATTGACGCATTGATTCCTTCAATCATTGATGGAATAATTGATGGGCTGATTGACTCATTGATTCCTTCAATCATTGATAGAATAATTGATGGGCTGATTGACTCATTGATTCCTTCAATCATTGATAGAATAATTGATGGGCTGATTGACTTGTTGATTGATGGGTTGATTCATTCATTCATTCATTGTTTGGGTTGGTTGAACAATTTATATATCCTGATGGGCTGTTTGATTGATAGATAGGTTGATAGAACAATTGATTGATAGTTTGATGGACTGATCAGATAATTAATTGATTGTTGGGATGATTGATTGATTGATGGGCTGATTGAACAATTGATTGATGATTGAACTGATTGATTGATGGGCTGATTGAGCAATATATTGATGGGCTGATTGGATAATTAATTGATTGTTGGGATGATTGAATGATTGATTGATAGATGGGCTGATTGAACAATAGATTGATGGGCTGATTGAACAATTGATTGATGGGCTGATTGGATAATTAATTGATTGTTGGGATGATTGAATGATTGATTGATAGATGGGCTGATTGAACAATAGATTGATGGGCTGATTGAACAATTGATTGTTGGGCTGATTGAACAATTGATTGATGGGCTGATTGAACAATTGATTGTTGGGCTGATTGAATGATTGATTGATAGATGGGCTGATTGAACAATTGATAGATGGGCTGATTGAACAATTGATAGATGGGCTGATTGAAACAATTGATTGATGGGCTGATTGAATGATTGATTGATTGATGGGCTGATTGAACGATTGATTGATTGATTTGATGGGCTGATTGAACATGAACGATTGATTGATAGTTTGATGGGTCTTATTGAACAATTGATTAATCAATTGATGGGCTTATTGAACAATTGATTAATCAATTGATGGGGTTATTGAACAATTGATTGATATACTAATGGATCAATCGCATGTTTCCCAGGTTACGGGAAGAGCGCAGAACAGTCACTGGGTGACATCCACAGAGAGGATTTCCTGTCAGCCTTGGTGAAAGCCATATCGGACAAACCCCCAGTGATCCTCAGCCCTTCCATGAGCGGCAGTTTCTCCCTGCCCTATTTGTTCGGCCGCAGCACGCCGCAGCAGGATATCAATACGCCACCCAGGGCAGCGGGATACGTTCCTGTGGCTCCGATCATGACGGGAGAAGTGTATAAACAGAATTACCCCGACAGCCAGGCGAGACTTTTGACTCACAGAATCTGTAAAAAGAAATAATTTAAATGTGGCAATGTTGTCTTTTGTAAAAATAGTTCCCCCACCTTCTGGAAGTTCTGTGCTTGTAGCTTCCTCTAATCTGCCACTCTCTTTTGACTCTGCCTTTTCTCTTTGCTTTCTCTCATCTACTGTCTTTCTGACTTGTTGGTCAATCATTCTCCTGCCTTAAAAAAAAAATTCCAAATAATTTTTCTACTTTGAGCTCCTCCGAAATCGGAATGTGTTTGGCTGTACGCAGCGGGGAGACCAGTGAAAACTGAAAACCGGACACATGTACGTACCTTACCCATTATGGCCATATGGCCTGGGAACGCAGAAGAAGAAGAAAGAGTCTAAACTACAGCTAAGCCAAACGTGTTGTTATTTGTGTTATGTATTTCTTCTTTCGCACACCATCTATGCTTTCATATAATTTTGCCAATTATTGGTTTGTCATTATTTTTGTTTAATGTTGAAGTTGAACATTATTATGTAAAGTACTGAAGGGGCTTGCGTACCCCTTAAGGCATTATCGTAATATGACGTCAATTTGTGGATCTCCAGTTCGATATTTTGGAAAAGATTTAGATCACCAGCGTCTGTTAAAATGTTTCTGCTTCCACTGTATCAACGCTCTGGTTTGTAACTGAAACCTGTTTTCTAGAAGCAAGCGGATTTCTGAAGACTATGACAAATTGGTCATTGCATACCGGTACGGGTCAGTGCGCACCGTACATACGGGTGTTGCATTTTTATCTATATACACTTATATGTAACCATAGCAACTTTCACCCCACACCAAGTGCGTTGAGGAAACCTTAACGTAAAATGAGTAGATTCAGATCTTACCTTCTAACTCCATGAAAGTTGGTCTCTTTCGGTTGAAAAATGGTAGCTGGAAGAAATAAACGTCATTGGAATAAATGACGCAAGCATGACGTGATTTCTTTGCAATCTCTACAATTTCAGGGGGGGGGGGGGGGGGGGGGGGGGGTTAGGGGTCTAGATCTACTAAATAATGTGTTCGAGCTAATGTGAGTGATTATTAGAAATTGATTTTTTTTAAATGTCTATAGATGCATATGTACGTATGTCCGAAGAAAAAACAATTAATGACAAAACAAATGTTAGTTGTATTGATACTTAGTAACAATAGCTGCCAACAATTCTTAATTTCCTTGATTTTAATCCTCAGGAAGAAGGGAAGGAAAGAAAGAAGAAAGAAAAAAACAAAATAAGAACAGAAGAAAGAAGGAAAAGGGCAAAAAAAATGAAGACAAGAAAGAAAAAGATAAGAAAGGCACATGGAAAGAAAGTAATGACACACAGGCACACGCACGCACGCATGCACGCGCACAGGCCACACACACACACACACACAGAGAAAAGAAAGAACAAGAAAAAAAGGAATGAAAGAGAGAATACAACTAAGTAATCAGGATTTCTTATCTATTTTATTTGTCATCAACATTTTCTTCAGGTCATTAGTTTCAACAAAATCGCATCATTCTTGTTTCCGCAGATGCCCACTCTGATCGTTTACGGGTCCAAGGACTCCACTCTAGGGCACGCGAGTCTCAACGACCTCAGAAACCTGCCTCAGTCGCAGATTGTGGAGATTCCCGACGCAGAGCACGCCTGTTACATGAACCAGCCCAAGCTCTTTCACGACGTTCTGCACAACTTCTTGTCCAAGCTGCCGGCCAATTAATTACCATATTTTTCGGACTACAAGGCAATAATTGTTTTTATTAACCGAGACCCCTGTGCCTTAACCCTTTCACTGCCCACCATATTTCAACCAAAAATTCCCTGGGTAGAGAACAAAATCCATCTGCAGTATTGTGGATTCTTGTGTGGCATACATAAAATAAGGTATATCCTTACTTCCCAAAACTAAGACAATAGGGTTTTTGGATAATAGACCCCAATTTGATGCCTTTTAGTGACATGGGTGTTACATCATTGTGGTGCTAAAATGCGACTTTTGGCGGTGAAAGGGTTAAAATGCGTTGCGCCTAATGTATGACTGAAATCTGATCAAACAAAGTTGTGAATTCCATTCATATTGTAAGTATGGAGACCGACTATTAAAGCCAGAAGTATTTCTATGCTAAGACGACACATTCACACAGAGAAGGGGGGGTTGAACAGGATATGACGTCGCAGCCTCGATGTTCACAGCTGAAGACACTAACAATCATGGCGGACATAGCCTACTGGAGCGTAACTCATTGTAGAAATCTACTCCATCTTTTTCAATTCCGACTTTTCTGGGCTCTCTGACACAGGCCAGTGCTTCTTTATACCGAT
The DNA here is from genome assembly GCA_017654935.2 of Phymorhynchus buccinoides. Lineage (NCBI taxonomy): Eukaryota > Metazoa > Mollusca > Gastropoda > Neogastropoda > Raphitomidae > Phymorhynchus > Phymorhynchus buccinoides. The sequence goes on along the minus strand of CM065707.1, from coordinate 39,654,146 downwards.
ATCTGGATAGCGGCGTGAGTGTAATTTATGTCATTCTGAAGATTGTTTTGACAAAACTAGGCAAAATACCGACCTCCTTTGTTTGAGTCGACCTCATGTTTTCGATCTGTTTTTTGCTATTGTTTTGCATACGCATTGTATATGTTTAGATTCAGGGGGTACGCCTTATGATAGACGATTTTCGTAAACAAATAGGGGAGAGCACTTCGTGAAAATTAGAGTTGATTACCTCGACTTACTCGGTCAAAACTACAGCACACCATGGCGTCGAAGCTTGAAACCGCAGGATGCCAGTCATCGACTTGCAAACTTTTTGGGGGGAAAAAATAAGGGGTGGCCAGTTGCTACAAATTGATAGAACTTGCAAACTGTGACGTAAAAATATAAATTACATCAATTTCAGAATGACGCACTGCGTTCTACATGCTGTGTGTCTCCTCAAACACACGAAGCGAGGGCTGGGGATTTACCTGATGGTAGAGTAACTTCCCCTGTTTGAGCGATTGAATTAGGCAAGATCACTCCCACACACACCATGAAATTACTCCCCTTTAATTATTTCCGAACAATTCCTATTAGAAACGCCTTGTAGTCCGTCAAATACGCTAATTGAAATCAATCTAAGCATCCCCTGGCAGTAAAGTTGGCACCACTGGCAGATATTGCTCCTAAGTAAGGGGCTTCGCACACTAGCGTCAAGATCTCGAGATCGCGGCGATTTTTTTTGCTGCAAGGCGCAGTTTGATGCGCCGCTTGCGTGTGAGAGATTCGCGGCGCAGCAGGATTTTTTATGCGTAGCTGCGCGATTTTGTGTTGCTCAAGAATAGATGCGGCTCTAATTTTGATGCTCAAGATCGCAGAGATCGTGAAACTAGCCAATCACAACGGACGGAAGGACCATAACTCAGATTGAAGAAAAAAAATACTGTTGTTTCTAAGAGGAGGTTTGACGCTAGAGTAATCTTTCCTTGCTTTCCAAATAAGGAAGTTCGAGCGACAAGAGGCGAAGCGACAAGAGTCGTGTGTGAGAACACCACTGCCTCGCTACAATGTGTGCTGTGATGCAGGCGTCAACGCGTCAAGGCGTTGCTCTGAGAAACAATTGACGCCTGATGCTAGTGTGCGAAGCCCTTAAACTGTTCACATGCGGTCACTTTTGTTGTTTTATTTTTCATTCCAACGCTTGACCAACATTTAGCAAACCTAGCAAATGTTTTACTCTAGAATTTGTACATCTATTCAGATACTTTTTTGAGAAAGATAAAGAACCACAACACAAAAACTGAAAAAGCTTCATCATCTTCTTCTTCTGCATTCCAAGACCATAATGTCCGTAGCGGGTGATGTACCATATTTTTCGGACTATAAGGCGATACTTTTTCCCCAGACTGAGACCCCTGCGCCTTATAATATGACTACTAAAACAGTAAGAAAATATAATAACAGAATCTGAATTTTGTGTAAAATTTGGGGGTGCGCCTTATGACCAGGTGCGCCTTATAGTCCGAAAAATACAGCAAGTGAAGTGTCCGGTTTTTCAGTTTTCACCGGTCTCGCCCCTGCCTTCAGCCGACACATTCCGATTTTGGATGAGAAAGCTTCTTCTAATATGTAGACTTGAGGCCAGTTCTTAGTGGATTTCATTGTATGAAAGAGTGGACCGGCTCCCTTAGAGTGAGAGGAATCCGGGGCCAAAAGACTTGTGGACATTTTTTTTTTTTTTAAATGTTGCTGTTCCATCTTCTGGGCATACAGTGGCGTTGCTCCCACGCAGCTCATTCCGAGTCCCAACTCGCAGCCACACCCCGGTTTGTTCAGGTCGCAGAATCCGAAACCAGCAGTCCAAGGGGAGCGAATCTATGTTAGGCCGTCAGGAGGCAACCAGCCGAGGAGACACTGCACTGCTGCTGAGTCACTTGGGTGGAGTTCATTGGAGCCTGTTCTGAGCTAACATACGCAGGACACCACATGCTTCGCCCCCTACTGACGACAAAAAATGTCTTAAGTCGTGGAGCCAGCGTGAGTGAGGTCCTCCGCCGAGGGCGCCACCACGTCCGTGAAGATTGTTTGTATTCCAGCTCTCCCTGGAATGACTGTGTGCCATGGAATGAGATGTTACAAAATGGAGAATATTGAAAACTAAAATCCTGCCTGTTATCAATCATTTACAGTGGAACCTCCCTTATAAGACCTTCCAAAAATCATCCCAAATGAGGTCTTATAAGGGAGGAGTCTTATAAAGGAGGTAATTTTAATACTTACAAAGAAGAGCAATGTTCCAGAGAAGTAGGTCTTATATGGGAGGGAGTCTTATAAGGGAGGTTCCACTGTATTTCAATCAATAAATATCATCAAAGTTATATTATACAGGTGGGTTTTTTCCTCAACTAGCTGGGGTTTGTGTTGTTGCTCGATATTGTTGTTGCTTCCGTTTTTCAAATCCCGTTTGTTTTGTTTAATAATGACTTTTATAGCAAGACAGGAGTACATTTGTACTGTTATGTGGCCATTCGTGTGCTTTGTGTAATTCAAGGTTTAAATTATGAAAACCAGCAGTTGATCAGTGGGTCATATTATTCAGAATTTCCTTCACTCTCTAATTTCCTTCTTTTGTTGCTGGCAAGCCTGTACTCTGCTTATTCTTTGTTAGCAGTTGATACCTGCTCTATGACTATACGGTGCTTGAAGCAAATAGTAATTGTTTGTTAACTGCCATTTCCGTTGTCTCTGGACCTTTGGATGCGAATTGCATAATTGCTTCTGCAGCTGTTACTGTGTCACTATCATGTAGCCTGTGATTGAAACGTTGCCAACGGTTTATTGGTTCTGTTTCTGATCTTGTGTGTGTGTGGAGGAGGGGGGGGGCAATATTAGTGATGCACATTATGTTCCCTCTATAATGATTCTCTGGCTGAAACTGAAATCATGTATAGTTGTTTGGCATACGTGTGTGACTGTGTGTGTGTGGAGGAGGGGGGGGGGGGCAATATTAGTGATGCTCGTTATGTTCCCTGTATACTGATTCTCTGGCTGAAGCTGAAATCATGTATAGTTGTTTGGCATACGTGTGTGACTGTGTGTGTGGGGAGGGAGGAGGGGGGGGGGGCAATATTAGTGGTGCTCGTTTATAATGATTCTTCCCTGTATACAGTCGACCCCCTCCCTTTTAAGACCTTCAAAAAATCGGTTCGTCGTAAAAGAGGGGGGTCTTAAATCAGGGGTGACCAAAACAATCACTCTGGCTCACTACACCGTATAGACGCACAGCACATGCAACACTAAAACATGTTTCTCCGTCATTCTTGTAGTTGTTTGGCATACGTGTGTGACTGTGTGTGTGGGGAGGGAGGGGGGGGGGGTTGCAATATTAGTGGTGCTCGTTATGTTCTCTTTATAATGATTCTCTGGCTGAATCTAAAGTCATGTACAGTTGTTTAGCATACGTGTGTGACTGTTTGTGCGCATGCCCGTACAGAAGATTACCATTCAGTTATTCAATTATTTTGTCGTGAACTTTGTGTTTGCATGGTTGCAACTTTTCCTGGTATACAAGGGTCGTTTCTCTAGATAACGGTCGCCGCGCGAATAACGCTTACGCCAAACGGGGCCTAAGAAACACTTTAGAAAACGTTTGCTGAAGAATATTACAAGCTGGTCTGATTGGTCAAAACGATTTATTATTTTAAACAAACTTTAATGGACCAATCAACAACAAGAAACGTATTCACCCCTTACTAGTTCCGGATAGTTTGCCGCTTGCTCGGTGTTTGGCAAGAACAAAACGCCACGCGAACTATCGGCAAACGAAGGGTTTTTCTTAGACCGTTTTTGCCGATTTGTGCTCACGCTATGTAACGTTAGCCCTTGTGAAACGGCGCCAAGGATTTCCTGTTTTTTGAATTTCACAAGAAAAGGAATTTCCTTCTTTTTTTTTGTCAAACAAGATCTTTGTGTGTACTGTATTTTTCAAACACTTTTAGATAAGCATTTGCATAAATTGTTGAAAAAGCAAACTAAAATACCTTCATAAATATTTGTTTTTCTTCAGCTGCAGGGGGACATTACCCCTGGACCCCGGCCTTTCAGGTTTTTTCATTTTGTGTAGTTGCACCCATGTGTTTTGTGTTGTACCACCTTTTAAAGTGGCAGCAAGCCAAATTTCCGTGTTCATTTTTGATGGGATAATATTGATTGATTGATTGATTTATCTGTCAAATTACCGATATGGAAACATATTTATATAATATGGATGTTTTGCAAGCAACATATCGTCGGTGAAATTCAAAAACCTCATATCTCGATTTTTGGGGGGTTTGAGTTAGATACATAGTCAGCTCTCTAATTTTTCTCGCCACCTTCCACCAAAAGCTCGTATCTCTAACGACTTTCTATCTGGGGTAAATGAGGTTGTGAAAATAGAAGAAAAACTTGTAAGTCCCAAATTCAGATCTAGTTAAGGACAAAAACCTCGTATCTTCGTTCTTTTCAAGTCTTAAAAAAAACCTTTTAAGTAATTTTAACAAAATGCAGGAGTAAACTCGCAATGTCTTGAAAAACATATTGATCATAGTTAGTTAGTCAATTGTGGTCAACGCGGTTAATTTTTAAAAGTTTTCTCAAAACTACCAAAATTGAGATACAAGGTTTTTGAATTTTACCGACGATATGAAACATTCTATTGTTTATTAATGTTGGCTGTCATTTTTTTTTCAGCTTTTCTTTTCTGTTGGCACATCTACGATGAAACTATGGAGTCGTATAAATGGATAGAAAATGCTTAAGCTGTAAGAAAATCAGAGTATTACATCATGAATTTTAAACTTTTTTGAGTGCTACAAATGTCTGTGTGTGTGTAATATCTGAGATCTTCTGAATCTGACATTTAGAAATGCACCATTACAAGTGTGCATGCAAATACATTTACACACACACACACACATTGGTCGCTAGTGTGTACATTTTTACACACACACACACAAAGAGTGGAGAAAAAAATTACATGTACCATGTCAATCGTTTATTTCACCCTCATAAATAAAACATTACATTCACATGTTTAGCACTCAGATATACACATATATACAAATATGAATAAAATCATAATAGTACCTCCAGAATACAATGAAAATATGCACCAAAAATGGAAATTTTAATGTCATCTTCTTGTAATCATTTGTACTGCTTTTTTTCTTTTTTTTACACTTCGATACATATATGCAAATGTGAATAAAATTACGTCAATCTTTTGAACTTTTTTTTTTTTTTCTTCACTTCGATATACATATGCAAATATGAATAAAATTACGACAGAACCTCAGAGCAACATTTGAAAGATACACCAAAAAGCTGAATTGTTTCGTGTCGCCTTCTAGTAACCATTATAGTCACCTTCTTAGCACTGAAGTATGTCACATCAACAAAGCAAGCCAGTTTAGAGAATTAACTGGTTTGTAATCACCCCATTCCGTTTTCTCTTGAAAATTGTAATGAAGTCCATAGCCAATGCAATCACCTGGTAGGGCCATAACCATGAGCGTGTCTTAAGCAGTTAACACATAGTATGTAAATCAGGTTCAACAGCCAATCGTTTAGGGAGTTTAGCCTAATTTACATAGTACTACCCGTATCAACTGTTGAAGACGTACTCATGCTTATGATGCCAGAAATACATGTAGCAAAATGGAGCATAATCACTTTTAGAAAATGAGGCGTATAAACGAAAATGTCTTAAATTTCACTTTCGTCACAAACGGTGTAATCAAAACTTCATAATGTACATATATAAACGGAACGAAAACAAAACTTGACAAACACAGCAAAATTATAGTCCCTTCCAAAAAAAATAGATAAAAATATGGCAAAGAAAAAGCAGGGTCGAGTTTCTCTAGACGACGGTCGCCGCGCGCATAACTGTTACGCCAAAAGGGGTCTAAGAAACACTTTAGAAAACGTTTGCGGAAGAATATTACAAGCTCTTGTCTGATTGGTCCAAAAAAAGTTATTTTAAATAAACTTTAGTGGACCAACAAGAAACGTATTCACCCCCTTACTAGTTCCGGATAGTTCGCTGCTTGCTCAGTGTTTGGCCAGAACAAAACGCCACGCGAACTATCGGCAAACGAAGGGTGTTTCTTAGACCGGTTTTTGCCGATTTGAGCGAGCGCAACTTGTAACATTCTTCCGCAAACGTTTTGTAACGTTCGCCCTTATGAAAAGGCCCCCTGGATTCTTGTTTTGTAAAGGAAGACTATACTTGTTTTTTTGGTTTTTAAAACATGACTGCACAGTGCAGCATCAAAGTGAAGAGAGAGATAGAGAGAGAAAGGGGGAGGGGGTCACTAACCAGTGTTGTTCTTGATTGCTGTACGCATATTTTGCTAAGTGCCTGTCGACTGGATCTTATTTGTGACCCAGCACCAACAAATGGACATTAAGTCCGCTGGGCTAGTTTGATCCCTGTTACATGTGGCCAAGCACCACGAAAGGGACATTAAGTCGCTGGGCTAGTTTTTCTCAATAGGTTTGTAAAGTCAAAAATCCAATTTTTCGGTCAACTGTGAGTTATCGGTGTTTTTGTGTTCACCGACGATATGAGACATGTCGAAGTCGCATGACGCATCTGCGCTCATAATTAACAGGAAACTGTCTGAGCGATCCAAAGGAAGAAGAAGAAGAAGATTCCCAAGGCACATACCACCACAGCTGTACCACTGAATTAAAAAAATAACAAAGAAAATAACACAAAACTAGGCTGAATGAGATCAGGTGCAAATTTCCCTCGCAGTGGAGATCGCGCCATGGACAGGTACACACACACATGTAAAAGCCTACCTACAAAAAAGGGGGGGGGGGGGGGTGAAAAGGAAACAAGGAAAAAACAAGGAAAGGAGGAAAGGAAGGAAAAAAGAAAAGAAAAGGGGTGAAAAATGAAGGTGGAAGTGGTGGTGGGTTTGCATGATGAGTGAGCAAGATAGCGGAGAGCGGATGAATGATTGGGATGTGGTGTGAGAGCTACATATTTTTTTAATGTAAATTTATGTTTCATACTTTTATTTAATATTTGTTTTTTACACGTGGAAGACAAGTTTCCATGTGTGCGTTTTTGTAGCAATGCCAATGGACAATAAAGAAACTTATGGTTATGGATAGACCAGAGACCTAACAAATCACACGGGTCACCATCGCTTTGCTTGGTACACAAAAATAAGTATGGTTTACAATACAGGTTAATGACATAAAAGAATAAGACACAGTCGAACCTCCTTACATAGGACCTTCAAAAATGGTCCAAAATGAGCTCTTAAATACTAACCTGCGCTCGTCGTCGTCAGGGCATTCGCAACAACGCCTCTGTACTAAGGGAACGGGATAGCATGTTTTAAAACTTCATAGTTCATAGGTTAACAGTCAATGCTTCTGGCGGGCTACTACTCTACGTTTCTTCATGCCTCTGACACTGAGTGGGGCCGCCGGTTATTTTGGGACCTTCAAATATAGTTTTTCGCTATTATGAGTGTGCCTGGCGTGACAAAACATGCATTTATTTTAAAACATCACAAATCAAAACTAAAACAGTGTGATGCTTTGAAACTGTTGCACTGTATATTGAATATTGTATAACTAATTACAATATTTTTCGGAACTATAAGGCGCAAAGGGAAACAACTGGCCAGCATGGAATGAGTTAAAGGAGGGAGTTGTATAAGGGAGGTAATTTTTAATACTTACAAAGAAGGTCAATGTCTCACAATTAGGTCTTAAAGGGAGTTTTAATAGTGAGGTTCAAATGACAAAACTAATTTACAGATTTTGTTCCGATTATTTTTTACAAAAAAATCAGATTTTGTTCCGATATTTTCTAGTATCGTTAGTTCAGTGGAACCTCCCTTATAAGACCTTCAAAAATCATCCAAAATGAGGTCTTATAAGGGAGGGGTCTTAATAAGGGAGGTAATTTTAATACTTACAAAGAAGGGCAATGTCTCAGAAAAGTAGGTCTTATATTGGAGGGAGTCTTATAAGGGAGGTTCCACTGTAGTCACATTATAAGAGGCAGGGACTCACTCTGGAAAAAAACCCAAAAGGATCACCTTGTAGCCCGAAAAATATACATGTAGTAAGCTGAAAGATTTGCTACGTAACAATAACATACCTCCCTCCAGTTTCACATTTGTAAACTGAAGAGAAACGTGGAATAGAATGAAATCTGGTTGGGGTTCACAAGATGGGGGGGGGGGGGGGGGGTTCTTCTTGCGGTATACATAGCCTGAAACCATAGCCCTCGATAAATACGTTAGATTTATTTTACACAATTTACAAATAAGACTTCAATGAATAAAAACAGCAACACCGTAATTGTGACAGCACGTTTTCGGTTTAATTTAAAACCTATGACGAGCTAAAACAGTTAAAAACAATAATTGATAGTATTTCTATTGCACCTTTCTATAATTCAGTTTCTCCTTAGGGTTTGTAAACTTTCACAGGTTACCAACAAGACTGCAATGGCCAGATGAGAAATTACAGAGTATTGCTCACACACACACACACTCATACAAAATGTTGTGTTGTGTGGGGGAGGGGGGGGAGTACTCATGCACCCAGTAATCTGTAATCTTCATTTATATATGACTTTGTCTTCTTTTTTCAGAGATAACATTAAGAGGTGTTTTTTTAGAGCTTTTTTATTTAGAATTTTCCTCAAAATCAAAGATGTACTGAATAGAACAGTTGGGTGAAACCTAAAGGCAGTGTTAACGCATCACTCATACAGCGAAACCAACCAACACCAAAAAGCTTCAGGTTACGACAACAACAACAACAACAGTTGGGTGAAACCTAAAGGCAGTTTTAACGCATCACTCGCACAGCGAAACAACCCAACACAAAGCTTCAGGTTACAACAACAACAACAGGTGGGGGACATGAGGCAGTTGGGTGAAACCTAAAGGCTTCAGTTTACAACGCATCACTCGGGTGACCGCCGAAGTGTCAACGCAACCCAGAACGCAGAACAAAGCTTCAGGTTACGACAACAACAACAACAACAGTTGGGTGAAACCTAAAGGCAGTTTTAACGCATCACTCGCACAGCGAAACAACCCAACACAAAGCTTCAGGTTACAACAACAACAACAGTTGGGTGAAACCTAAAGGCTGTTTTAACGCATCACTCGCACAGCGAAACAAAGCTTCACAAAGCTTCAGGTTACAACAACAACAACAGAAACAGAATAGAAAGCAGACTGTGTCACTGTCAATGTGTAGTATAACTTCTTTTTTAAGTCGTGTTATCGCATTTCTAACAAACAAACAAAAGGAGACACACAAACTTTTCTTTTAGCTGTAGCCCAAAAAAAATAAAAAATCGGTTCAGATCATGAAAACTCTAAAGACACGACACAAATTGTGACAAAAGAGAACCGGTGTCTTATTCATACCATATTTTTCGGACTATAAGGAGACACTTTTTTCGACATCTAAGAACTCAGACCCCTGCACCTTACAATATGACTAATAAAATAGTAAGATTTTTTTTTTTTTAATCTGAAATTTGGGTAATATTTACAAAGGCGTGGCTTATAGTAAAACAAATATGGTAGGTAGATGTTAAAAACATGTTTGAAAAATAACCATCCAAGCATACAAAAATCAGCATAGAAGGGACCACAATGGCTGGTAGACACTACAGAATGAACCCGTAGTGCCTCTTCGAACCATTCAATTTTCACTATTGCGTTTTTTTTCTCACCTTTAAAAAAACCCAATCAGCATATCATTATCCTGAATATGAAGTGGTACATTTGTCTCAGTTAATTTTTAAAATCAAGTTCGTCAACATTACTTGAATGGTGCCGAAACATGACCTTACCATACGCGCACAAATAAATTGCTTAAGTTCAGGGATTTGTTAAAACATTAAGAAGGTGTGAGTCGAGTCAAGCTACACTGGAAAGAAAAGACTAACATCCTGTCCCTTTTCCCTATATGAGTAGTGAGGGCAGAAACACTGGTTATTGTTCCTTTTAAACGTGACACATTTAGGTTACATAGCTCTTTTTTTTAAACCTGAGTTATCTTTTCATGAGTCAGTTATACTTTGGATAGCTGCCATTGTGAATGGTGTAACTACCCCACTAACGATAACTCTATCAGCCCGGTTCGCAAGTAATCCATCTTACCCTTTCCAGAATACCTTGGTCGATTTTGTTATGTTGACTTTCATACTCTTCGATTTTCGAGCTGATTTCTGCCCAACGTTTTGTCAATTTCACAATTTACTAAAACGACTTGAGTTTCTTTGTCATCATTTTTACTTCAGTGATATTTGTTTATGTTGACTTTCATACTCTTCAATTTTTGAGCTGATTTTTGCCCAACGTTTTGTCAATTTGACAATTTACTACAACGACTTGAGTTTCTTTGTCATCATTTTTACTTAAGTGATGTCACTGTCCACCGTCAATTTTATCATTGCATCACAAGTTTGTTTACGTCTTTACGTCATGTGTGTCACTATGTCATATCTATTTTTTTAGCACTGGACAACGGGTTGAACCCGAAACATCGTGATTTGTTTTGCTCTGTGTTTTTTGTTATTTAATGCATATAGCGAACCTTTTGTTTTGGGTTTTAATATCGACTCTGTTTTAATTTGCTGTGAGTTTTATGGAACCCAGCAGGCATCTTCGTTTCTTCAAATTTATTAAAATGATTGAAAATTGCTTCATTCGACCCCTGGTTTCTACATTGCAAACATCGCAATATTTCAAGAAGAAAACACTGTAAGACGATAGTCAATCAGATATTGAAAACCAATCCAAAGGACGAATGATCCCTCAAACAAAAGAGCCCACATAATAAAATAATAATATTAATACTGCTTATATTAGCGCGTAATCTTGCTAAGGCAACTCATGCTGCCCTTTTCACTCCCTTCGTTTCCAGACATTTCTAACAGACATGGTTCACGTATCCTCACCATACATCTCTATGAAAATGAATACATTATAGAATGCATTGCATATAATCATAACAAAACACACCAACACCCACCTCCAAAATTCAACCCCCACCAATCCCCCCACATGCATCATCTTAGGCACACACACACAAAAACCCGATAAGTCTCCACTATGCCACACAATGAAATGACTCAACTTCCACTGTCTAGGTTCAATGCCGAGATCTCGCCTTAAAGGGATGGATGAGTTTATGCAAAAACACGTTGAGATCACCAGAAAGACAGCTTTTCAAGGATCGGAACACTCACTTTGCTCTGGTTTCCTAGAAATCAAACCGTCAAAGCATGGCGGAGTTGCCGGAGAGAGAAGCCATTTTGGACCAGGGGTGGGTGGAGGCCACTCAGTGGTTTGAAGCTTTTTCTTTTTTGTAGTGCAGTAAAAAAAAAAAAATGGGAGCTATTTCCTCTGTTGTGAGCGAAACTCATTTTGGTAAACTGTAAACAAAAAGGCTTGTTGTATTGTGGAAATTTCGTGATTTGGTCTAAGCGACTCAGGCGGCCATTAGAAAAGAGAAGGCACATGTCTTTTCTTTCACTGAAAGAATCTGACTTCCAGCACCTCCGCCACAGAGGAATCGCCGATTTGACGATTTGATTTCTAGGAAACCAGAGCAAAGTGAGTGTTGCGATCTCTGTAAAGGGTGTTTTCCTTGTGATCTCGACGTGTTTCTTGCAAAAAACTCATCCGTCAGGGTGCCCCTTTAAGGTTCATAGGATTTGGAATGTAAGTGGGCTCATATATTATCTAACTGATTCTGCTCTGCACCGGACAAATTGTCGGGCTTGTAGTACCATACTCAGTTTCTCTTTGAAGACTGGAACTTTTCTCAGATAAAACTGTCAGGGTGCAAACAGTTCAAATTATCACCAAAAGATGTGTTTTTTTGACAAATTTGAAAGCACCATAAAAATTTATAATCTACATATTTGTCATTATATATTATTAAAATAAACACACGATAATCACAAAGTACAATGATACATTTATCTCTAAAAATGCCTTCTTTTTTTTCTTTTTTTAATTACTATTGTATTTTAGTGGTTTTAAGGTGCAAACAAACATAAACATGTGCACACGCACACATGCACACGCACACACACACACAGAGGCGAGAACCAAGAACTTTAAGGCCTCGTACACAGTTCATGCGAAAATCCCAAGCACAATCCGTATAATAAGTAAAAGAAAGGATACATTGTACGGATTAGGGGACAATTCGGACACATGCGCAAATATTTTTCCCTTCTTTGCTTGGTTCCTACTTATTTTACCCCCTTTACGGGTTTTCGCATGTATGTGTACGTGCCCTATTGCTTTGACCCCTTTTGGGGCATGAAGGATGAAACGATAACAAAATCATGAAAATGAAATCAATACATAACAATCACACACACACACCTCATTTTTTTTTAAAAATACCAAATAACAATCTAAACAACTAAATTATCTACCTGAATAAATGAACTGATCATGATATAAATGACCAAGATCTGGCATCATGTAAGCAAAAGCAAGCAAAAGAGTATTCCCACCCACAGGAGAACACAGACACCAATACGCTGCTGATTGCAGGGTTCAGAGCTTAGCGTTATCCCTACAAAAAGCACAATCTTTTTTTCTTTCTTTTTTTTTTTTTTTTTTTTATTTTACAATTGAGAAATAAGCGTAAATCAATTCTGACACAATATTTTTGTAAATTTCAACACAGCGGACATGGACAACTGATCACATGCAACCCCCCCTCCCCCCACACACGCCTCCACCCTTTCCCTCTTTTCCCCAACACACACACACAGACATTACACACACACAACAACGGACAACAACAACATTACAGTATTCATATACGGCTCTGAGTCTCAACACACATCAAATCCACAGCATACACTCAAGTTAGCATTCAAAGCGCATTCAAACACAAACACACACATACTCGAACTCACACACGTCTCATAAATGGTCTATAGCAGACACACACCTACAACAATCATAACACAAGAGAAAGACACAGAGGAGCATTAATCGCTACGCTCACTATTCAGGGTTTTGAGGTTAGCTTTGACAGCACATACTCGTCACTCGCTCACGGAGGGACACAGGAAGTCTCACACACATACACACTCTACACACCACACTCACTCTTTCTCTCTCAGTCTCTCTCACACACACACACACACACATACTCGCACACACTCTCTCTAGTCGCTCACACACTCACACCATACTCAATCCTCTCTACACTCACATGACATACAGACAACACACACACACCATACTCGCTCACTCTCTCTCAGTCTCACACACACGCACACACACATTACACAACCCACCACACACACACACACACACATACTCGCTCACTCTCTCTCTTCTCTCAAACACACACACAGACATTACACACACACATACTCGCTCACTTTCTCTCTGTCTCTCACACACACACATCACAACACACATACACTCATACGCGCTCCACGTCTCTCACACACTCACACACACACATACTCTCATAACTCTCTGTCTCACACACACACATACTCGACTCGCTCTCTCTCTGTCTCTCACACACACACACACACACAATCATAAACACACACACACACACCCATACTCGCTCACATACTTCTCTCTGTGTCAAACATACACACACACACACAATCATTACACAACCCCCAGTTTCAAATCCTTTAGCACGTTACGAAAAAGACCAAAGAAATGATCGTGGCAAACTGGCACTTGGTCAAAATCACACATCCCTGGAAACCAACATGCGTTTCATCAAACACACAAACAATTCATTGCGTCATACACACACAAACACACATCACTCTCTCTCTTACTCACACCACAACACACAACAAACACATAAACACCATAACAACCAGCACACAATCACAACACAATTCCAAACACAATCACGATCGATGCACACAATCTCCCCCCACCACCCCACCCCACCCCCTTCCCATCCTCACCTCCACACAAAAAATCATTTTCTTGTAACTCTTTTCAGAGAAATAAAGAACCTTTAGCACGTTACTATAAGGACGATAGAAATGATCGTGGCCAGACTGAGACCCTTGCCGCCTCAAAGGTTCAACAAACATACATGGAAACAAACAAAGCGTTTTATCAAAAGCAAAATTAAATATATAATATATAATAAAGAGGAAAGCTTAATGGTGTGTTTGTTTTTCCTTCTTCAAACTTATTGAATTGGAGTGTGATATTATATAGTGAGAAAATAGAGCAACTAAACTCTTAATTTTGTGTTTGTGCTTAAATTTTTTTTTGTGGGTTTGGGGGGGGCATAGTCTGTAAAATACGGTATATGAGCTTTCCTTCTGTTTTATTTGACTTGCTGTCTTGTCGATTCTTAAAGTTGTAAAGTTATGTAGGTGTAGAGTGGCACAGTGGTAACACATTCGCCATGTGTCAAATAAACCCGAGTTCGAACATGGGTACAAGGAATTTTTCCTCTCAGTTTGCACTAGGCCTTACGGTCTGAACACTGGTAGTCTTTCGGATGAGACGATAAACCAAGGTCAAGTGTCCCGTGTGCACATGCACACAGCACACGTTAATCCCAGTGGCAATGAAAAAGTTGTCATTTGGTCCAAATTTACCCTACTTACTTTACTTAAAATTTACTTCCTCATCCGTCACAGAAAAATCGCATGCAAATAAAAATTGGGAAGTGCGCCTCTGGCTGCGACGCGCTCTCCAGGTGGGCAGCAACCCGAATTTCACAGAGACACCTCTGTGACTATAAAGTACCTAATATAAAACTTAAAAATTGGGGAAAAGGGCATCTCCTCAAGTTTAAACCCCCTCTAACATATTTGTTTTTTTACTTTCGCTTTTCTCAGAAATCAGAGAATTCACAGAAAAATACCATGCCTGCAATATGATTTTTCTTTCATTCTAGCACACAATTATTCGCACAAAAACACGATAAGAGAAGCGACAGAAACATGCATAATTATCAGGAATTTGCTGTAGGCTGTGCTCAAAATCATAAACCTCCCCTTCCCCTCCCCCAATATTGCAGTGCGTGTCTACACTGCTGTTTCCATCATTCAGGAACGTCCACAACTGGCATTTCAGCGATACAGCCAAACGATTCATTTAAAAACATTTTTCTTAAAACATGGACACACAATGTCCGATAGCTTCAAGTTCCACACAATCACATTTTACAAAACAGGAACAAATTCTCTGATGATAGATTTCACAGACCGCGTTTACCCCTATTTTGCAAATTTGTAATTTCTGAAACAAAAAATAGTAATTTTGAAAAAAAACATGTAATGCCAATGCGCGGATCCGATTCTTTTTCGTCCCACTGAACCCGATTATATGCAAGCAATAGTGCACTGGGAGACCTTTAAAAAACATTTTTTTTAAACCATGTATTTGCCTTTTCTCTTTCAAACTCAGCTTACTAACCTGTTCAACTGCTTGTGATCTCACCATGCGGTCGCTTTGACGCCATCTTGAAACAGAATGACTGGGAACCGAGGAATGACTTTTTCACTGCATTGTTTCAAAAGGCATCGCTTGCCGGCGTAACTGTAGTGGTGGGGTTTTTTTGGTCGCGCGTAATTATCGTAATTTGACTTTTGTTTCGTAAAAAATTACGGCAAAATCGTAAAGGTAAACAGCCCTGGATTTCACCACAACAACATTGCTGGGTCTGCCGCGAAAACAAACAATCAATCAATCCAAACGCTGGATCCGCAACGAACATTATGCAGATGGCTTAGTGGGTGGTGTTCCTGCTTATGTTTAGCTCAGAACAGGCTCCACTGAACTGACTCCACTGACTTCATACTTCAGCAGCAGTGCAGTGTCTCCTCGGTTGGTTGCCTCCTGACGGCCTAACATAGATTTGTTCCCCGGGACTGCTGGGTTTCGCGATTCTGCAAACCTGACAAGCCAGGGTGTGGCTGCGAGGAATTGGGATTCGGAAATGAGTGGCGTGGGAGCAACGCCACTGTACGGACCAGAAAATAGAACATTAAAAAAATAATAATAATAAAAAATATGTATGCAGTAAACCTTCAACAACAAACTTCTTTAACCCTTTCACCGCCAAAGTCGCATTTTAGAACCACCAGCCTTAACACCCTTAACACAACCACACCGCCAACGTGTCGCATTTTAGCACCACAGTGTCACTAAAAAAGGCATCAAATTGGGGTCTATTATCCAAGGACCCTATTGTCTTAGTTTTGGGAAGTAAGGGTAGACCTTATTTTATATCTGTCAACAGAAGAATCCCCAATACTGACAGATGGATTTTGTTCTCTACCCAGGTAAATTTAATGGCAAATTTTGTTTGAAATATGGCTGGCGGTGAAAGGGTTTAAGGGTTATAAAAAATTACGAGTTCAGTAGAAAACGAAGTCAGTCATCAGGGTTGTTCTGTTCGCTTACCCGGTAAATTCGCGCACGTTCCAGCACGCATCAAACAGGCACTGTTGCACTCGCATGCACACTTATCGATGTGACGATTCGCAATAAAGATTTAGACACCTTTGGGAAGAAAATTACGCTCAAATTGAAGCCCCGTCAATTTTAAAACGAATAAAAGAAAAAAAATTATGCCTTAGCTGAAGCACGGCACAAACAGACCAAAAAACAACAACCCACAAATAATGATGTATTAAAAATGAATTATTGAAAGCAGAAAAGGAATAGCGACTGATTCACACAACAACAAAACATGAAAAATGTTGTGAGTAATTACAGATTTTTTTTTTTTTTATAAACCACAAAACTTCTTTTTAATGCATTAAGTAAATAAAGTACAAAAAAAGACAAATCAATCAAAACTAAACTGATTAAAACAAAAATCATTCGATCGAAGATACAACTTTTTTGTATTACAAGACCAAAAATGCAACAAAGAGGGAAATTTTTTTTTAAATTCAGCCAAAAGAAAAGAAAAAAAACCCACGACAAAACAAGGAAAGACAGAATCAAGCAGATCACAGAACGTTTCGGAAGAAACGAAGAAAGCACAAATAAAGTTAAAATAATAATAATATAAGATTAAAGTAAAGAGAGAGAGAGAGGGGGGGAGAAAAAAAGACACAGACAGGACAGAAAAACAACAGGGAAACAAAATTAATGGAATACAAATTAATTTTATTTTTAATTCTTGTTTACTCCTCCATCATAAAGTCATGGCAGGACTTGACCCTGCTTAAAGGGTCGCTCAACCAACCATTAAAACTCGCAACAAGCGAGACGGACGCACACGGAAAAGGCAAAACAAAAAGACAT
This sequence comes from Phymorhynchus buccinoides, assembly GCA_017654935.2. Classification (NCBI taxonomy): domain Eukaryota; kingdom Metazoa; phylum Mollusca; class Gastropoda; order Neogastropoda; family Raphitomidae; genus Phymorhynchus; species Phymorhynchus buccinoides. The sequence continues at coordinate 39,636,831 of CM065707.1, read as the reverse complement.
TCAACAAAAGAGAGAAAAACAGACCGTATTTTTCGGATCATTAGGCGAATAAGGCGAATTTCAAAAAAAATCTGAAAAAAATATTAAAGTAAAAAGGCGGCCTTGTTTATAAGGCTCGCAAAAGAAAGTCGGAAGTTGAAAGCCCGTACGCATCCCAATACTGGCCATTACTCGCTGTCAAAACGAGAATTGGCTCTTCTCAATATTCGAACTCCGTTTGTGTGACTTACGGTGTTTTGCTTGGATCATCTTCACGAAAACTGGTAGAATTATGGCATTTTTAAGCTTACAGCTATGCTTCACCATCAGTGAAGGGTTTGTAGCGATGGGGACGTATCTCGGATATTTGGAACAGGATTTTGAAGCATTGAACATGAGTATTCGTTGTATCGGGCGACTCGCTAACACTTTCGGATATCGTGACTCACCAAGTAGAACTGTTACTGAACACGGCAATCAATTGCCATCTCTTCTCACAATTTTGTTCACTATAGGCGCCCTCATTATTAGGCGCATAGGTCAAAATTGGGAGAAAATAAATTCGCCTATAGTCCGAAAAATTACACTAACTAAAACCACAACAAACGAGGACGCAAACAGAAAATCAAAAAAACAAAGACAGCAGTAAAAAAGAGGAAAAAACGATAATAAAACTTGCAACAAAGCAGACAGACGAAGGACAAAATGTCAAAAGAAAAGAACAGACAGGCAAATAGAGAAAAATGAAATAAAAACTCACAAACAAGCGTAGATGGGGAAAAGAAGAAACCAAAAGTTCAAAGAACAGGGACATAAACCGGACGCTTCATTTGGGCAGTCGTCCAGGGAAGTGGTAGAAAGCGTTTGTGGAACAGATCGGGCTGGTCGATTGTAGCAGGGATTGACGGCATCGGGAATACAACACTCCGCAGAGTGGCAAGCGTTGACCAAATCCTCTTGCTGTCCCCACCCAAGCTTGAGACCTGTCGCCGTGCAAGATCAGAGTTTTTCATCTGAAAAACACACAACAAAGGGAAGAGAAATGTTGTTGTTTGTTTGTTTTCTGTTTTTTGATCGCTCGATAGTCTTCTTCAGAGAGAGATTCTCACAAAACCAACAAAAGGAGGAAAAAATAAGCGGAGGGGTCCGGGACCCGATGTAGATTAATCAGCAAATGATAACAAATTCTGTTTCAGTTTTGCAACACGCCAGTTAAGATAAACAAAGCAGTCTTGGCGCCCAAGCCAGTAACCGGAAATTGCCCATTGAAAATGAAACCAATCGAGCACAAAATATCACTCAAACTTTTGCCACATCATGATTTACAACAAAAAACCCTACCCATACCCAATATTCTCAAGGACTTACCATGATCTCAAAAAAATGACCCCTGGAGCCAGCAACAAGAAGAAATCATACTGTCTCTTGGCGGTGCCTGGGCCAAAATCTCTTTCTTCTTTGACGGTTCGCCCGCCAGGTTCCTGTCAATATGAGCGCCTAGATGGTTCATTCTGCCATATGCTGCTAAAATAAAACAAACAGTTAGGCCCAGCAAGTAGAGGAAATCCTTTGAAAAGTGTCTATCAAAAAGTCGCAGGAGAAGGATGGAACGGTAAGGCACAAAGATAGTAGGGATGACAGCAAGCAAAAGGAAAAGTCGCAGAGTCAAAGGAGTAGTGAACAGATTAGAGGAAATTACAAGCACAGAAACATCCAGAAGGTGGGGGAAACTAGTATACAAAAGGACCCCGGGTATCACCCAAGGGGGTATCGCTATGTTCTACTTTCTTTGACTTAGTAGGGGATTGTGCATGGGTACGTGCCAGGTTCCTTCACGTAATGTGCAATGGCCCTGTTCTACAGCTCGCCTTTTGGCATCAGTCTGTGTCAGATTCAGTTGACATAAGCTAGATACACAAAGCTACATCAAAATGTTGCTATGGTTGTGGGGGAATTGTTTAAGCCATGACAAGCTCAGAGCAAAACTATCAGTCTCAAAATCTCGACGAAGTCGGAGAGGGGCTGCCCACATGGCGGGGTAATTAAAAACAGTCCCACACGTTCTAATGTTTCTCAATCCTAGCTGGTGCATGTACCATAAGTGTTCAAAGGCTTCGGGGATGTGGGAATGATCCTGGAGTCTTGTAACCCTTTCAATCGCCACTGTCGCCTATTGGCACCAACATGATTAAACACCAGTCAACTGGAAAGGGCGTCAAATGAGGGTCTGGTATCCGTGGACCTTGTATTAATGTGTGAGGTAAGGACAGGCCCTTATGCTAGCATGAACAGAGGAATCCTCGAATTGCCAGACAGAATCTTTTCTTACCCAGGCAAGGTACTGGACAAAGGTTTGGCTGAAAAATGGCTGGCCATTGAAAGGTAACACCCAACGTCACTGAAGGCGTCAAAATGAGGGTCTAGTATCCAAAGACATTATAGTTCTAACTTTGGGAGGTAAGGGACAGCCTATTTAGGCATGGTCCAGAGGAATCCCCCAACATTGCAGACAGATCTTCGTACCCAGCAGGTTTAATGGAAAACGTTTTTGGGCTGAAAAATGCGCTGCATTGAAAGGGTTGAACCAGGGTCAAACAACAAAACCAAAAACAAAATAGGGCACATTGGAAATTTCACCTTATTTTTTTGGGGGAGTAGTAGTAGTACAGGGCATCAGAATACTCCAGAAGACTAAATCCGCGACGAAACACCGCCATGACCTCGGAGGCGACACAATTGGGACACACAAAAAACTCTAGTCGGCATTCATTGCGATCAGTCGCTACCGAGTTCTCGCGGAAAAGTTCAAATGTTTCAATCCCCAAATCGTAGTCTCCGCGATCCATATCCTCTAAATCGATCCATTTAAAACCCAAATCAAACACTGTCATCAAAAACAAACTTCTGAAACAGTGAAAAGTATGAGGTCTGGAGAACTCTAAACCGGTAAGGGGAACAAAAACCCAAAACATGGGCCGAGATTTCGTTTCCGAAGGCGCAGTCATAAAAAACAAACGTTATTTGAAAGAATACAATGATGAATAAGATGGCGCTACCTCATGAAGTACAAACGCGGCCGGGCAGTGCCAAACCGCGGTCAGTGGCTACAAAACAGCCCTGAAATCTGCGGATTCGCGGGAAGTTCTGAGCCTGGGTAGTAGGCTCTTTAGTCGGATCAACCACGGAATGCGCCCTCAGACAGGCAAAGACAGTGTAAGATTAACGGTTTGGAACAGTGTCGCCGGACTGTCAGCACTGTTCGGATGTGGCAGTAGTTCCCTACACAACGGGGCAGATGTGCTGGATGAGTGGTCGTAAGCCCTGTCTTGGAGTGGCAGTCCATTATCACAAACAGTGCAGATGTGGTGGAGAGGGGTTTGTCAGCCCCGTTCTGGGTGGCCAGTCACTATCACAACGGGGGCAGATGTGGCTGGAAGTGAAGGGGTTGGTCAGCCCGTTCTGGAGTGGCAGTCCATCACAAACGGGGTGCAGATGTGGCGGATTAGGGGTGTCAAGCCCTGTTTCTGGGTTGCAGTCCCTATCACAACGGGTGCCGGATGTGGCTGGATGGAGGGGTTGGTCAGCCACTGTTGGGAGAGTGACATCCTCTATCCACAAGGGGCAGATGGATGGATAGAGGGTAGTCAGCCGGTTCTGGGATGGCAGTCCTACACAACGCGGTGCAGAGTGGTGGATGAGGGGTGTAGCCCTGTTTGGAGGGGACAGTCCCTATCAAATGGGTGCAGATTCGTTGGCGGTATGAATGGGTTTGTCAGACTCTGTGTCTGGAGTGGCAGTCCCTACCAACGGGTTGCAGAGATGTGGCTCGGCAATGCGGGGTTGTCAGCACTTGTTCGGAGTGGCAAGTCCCTACCCACAACGGGTGCAGGTGTTGGCTAATAAAGGGAGTTGCTTCCATGCAGATGCCTTTCTTCTGGCTCTTTTCCCTCAGCCAGGCTGTGGATCTGTTTCTCACCATCCTCGAGTTGAGCCTCGGAGTAATACTTCACCATGTACTTCGGGTCGGCTACTAGTCTCCCAGGTCTTTTCCTCTTCTTCTTCGGTTCTCTTCGAACCACTTCAGACAGTTTCTCGGTCAATTCTATGAGCACCGGCTGCATCATTGCTGCCGTTATGGCGCTAAGTAAGAAAATATAGGCCCAGCATGTCGGACTTCGGCTGGAGGAAAATCGTTTTGAAAGTCGTAATAAAAAAGGCAGGGAGAAATGGACTGGGGAAGGTAGAAAGATAGTCGATGACAGCGAAGCAAAAAGGAAAAGGGCATAGTCAAAGAGAGTGACAGGTTTTAGCAGGAAGTACAAGCACAGAAACTTTCCAGAAGGTGGGGAACTATTATACCAAAGGGACCCCCCCCCCCCCTCCCCCCAGGTATCCCCACAGGGGGCTTCCCAGTCTCAGCGGTGATGTGATGTCCTAACCACACACACAAACACATACACTAAACACCCCACCCCCCCCCCCCCCCACAATACCCACACACAACCACACAAAGAAAACTTAAGCAGGGATCCGCCGAAAAAAAACCTACATTGAACCCTACCCAAAGATAACCACCTGCTTTTTCGAAAAGTTGTTTCAACATAAATCGTCGGTCATCGGCCGGGTGCCACTGCACAACTAGCCAGAGCTATGGGCACCGATCGCGATGGCGCCTGCAATGAACAAAGACGGATGGAGAACCTGCGCTCATGGAGGGGCTGACCACCACCATGCGAGAGGGGTCCAGGCCCAACGTCTTCACCAACGTCTGCATGAAGACTTCATCTTGTCCGAATTCCAGATGCTGGGATTTGCTCTCCCCGTAACCTGCATGGTGTGAAGGAGATTAAAGGCGCACCCTGACGGATCAGTTTTTGCAAGAAACACAGATAGATGATCACCGGGGGGAAACCACACAAACCCCCTTTACGAGATCGCAACGACTCACCTTTGCTCTGGTTTCCAGAAAACCAAAACCGCAAAATGGCGATTATTTTATACAGTTTATAGGAGTTTCGATCACAACAAAGGAAAATAGATCCAATTTTATTTTTAACAGCACTACCAAAAAGAAAACGAAGCTTCAACCACCACAATGAATGACCTCCACCCTTCCCATCCAAATATGGCAACTCTCTCCAGCATCTCCGCCAAGGATGGAATCGCGGTTTTTGACAGTTTGATTAATAGAAAACCAGAGCAAAGTGAGTTGTTTTCTATCCTTGGAAAAGGCTGTCTTTCTGAGTGATCTGACGTTGCTTGCAAAAATCATCTTCTGTGAGGGTTTGCACCTTTAAAACAAACGTGGTTTCAACGAAATTATTAAAAAACTAATCACATCAATATGCAGCAGCAATCCACAAAAGGCAAACGAGCGCAACAGCTAAGAGCCTAGCATTGGCGCGCAAAAACGGGTGGGTGGATAGCGCAGGGTAATGAGGTTTTGATTTTGATTGAACTTATATTGTGGCCAGAGATAAGGCCTCGATAAAACAACAAACCAGGGATCGTCTCGGCCGCAGCCAGTTTAGTTTTTTTTCCCACGCTCACTTTTCCACTAGGACCTTATGGTCTGAAACGCTTGCGTCTTCAGATGAGACGGACGGAAAGCAAACACAACATGCACAAAGCAAACTGAACCACAAAATGCCTCCACCCAACCCAATAGTCGAGTGTAGCTATACCTACTCTTTCTTCTTCAGAAAACAGCAACTTCATATCTCTTCTTCTTATGAAGTCTCCTTTCTTCCCTCTCTCTCTTCCTCTCTCCTCTCCTCTCTGTCTCTGTCTGTCCCTCTCTCTTTCATATACGGCGTTTCGATGGACACTCACGCCTATATCTCCATGGTAGGGATAGCAGTCCTCTCTCTCTTCCCCCCCCCTCTCTTCTTCTCTCCCCCTACTCCTCTCTCTCCCTCTCTCTCTCTTCTCTCCCCCCCTCTCTCTCTCTTCTCTATCTCCCTTCCTCTCTCCTTCTCCACCCCCTCTTCTCTTCTCTCTCTCTCCCTCCCTCTCTCCTCACTACTCACTCCCTTCACTCCCTTCACCAGGAAGATCCACAGCTACGGCCCTATAGCCCCAAGGGAGGCAAGCAGCTTCAGTGTGTTGGAATTGTCTCCCCAGTTCTTGGAAACTGGAAAGGCGGCGCGTGCTGATGCGAGCAAAACAGCACCGCCAGCTTGGGCGCCTTCTTTCGGCGACGTTTTCGACGCGACGTTGAGATGTTCACCCGTCTGAAAATTAAACCCAAACTGCTGTTAATCTTGGCAATGCAGTCACTTCCCTTAACCATGACTTACCTAGTTTGGGAATACAGTGGAAACTCCCCAACAAGACCTCCATTATAAGACTCCCTCCCACATAAGGACCTACTTACTCTGAGAACATGGCCTTCTTGTAAAGTATCTCTTATTTCTCTGCATTCCCGGTCAGATGGCCATAAGGATAAGATACGTATGTGTCCAGTTTTTCAGTTTCACTGGGTTCACCGCTGAGTACAGGCCGACACAATTTGATTCGGAAGGGAGCGCAAAGGAGGAAAAATTATTTGTAAGATTGTTTTTGAAAATAAGGCAGGTGATATCCTGACTGAGGGCCAAAAAGTCAGAAAAGATAGTAGATGATAGAAAGCAACGGAAAAAGGCAGAGTCAAAGAGGTGGCAGATTAGAGGAAGTTACAAGAAAGAACATCGAAGGTGGGGAACTATTTTACAAAAGACCCCACGGTATCCATGGGGAGAGGAATCGTGGAGGGGGGCGGGTGTCAAGCTCGTCTGGAGGCATGAGGCATCACCATGCCCAGTTTGTTAAGTATTAAAAGTAAATCCATTATAAGAACTCCCCCATCATTCAACGACCCACACACATGTAGCAGGACACTAGGCAGAGGCCAGGCAGGGAAGGGGGTCATTAATTGATGGATGAGGATGATTATGATTGACTGACTGATTGATTAACTGCCTGATGATGATTGATTGAAAGCAAATAAACTACCACAAACAAACAACAAAAAAAACCAATAACGCGACAATTACAACTCACCTTTAACCCAAAAAAGACGGGGATGGTTTCTGAAATGAATTGAAAAAAACGACTGATAATTCCTTGATGACGGATGATGACTGATTGATTGAAAGTAAGACATCACCACAAAAAAACACCCAATAAGCGACAACTACTATTTTCTAAAGCTCACCCCCTGAAATTATTAAATTTGGAAAAGCAACGGACAAAGCCCGCAAATCAATGTCTAAGCCGCAATAGGTGAAAAAGAAAAAACGAAACCTGAGAAAACGAGCAGGACGAACCGTGATCCTTTGATGGCCCGTGTTTGCTACGCACAAGAATAGTAGACATAACAGTACCAGACATAATCTTCGCCATAACGATCCCAACTAAATACTGAATCGCACAACAACACAAAACATGGAAAGTATACGCAACTGGCGTTCATTATCGCAGTCACAAGTTGCACACACGGAACTTTACAGTCCGCGTACCAACCGGCTGACAAACTGGCGCAGCTGCACACCGCAGCTACGAAATCACGGCAAACGCTTAATGCGCCAGCTGCTTCATTCATCGGATTTTTGAGTGTTTGCCATTCGGCACAGTGTTTCAGTGCACACACTAAATGCCGATTATCAGTGATAACGGAAAGACTGCTTTTCAACTCTTTTAGTAAAAAGGGAGACCATTTCACTGAGTCCAACTTATGGAGTGAGAACAATCACTAGTTTCAAAAACATTGGAAATTGGCTTCGCATTTACAAGTTGCACATAGTCGACAAATAGATCGGACACGATCTCGGACTGTCAGTCCAAACTTTGATATACTGCTCAGTGATGAACACTTGTGCACAAAAGTGGTGAAATTAGTGGGTCAGATCGTTGATATCCGCGATTAATTCTCAGTTCAGCATGAAAACGTTTCGGTTTCCGAGATTGGACGATGTAAAACGCACCAGGGCTGGAGTTGACGACTAGCCAAAACGGAAGGGTAAATATTACCACAAGGACTGCAATCGTTGCTTTCAGCGCAGGGTCAAAGTTAAGGAAAAAAAAGTATAGCTTATAGCACCTGAAAATACGGTAACTACCTTTTCCCCGACAATGGACAGGGACGGTTTTATGGGGTGACTTTCGATATCATGGCTCGGCATCGGGGCGCTGTCCAGCTTCGTACTTCCATTCCTTCTCAGAAGTGAAAGTCGACACGTTGGAGCCTGAAAAATAGATGGTGCTAGTGTAGCTGACGTACCCTGGCTAAAAGACTCAGGGATCACCCAAACAGCCGAAGCCTTAGAAAACCACTACGGTACGCAACCGCATCAGCTAGGGATGAGAACAATTGCGTGTGTGAACGGTTTGGATTACTCTGCCACGGGGGCAGCCCACCCTCCGTATCGGGGGATTTGAAAAAACTGATTAGTATGCCTAGGAGCTTGTCCTGGTAGTAAAGGCTATGAACCGCATAAACTATGCAGAGGAAAAACCATTATGGAAACTGATTATGTTATACTGGAGCTCGTCATGTGGCTAAAAGGCTAGCCCACATAACTATGGGGCAGAGATTAACCATTTATGGAAAACTGACGATGTTTATACTAGGGAAGCTGTTCCATGCCTAAAGGCTAGCAATAATATGCAGAGCAAACATTATGGAAAACTGTGCTGTATTACCAGGCGAGCTTGTCAGGCTAAAGGCTATCCCAAACAACTATGCAGAGGCATAAACATATGGAAATGATGATGTATACTAGGCTTGTCAGGCTAAAGGCTATGCCGCATAACTATGCAGAGAAAAATTATGGAAAAATGATGATGGTAATAGGGAGCTTGTATGGCTAAAGGCTATGCCAACATAACTAGCAGAGCATAATATTTTGATGTAGCCTGGTTTCTTAGCCTTGTCAACTGGTCTGACATAGCCTAAGCCAAGTGCGGAAAAGATTATTATTTTTGTGTCAATGGGTGGTGCTGCAACTAGCGCAACGCGGTCTCCAGGTGGGAGCAGCCTGAAATTCATGGAGACGAGTCTGTGTGGGGGCAGAAACGTGTACAATAAATTAACAAAAACAATACAATGCCCCCAAAAAAAAGAAAAACAAAAATTTTTTTTTTTTTTTTTTTTTTTTAAAAAAAATTTGGGGGTTTTTTAAAAAAAAACCAAAAAGCAATATAGTACCCTTACCATACAACATGAAAACCAATACAATGCAATAAATACAAAAACAATATACAAGCGGAAAACACTACAGCGCAATAACAATACAATACGAAAACAATACAAATTGCAATTATAAACAACACCCTATACAATGCGGAAAACAATACAGCACAATACAATACATATACGAAACAAGTACAAGCAATACTTGATGGGTAGAGTAACTCCCTGTTTTTGGCCGGTTGTTGAATTAGGCAAAGATCACTCCAAACACACACGAAATTACTCCCATCAATTATTTCAGAAAACAATTCCTGATTAAACAATGATCCCTTTAGCCTGTAAAAGTGCTAGTCGTATAAGAACAATACAATTACAATACGGCAATGTTAAGATCAGCTCCCTCCGCGTTTCAGGGGTGAAACGCTGGCCAATCAGATCCCTTCCGAAGACATTTTCGTAAGCTGAGGGACACGCCCGGGAAACTGTCCGGAGGAGAGGATCGGAACATCTTGCCTTACAATGCCAATATAACGCAAAACACAAATAGCAACTATTTCAAACATACAAATCGACGATCATACCCTATCATCCACAGCGGACACCGAAAGAGGACGAAGAGGAGGCAGGGGAGGCCATCCATCCCCAGTGGTAGAAGATTTTAAGGACCCTTTTGCCACAGGAGCGCACCCCCTCCCTAACGCAATCGGGGCTTGTTGATGCTGATAACAGGATGGGGGCCATCAGTCCGCAGTTTTGCTGCGAAAAAAGAGCCGCCACCAGAAAATCGCTTGTCAATTCCACACCTTTTTTTGTTTTGGGGGGGGATAAAGGGGATAAAAAATCAGCGACATTCAGCGTAGATCTCCGTTGTCCATCTGTGTTTCAGCCAAGACCGCCTCCCGTGGTGGATCACCGGGTGTCTTTCGTTAAAAATAGTCCCCACCTTCTGGAAGTTATGTGCTTGTAAATTCCTCTAATCTGTCACTCTTTTGACTCTGCCTGGTTCCCTTGCTCTTCTGTCATTTGCTATCTTTCTGACCGTATTTTGGTCCAGCCTTCTGCCTTTTTTCAAAAATAAAATAAACTTCCAAGTAATTTTTCTCCTGAGCTCCTCGGAAATCGGAATGTGCGGCCGTCTACCAGCGGGGAGCGGAGACCAGTGAAAAAATGAAAAAAGGACACATCTAACCCCATTATGGCCATAGGTCTGGGAAACGCAGAAGAAGAAGAAGAAGGAAGCCAAGAACCTTGTATAAGTCACAGACAGGGTTCCCTCTCTTGATCTGAGAAAAAAAAATATCAAGACCTTTTCAAGGTTTTCAAGGGGAATATTTTGAATTCTTAAAGTCACAGGACAGGGGTTTCCCATTCTTGAGCTGGAAACAAATCAAGGACTTTCCAGTTTTTTGTTTTCCAGGGGGAAATATATATATGAATTCTAAAGAGGTCATCGAAGGTACATCCATGATACCCCCCCCAAAAAAAACAAAAAAAAAAAAAAAAAGCAGACATGCGCCAAAATAAGGCGAATATATCAAACAAATTCTGAATGCGTTCCGGTCATTCAAAACAGTAAAAAAACATGGATTTGTAAATTTAGAATCACTACCAGAAATAATATTCCGTTAAGACTAAGTTACTTTTCATTGTGATTGTTATAAAAAACGCACAAATTTACATTGTAGAATGTCACGAATACATAAGAATAATAGTTTTAAAACAACCAACAGTTGTCCGCAGGACCAATCTTCAATGGGTGCGTGACAGGAATGTTGTTCCTCTAACTTAAAGGGTTTCAAGCACCCTTTTGGAACAGAGTGAATTAGGTGGTTTCAAGGGTTTCAAGGGGAGTAGAAAACATTCTGCACAGAGCATAGCAAAGAGCTTTCATTTAACCCTTCGCCGCCAGCCATTTTCTTAGCCAAAATTTATCCAATAAACAACTTACATGGTTAAAAGAAAGGATTTGTCTGAAACTATCGAGCATTCCTTTACTACATAATAGTAATAAGAATAAAATAATGATGACAAGTATATAGTGCTTATTTTCCGTACGGGGCTCTAACGCGCTTCACATCAGAAGTTTAAAAATTCTGTAGCAAAAAACAACACAAAACAACGCACTTTCTATCATAAGGAACAACCCGAAACGAATCACAATAACTACATTTCAGTCAGTCACACCACAACAACCCCTTCACACTCCACTAGAATTCAAACCATTACTAAATAGCGTTTTCCACACAAAAGGCATTTTCTCACAGCAATAAAAAGGCCATTTCGAACCATTATTGTTAGTTAGTAGATATTCTTTGTGGTGTTAAGGTGGTGGGTTTTTTTTTTTTAAAGGGTGTGTTGGATTGATATGTGCCATGTATGGAAGAAACGAAATAAGAAGGAAGTATGGATGGATTCGTAACGGGAAAATATGTTTTGTTTAGACATATGTTATGGTAACATGTGTCCTTCTCCATGTAATTGATAATTGAAGAAGAAGATACTAAAAGCATAACAAACGTGATGTAGACAAATGTTGTCACACACAGACCACACAAACCACCACACACCACACACACACTACGCGCACGCAACATAACACACACACACACACACATCATCCCACAACACGCGCACGCGCTCACGCACACACACGCACACACTCACTCACAAACACAGCTATCTCTTCACGTATAGTCCTTCTAGTCTCCCTTGTAGTTTTTCTTTTTTCCCACTATAAGGGTTGACACAGGGGGGATCCTCTGATTGAGGAGATTCTGGATTCGTATAGGATTCTTTCTTTTTTTCCTTGTTGTTGTTATGAGTGTTTTTTTCCCCATTGTTTGTTTTATTTATTTCTCTACTACTTGGACGTGCCATGTAATTTCGAAGATATTTCGGGAACAAGGGGGGGGGGGGGGTGGGGGGTAATAAGATATAATTGTTTAATAATTAAACTTAAAATTAAAAATGGAAGGAGAGCAGCATTTATTTAAAGTATATCAATTTTTGGTCTGTGTCGGCTACATATTGTCATACTACTCGGAACACGTCTGAACACGCACTCACATTCATAAACAGCACACCAAACTGAATGAATGAGTCAATACACCAACACATTAGGTCAGACAGAAACCCTGACATTTTTTTATAAAAAATGACACTAAACGTTCGCCATAAAATAATGTACATTGTAATAGTTCACACACATTAAAATTTAAGAGAGAGAGAGAGAGAAGAGAGAGAGGGGGAGGGGGACAGAGAGAGAGAATATGTTGAAGAAAAAAAAAAAAAGATGAGCCGCCTCCCAAAAAAAAAATCATTACAGAAAGAATATGAAAAGAAAGGCGGGGACAGTGGAGGGTTAAAAAAGAAAAAAAAAAAAAAAAAAAAAAAAAAGGGCTCCTATCCTTACCTCCCAAAAATCAAGAACACAAAAATCATTGGATAAGCAGACCTTGAATTCAAGGTTTTTAATGACATGGGTGTTAATCATTGTGGTTTTAATTTGTTTAAAAATGCCGAAGTGCGGCGGCGCAAGGTGTTAAATGTGCTTCATACCACTCCTTCAGCGATGGGATCTGTCCAGAGTTTTCTCCATTAATTACGGCTTGTACAGAATAATTGCCTAATAGACGATTTTCTGGAGAAAAAAAAGTAGGGGAGAGCACTTCGTGAAAGTTAGAGTTGTTTGCCTCCATTACTCGGTTAAATACCATAGTAACAATGCAACAATAGCGTTGAAGCTTGAAACTGCAGGATTTCAGACCTACCTACCCCCAATTTCTTTCTTAGGTACCCCACGAAATAAAATTCCGTAATTTTTCTCAAAATTCCGTATTTTGCCAGGAGACCCAAAAACGGAACATTACAGAACATTAAAACGCCATGCGAAATGACGAAAAACACTCGATTTTGACAGATCTTAGAAGACCTTAAGTTCAAAACTTTTTTTGCCGTATTAATTTTTCATTTACCGTACTGCAGTACTGGGGCTCAAAAATTCGTGTACAAAATATGGAAAAATCGTATGGGTAGGCAGGTCTGAGGATGCGAGCCAGCGATTGCAAACATTTTTTTTTGTTTTATAGAAAAAAAAAAAAACTTAACGGGTGGCCAGTTGCCCACAAACTGAATAAAACTTTGGAAAAATGTGGTTCTGTAAAACATATAAATGACATCAATTTTAGAATGGAAAAACCAAGCACCGGTTCCCCTGTTTCTAAGTGGCTGTATGTCTGCTCAAATGCACGAGGCGAGAGCTGGGGTATCTACCTGAAGGTAGTAGAGTAACTTCCCCTGTTTGATCGATTGATTTAGGCAAGATCACTCCCACACACCATGAAATTACTCCCCTTAAGTTATTTCCGAACAATTCCTATCGCACTTGTTGCAAGTTTTAGAAAAATGAGGAGGAAAAAAAAAAAAATGCTATCATCATAAGATGGCCTAACTGAAACTAAGACTTGACAACACAAAACACAAAATCATGGCAGCAACCACTTTGGAACATGACTGACTATTGCCTATCTTAGTATACATTTACTATATTGTTAAAAATTTGGGACTTTACTACTGTTGCACTGCATTTCGGGCACTGCCTCCAGGCAATCGTTCCCCACCTTTTATATCTATTAATGTCCCATAAGTGTCTGTTCAAGACCGAGAGGACGTTAAGCAGATTTTCGTTCATTCGACTATTGCCCTAGCCTTTGGCAGAATGTGAAGACCCTTTCTGCAATTATTTTGCAACAGTTATAATAATAGTACATTTATATAGCGCTTTACCTCAGATGAGCCCACAGCGCTCTTACTATCAATGATTCATCAACAGACAACACAAACAGCATTAACCAGCAACAGCGCATATACAAAAGCAACTCCTCTCCTCTCTCTCACCTCACTCTAGCACACACACACACACAACACAAACACCCACACAGACCACACACACACACACACAGTAAACACACATATTTATCACAAGGGACGGCCAAATGTCTCAATAACTTTTTTTCAACTTTTAACCCTTTCAATGCCAGCCACATTTCAGCCAAAAAGTTTCTATTCAAATTTACCTGGGTAGAGAACAAATCCATGCTGTAGTATTGGGGATTTTTCTGTGACAGATATAAAATTTGGTTATCCTTACTTCCCCAAACTAAGACAATAGGGAGTCATTGGATAAAATAGACCCCATTTTGATACCTTTTAGCGACATAGGAGATAAATCACTGTTGTGCTAAAATGCGACATTTGACGGTGAAAAAGGGGTTAAACATGACAAAAATGAGGGTCTACGGGTCTATCTCCTATGCACAACTGTTAAAAAGTTCCTGTTTGCAACCTTTCAGAAACTGTGGCGAGTTTCATCAGCCACAGTGTAAGACTTCAAGACCCAATCTAAATCCCCCTCCCCGCTCCCTCCTCCTCCCCTAACCCCAGACACCCCCCCCCCCCCTTTGTCTCCATCTCTCCAAGTGCCCCCCTCCCCCCCACTCCCTTCCCTACCAAACTCACTCTATCATACCCTGGAATTGACATGTCTGATCAACCCTGATTTACTATTATCTTTAACCCTTCTCAGTTCTATATCATCATAATCTTCAAATGGATTTGGGGGGGGGAAACGTAGGGGGGGGAAAAAACAGACGGATGGTTGATGGAAGAAGAAGAAACGAAAATGGACTCACAAACACACAGACAGAGAGCTTACTTTAGAAACAAAATAAAGAGAGCAACAACAAGAAATTTTGAAACAACTCACCCCCGTCATGTTTGATTTTTTCTTCTTTTCTTTCTTTTTTAACACCACCTTTATTTGTTGTTTTCAAAGCACAGCTACCAAAACCAGCTCCTACCTCTCTCGTAAACCTACTCTCACAACACTTACGCAGTCACACACACACGAACAACAACACACAGCCACACACAGTTTCCCTGGAAGGTTTAAACACAGTCAGATGGACAAAATACCTGAGCAGTATCGACATATCTGCCTTCTGCGCCAGCACGTCAATTTCGTTCCACTCTTCTTTCCCACATTTTATGAATACTCACTACGGGCCAGCCAAACGGTGTACAGCGGGTAACCCACTTGTGATACTTCTAAGGCCTCTGTATGTGTGTGATTGCTAACAGGAAACCACCACAGGTTGACACACATACATATATCAACACAGAGAGGAGACGCACTCAGAGAGAAACGACGCAAGATAGTGAGTGAGGTGTGTACGTGTGCGTGTGTGTGTGGGTGGGTGTTGCATCAGGTTCAGTGCAAGCAAAAGTGTGAAGTTGTGTGCAGGGTATGCATGTCTGTGTGGGACTGCATTGTCGTACAGTTTGCATGCGTGGTGTGTGTGCCAACCCAACATGTGTGTCGTGCGCGTGCGGTGTTTGTGTGATCGCTCGTGTGTGTGTGTGTGTGTGTGTGTGGGGTGTGTGTGTATGTGTGTGTGTGTGTGTGTTGTGGTTGTGTGTGTTGTTGTCTGTGCATGGGTGCGAGCATCTATACACCACACATGTAAGGTGTGTGTGTGTGTGGTGTGTGTGTGTGTGTGTGTGTTTGTGTGTGTGTGTGTAAGTGTGTGTGTGTGTGTGTGTTGTGGTGTGGTGTGTGTGTGGTGTGTGTGGTGTGAAGTGTATGTGGGTGTGTGTGTGGGTGTGCGTGTGGGAGTGTGTGTGTGTGCGTGTGAGTGCGTGGAGGGTCGTTGTCCCAGTGTCGTGGGCCCCCACTGTGCGTGCGTGCGTGCATGCATGCATACGGTGTGGCGCTGTGGAGTATAACTGTAATGTTCTGTAAAATATGAACACGAGTGTGAAAACATGTGTGTGTGTGTGAAAGGTGGGGCTGAAAACAAACTTAGCCTTGCTTTTTGTTTCTTTCTCACTACCTTGTTCAGTCAGCCACATCATGCTCTTTGGAGAGCCATAAAGCTTGTCCATTGATTTTTTCTTTTTAATGTTTTTGCAGGTACACACAAATCTGACTTTATTTTTTCCCAAACTGTTGTTGGATAAACATTTGTCTGTTGTTGGCATATCTAACAATCACATACACAAACCAACACACACACAAACCACACACACACACACACACAGTAGACAGCCAACACACACAGACACCCAACAGACACACACACACACACCACACACACACACTATACAGACACACACGATACGGAACACACACACACCACCACACAAGACACCACACACACAGGACATCACACACACAGACACACACAACACACACGATTTTCGAAGATTTTTTTCACTTTCCCCAGCCCCGACCACGCTGGAATTTTTTTTTTTTTTTTGCCAGCCCTTTACACACACCACGTCCACACACAAAAAAAAAACACACACACACACAACAACAAACAACAACAATTAATACAGCTATTTATACGGCGCTAAATCTAGATAGAAATCAATTCAAAGCTGCACACACACGTTAGCATTCAAAGGCATCCCCTGCAAACACAAACGCCCCAATAACCAAGTTTTTTTTTCAACTGAAAGTTTTACTTTTTAAAGCAAACGCGAACACACAAAGATAACATAAATGGAATATCGCAGAAAAAAAGACCTAATGGCAAGAGAGAGCAGATAAAAAAGAGAGGAGCTTTAATGACGGGGGAACAGGTGGGTCCCGGGTTTTGAGGTCAGCTTTGAAAGCAGAGAGAGTCGGTCGATGACGGAGGGGCCAGTTGAATGCAGCGAACAAAAAGACGTTGGTTCCAGGAGGTCGGTCCTGAGACAGAAAAAGAGCGCCGACCAAAAGTTGAAAGCTTATACCTAGGGATCTGGAAGAGGAAGAGGGTCAGAAAAAAACTGGGAAAAAATTTGCAAAAAAAGTTTCTTCCCCAGTTGCCAACGCACCAAACCAGTTGGCGTATAGAATGGAAATATTGTCACACACACACACACCACACACACACACAGACACACACACACACACACACGACACCCACCTACCTCTACACACACCCCACCTCATCTGTAGCTGAACATTTTCTACTCCATACTTGAAATTTAAAAAACACCCACTAACTCAGGCTACTTTAAGTTTAATCTATCACAGTGTGTTTTTAAGATTAAGATTAAAATTATAGCCCCACACTCCGACAAACCCCTAAAGGCCTAATGTCCGGGCTGTCACCACGTTTACAAGCTACTATTACCACGTATTAAAAAGGGATAAAAACACAATGTTAAAAAACAAAATCAAAAGTTTTTTTGTTTCTATAAATACTACTTTGTTAAAAAACTCATTTAATAAACATTAAAAAAAACTTAGCAAGTAATAAACAAATTGACACGTCTAGAATTAAAAACATCACAATAGCTTTACATCAAGTGAAAAATATTAATCTCTTTCAAGTAATTAAAGATCATGTCAGGCGGAACGTCACGGAATCACAGTGTGTTCTGATTGATGCTGTTTACAATAGGTGACAGGAAAGAGGAAGTTTGTTCACAGGAGTCGTGGCGGTCCTGAGACAGCAAAAAGAGCGCGCCCCCCGACCGACAGGACAGTCTGAAAGCTTTTATACCTAGGGATCGAAGAGGGAAAGAAAAAGAAAAGAACGTACGTAGAGTGCGAGGATGGCCGTATAAATGGAAATATTGTCGCATCTAGGTCAGATGGAGCAGCTTTATGTGAATAGATTTATAGCAAAGGGTGTTCAATTTATACTCAATTCTGTCCTGCGACAGGAAGCCAGTGCAAAGAACGGAGAAGAGGGCTAACATGATCAAACTTTTTCTTCCTAAGGACAAGACGAGCAGCTGTGTTTTGAATACGCTGGAGACAAGATAGAGAAGAAACTGATAGGCCAGAAAGAAGAGCATTACAGTAGTCAAGACGAGATAGGATGAGGGAAATAACCCACCTCTAACCCACGGATATAAAGTCCTCAATTTAGATATATTGTATAACTGCCATCAACCCAAACTTTCTTCATTGGCCAGTTGTTTGCAATATAAGAAAATTCCTACAATGATCAGGGGATTGTAATTTCATTGTTGGCAACAGTGGAACCTCCCTTATAAGACCTCCAATTATAAGACTCCCTCCCACATAAGACCTACTTCCTCTGAGACATTGCCCTTCTTTGTAAGTATTAAATTTACCTCCCTTATAAGACCTGTCACCCCTCCCTTATTTTTGAAGGTCTTATCAAGGAGACCACTGTGCCTGTACAAGTGTGTCTCTGTGTGCATGCTTGCACATGTGCCCACCTATGTGTTCTTGTGTGTGTGTGTATACACAATGCATGCATGCATGTGCATGTATGCGTGTGTGTGTGTGTGTGTGTGTTTGTGCGTGTGTGTGTGTGTGTGTCTGTGTGTGGTGGTGTGTGTGTGTGGTGTGTGTGAGAGACGTGCATGTGCGTGGTGTGTGTGTCAATCAAATTTCAAAGTCAAGTCAAGTCAATATTTTTATTTGTCAGATGGAACATTGAATAAGCAGTAATGGTTTGCTTTTTTACATCAAGCCATATTGTCGTGCTTCTGGTGCGGCCTGGGTGGGTGGAATTTGTTTATAGTGGAGATGCCTTGCCCATGTGGTGTGTGTGTTTGTGTGGTTGTGTTGTGTTGTGTGTGTGTGGTGTGTGTTGTGTGTGCCTCTTCTGTGTGTTGTGTTGTAGTGTGTGTGTGGTGTGTGTATTTGAAAAGAGACAGAGGGAGAGAGAAGAGAGTCAGAGACGGGGGGGAAGAAAAGGTTATGATTATAGAGTGTGTGGGGGGGGGGGGGGGGGGGGGTGGGTTTCCCATTGTAAGAAGAGCTGATGAAAAGCAAGTAAAGCAAGTTGTACCTTCACTACTTGTGGCTCAAATTGATTATTTTATTGATTTTTTTGTTACCTCTGCCAATGACTCTCACTTCTGTTGCTTGGAGCGTGTTTTTTTTGTTTAGTTTTTGTGTGTTGACGGTGTGTGTGTGGCATGCATGCAGCGTAGGTGCATGCAGCTATCATGTGTGCGTGTGTGTAGTTAGTGTGTGTGTATGTGTTTGTTTGTGCGGTGTGTATTTGTGTGCGTGGCTTGTGTGCTGATTGTTTGATAAATGGATGACAAATGATTTCAATTTCCATTGATCTTTGATACGTTTAGGGAAAAGAAATGTACCTGTGAACGGTAAACGTAGCAACTGGAATTTGGGATCAGGGACGGTAATTTTCATGTCGAGATAGCATGAGACTTAGCATGATGCTAACTTAGAAGCTCTTCCAAAAGTCCTATAGGATTTAATAGGACTTTTGGAAGAGCTTCTAAGTTAGCATCTCAATGCTAAGTCTCATGATCTATCTCGACATGAATACCGTCCCTGTTTAACACTAAATGTGTAAACTCAGAATCTCCCAGTTCTTATTTTCCTGTTTACATTTGGACTGGGCAGAGAGAGGGAATAGGGAGGGGGCAACAACCATGCTCTTTCAGTCTTTGGGGAAGATCACAAAGTTACTTTCTTTTTCTTTCTTTCTTTGTTTTTCTTTCTTTCAATAAGAGCATCCCACTTCAACCATTTTGAAGATTTTGATGCTATCACAATAGGGGTATAACTTCTGGGTTCTGGGTATAACTTACAACGGGTCGTGCTAAACAGCGTCCACAAGCGTCTATAAGCGTCCATAAGCGTCTATAGCTGTATAAGCGTCTATAAGCGTCCACAAGCTTGCTATGCTACCTCTGTCTGTCTGACACATAGCAAGCTTATGGAAAGACAATTTAGCAAAGTTCACAAAGGGAAACGACTCAGCTAAGGGATCGTTAAGTTACTTCCCTTGACTGAATGCAAAATGGGAGAGAGAGATAGAGACAAAAGTGAGTGTGTTTGTTTCTATGTGTTTATAGTCATAGAGACGACTGTGAAATTTGGGCTGCTCCCACCTGGAGAGAGCACGTCGCAGCCAGAGGCGCGCCACACATTTTCATGTTTAAAAAAATTTGTTTAAATTTTTTTTAAATCATTTGTTTCTTGATATTGTGTGCTTTCTGGTGGGCTTGGGCGGGTTTGAATTTGTTTTATAGTGGAGATGCCTTGCCCAGAATTATAATATAAATTGTCCCATATGTGCCTACCCGGGTCGAGAGGACGTAAAACACCAAAATTTTCTTCTTCTTGCCCAGAATATAAATAAGAAATGTCCCATATGGTCTTTTAAGAGCGGGAGGACGTAAGACTTTTTTTTCTTTAAACTTCCCCTTGCCCAGAAACATCCCAACTCTCTTTGAGACAGAGTGAGTGGGTTTGTGTGTTTATAGTCACAGAGACTTATACATGAATTTGTTTATAGTGGAGATGCCTCGCCTAGAAAATAGAAGAAACATTCCCACACTCTCTTTGAGGACACAGGACACAGCTGGGCATACATAAATACAATACCATGACATACATACACACATGCATACATAACACACATGCATACATACACACAGCATACATACATACGTACATACATACATAAATGCATGCATATTTACATACATACATGCATACTGAAGAATTCATAAAAAAAAAAAAATTATATGAACAAGAAAGAAAAAAATAAGACCTTTATTAAGGCGTTCTCAAAGAATGACAAATTCAAAATTCTTGTTCACTCAACACGACATTCAGAAATGCACCTGAGGCTCTATGGAAAGTGGCATCAATGTCGTTATAATGTACATGAATTCAGACACACACACACAAAAAGTTCAGGAAGTTCAGTGCTTGTAACGTTCCTCTGACCTTTCACTCTCTTTTCTGACTCTTGCCTTTCCCTTTGCTTTCTATCATCTACTATCTTTTTTCCTTTACCCGCCCATTCTCCCTGCCTTTTTTCAAAAAAATCTTCGATATAATGTACATGAATTCAGACACACACACACACACACAAAATGGAAGATAAGAAATTGATTAAAAAAATAAAACAACTCATTCTACTTCAGACCTTCACTCAACACGAAATTCTTGTTCATTCAACACAACATTCAAAAATGCACCTGAGACTCTATGGAAAGTGGCTTCAATGGCGTTATAATGTACATGAATTCAGACACTCACACAAAAAGTTCAGGAAGTTCAGTGCTCTCTTTGACTCTGCCTTTCCCCTTTGCTTTCTGTCATCTACTATCTTTCTTCCTTTAACCGGTCCATTCTCCTGACTTTTTTCAAAAAACAATCTTCCGTCTAATGTTTCTCCTTTGAGCTCCTCCCTCCGAAATCGGAATGTTATCGGCTGTACGTACGCAGCGGGGAGACCAGTTAAAACTGAAAACCGGACACATACGTACCTTACCCATTTATGGCCATATGGCCTCAACCGGGAAACGCAGAAGAAGAAGATTACTTAATTTTAAAATAATGAACAAAATAAAAAATAAGTCGTTCAGCTCAAGACTGTATCACAATTGAAGAATAACAAATGTAATGTTACTATGTATACTCCATCAATTTAGAGAAAATAAATTAAAAATAAATTAAAAATCAATATCCTCTTCATGTTCCCCGAAGATGGAGTGCAGCGGCCTTCATCAGTGGCGACATAACAACCAATTTCGTACACACAGTAGAAATCACATCCTCTGGTAGGCCTAAATCACTTACCAACAAAGGAAGTCAAAAACTCAAGTGGAGAAAAACACAGGAGGACCTTCACAAGCAAAACTTGAAATGGGAAGAAATCACATGTACTCAATCATACAAGTCATCTCGCGTGAACTGTAATCAGGAAAAATAAATATATGGTAGTGTGAACATCAACTAACTTCTATGTGTCTGTAATTGGTCTATTTATCTGCATTCACTCTGAAAGGGGAAGGGGGGGGGGAGGGGGGGGAGAGGAGAGAGAGAGAGAGAGAGGAGAGGTGAGAGAGAGAGAGAGAGGGGGGGAGATGAATAATTAAATGCCATTTTTTAATGTTTATTATATCGAAGGTTTGAAGTCGGTTTCGGCAGATTTCGGGTTTTCACTTTCGGTTTCGGTATGTACATGTATGAATTGTCTTTTAAAAGTTGGAACCATGTGCCATTCCAGCACAACAATATAGCAACCTTGTGGATGTTTTGCTAATGCTTATGGACATTTGTGGACGCTTATGGACGCTTGTGGACGCTGTTTAGTATGACCGCTTACAACTGTGTTGCATGGAAATCAATACCACTACCAGTACCAGTTGGGAACTGAAGCTCTGGACCCAACCAACAGTTTAACTGACGAAAGAAGTTAAAGAAACGTGTCAGCGACATAATACGATCAATAAAAACGTTTGGCAACTGTGACAATTTCCTTTCCGTTAGAAACCAAGAGGGGAAAGTACAAGTCTAACAAACGAAAGCATTGTTTTAATAACACTAGTAACAGAGTTGCTAATTCCTGGAACTCACTGCCACCTGAACTAAAAAATGCACCATCTACTAACGCCTTCAAAAATCTACTTGACAAAAATGAAAATTTTAGTAAAATGTTTTATAATTATGATGATTGATATTGCAATCATAGTTTGATTGTTTTTCGCATGCAAATGCAACCTAATTACTATTATTAACTTATTAGAGAAAAACATTCTGGATGGGACATATTAATAAAGCCGCGAGGCTTAGGCAGAAAAGAAAGCCAGTCCCTCTTACTACTACTACTACTACTACTACTACTACTACTACTACTACTACTAACTACTACTACTTCACTTTCGCTCTGAAGAGTCATTTTCATTGAATTGATTCAAGATTCAAGATTCAAGTGGCCACGTCAACAAAATCAAAATGCTTTTTCAGCTTTTTCCCATTTCATTTTTTTAGTGTAACACTCGAATGAAAACAAACGGAAATGTTCTTTCATTATCTGGGATGACAAATGTTGATGCCGTTAAACAAACCTTTCAGCAAATTAGCTTTCCTTCCCAAATTTGATGCAAAACAAAAGAAGTCTTGTTGACGTTTCTAAATTCTTGGGCAAGTGGAGACGTTTATACCTTCAAAGTGCTCTCCCTTGTTCGTCAAGGTTGAATGGAGTTATCTGTTCCTTTGTGAGAGAGGGGGGGTGGAGGGGGAGCGAGGGGGTTGTTTCAACACACAGAGAGGGAAAGAGTGGGGGAAGGGAAGGAGTGGGGGTGGGGGGGTGGAGGGAGGGACCCACCCAAAGAATAACAAAAAAGATATAAGGTAGCAGAGGACACAATTATAGAGACGAGAGAGAGAAAGGCAGCAGACAAGATCCCATTATCTTATTAGGCCTATGTTATTATTATGCTTCTGGTGGTTATGTTGTTGTTTTAAATATGTTCATAATTTAATCTCATGTCTCTTAATGTTATCACACTTTCTCTGATTGTTTCTGTCATATGTTTTGTTTCTGTGATATGTTTTGTTTCTGTGATATGTTTTGTTTCTGTCATATGTTTTGTTTCTGTGATATGTTTTTAAATGAATCAATGTTGCACCTAAATGTTATTTATCTGCTGAGATAATAAAGTGTACTTGACTTGACAAAGACAGAAAAACAGAGAGAGAGGAGAGAGGGAGAGAGACACACACACAGACACACACTCACGCGTGCGCGCGCGCACACGCACATAACACACACACACACACATACCGGGAGCGAGGGAAGAGAGGGAAAACACTTACAGAGAAAAGAGTAAACACAGAGAGAGGGAAAGAGAGCTGAGACCAAAGAATGGTTTCACAAATGAATGTACATATGCACACACAATGTTACACACACACGCACACACAGCACACACACACCCACACAAACACACACACACACACACATATGCACATGCATGCATTTACACGTACACACACACACACACAATGCTACACACCACACGTACACGTACACACACACACACACATGCTACACACCACGCACACGCACACACACACACCACACACACACACAATGTTACACACACACACACAATGCTACACACACACGCACACACGCACACACACACAGACACTCACACACAAAAACACACACACAAACACCCACACACACTCACACACACACAACACGCACACGCACAACACACACAACACACACCACACACACACGCACACCACACAAAACACACGCACACACACACGGAGACACACACTCGCTGGGAATATTCACAAAAGCATGATATTAAAAGTATAATCACTTTATTTTCCTTTCACAGCGGGTAAGTAACACTATGTGATGTAACAAATCATAGCAGCAGCCAACAAAGGTGGTGGAAGAAGAAAAGAAAGAAGAGAAGCGCCGCATTTCATCAAACTCTGGCAAATACCGTGGATACCTCCCTTATAAGAACTCCCATTTTAAGACCTCCTGCCCTTAATAAGACCTTACTTTTCTGAGGACATTGCCCTTCTTTGAAGTATTTTTAAAATACCTCCCGATAATTATACCCCCCCCCTAAGACCTTCATTTTGGATACTGATTAGGCAAGGTCTTAGAAGGGAGAGAGTTTCCAACCTGTACACTTCTTATTCATCATAGTCCATTATAATCATCAAGGGTGAGAAGAACGCAATTTATAAAAACAATGTAATAAGATCTGTGGCAACAACCAATAAAACAACACACCAAACTAAACCATAATTAATAATAATAATAAATTAGTATAATAATAAAATAAATTGGCTTCAGCTTCATATTTTTTCCCCAATTGATCTTAACCATTCAATCCGGTCCCCCTCAATATTTTTTCCAGGCACATTCTACGTTTATTGGCCACTGCAACGGCACCCCACCTTTTGCAAGAGTGACTGCCCTTGGTGGGTGGGGGTGGAAGAAAGATGCTCGAGTACTGACCAAACATTTGGGGGAAGATGCCGAAGCGAGAGAGTATGACCAAACAAGGGTTTTAATATAACTCTCGCCAATAACCTACTGTGATGGCCACTGAAGGCTCTTGCCTTTTGCAAGAGTGAATTGCCCTTGGAGTACTGACCAACAAGGGAATTTAACTCTTGATGTCAATAACCTAGTTGCAGGCCGATTACTTCGCCAAAGAACTGATTAGCCATATTGGAAAGACAAAGCGACACAGCTACACGTTCAATATGAAATCATACAAATGTACGATACGATGCGATCACGTGGTTCTTCGAAGAGCAAATAAAATTGTTCTCCGAGACATGTGACGAATCGTATCACACAGTCGCGCACCTTGTCTCCTGTGGCAGGCTCTAAGCGCAACCCCCCCCCCCCCCCCCCCCCCCCAAATTTTACATAAAATTCAGATTGTTATTATAGTTTCATAGTATGTTATAGTCCATTATATAGCGCAGGAGTCTCTTTCTTCTTAGGATCGCTCAGTTTCCTGTCACTTTGAGATGACGTTTATGTACCTAAACTAAGAAATAGGAAATGTTTGAAAGTGCTTCGTGAAAAAGCAGGAGATGGACCGGCAAGGCAGAAAGGAAAGATAAGAGACAGCAAGCAAAAGAAAAGGCAGAGCCCGCCCCCCCCCCAGAGTCAAAAGAGTGACGAAGATGGAGAACTATTTATACAAGACCCCCAGGTATCCCACAGGGGGGGGGGGGGGGAGGGGGCGCGGCCCGCCAGGTCTCAGTCTAGGAAAAAGTTCCGTAAGATATGTACCCTTTGGTAGTCAGCAGGCCAGAAGTTAAAGCACCCCGAAGTTGTATTCTTATTCTTCTTTTTAGAAACGTAAAACACAGCTCCTTTCAGATATTTTGTAGTACTAGGATATTGTAAGTTAGTCCTGGCGAAGCTATGTCTCTCGGGTCCGGCACACATAAGTTCAACCACGATAACAAAACAGCATCAATGCATCTTACCAACGATCAAGCGATGGCATCTTATCAACGTTACTGTAACGGAACAGATTCTGAAAAGTATCTCTCCCCCACGTGGTGAGGACCACACGGGGGCGTTCTTGCATAAATAGTCCCCACCTTCTGAAGTGTCTGCTTGAACTTCTAATCTGTCACTCTCTTGACTCTGCCTTTTCCTTGCTTGCTGTCCATTACCGGTATATCTTTCGCCTTACCGGTCCATTCTCATCGCCTTTTTAACGAAATATTCGAAAAGATTCCCTCCAGCCGAAGCGGGACTTGCGCCTAATATTTCTTACATTTATAACAACAGCATGACGCCATCTACGCTCAAAATTGACAGGAAACTTCTTTAGCAGATCGATAGAAGAAGAAAAGTATCTGGAACGGTACTTGAGGAAACATACACATAGCACATGCATATACGCATGCAACACACACACACCATCATCGACAGGAAGGAACAGGATGTAAAATAGCATCAATCCTTTTTTATAGGAAATGTCGAAACATATCAATACACAATACCATCGGGACATACGTTGCAATTCATGAAATAAACCATCACAGATGTAAAACCGTCCCCACAGCAAAAAAAAAAAGTCTGTGCGCATTCATAACATACCACATGTGCAAAAAGATAGTCTTACAAAAATCACTGATTATTGAATATACACACACACAAAAAAAAAAAAAAAAAAAAAAAAAATGCACCCGTCATATGCGCAAACACCATTACAGTACACATTTGCACAACAGAATGTAATGGGAAAACAACCTTTTGCTCTTTATTTTCTGTGCAAACTTCTACCATACAAGCCCACCCTCCCTCTTCCTTATTTAAATCTTATGACATAAACTTAAAGACAAAATGTAGTGGCGTGCATGTGTGCGTGTGTAGTAGGTAGGTGTTGCGGTGCGCACGCTGTGTGGTGTGTGTGTGGGTGTGTTCGTGCGGTGCAGGTGCAACTCCGAATTAACAGAAACGGCCTCTGTGACTATATAAGACCTAATATTAATACCCAGCAGCTGTATTCTGATCGATTCTCGGCCTTTGACTAAGACGCGGACTCAGAACATAAATTTTGTCGATACCTTTTTTTGTGTAGGGTTTGTTTGTGTTCTTGTGCGTGCCTCTTGGGGCTCCATTTCCTTTTAGACTCCCCTCTCCCCTCACGCCTTTCAGCCCGTCGTACATGGGCGAAAGCCGATAGCGACGTTTTAAAACTGAACTTCCATCCACAGCGCTGTCAATGGAATGACCCCAAAACTGCAAAACATTCATAAAGAACATGTAAAATAGGGTAAGTTTGAAGCACAAAAAGTCAACAGACTTGTGGATAACTTTGCATTGAACGTCCTTCTCAACACCGAGCCAGTACATATCCTGAGTAATCAGACATCACAAAACAAACGCACTATAGCATTCACAAGAACAAGAACAACATGTTGCACAGCGAAGCAAAGCATGAACATTACAATGAACACCTTCAAAGTCTCCCCGAATCAACACCGTCGTCAACGTTCTGTGACTATCAACAGCCTCTCAAATTATCATCTTCACAATTCAATTTCAATTCAATAATATCTTCGACCCCTCTTGGGGGCATGGAGATAAACAGACTATAAAAACATAGGGCCATACTCTCTAATCAAAAAATAAACATCATCAAACAACTAAGCTGCAGTCATTGTCAAACAACACTTTCTGATCTTATAAATTGCATTTTCAATTCACACACACACGCAAACCATATCTGAACGCTTGCTCTCTCCTCTCTCTCTCTCACTCTCTCTCTGTCCTTCGTCTCCTCTATCGCGCCTCGTCTTCAATCA